>CM032880.1:37165458-37838020 GCA_019176425.1 Megalops atlanticus | reverse complement strand
CTTGTTAGTTGTTTTCATATTATTGTGTTCATATTGTTTGAAATATGTGAGCTAACATTATCCTGGACAAGTTGTTCTATTTTCTGGTAAGCTGGGATAAACAAGGTAATCATTTTTGGGCATTATCTGTGGAGCCCCGTGTTTTGTCACACTCCAGCTGCATCTGGAACCCCGTCTCCCCAGCTCCTCCTGTCTGTCTACCGTCTCGTTCTCAGGTAAAGACTTCAGGGTGTTCCCGTGGGGGGCAGGCGGGGTACGCTCACACAATGATCAAACCTCCAGGATTCCAAGACACCAAGTCAAAGAAGAAACCTGTTCATCCTCACTCAGTTTCCCCCTCCTGTTAGTCTCTGTGTTAAATCTCAGAAACTGTCATCTCTGTTTGGTCTCCTGTCACTGGTGAATTTAGAACATCTTCGGTATGTTTTCCCTTACAAATAAGTCATGTGTACAGTATATTATGACATATAATGTGAGAAATACATATTCAAGTGTCTCAAATAATGCATATTCATTATAGAATATATGTGTAGTGTGTGTGAATGTATTCCATGATATGTGCATGAAAATGCAAATATGAACATTCAAGTGATTAATATATCATATGATTTATGTCACACCTTATATTTGGAATATATTTGCCATATTTTTACATATACATTAGTAAGGTGTTTGGAGCTACAACTGCATGGTGCATGCATCACTGAATAATGATAGTATAATTCAGCCATAGGGCCTTCATCAAGGTCATAGTGTCAGCATCTGAACCATTAAATTCTTAAGTATTATGTTCTTCAAAGCAGTATTGCAACCTGACATCACAGTCCAGGTGTCATTTTATATTTTTCCAGATTTCCAGATATTTTTCCAGATTTTTCCTCAGTTTAAATGCCAATAATATTCGACATTTAAAAAACAAACAAGATCTGAACACAGTCTCCACAGCTATGATGCAACTGAATTTGCTGCTCTACCATAGAACTCCACATATACAGTCAGGAACTTAGAACAATACATCCACTGTTAGGTAATTTTTCAATAATACATTACAATACAGTATAGTCATACAATAATAGTACAATAAACCTTATACTAGTTATGTATTAAATAGTAATATATTGCTATCACATTTTATTTTACATATTAGTTCTGCTGGATGATATACTGCGTTACTGAAAATGATCCACATTCTGTTTGTTAATGCTAAAAATATAAAATGATCTGTGGAGTGGTTGTGTATTTGTTTGTAGTTGTTTGATTTTTATAATTTTTTATCATTTATAGTATGCCTTCCCCCAGATATAAAATATTACGCTTTCATTCATTTTGGTAAAAACTTATCTATTTGCCTTTTTACCATTTACCAATTTACCAATTTGAATCATCACCCTGATTACACCTGAATATATTGATTCCCTGCAGTTACCATTTCAACCAGCAGATGGCAAACACCTAGGATGTGTCAGTGTGCTTCATGGCCTTTCCCTGGTGCCTGAGGATCACAGGGAAACTCTTGTGCAGTTTTTCAGTGGGAGTGCCCATGGAGGTGGAGTGTAGAGGGAGAGGGAGAGCACAGGGAACCACAGCAGAATACTTCTCTCTCCCATGTGTCTGTGTGTCCATCCTCTGTCTCTGCACCTCCTGCCTGCTCCATCATGGAGAAAGCCATGCTGGGACTGCTCCTCCTCACTGTAACCTGTTCGCATCTGGTCTCAGGAGGCATGGATTCCTGCTACGATGACCAGGGGTCCCCGAGTCGCTGCATGCCCAAGTTTGAGAATGCGGCCTTCAACAAGACTGTGCTGGCCTCCAATGTGTGTGGCCTGCCCACCGAGGACTACTGCATGCAGGCCGGATCCACCCGCTCCTGCCACCAGTGCGATGCCGCCGACCCCCGGCGGCACCACAATGTTACCTACCTGACCGACTTCCACAACGACGAAGAGCCCACCTGGTGGCAGAGCCGGTCCATGTTTTACGGGGTGCAGTACCCAAACTCTGTCAACCTCACCCTGCACTTGGGTAAGAACACCTGTTTCATTTCAGTCCTTTCTCTCTAATTGGCTCTTACACAAGGACAGGATCTTCCTGGTCTATTGTCTTTTTACCAGCTTATTTGTCTTCAGATTACAACAGGAGGTCTGACATGCAAAGCCCTTAATATGTCCTGATAAAGTTATACGGATTTTAAAAGTTATAAGAAATGCACAGCACACTGTGTCAGAACACAAAAAAACTTAATACAGAGCAGCTGCCTTTTAAAACATACCGCGAATGTTTTTATTTAAAGCTTCAGCTCTTGTATGCAAAGCGGCATCACCCTAGAAATGGCTTAAAGTCACACTGTTCACATAATTGAAGGCATATATCAGTGGGGCTCTTCTCGGTACTTTTAAGTGGCACAGACAGAAATACAGATATAGCCGGTCGCAGTCCACTGAAGTCAAGGTTCACAGCAGACGTTCTGTAATTGCAGATTGTGGGGAAATCAAAATTTAGTGTGCATGTGTGTGATTGACACTAAAAGCTTGTGCATTTCTGCCTTTTTGCAGAAACAGTTAGAGAAACAGCTCGCCCTCCTCAGGCACCTCATTTGTTTATTTGCTGGCGGCGGAAACATATTTCACCCACTGCAACATCGCTGCTATTGATAACATGGACCATTTGAGCATGCGCAAATATACCCTTATGCTGTTTGATTGCATTGCAGAACTGTGTGGTAAGAATTAAACTGTAGAGTACCTGATGTCTAATTATCTCAAAGTGCTTGAAAGAGAGGGGCTAGCTCACTTCATTCAATGCCAACGTGTAGGATCTGCTGCAGTGATGCAACAGCTATTGTGTGCACTTGAAACATGTATCAGCGAGCGTGGAGAGAGGGGCAGTGTGCACTTACAATGTAGTGCTGATTCTGTAACTAAACTGAGAAATCCACACTGTACATCCAATCAAAATCCAAATCCAATCCACATCTTCAATGTAGAACAAAATGCCTGCTAATATCCTCACCAGCTTCATTTTACCCTTAAAAATAATGTATCTAACTACCAGCAGCAATTCCTGGCCATAGGATTGTACACAAACATTAATTTGACCTATCTAAGCAACCTGTAGCTGCCTGTGGTGTGCTGGACTAAATGGCTACTTACCCTAAGTGTCTGATCTCTTTAGTCACATGGTATATATTGTATTGTATGGTACTTGTATGGGGAGTCGCATATTGCTGTAAAGCCCAGAGGGGGTTATAAACATGCTAGCCACATATCCAGCTGTCTAATTCATTAAATCCATTTAATAGCCTTGGGTAGGACCCTCCCTTATGCCCATAGTAAAATACAAGACCCTCCCTGGCTCCCCTGCTCTAATAAAAAAAATGCATTAAAAATTTCCCTATTTTTTCATGCAAACTATCTCCAAAAGCTCCACAGAGACCCCAACTGGAAAAAAAAATCAATTAGTCCATGGAAATGCTCTTGGTCTCCATTGACTTTCTGACAGTTTACCCACCTTGTTTTTACCACTGCATATCTGCATAGAATGCTTTCCTTTAACCGCTTAAAAATGCAGCAGATGCATTTAAATTTCTCCTCACTTGTAACTTCATTTATTCAGTACTGTTCACAAAGTATTACAGAGCCTTAAATGTCAAACATCATTGCAACAATGAAGGGCAAATGTGAGGTAAAAAGCTGACAATACAGCTATGATGATATCGATAGTCATACACCGGGCAGAGCTAGTTCTGTGGCTCAGGGTCACAGAGCTGTCGGGCCTGTAGGGCTCTACACACAGAGGGGGGATTGTGGACTCCCCAGTATTAATGAGTCAGTGCCTCTTCCAGCTGTGCTGTAGTTGAGTCCTTCCTGAATGGTCTGTTTTCTTTCCTCTCCAAACAAAACAAGCTGCTGCAGAGGGGAACATTTAAAACAACACACATGAAAGGAGCTATGGGGAACACACAGCAACCGGGTCAAGAATTTGCGCAGAGAACAAACAAAACTCGAGAGGAGAAAGCTGCCAGGCGGTCTGGCAACAGAGGATTCCGAATTAGGGTCAGGCTTTTCCCAGACACATGCAACACGAGCCTCATATGGTTTTCATCCGCTGAAGCTAAACGGACAGACTTCCTGTCTGGGATGGAGGGTAAAAACAAAAGGAAGTCAGGATCAGTTGGCAGGGCTGCACTCTGCTGTACCTGTGCTGACAGAGAGGCGCAGCCATGCTGCTGTGGGCACAGGACACAGTTGGCAGAATAGCTGCCCGGGGAAAATGGACAGCCGTTTGCTCCAGACCAGTGAAGTACCAGCCTGAATTGCATTAGTTCACAATGCTGTCACTTCACTGACCCAATAGAAATCTAAGCATTCCTACTGTGTGATGGTCCCGTGGGCGTTTCCTGTAAAGCCACCACAGCACTCTGTCTGAACACCGTCCCGAAATCGTCTCATTTCTTTTTTAATCCTTAACCTTGTCACTTCACATCACAGACAGCATCGTTGTGTACAACAGGGAAAATTCACATAAGCCTGAGGATAAAAAAAATGAATCTCTAAATGCTAATCTGACTTGTTTACACAAGCACTAAAGTCTGGAGTGAATTATGTGTAGAACTGTGTCTCTTTAAATATTTATAATCATTGCAGGGTGCTAATCATTTCATATACTCTTATTAAGGCTTAATTATATACATTTCATAGTCATGATGTTTCCATACCATCGAGTTAGTATGAATTAACAGCAAGGTTTCTCACAGGCAGGTTTCTGACTGTTTCACCGGATGCTTCACCACCGATGAGATTTATTTCAATCTGGCTTTTCAGACACTTCCTGTAAACGTTATGATACAGTAAATATTGTGATTACAAGTTGAGTCTCAGCATCATTTCAAGGAAAACAAAGATGGGGTCAGACAGCTGTTTTTGTGTGTAGCTGTCTTGTTGAGAGAAAAACTTGTGCTTATTTATTTATTTATTTGTATTAATCTGTGTAGGTGTTACTGCAGCACTGTCGGGGAGCCCATCCCTCGCAACAGTGAACAGGCCCTTTTGATGCAGATGGCAGACACATGGGGGTTTGCTGGGAGAAACTCAGTAACAAAATGGTTTCATTGCACCATTCACATTATCATCAAGTATTAAAAGGTGCTAGCTAAGTGGCTTTTCATTAAATAGGCCTTCCTGATTTTACAGCATCTTCACCTGAAGAGGCAGTGCTTTCTAACCATCACAGTATGACTTTTCATAATGTTCATCATTTGAGACAGCTCATGATTAAATAACCATTTGAAATGAATAACTCATAAGCGTTATCAAAGCCTACATATTCAATGCAAACATTTGCAAAGGTGGACAAACATGTATAAAACTAGTGTTGTGTGCTTACTTTGTTTTAGTTGTAATCAACAGAATGAGCTACCTAAGTTAATTCCCTGCATATACTAATTCATTTCAGCAATTCTGTCTCAGTCCCTCTCCTGCATACATCAGCTACAAAGACATGGGGGAGCCACCCTCAAAACCAAGCAGTTTAATAATAAAGGTGTGTGATGTAGATGAAGTGATCACTGGTGGTGCAAATAATGAGCCACCCAACTGGGTGAGTATTCCATACATGTCTAAAAGAATTAAACATAATTTCATATCAGGGATAACTCCACTCCATTATGTGTTTTGAGTCTTTTCACCCCTATCTTATTAGTTCTGCTGTACCTGTTCAGCCTGCCCCATAGGGAGATTCCCTGATACAAAACCCAGTTTCAGTGTGATTGGGTAAAATTGTCAACGAGATGGAAAGAGATCAGAGAAACCACCCTGTGACAAACGATAACTGCTTCTGCGCTGTGCAAAAAAAGGCCATTAACCTGCCTTAGTGTGTGCATTACACTGTATCACAATGTCTTCGACATTGTTATTTTTTTAATTTTTCAAACATATTAGTTCAAGAACAGGAAGAGGAAACAGAATAAGTGACTGTGTTTTGGTATCAGGTCAGTTCTGTAACTTTTCATAACTGGAGACTGTCAGCTTGAATGATTTGACCTGTATGAAGCTGTCAATGTCCCTAATAGTAATCCTTTCATGATCATACATATAAATACATGCCAAATGCTGTGTCATGTTATTAATGGTTCAAGAAGCAGCACACAGAAATAAAAACTAAAAATATAAGAGAGGAACAGTCTGTGTTTTATTTAAATTAATACTCAGGAGGAAAACATTGCATCTACTTGACTCATCTCATCCTCTCGTTATTTTTCAGGAGGTCTGTATTATTACTCTTATTTGGAGATAGTGTAAGATCATTCAGAACCAGTTAGCATGGCTGGTAGGGGGAGGGCAGGGCAGCAGTGTGGGGTAATGATCAGGAAATGGAATGCTCAACCTGGAGGTCATAGGTTCAAATTCTGGCCAAATCATTGTTGTCATTCCAATCCTTAATTTTTCCCAGGTTTAAAATTCCTTCCTCTTTGTGGCCTCTGTGTTAGGACATTTCATTTCTGTCCTCTAACTGTCAGGGGTGTGACTGCAAAATTGCTTCATTAGGCAAAAAGATTCAGTGAAGTACAGCTTTCAAGTTACCAAGGTAACCACAGCGGTCTTCATTTGATCAATTTCGGTCAAGGGAATTTGTAGAACGAGCGTGTAATGTATTGGCAGGGAAGTCATCACATCTAACAGTGTGATAAAGTTGGCTGTCCATGGATCAATTGAATCCTCTGTCAGTTCATGAAGTGTTGGCTGCTGTGTTGGTTTACATGGGAGGCAGTGCATGTGGAGTGCACTGAGATTGATCGGAGATCTGCAAAGAACAAGAGCAGCAGCCACCATTGACCATGCATCTAAATATGGCAAAACTATCTAAAAAAATAAAATCCATGTATGTCCTGTTTAATTCAATTTTGACTGAGGATATTTTTTCGCTATTGCATTGGCATTCCCAGGCTGTAGTGGCTGTTTTCTCAAACAAAGACCAAAAGAAAAAAAAAAAACGTTTTCTCTGCCACCACAATTAAGCTCAGCCACAAATTAATCAAAACTTCCCCGTTCCTGCCTGCCAAATCCCTCTCCCTCCATATAATTTAATTTTGAAGAAATCTTCTCTTAAACTGGATCCCTCAAGACGTCGACAAAATTTTGAGACACTGGTCCTTGGCAACAGTTCTTTGGGATGACTGTCTTGCCGCCTGCACCTCCACGCAAATCCTGGAGATAAGAGCCCAAAAAACACACTTTAAGTGATGCATTCACTCTGATTGTGGAGGAAAGCAGGGTGCGTGTGGAGTGGCTGGTGAGTGCGGGTGAAGTGTAAAAGTGCAAAGAAGTACAAACGCATTTAACTAAAAATCGGCCCTGTGAGGGAGAGCGCTCGACTTGGAGCTGGAGGAACATAATACTCAGTAATACTCAGTATCAACGCGAGTGGAATGCCAACAAGTCCGGCCTTTCAGGGCTGGGAGAAAACCACACCAACCCACCACTGCAGATGTGTTTGCTGTGTGTGACTGACCCAGGAATCCCACACCGGTGCCGGCCTTTCAAATCAGATTTCCCTTTCAGGAGCCAGTGCTCCAGCACCTGATTTGGGACCTGAGACCTTTTTATGGATTCAAACATTTAAATTTTATTTTTCCTGTGACTGAATGCACCAAAAGATATTTGTTCACACCAAAGTGGGCTTTCCCAGCCATTTCAGTCACTCAGTTTCCCATGAGCAGTGCACTGGCTGCAAGAAAAATTATGCAGTAAATCCTTTAACTGAGATTCTGAGGCTCATAAATTAGAAATTAGCATACTTTGAATGCTCAAAGAAGCTGCTTTCTCTCCCACTGTCTCTCGATCTCCCTCCTCACAGTCTCTCCCCACATCATTTAAATGCATCATTAATGCTGCTCTGGGAAGCCTCCACAAAAGGACATCATGTTTCGTTCCTTGACCTGTGCATTTTCAAGTGACGGGGGTGAATTTTTTAATAATATTTACTTTGCGACTGCTGTAGCATCTTCAGAATACAAACTGATCAGAGCAAAGGTACAGAATTCTTGCCAATGTGATGTCCTTTCTTGAAAACGTCCTTGGGCCCAAGCGACCCTGCAATGTGTGGTGGTGTAAATGCCAAAAAGTACTGCATCAGATTTGTCCTGCACAACATCAGGAAAATCAGGCCCTACCTGTCCGAATATGCTGCACAGCTCCTGGTCCAGGCTCTTGTCATCTCAAGACTGGCCTACCTGCATCCACCATTAAGCCTATGCAGCTAATACAGCATGCGGCAGTGCATCTGGTCTCCAATCAACCAAAGAGGGCCCATGGTGCACCTCTCTTTATCTTGCTCTACTGGCTCCCTGTAGCTGCCCGCATCAAGTTCCAGGCCTTGATGCTTGCATTCAAAACATCCAAAAAAACTGCACCTACCTACCTGAACTCCATATTACAATGTCTATATTCCCTCTCCACCACTACACTCTGCTACGGATCGGCGTCTGGTAGTCCCATCAGTCTGGCTAACTATTGAAACCTGGTTATGCTGTGCCTCTAATATTGCTGACTCTTTATATGGATTTTTGTTGTACTCTGCCTCACTTGTGAGTCACTTTGGATAAAAGCGTGTGCCAAATGTAAATGTAAATGTTTTATATCTAGGAAATGCGACATCCAAACTTGTCAGGCACCAGAAATGACAAACTCAACATTTAGCCTTCATGTTATAATACCTTTATTCATTTACGTGAATTCCTTTCATTTTACTCTCCAACTAAGTTGTGACATGATTCAAAGGATTTCCAGCTTACAGTGTCAATAGTTTTGCTTTCAGTTTAATATGAAGTTAATTTATTTTGAGCCTTGCTTCTGACACCCTGAGCGCCTGTCTGATGTTTTCGATCTGAGTTCCCTCCTTGAAGATCCTTGTATATCCAATGTAGGTCAAAGTCAAGAAACAGACCTTTAGAAATCGTAACCATTTTCACTGCAACAAAGTTTAAGAAAAAATTCTTACATTTTTTTTTATTTCTTTTTTCTTTTTACTTGGCTTTACCTTTTAGTATTGTTTTCCTCATGAAGTCTGATTAATTCAGCCAATCGGGCTGAGTTTTATAAAATGGCTTTGCAGAAACAGAAATGTCAATGAGACTAAATGACCTTCTCTTTCTCCATGCTTCATTATAAGCATTTTATTTTTGTTATATAACTGTAGTCTTAGTTCTGGAAGCCATTCTTCTACATAGAGGTGGGCTTGGTTTTAATGTATTTGGTTATCTCTGGTCTGCAGGGAAGGCCTTCGAGATCACATACATTCGGCTGAAGTTCCACACCAGTCGCCCAGAGAGCTTTGCTATTTACAAGCGCTTGAAGGAGGGGGGCCCCTGGCTGCCCTACCAGTACTATAGTGCCTCCTGTCAGAAGACGTACAGGAGAGATGCCAAGGGGTACATTCGCCCTGGTGATGACGAGAGGACGGCCCTTTGCACAGACGAGTTCAGCGACATCTCTCCACTGACAGGTGGAAACGTGGCATTCTCCACCCTTGAGGGACGGCCCAGCGCCTACAACTTCGATCAGAGCCCGGTGCTTCAGGTAACACACTGCGTTTGTGCCTACTTCTGCCTGTGCTTATATATGTGTTACACAGAATCTTAAGGCCTGAAATCTTACCCTGTCCCATTTAATGGAGTGTCTTAAAGAAAAAAATAGCTTTTGGCTTTGGTTTTGGTTGTTTTCCACTGTTATTTAGTTTATACCATCTAAATATAGAGAGGTGGATGTGAATGATTGAATACTGTGGATATAAAGCATTCACAGCATAGAAAGATGTATTTGAATATCCCAAAGACAGGAATGCAGCCAGGTCTGACTGTTGGAATTATTTAAGATTTTTTTTTTTATCACTGCCGCTGTGTCCTGCAGGTAGAAACAGGTAGGAGGTACATAGGCTCTCTTTAAAGAAGCCTCAGCGCCAAAGTGTTGTCAGCGGGAGTTCTGTTTTAATCTATGGCACTCTTTCACTGTTCATCCCCCCTGTTGAACACCCTCATTTCGGCAGCCTGGTGTTTTAAAAATGAACGCCCATCAGCTGGAATACATGCTAATCTGCAGAGCATAGCTTGATAGAGATGTTTTTTCAGCGAAATGCCTCAGGGGGTTGAAAAAAAATTGGATTAAGTCTGGTGTGTGTGTTTTTTTTTTCTTCAAGTGAGAATTGTGTCCTGTATTCGGGGTGGGGGGGGGGGCAGTAATATGTTGGGGAGTGTGTTGCTAAAGTTGGATTGGGCTCCTGCTGCAGGTCTGCCTCTTCTTTGGAAATGCTATGGATAGGATTATGTGGTTTAACAACAACCACTTAATTCACAGGCAGAAATGTGGAACCCTCTATTTTGGAGCCCCCCCCGCCCCCTCAGCCCATTCCATTCCATTCCATTCCATCGCCTGGTTTCAAAATGAGTATGAATTCCTCTCCAAAGGGGAGATTAGTGTGTGTGCAGTCAGCTGTTAGCTCTATTCTGGTTTTCTCTGTTGTGTTGTAGTTTATTTCTCCCAATTTTTGCCTCATGTATCTGAAACATGTTGGGGTGAGCATGAAACAGTGCTGGTAACAATGTCTAGCCATCAAAGTCATTACTGGCCTTCACTTTATCATATGCAATTGATAAAACATATCCTCTAGCCATGGACAGAAGAGCAATGGACCAACTCTCTGATCTTGCTCTTCTAGCCAATGGGATTAAGCATGATTATGACATAGATGACTATAAATGGTAACGCTGGTAACAATGCCAGAGAGAGAGAGAGTGGTGAGGAAGTAGCTCAATAAAAAAGATGTTTTCCTGTGTTCCACTACATGGAATTTGCTCAGCAGATGCTCTTATCCAGAGCAGCTTGCATAGTTTAGTTATCTGTTCATGTAGCTAGAAACTGGTGCAATTAATACACCAGCAGTGTGGTGTGGGACCAGCAGTATGGTGTAGTGGTAAGAAGCAGGACTCATAACCCTAAGGTTTTCTGTTCAATTCCCTGCTGTGATACTGTTGTTGTACCCTTGACCAAGACACTTAATCCAGTATTACCTCAGTAAATATCCAGCTGTATAAATGGATAACCTGTCAGAACAGCAACCTGTGTAACTTGCTCTGGATAAGAGTGTCTCCTAGGCCCAGTTGTTCAGAAGTAATCTGGTTGGATCGGATTGGATCAAATCTTGAAAATGGGTTGTTCAAAAGAAAAAAAAAATATTCTGAAATCGGATTAGATCACGTAATCCAGTCTTGGTTTTGATCTGGATCAAAGTATGTTTTGTTCAAAACTTTTTAGTAGGATTGGGATACCTTTGATCCAAAAAATCAGGATTATCCTGATCCCAACAGAAGGGTGGATTCAGGGTGGATTTCAGGAGCAAAATGTAATAAAACTTTATAATTGGTCAAATAATACAAAATTTGTATCATGTAGTATATATACATTTATTTATATTTTGCACCTGATTTGTTTAACCATTACAGTGATAAAGTAGATAAAGTAGACCTTAGGCTACCTATTAAGCCTTTCAGTACAGTAAAGTAAAAAAAAGGAGTTTGTCCCCATAAAATAATCCCCCAAACAGCCGTCAATATCAAACAAAAATAATATATTTATTTTTAACTGTCATTTATCACTATATATAAACTATATATCACTATATTTACAATGATTATATGACACAATTTCAGAGATGAACCAGTCAAAAGTAGTTACTCACAATTGCATCCTTTATTGCACGTCCAGTCAGTCCCTCATTCTGAGAGAACACTGGAGGTTGGTCTGGGTCTTCAACAGGCTCAGGTGCATCATAAATGTCATCACAGTGAGGGACATTGCGCCTGGTAGCGATGTTGTGCAGGACAATACAGGCAAGTATTATGTTGCACGCTCCCTGTGCTGTTTTCTGTCTCTTCAAATAAAAACACTTAAAGTGACCTCACGCTGGCTACTCTACCTGTTGTTCTTTACATAGCTAGTTGCCTACATTGTGATATGTAGTCCCATTTAGAGCACTGGTAATTCGGATTTGGTAATCTTGATCCAATGTAATCTTGAATCCAATGTTGCTTTGAAAAACCAGCACAATAGTAAGATGGATTACGTGATCCTGGATAGCAAAACATGGGATTTCCAAATCTGGATCATTCTGATCCAGATTAAACTTTTTGAACAACGGGGCCCTAAGCATTTATATGTAAATGCCATTCAGGCTAAGCACCTCGCCCAATGGTAAAACAGCAGAGGCCCACCAGTGGCTCACGGTAGGATCAAACTGGCAATCTTCGGGTTACAAGCCCTCAACCGCTGTTGTTGTATTTCAAGCAGCCACCACTCAACCATTAATGTATATGTTATATTTGGATGGACCAGGCAGTCAAACATTTACTGCATAGTATTCTTCACTTGTTTCAGAAATAGTCAAGTGTTTGACCTTAACAGAGATACCATGAATCACTGTGGATATCAGCATGCTCATCAGGGCAGTTTGATCAGCGTTGCCAAATGGAAAAGTAGCCAGGCAGCTTCCCAGTGTACACTTACATACAATGCTGAGTGATGGTTTCTGTGTTTCTGTCACACTACACATTTAAGCTTGTATGCCATGGCCCCACAACATAAATAAGGAAGTGGTTTGGGGAATGTTTCATTACACGATTTGTTTGCCATTAGTTCCATCTACCCTTAAAAAACCGTAATGTCGAGTGCAACATTTGTGTACTCCAGGCACTTCACCATCGTGCTCTGCTCAATTTAAAATTAAAAGCTGTGCCGTTGCATTACATGTTTCAGTGCTGGCCTGACATTCCCATTAATTCACAGGCGCCATAATTAAAATGGGTTCTAATTAGCTGTAATATGAAGAGGAAAGAGCTAGTGTTTCATTTATTTTTTACTTCTGCACTGGGCTGTGTGCTCTGCCACCTCGCTAACTGCTCCTCTTCCATCTGCTCTTCACTAGCAGTACCAAATCCTAAGCTGTTCATTGTAGGTCTGTGTTTGTCATAGTGCCATACTGTGCTCACAGTAAAAAAGTTCATTTGCTGAAGCACACTGTAGCATCCCACCCAGGATTTTAGCCCCTGACCCTTTGGCTGAATCTATGGAAATGCATTTTGCCTTGTAGTTGTGGGCAAGGCGTCCTACCTTGTATCATGTGGGACTGCTTTTATAGCTGACGGCAGTGGTTAAATAGACCACAGACACGAGTACAGGTTTGTGTTTAACTGGTGTTCCTGTGGACCTCTACCATTAATACTTAAACATCCAATTACTCACCATGCTAGCACTGTATGTTTGTTTGTTTTAATAGTCTAAAATTGCTATTTTTTACTCTCTCCCATGTATGTTGTTGGTGTGGTTAGTTATTGGGATTTGAAGTTAGTTACATAGATCTATGTAAAATAGAGGAAAAAGGGTAATTATATTAGCATGCTATCATTTTCTAGAATCAATTAAGACCTTAAAGTGGCTGGCTGTGCTAAAATTTGCTTAGGTTTAATGAAAGTCTGATAACAAACAGAGAAAGGTGGATAAAATAGTGATGTTAGCATATTACAGTGCAATGCAAAACATACAGAATGTATAAGAATTTCATCAGTGCCAACTAAGTAGCTGTTTCCCTGATACTAATACTTGGTGTTGGCTGACTAATGTTTATTAGTAGATATTGTTCAGTGAGCGTTTTTGTGTCATGTTTCTGTCTCCTGTTTTGTAGTCAGACTAACAAGCTAAAACAGATCTGAAGTAAGATAACCAGCAAGCTAGCTTTATCACAGTATTTCTTTCATGTGGTCTTTGTTTTCTATCCCCCACTCCTTTTGGCCTGGTTAACTACATCAACATAGCAACATCACATCAATAAGCTTGAGCCAACAGTTGTGTCTGAATCTGGGCTACACCAAAGGATTTCCTCTATATCTTCATGGGCAGAAGGTCACAGACCCAGTACTAAGCAAGGATTTATAACCCAGCTAAGGACAAAATGGTCTTCCATGTTATGACTCAGACTGTGATAGATATTGTGATTTAAAGTCACTGCACTTGTGCATAAAATACCATATAAACAGGGCAAGGCTTTCATGATTCTTTATTTTCTTTATTCTTTAGGAGTGAACAAAAGACCCCATCACCTTTGTGTTGCCACCTTTGTGTTGATTGGTATTCATCATAGACAGAGTCTTGTGTTTAGTATGTATGAGCGGTTGTTCTTTAGCAAGTATCCATTAGATCCATCACAGAGAGGTTGTTTGTAAGTTGCATATGTTTTGAATGTAAGCACTGCAGCAAAAACTCTACACTCTCATGTAAGCAGGCTGGTGAGGCAGGTCCTCAAGGTCCTCAAGCTGCAAGATAGGCAGTGTTGTGCATGAACGCGTTAAAAGAGCGCGTTCATTGAACGTGCTTATTTTTTCGGTGAACTTGAACGTATCCATTTGCAACTAAAGAACGTGAACTTGAGCTCGTTCAGGTTTGCGCGAGATTTGGAATCCTTGGGTGTGTTAAAGTTACTGCTTTATGAATAAACACGGACGACGTTATTCCATACTTCAGACGTTTTTATTAGCGCAACTCATCCATCAGATAGACTGACAGCTCGCAACTAACTGCCCATATCCCGCGTAACAATCACTGCGCATGTAGACATACACATAAAATAGTCCCTGGAGCAGCTCTTTTAAAAAATGGAAGAAATTAACTGGGACTGTGAACTTGTTCAAATTCAAAATTGTGAACTATGAACGTCAACTTGTTCATTTTAATCTGTGTGAACTTAACTTTGCGCTAGCTCTTGTGAAGTGTGAACTTGCACAACACTGAAGATAGGAACGAACCTTTTATTTACAAGATTCCCAACATGTCCTTAGATTGAAGCTATACCCTACACTTTGTGTCTGTGTTGAACGGCTACAAAGGCTTGATCTGGTTTTTAAGGGTAAATTGTAAATGAGCACTTCATTTAGTTAAGCTATTTATTTGCCTTGACGAGTGCTATGCAGGACTGAAGTGTTTTCATTATTGTAATTGTTCCATCTCTTGGTTAGACATATAAACGCATCTGCAAGGAACAAAAAGGGCACCCCCACTTAGGAAGGGTTTTTCTGCTAAAAAACAAGAGGGAGGTCAATATAATGTCTGTACATTTAAAGGCTACCATTTAACATGTATATAGATTATTATTTTGTTGAAAGATACCTTCTGATTCAAATAATAGTAGAGAAAGTATTTGACTCTTATACATAGCTAGCATTCCCCTTTAAGACTGAGGAAAAACTGCCAGTATAAACATCCTGTGTCAATATGAATCTCTGGATAAGCAGATAAATTGACAAATCTCCCTCTGTTGGCTGTGAATGGGCTTCTTTTTATATTTCATGAACAAGAAGTCAGATAATTGATCATTCTTTTTTCCATTTGAAAGGAGAATCAATGATGCTATTTCATTTATTAGATTCTTTCTCCTGTTTGGTGTTTGAAAGTCGATGTTAAAGAATGCATCGATTGCCATTGTGTTCGTGGACGCCAGTGCCTGGCGGCACCCACGCCGATCCCCACGATGTCTATCACATTTTCGCAGCAGCAAGCTGACCTTTTCTGATGGAGCTGAACAGTGGCATGTGTCCGCTGACAAGAGGACATGTTCTGTGGGGTTAGGCACAAGCGCATCTTCAAGCGCGGCTATGGAGACATCGCTGGGTAAAGAAATGAGGTGGCGCCTGCTGTAATGGACTGCCTTTTATTTTGTACTGACTATATAAGACTTTGTGTAAACATTGCTGTACACTTGTTCAGAGAGTGGAATGCTGGAAAATTGTGCTATTTTTTTGGATTGTTGCTTGATGTTTTGTCCCTGCATGTACAACAATAAATTGAAGTGCACCGCCACTCTACGGAGGTCCCAGCATTTTCTTAACGCCCACTTATAAACTAGTGGAGTTGCAGGTTTTCCCAGTCTTACTCACCTCGCCACGATTACTGCAGAGGGAGCGAGGGCTCACTAGCTAACAAAGACTGTCACCCTGTGTGGCGTGTCACACGCCCAAGCGAAATACATGTATATAGAATGGCTATTTGACTTATGCCGCTTTCCATCAAGTTACCCCAGTGAAGGCGCCAGCCCTTTGTTAAGCGACATGTCTATCATCAGATCGAAGTGGCCCATGTCCAAAATCGGAGGGCTGTCAATCATCATAGATGATATGGCAGATCCATAGTAGGTGTTTTTGTGAAAGTGTTATCAGTGTCATCATCGTTTGTACATTGTCAGGGTTTTACTGTTTCTGCTCCTGGAATATGCACAAGATAAAATTAAGACAGACAAGGTAAAAATAGTAACATACAAAGGAGTCCTTATTTGGGTATGCTTTTTAATATCATTCTCCTTGTTTATTCTTCGTGGCAGTGTGCAATGAGCAATGATCCTGCAGAACTCCCTTTGAAGTAATAATCTCAGTACTACCTTGTCATCGAAGAACTGAGAAAGGCACAGATATATTTTAGATAAGAAATGTTAAGTCAGAACACAGGAATTGAGTACCCCTTGGGTTCTTTGTATTGAATGGGGATCTCTTTTGGGTGTGGGTATGGATTAGACTTCATAGCAGCAACACCCGAAACAGTGGCCTACTCTGGATCCCTGGGCATAGACGCGTGGTCCTCAGCACCAGCTAGCCTCAGGGACACAGCAAACAGCAAATTGGACTTTATCAAGCAAACTGTGACGCTACAACCTTTCATGAACAATGATGGAGTATTATTGTACAGACGAGAGTGCAGTCTTCTTAGCAGGGTGGAGGAACGTTAAATATCTGTTCGATCTGCTCCTTTTTCTCGAGAACAGACCAAATGCAGAAGTAGGATGCTTGGGAGAAGTAACTAAATAGTGCTGCCCATTTTCGATGAATCAGTGAACAGATAATGCAGGGACATCAAATGAGCATTGTGCAATCACATGATTCAAGCCAAATGGGAGGGATCACAAGGGCGAACACTTTTGATCAAAATTTGAAGGGGTTGTAAGATCCTCCCTTGTATTTGTTTTGCTGTGATTTTAGTGACTTTGTAATATTTTGTATTTATCCTGTTGTGTTGTAATTCATTCCCTCAGGTTACAGAGTTGAACTCGCAATCAGAAAGTGACGGATTTGAATTATGTGCGGGCTACTGCTGTTCTGACCTCATAGCTAGAGACTTAGCCTGGTCTGTTTTGGTAAATATCCAGCAGAGCAAATGACCAGCGTTTAAACTGCAAGCTGTGCATGTTGCTCCAGATAAGGTGATAAATAAATGACCACATGAACTCGCGCGCCTGCTTTGCAGGGACAAGCTGAGTTCACAGCCCAGGAAGCAGAGATGCAGTAGCTCAGTGCAGGGGCCCTGTAGGTCAGCAGTGGAGGTTAGCAGCTGGGGAACCCAGCTGAGCCTCTGATGGCTGATGTGGCTCGAGGGGAGTGTCACATCACATCAGACCCGTCTCCCCATGACTGACAGATCCCCGCCACGGAGCACAGCCGAGAACAGGCCGAGCCGTCAGAGGCGAAGCCGGGCCCCTCACCATCGGATGTCCTGCGGTAGCATCTCTCCTTCTGTTACCCAGCGTCCCTGGGGCACAGACAGAGCCACCCATCCTCCTGTCTCAGTCAGGACTGTGTCCCCCCGAGGCCCGGAGTCCAACTCAAAACAGGGTCCTGGATGGTATCCTGAAGTGTGAAGACAAATCTGCTGTCAAGGGAGGCGGGGCGTGGGCTGATGCCCCCAGGACATCCCAAAGGGGTGTGTTTTCACAATGTGTATTTTAGTGATGTGACTCCTTCAGAATTAAGAAAAGTTCAAACCAGTCACATATATAAGCATGTAACATTACTGTAATTACAATGTCGCAGCAACATTGAAGGTTAGTCAGTGTCGTAACCATACAGTACGAATGTATCCTAAATGTATACACCCTGGGACTCTGAAATGTCTGAGGTCTTGTTTTCTAAAATCATCCAAGAATGAAAACCTTGCTTTGAATCCCATTAAGGCTTCAGTGAAGATCATTTGGAAAATATTGTGGAAATGACACAGTGATTTCTAAGTATTCTACCTGTAACCCTTACTTTTTGAAGAGCATTACTTATGCTCTGTATTAGAAATATCATCAGACCATAAAATGAACTCTGCTCATCTCTCCAATACATTCAGAGGCATTCACTGTATAACTCATACAGAACATGCATATTGCATGAGGTATATAATAAGAATTGCATCCCTCTTTTTTATTCCAATTTTAATCCTTGTGCCCTCTACAATGCGCTCTTGGGGCAGATGGGACCACATACTGTATAAAGATTTCTGAGTTATTATTTTCTCATCTTTAAATGTGTCAGCTCTGTCTCGGAAAAGTCTTAAAAGAATGACATGAAAAAAGAAGCAATATATAAGACCAGTGGTGGATGACAGAACCGAGGTCCCACTTGGGTAACAACATCCATCCACTGTATGTTATCTCACAAACAACTCATAAAATATGTCCTCTAGAAGGGTCAGATGAGCTTTTATACATGCCACGTCTGCAAATAAAGAAGTTACTGTATGTGTATTTATATGTATATCTAGCTGTCTTTGTCATTATGAAACAAATTAACCAGAATAACAACTTACCTTTCAACAGAGTGAGTAGATCTTGCCTTTGAAGCGCTGGATTACTTCAAAGGGATTCTGTTGTAGAGTTTGTAAAACACTTTTTTTCAAATCCAGAGATGATGAAAGCCATTCAGTGAATTCAAATTTAATTTGCTCAGTCATCCATTAAAATGGTTTCTCTCTCTCTCCCTCTCTCCCTCTCTCTCTCTCCGTCTCTCTCTCTGTCTCTTTCTCTCTCTCTCTCCGTCTCTCTCCTCTAGTTTCGCATGAAGCAGGAAAGCTGTGTGGCAAATTAGAAGTCAGGCAATGAATGACAATGAGCAGAAGTAAGGCCATGATGGACTTTAACAATGGAATTAAAATGTTATTAAGTCAGAAGGGGGGGGGGCTGCTTTCAGGCCACCATCTCAATCTGGGCTCCCTGTGTGCGACAAGATGTTGCCATTGAGAGAGAGAAACAGTGAACAGGCTGTGTCAATCAGGGGCCAACCCCCCTGGGGAGATTGGGCCGAGACGTTGACACCAAGGCCAGATCTGGCGTTCTCTCGGCACCTGGCTCAAAAGGAGAGCGGGAGGACATCTGGGAAATCTCTTTGCTCCTGCTTGCGCGGGCTTTATCTGCACTCTGTCGTCTCTTGATGTCCTGGAGTTGAGGGCGCAGGCCCTGGTTCTGGGAGCTGTTGGAGCTGACAGGCTCGTTTCCTCCTTTGATGGTGATACACGCCTCTGTACTGGAGGTTAGGGCCCCCGCACAGTGTTAGCTTGGTCCCTCTCAGTGCATCTATCGGATATCTGCAGGCTGCGACATGGAGCATATGCTGTTTACTTCCAGCAGGAGGTTTGGCAAGTTTTTTTTGTTTGGTGCTCCTTCCTAAACCTGCTCGTCCCTGTCCCTATGACTGTGTGGTGTTGCCAAACAAAGGGGGGTTGATGACGCAGGCATAGCCTCACCGAGTTGCGGGCACATTGGGAGCTTGATGTCCGTCTGCCCAACCTCCTTCCCAAGAGCCTCAGCTCAGCAGTAGCAGTAACTCGCACAGCATAGCGGAGGAGGCTGGGTGTCTGCGTGAGAGTATTACGACCACCCAGACTCAGGCGCACTCTCGGCCTCTGAAGTTTGTTTGATTTTTTATGGCTGCAAAGAGTCTAGGCCATGGGACACATCACTATGGACACATTCCCTTGATAAACATACTTCCTTCCCTCCAAAAATGACTGAATCAACAATTCAGTGCTGCTGCAGCTCAAAACACAAGTACCAATATGAATTTTTATAGATATACATGTTTTGTGTCTAAATAAGGTTTTTTGAAAAATGCACTTTAAGTGCAATTGCAGTACATATGTGTAGACAGCATATAGTCAGTAGTGGCATACCTATTAAAGGCTGTGCTATTACTTATGATCCTTTTGTTAAAATGGAAATAATTGAAGGAGTTTTTGAGCCGTTTTGGATGCAGTTATTAAACTGATGGTCAGAAATGCACACTGGGAGCGATGGTGTGGGTAATGCAAGAATTCAAATGAGCTGCTTGAGTCTTACTGCATCTGTCTGAAGCTATTATCCTGCACGTAGTGCTTTCAGGACCACTTACTGTGTCAGGTAAAATTAAGCACACGTAATGGTGTAGAATCAGAAGTAGATATGGGTGCTAGTTCACAAAAGTGGAATAAGTTCTGAACTAGCTCTAAAAAAACATTTTTAGAAGTTGCCTTTCTCCCTCATGCATGTTAACAAGGAGCATTTTTCTCAGGGCAAAATGAGTTTGTACATCACTTTTGAAGCATTCTAACTGAGGCGTAATTGTGTTTGCTTAAGCTTTTGTAATGCTATCCAGATATCAAGGAAATCTTTAATATTTGATTGTTTATCAATATTTTTTAGTAAAAATCACACATAAAATGATCCCATAATTTGGACTTTTTGGTATATATTACAGTTGTCATTTACTAGACAAAATATTATTACCATCACAGGACTGTTTTTATTGTTTCACTTATAAAATATTTGTACCTGGAGAGGAAGTGCACTATGGGTAATGTACCTCTGATTTTGCAGCTTCTGTTATTGTTCTTCAGAAATGTTTTCAAGTGTTAGCAGTTATGGTTTCTGTTGTACAAAAATGCCTTGAAGTACTTGCGTTCTTACATGTAGAGCATTATAAGTGCATTGCCTTCATGTGGCATGTCACCACTCAGGCAAGCTGGCTCACAGCTGCAGTAAGGGCTTTAAATGAACTGGTCTATGCTGGCATGGAAGTCACAGACAAAGGTGGTAGACTATACCCTACATTCTGAAGAGTGAGGAGCTCTATATTTATTCCGCGTTCCTGAAAGAACAGACTTCAAGCAAAATTTACTTTTAAGTGTAAAATACAAAATATGGAGGGAAGTAAAAGTAGGTCTAACTGAAGCAGTGTAAATTATAAATATAGTCTAATGTCTGCGCTCTCCCTGTCTCTCCAAATATTCCCAACAGGCGGTGTAGCTAGCAACCTGCTATGTTTTTGATTGCTCCTTGGGGAAGAGGCACTTCATGAAATTCAGATCAAGTCTTTGTGTAAGGCAGCAGAATTTAAGCAAACAGAGTCCCGACGTCAATAAGACATTTGAAGGAGGGGGCACGAATTTGACTGAGTTTGCTTTTCTTAATGTCTGCCAAAGGGCCAGCGGTATTGATAGAAACTAATCAGGGGATGAGCGCTGTGATCAGATCACCCCGTCCTGTAACCTTTCTCTGCTGGCAGCCGGAGAGCTCACGCCTCCCCGATTCATCACAGGCTGATTACTGATTGCCACACCGCAGCCACCACCGTGGCCATGAATCTCATGCCGATGAAAGCACTAAATCTCCCACAGAAGGACCAATGGCATTGCTCTGACGGAAGTGCCGTGTTCGTCTGTCATAATGATTCATGTGGAGGTGTTGCGAGCGTGGAGCGAAACCGGCGCAGTTGGGCGAGTTATTTAACTCAGAAGGGGCTCCGTGGACCGCATTCTCCTCTGACCTTGCTGGGGCAGGGAAGTCATTTTTCTGTCTGCACACATTGTGAATGTTGCACACCTGCGTGGCATCCCAGACCCAGCCCTGAACTTCTCTCTGTTCACTCATACACTTTCCCCACGTATGGCCCAGAGAGGCACGTGAAGAATGGCTGTGCATTTAAACCTATAACCCCGGCAGCCCTCGGAGTCCACGCAGCATGAAAACCCCATTAGTGAGGAGGCGTCAATAAGCAAGTCTAAATGCGTCCTGCCAGCTGGTTCCATCCTGTGTCGCAGTGGTAATCCCTGCCAGGGGCACACGGTGTTCGGAATCCAAAAGGAATCTGACCATTTGGGATGGTGAGAGAGAAAGAGATGGATAGGAAGGGAGATGGGTGCACGCAGACGGGTTGCCACAGCTTTCATTAACGTGGCAGCTTTGACTGGAGGCTTTTCACACTTCAACACCTCATTATCATGTTTTGTTTGCCAAGCAGAGATCCTTAGCCAGTGTGACCAGCTGTGCTAAACTGTACACCATTACACGACCTTCCCGCTCGTGCCGACTGCTTCACTTATGGCCATGGCAATTAGGGTGCTGTGACCGTGCTGAATGCCCTGTCTCTGTCTCTGTCAGCCATTGACCCATATGTTACAGTTCCAGAGCTATTATCCTTCCTCATAGTTACAGGACTTCCCTTGACCATCTGTCCTCCAGATTTTCCCCACAAGCTCTCCCAAGCGGCCCCAGTTGTGACCCCCCGTTCTGGTAGAAACCCCTCCATTCACATGCATGTCCAACTCTGTTCAGGGTTCCCACATGGATTTCCATGGACCGCCAGGCAGGTCAACCCAGAAGCCCTCTCTCCCAGACCTCCCTTCCCCACCAACCACTCCACCCTCCCCCCCCCCCCACAGGCATCGCTTTCATATTTATTGCCTTTTCGACACTCACTGGAGTGTAGCCCTTTCTCACCTGGAGTTACCAGCTACCCTGACAGCCCCTGATAGAACAGGGGCATGATGGGATACATCCTGGAACACAGCTGTGTCCTCGGCAGTCTCTCCCAAGCCAGGACCGCAGCACACTAATAAGTTATAAAACTGAGTCAGGGGCGCGTGAACCGTGGCGACTGTTTTCATCTCCAGTGCAGCCCCCAGTGCCTCCATAACTTCAGACGCGCTTCTGGGAAGAAGGGGGGGGGCTGCCGCAGCAGTCCTAACTCACCGGAGTTTGCAGTCATTTGAAAGTTATTTTGTATGAGTGGAGTGGAGAACATTGCGTTGTCCTTCCATTTGCCATGGGCCTTGACCTCACCCCTTCCTGTTTACCCTCCCAATCCTCCCTGATTAGAATCCTTCCCCTCCCTCTCTGTGCCCCTACATTTCCTTTGCCATCTTCCCCAAATTCAAATTGATTTGTGAGCATAACTTGTACAAATGTTGCCAAAGGCTACAACCACAAATGAGTCTTTCCCTCCCCCTCCCTCCCCCTCTCTCTCCCTCTGTCTTCCTCTCTCTCTCTCCTTCTCCAGGAGTGGGTGACAGCCACAGACCTGCTCATCTCCTTAGACAGACTCAACACGTTTGGAGACGAGTTCTTCAAGGACGCCAAGGTCTTGCGTTCCTATTTCTACGCCATCTCTGATTTTTCTGTGGGCGGCAGGTAAATGACACTTTGCAGAGGCCTTTGAAAAGAGCTCAGCTCACTAATTTATCTCTGAACCCTTGCAAGGGAGCAATCCCTCAGCGCGTCTGTTTCTGGGGCAAGGTTAAATCACTTCATATTTGCCAATTCACTAAACAAGCTTTTGGTAAAATATGCATTCACCATTGAATATACGGTAATACATTTCAGGTTTTTTTTAGGTCACATTGTTTTATACTAACACATCAGCAAAATGAAGAATATTAAAAACAAAAACATCAGTAATTCTTAAGGGCAATTCATAGACAGAACAGTCAGCAGGCTGACATAGCTTTAATTTACTGATGATGCTCAGCTTTGTTGCTTTGAATTCAGCAGGCAGTTTTACAGCAACTTAGTCTCATCCCATACTGAAAGAAGAATGTAAATCTCATTGCGTATTTACTAAATATATGTAGACAATAGACTATCAGTTTATTATACATTTAAAAAGCCATGCTCAATGTAAGCATACACTTGTTAGCTGTGTTTGTTATATTATAAAGAGGCCCAATAGGATAGAGTGTGAGAGAACAAAATCTTTGCTGAGGTACGAAGGGATGTGGCTAGGTAACAGGAGGCAGACGATACAAAAACACATTGTTTCCTCCAACTTCATATCCTGTCTACACTGCAGCCAGCCACATTTAGGGAAATGCTGTTTGACTAACAGATATCTGAGATGCAGTCTGCCTCAGCCAAGCTCCCTTTAAACTGGGAAGGCTTATGTAATCCTCCCCGACTCTGTTCCATGAACCCCTATATCTCCACATTTTGTAAATTAATGAAAAGAGAGGCAGGGAAAGGGAGCACTTTGCCGGGAGCCGTGGAGGGGTTTAGACTCTCTTGATAAGCCTGTGTTTTTCTGCTCGCCATGAGAGATCTGTATCTTAGTGTTCCTTTCCTCCTCCCCGTTAATGTGATGTTTGAGTCGGTGTGCTCGGATCCCGCCTTCTGGAAATATCTGGCGCTCGGCTCCTCCTCCGCCACTCACTTTTAGCTCCCCACTATATGGTCTCTGTTACGTCAATGGACCCCCAACCAGGTCTCAAACAGTGGCTCCGTGACGATGATGTTCACCCTCTCTGTACATATGTGTGAGTGCCCTCTCTCCCCTCATGCGCCCGAATGTATATATATATCTGCCCAGCAACTGCTGCACTCAACTGTCGGATCAACACAAACTCCCAGGTGAGGGGAGAATAACGCTTCCAGAATTAGCGCATGTGCAGGGGTGAAACATCCCACAACAGCTAAATCACAGCAGGCTCCCTAATGCCCGTCCTGACAGCATTGGTGTGTTCAGCAAGGAAGTGCTCCTCTCACATCCATATATCCTTCCCCATTAGAGGTGCAGGGTGGGCCCTCACTGAACTGGCACATTGCTCTTGATTCTGTGGGACAGCGTGCACAGGGGAGAATTAAATATAAAGGGAGCCACAGGACTCACAGGCACGGCGGATGGTCACTGATGGGCATGAAAACACAACCTTATCCTGGGTGATACGTAAGCACAAGAGATGAGATGGGAAGTGACAGCTTCCTGCAGAAATACCTTCTCATTCTATGCCTCCTTTCCCCTGTCTCTGTTCTTGTGCTTTATTTGTATGCATGTGTGTGTGTCTGTGTGACTTTATGCAAATGCCCGTGTGTGTGTGTGTGTGTGTGTGTGTGCGTGTGTCTGTGTATGCATATGCATGCCCATGTGTGTGTCTGTCTGTGTGTGTGTGTGTGTGCATACATATGTCTGTTTGTTTGTGCATATGTATACGTCCATGTGCGTGTGTGCGTGTGTGTGTGTGTGTGTGATGAACCAGGTGCAAATGCAATGGCCATGCGAGTGAGTGTGACCAGGGGGAAGGAGGGGAGCTGGTCTGTGCATGCCAGCACCACACTACCGGCGCAGACTGCCAGCAATGTCAGCCCTTTTACCAGGACAGGCCATGGGCACGGGCCACCGCTGACTCAGCCAACGAGTGCCAACGTGAGTGCGCCACTGCTGGGGGGCATAGGACAGGGAGCGTGACAGGGGACAGCACCCCCAAAATCACTCCGCTTCCCTGAGAGCAAAAAATGGAAATCCATAATGTATGAGACATGCATCCAAAGCATTTTCAAAACATCAAGTGCATACATCACGTGTCTCAACATGCAGTCCATTATGAGACACACATTGGTATGTTAGTGTGGGTATGTCTGTGCATATGAGCCTGTGCATTGCTTATCGGGGGGCTTGTGTTTCACGAGCATGCATTAGAAGAACAGGGACTCCAGGAATATCTTGAAGTTAAACAATGAAATTGACTGACCGGTAAATCCATAAAGGAGAGCGCAGAGTTAATTGTTTTTATGCTCAAATCTATTAAGAAACACGCTTTTTAATTACAGTAGCTCTTTGAATTAAACAGATGGCTTCTTGAACAGACTGCCATATTAAAAAAAAAACGATAAATGCAAAACAAGTAAGCAATGAGTACATATAATCCCTGTATACAATGAAAAAAACTCATTTTGCCACAGCTTGCTAGACCCATCTTTTGATTTACGGCGCAGTCCTCTGAAAATTGTACCATATGCCACTTTTGTCAAGCTATAAACTAGGTAATTGACAATGGCTGTCTTCTTTCTCAGTATAACAATGCAGAGATGCAGAAAAGGGCAACCATTTTCTTTGTCAGGCAAACTTGAGTCTGCGTTCTCTTTTTGTATTAGAGATGAAGTTTAAATCTAGCAACCTCAATATTTTCCTGCCCCTGGATGGCACCTATTCAAAGTACAGTAGTCTTTCTGTAACCGTCCTACTAAGGTTTCTTTGCTTTGAGTGAGTTCTGAGATTATGATAATCTTCAGTCTGTGATGTAGCCTTTATAGTTTACTCAGAGTTTCTCAGACTGTACAGCTCAAAGTTTATCAAACGCTACCACCACTGCAACTGTCACAGAAAATTCCCACTGAAATTACGGTACAGATGGGTGCCAAAATAACTATGCTACTTGTAGAAAAATAATCCTGTGGTTATTTCACACTCAATACACAGTTTGAGTAATGATAAAATGGCCACTTTTCAAAGGGGGAGATGGGAGAAGAAACATAAACTGCTCGAAAATTGGCAAAGTAATAACCAAGAAGATGGAGCATCCCTTATCTTGCAAAGGTGAACACTTATTGGAGATTAAATGGTGGCGGGCTTCGGCTTGCTTATTACCAGAGGTCAAAACTCTGGTTGCAAGACAACACAAAATGGTTTAAGCCTGTCTTCAGTGCTGCTTGTGCTGGAAATAAGTTTTCTGAAGCTCCACACAATTTAATCCCTAATAAATGTTCTTCTTTACAAGGTGAAGGCTACCCAGTCTTCTTATTCAGTTATTAAAATGGATAATATCCCAGAATTCACCTTGGGTAACCAGCGGAGCTCCCCACACAGTGGGTTCTTCCAGGGGTCTGATTGGAAGTTATTACTGTACATAAATATGTCTTCAGTTTCAAGGACCTTTGTAAAGATAAATACATTATTGGTAATAATCTAACCCTCTTTGTCTCTCTTTGCCTCTCTCTCTCTGTCTCTCTCTCTCTGTCTCCCTCTCTGCCCCCCCCCCCAGCATGTAACTGCAGTGGCCGGGCAGCTGAGTGTGTGTTTGACCCTGAGATGTATCGAAGTACGGGCAGCGGGGGGCGCTGTGTGAACTGCAGGGACAATACAGATGGACCACACTGCGAGCTCTGCAGGGACAACTTCTACCGAAGCTCCCCATCAGACGTCTGTCTGCCCTGCAACTGCAGCACACTGGGTAAGAGGAAGCCCTGCCTCCTGAGAGGAAAACTGCAATCATGGTGTCCTACAAACCGCCAGATCCTCAGAACCACACCTCTACCACAGTATGCACCCCAAGACACAGCCTTGTGGTTACACAGGAGGGGAATCTTAAACCTGGCAATATGTTATTCAAGCATTTGGCCAAACTAGTTGACCAAAGCATTGTGGATTATTCAGTGTGGCATGCCAAAATCGTTGTGGGTGTTATCACTGCTCCTACAAAACCCAAATGCCTCATTTTAATCATGAATGTGTCCAAAGTCCCAGAGAAGTCCCTCCCTCCTGCCCTCCCTTATGCAGCACGGATTACCTAGAGGCGAAAACCCCTTCTTTCACGCGTTGTGAATGGCAATTAAATCCAGTGGCCATAAATCTGTAATGTATTACAGTGTCTAGACGTGTACACTGATTAATGTCCTCTCCAGCTGCACATGGGCAGTTTGAATGAATAATGTTGATCAAAGCCTCAACCAGACAATTCCCAGCACTTCTGAGTCTGCACTACTTTTGACTGTCTTGATGTCTGTGAAGTACGGCTTGCTGTAGGGCCCTTTCTCTCTTGTATCAACCCCCCTCCCTTTAGCTAGCAGCAGCAGTAATAATAGTTATTGCCAAGGCAGTGGCTATAAAAGAAGTAGTAGTGGAAGTTGTAGTATTAGCAGTAGCAATAACAGTTATAGTGGTAGTTGCAGTGGTAACTGATAGTGATAGTTGTCTTTGAAATGTATTTGCGATGACTGTTAACATTGCAAAAGTCATGTGCCCTTCCCCTCCCTCCAGTAGTAGTTATGTAAGTATCAGTGGTACGAGTTGTTATTAGCAGTGGTGAAAACAATTACAACAGAAGTTTTAGTAGTAACAGCAAGAGCAGCAATAAATACTGATGCGTGTAGGGCCGGTGCCGACAGGGCTGTATTTCTGAGTTTCTTTACTGCTTTCTTTGGACATTCTCTCAAACATGATTGAAGTCACTAGTTAGCTTGCTAAAAACACACTAGCTGTGCATATCATGTTATCATCTCTGCATCATGGCATCACACAACAGCGTTGCTAAGTTACGGAACGCATGTTCAAGGACCTGCACTCAGCAGTGGTAGGAGTTGCAGTGTCAGCAGTAGTAGTAACAGTTATAATGGTAGAGGTAACATCAGTAGCTGCAGTAGTATCAGTAGTCATTAAAACATCTTAGCAATATCTGTTAACGTTGTGAAACAAATGTCCCCCCCCTCCGACCATGCTCCCACCCACCCGTTTCTGCTCTCTCCCTGCCTCCCAGGGTCGTCGAGCTTGCAGTGCGAGAGCGACGGTGTGTGCCACTGCCGACAGAGTGTGACCGGGGAGAAATGTGACAACTGCCAGCCCGGATTCCACTCACTGGGGCCCGCCGGCTGCAGGTAGGGCAACAGCGTGCGCCGGAGGAGAGCACCCCCCCCCCCAACCTCCTCATGCCAGCAGGCGAAGGCTGTTATTAACCAAGTTATTATCAGATCACAGGCAGACCCATCTATCACCCCCGCGCACAGAGCAGCGTGATTATAAATAATTTGAGTGACACGGTGCGGCGTTATTAGGCCTCCCAGGCATAATGGGGCATTTGTACCCGTATCTTCCCCATGGCACAGATGCCGCCGTACGGCTCACAGTGACGGGCCGCGGTGATTTATTAACGTGATATCCATTACAGGTCCCATTGACCCAGCCTCCTTTTTTAATGTGGTAGTGAGAAGTGGCGGCGTCGGGCTGCCTTTGTTCTGTGTGTGCTGCTACACATGTCCCTGTAATCAGAAGCCTTGGCAGAGATCGGAGGGGAAAAAAAGACTCAAAGCATTTTGTTTTTCCCAGGTGAGCTCACTTTGTATGAATATTCATACTGTAACACGCTGTCCCCTGGATGAGTTGCATTATTAAAAAAAGTAATGGCAAACATGTCCTGAGTGTCATTTGCTACTCTGCATTCGCTCACACACACACACATGCGCGCGCGTGCGCGCGCACACACATGAGTATATATACACACACATACACATACGCATTTACAGTACACACAAACACACACACAAACAATATACCAACCAGTTAAATGGGAGTGTGAATTACTCCAGCCAGTGGAGCAGAACAACATAAAGGGGATGCTGGATAATTGAATTATTCTTTATGGTGCTCTCATTAAAGCATTGATTCTGCATTACAGCTCTGTGGGAATGCAATCAATCAATGAAAACAGTCAAAGGTGTGCATTCTGATCTGAGGAAAAGAAAAACAAACAAACCAAATGGTCATGGGTGTGAGATTCCTCTCTGTACAGAACCCCCTAAGATGGCAGGGTGACTCCCATGACGTGTGTCCGTTTCCCACCACCGCCAGGTAGTGTTGAACACCCCGGTTGACCTTGGCACAAGCTTAGCAGAGGCGTGAAAAGGGAGCACATGCAGTCATCCTCACAGGTTCGGGGGGAGGGGGGAGTTGGTGACCCGGGGCGAATGCTTGACCCCCGCTCACAGAGACGGGTCATTGTCATCCACAGGCCCTGTGAGTGTCACCCCTCTGGCAGCGTGGCCGCCTGCTCCCCCATGGACGGACAGTGCCGCTGCAAGGCCAATGTGGAGGGATACGCGTGTGACAGGTGCCTCCCGCTGTCCACTCTCTGTCTGCGCCGCGGTGTTAGCAGTAGCTCCATACACCACTGCCACTGCTGCATTACGGGCGCTAACATAGCCAACAAGCTCCAGCGCATGGACCAAACACCAGAGAAATTGATCTTCTCTGAGTCCAGTGTAATGTGTTGCTTTCCTTTGTTGAAATGGGATGGTGTTAAAAAACCAAGCTGAGTGTATTGCAGTCAGTGTCGGCTGCATTTTATTATCTTGTGTTGTCCTGACGATATTGCAGGTGCAAGCCCGGCTCCTTTAACCTGGCATCTGACAACCCGCAGGGCTGCGAGAGCTGCTTCTGTTTCGGGCACTCCGTGGCCTGCTCCTCCTCCTCCAGGCACTCGGCAATCACCATCGCGTCCGACTTTACCGAAGGTAATCAGTCAGGCAGGTAATCCTGCTACCGAATAACGATAATCAGGGCTTAGGCTGCTCCCCGTTTTCGGCGGACGGTTTTGTACTTTTTATTTCCCATCACACACACACATACACACCCTCCCCACCCCACGCATCCCGATTCTGCATGGCCTCTGTTTGCAACTGCTCTTTTTTGGTCTCCCATTGACTTGCTCATGCCGAAAGGTTTGCACCTAATTTGCCCTTTGCCCCACAGCTCAGACGACTCTCTGGAGTCCTGCTATATCCAAAGCCATACATAGGCTTAGTGGCTGTGCAGGCTTGAGGACGATAAACGGTAACATTGAAGAGGGAGGGAGGAAGTCTTGCTCCTGTTTTTGTCACATTGCTTCCAGATCCAGACGGCTGGACAGGGGAGTTCTCTGGTGGGTTGGAGTTCCCTCTGATTTGGAAAGAAGGGGAGGTGTACCTGCTGCCCTACAGTGAGGATGACATTGGCTTCTACAAAGCCCCAGGTGGGTCAGAAACAGGTGCTGTGTCTGCGATAGGAGTGAAGCTGAGAAAAAGTTTCCACTGCTCCCTCCAATGATAAGAAAACAATTATGCCCTCACCAAACTGCCCTAACTCTAATCCAAAACCTCTCCTTGGCTCATCGGGGGGTACCCTCTGTTTAAGATTTGTGGTTTGGTCCATGTGATATAACACATCATCTGGAACTGCTAGTTTGCTGAAAAAAAGTCTCTGCATAACTTTGAAACTAGTTATCATCTAAATTCTGACCCTGGAATACATGGAAGTCATGTTAATTCAGTCCTGAGAAATATTATTCATCGACTACTGTTCTATGCCCAAGGACAGTGTTACATGATCCAGTGGAAGATGGTTGTGCATTCTGGGACAGACTGTGATATTTCCTCTGTTTTAATCTGCATGAAGGCTCAGCAGCATTGCAGTTGGAGAAGGAGCCTCTGGTCTTATGAGTAAGCCGCAGGTTCAGGCTGAACACCGCGTATGTGTTAATCATCGTAGCGTCTGTTACCGCACGCCGCCCCTGCCTTTTGCTCTTGTTTCCCTTCCAAATTAAAATGCCCCGTGGGGCACCCTCGCCCACAATGCGCTTCGGCCCCATCTTTGCCTCATGTTAAACAAGCCCCGCAGATGAGGTCACCTGTCCTGCAGCCATCCAAAATGTCATTGGTGTGAAGATAATGCGCTCTCCTTTGACTGGGTTGAAGGAAAGAAAAACATTTTGCGTGGGCTGAGGAGGAGAGAATGACAGCAAGGGTGCTCTTGGGGTAATAGTGGGGCGGATGGGATGCAAAAGCTGAGTGTCACCTAAGAGGGCGGAGCCGGTGAGGGGATTGGCCAGAGACACGGCTTTGAGGTGGCCGACCATGTTTTGAGCTTCGGCGGCCGGGGCCTAAGCATAACAGACCCCCTTCAGGGCTTCTGCCATGAGACATTTCCAAGAAGCAGCGGGATAGAGTTCAGAGCCGCTGCAGACCTGTGGAAGTACCGAGATCCTTTTCCCCCAACATCTATCTACTCTCTTTCTGAGGCTCATCAATCAGCCCTTGTGCGCCGGCCACCAGCCACTGACTGGAGCTCATCTCTCAGAGTGCCTCATTGTGTCCCCTTATCTCCGTCTCCCAGCTCTTGTTTGTGTTGTTTGTTACATAGTAAATTGCAGGGATCTATTGCTCCAGTACCGGGCTTAATGATCTCATTTTCTCTTCCCTCTTTTCTTTTGCGTGTGCACAGTCACTTTAAAGATTAAACTGCAGAGGAAATTTTATTTCTATTTCCTGCTGTAATCCGCTGCCTCTTCTTTCCACAATGAAGAATAATTCTGACTGACAACGCCAACGGAGAACAACACAGGAAAAGCAATTTTAGTGATTCTTGTAAAATCATTTTTCATCTATTCTCATTTCTCTCCAGTTACGCGTTACCATTTAAAAGGGAATTAGATCAGTTGCCGCCTTGGTGAAAAGAAGCAGAAGTAATAGGCAGAGAGCAGGGACGCTTCCTGTTGCTCCAGAAATACCAACCGACAATGCTTTGCCTAAGGAGCGTCGCCGCCTGAGACGGGGGAAAGCTAAGTGTTGCTTACTTCTTTCCCTGCGTGTGAACTTCAGTTGGACTCGACTCTTTTGAGAGAAGTTGAGCATTTCTGCCTCCCTGTTGTCCCTGCTGTGGTAGACAGGGAGTGGAGGAGTAGGGAAGGTCTTACCTTAGACTCTGTGTGAATGTCTGTCTGCCATGGTGATTGCTGCAGTTCGCAGGGAGACAGTGACAGCTGTGATGCTGGGCAGGAAAGGTTTGAGAGAATCATGGAGATGGGGGGCAAAAGAATACCCAGGTTTCATATATATATAAAAGGAGGGGCTTTCTTTCTTTCATGCTCTAAACCTGCCAGAGCAGCGCAGGAACCCGACGAAACCGTGACTGAGCAATAAAGTGCATGCTTTGTTTTAGCGGAGGGGATTCAGGAGACTAAGTGGAAAGCATGCACTGCAGCAGTAGCACGGCTCAGCTTCTGAATTTTAAACTGCAGGAAAGAGAGGGGCCGATATCAAAAGCAGGAAAATCCAATGAAGTGTGGTGAGGCTGTGAAATCCAGGCCCAAAGAATCAAGGACAGAGCTGCAGTGGGGGGGATGAAACCTCCACTGACCTTTAGGTTCAACCTTGACTGCGGCAAAATTCAATGAGGCCAATATCAAGAGCCAAACATCCATCACCCAGGTGGAACTGATTGACAGGCACCTCTGATGTTTCACCATCGTCACAGTTATGAAGAGAATTGATCTACATCGCTGACAGCCCATCAGGAGGCTGCAAGACCCGCCAGGGGTTGCCCTGGCCAACATAGTTGAGCATGTGCTGTAAAGTCACCACACAACCTGGGGACAGCAGTGTAGCTTAGTGGTAAGGAGCAGGACTCGTAACCAAAAGGCTGCCGCTCCGATACCCCGCTGCTTTTGTACCCTTGGGCAAGGTACTTAACCCACAATTGCCTCAGTAAATATACAGCTGTACAAATAGGTAACGTGAAAATTGTGACCTATGTAAGTCGCTCTGGATAAGAGCGTCTGCTAAATGCAAATAATGTAGTGTAATGTAATGCAACCTGCTTCCCAGGTCTGCAACCTATGATGGAGGATTCAGATTGGAAGTAGACCTTGGTGCCTATTAGTTTGATACAGTCTGGATGGGGAGGCCAGTGGGTAGCATTTGTTGGTGATAACAATGACTTTGATAGTTTTTGATCGCTGTTTGTGTTCACCTGTCCACTGGTAGACAGCACTTGTTTGGGGCCTACAGCAACTGTAGTGTTTGGTGTAGGTTGTTTTGTTATGCTGTTTGCGCTGCTGAGATTCACAAGACAGCATGTTGGGGACACCCATTTGCCACCAGTCCTCTGATGACAGGAGTGAGCCTGTCAACTTTAGGGCATCATTTTTAATACAAATAAATCCCCAGGTTATGATAGTTATTCCCCTTTTTAATTTATTTATTTTTTTGCATCATTTTATTTTGAGTCAGGGAAGATGTTTACTCAAAAATAAGCCCAGTTCATCTTTGTCTAATATCGTTTTGCTATCTCTTTTAGATTCTTTTGCTGTGTACCAGAAATGTGGATCTTACACGGTGTTCAATCAGATGTCATGAAACAACAGGGTTGTATACAACAAAGACATAATATCCACCTATTGATAGCTGCAGTGTATTCAGGTGCATGCCTCTCTTAGATCAGCTGATGTCATAGACAACCACACCAAATTTGATAGTTTTTTTTTGTTTTGTTTGTTTTTATTATTACATCTATTTGATTGCACAGTAATTATTACTGTGATTCATAGTTGTATTATATTTATATTAGATTTATGTATATAGATATTTCTTGTTTGCAGTGTGTTAACAATAAAAGGCAATACTTTAGGATTTCTAGAAATATTTTACCCTGGCACTCAAGTGATGCTTTTCACATTATAAAGCAACAAAATGTCCCTCTGACAAGGTTTTTATATGTATACAAACCAGAAAATCGATATTATTAGTCTCTGTAGAGACACCTGAGCTGACACATTTGCTTTTGGAGGGGCTTTCAAGTAAATTCATCTTTTTTTCCAATGAGTGAGAATGATTTTACCTCATATAAAAGGCCATATCAAATTCCCAATGGCATTTTCCATTATAAAAATTAGTTCTGAACAAAGTGCTATATGGCATGTGTGGATAACTGATACAGATCCTAAGTAATCTGCCTAAAACCAAGGGGAGTTCAAAACATCAAAACATAGGACAGGGTGCATAGAGTTAAAGTTAAAGGTAAACCCATGTATTAAGCCCATGACTGGTCCTACACCACAATCCTAGGCTGCCGTCTCATGGGACTGACATCCAAAATCAAGCTGCCCACAGAAGCTAAATGATCAAATGTGAATTGCTTTCATTTATGTGGTGCTAGAATAAAGTAAGCACAATGGGTCAATGTGATCGATCTGGAGAAAATCTGAATCTGTACTAATCCCAGGATCTGATATGTATTATTAAATATTGTCACATAACAGCTTCATGGTTTGAAAATTTGCACTGGGACTGGTCAAAATTGCCATCTGAGGGAGGCCGCACAGAGGCTTTGATAGGCATTAATACAAGCAGAGTGACGCTCCTGCCCAGAGACAGGAAATGTTTGTTTTTCCATTTACTGGAAACCGAGAAAAATGAACAAGTTAATTATTTGGCGTTTGCCAGATCTGGCTGTAGCATGCGCGATGCACGGCGGTCGCGTTGAGTCATAAGGGGCGTGAGATGAACTAAACAGCAGCGCGTCACAGTGTGGAGGGAATTCATTTTCAGAAAATATTCCGTCTGCACCGTGGGGTTGCCCCGGAGCCCAGGATCATAATGATCTAAGCGCGCCGTGCCGCAAGGCGGCAAAAGAAGCCGGGGACAAACGCCTCTCCGTGAAAGCGCAGCGCACCGTACTTACAGGACAGGGAAGAATAAAAAGCCTGTTAGGAGAATTCTGAATAAGACAGACCCTTGAATGCCGCGGCCCGGTGCTGGAGGCGTACAGCGGTGGGAGAAATGTTCTTGGACTAATGCTCTGTGCCGGCAGGGGAGCTTCGGAGAAATTCAGTAACAATTAAAAAGGGAGAATTCAGCATTTTCTTTCATTTTAGCAGTTCAACCACAAGTTTTATGTAAATATTATACCCAACATGTTTTGGCGCTACTCGTGTACTGTGAAGCGCTAGACTCGCATCCCCGCAATTAAATTGCCCTGGGAGATTAGCAGAGAAATGAATAACATGCTCCCTTGATCTCAGTGGGATTTGAAAGATCCCCTGCAGAGATGCACTAGAAGCTTATTGGCTGTGTTGTTGGGCTGTCTGTGGGAATGAAGTGGGCCAGACGCAACATCACACCAGCCCTTGAGGAAGATGGGAAATCCAGACTGAATTAATTGCTCCCCGTGTCCTTCTTTCTTGCAGAGAAGTTTTTGGGGAACCAGCTGCTCAGTTACGGCCGCGCCCTCTCAGTCACCTTCGTGGCAGAGAGCCAGGAGCTCCTGCCGCAACGAGTGAATGTGGTCCTGGAGGGACCTCGTACCTCCGTCTCTGTTGACCTGTCCCCTGAACCCAGCCCCCAGCCTGAACATACGCCCAGAAGTACCTTCACATTCAGGTGAGCCCTGTCTCCCTACCTGTAGCTCCCAGTACACCTTCACTCTCAGGTGATTAGTGTCTATCTACCTGTCACTCCCAGCACACCTTAACTCTTAGGTGAGTGTTACTCTCTGCCTAGCTGTAGATCACAGTGCACATTTACTCTCAGTTGAGTGTTATTCTTTGCCTAGCTGCAGATCCCAGTGCAACTCTATGCTCAGGTGAGTGTTACTCTCTGCCAGCTTGTAGCTCTCAGCACACGTTTACTCTCAGGTCAGCACTCTCTGAGGGTATTTCCCCCCTCATCATCCTGCCCTGGTCCCTTAATCTCCCCAACAGCATCTTCATGTTATAATCAGTCAGGAAAAGTTTTTATGAAGAAACACTTTAGAACATTTTGATGAAATAACATTCTGCTCTTTACACATTTTGCCGTGGGCAATTATAACTGTATATCCGACAAAGAGAAGTTAGTGAAAGGTTGCAAAGTGTTTGACATCACACTTATCGCAAGGTGTACAGCTCTCAACAAGACTGGGATATCAATTTGAAATTTCTTAAAGCTGTGAGGGAGGCTATGGGTTCATATAAGCTTATTGGCTTCTCCTTGTTATTATATCTTCTTCTATGCTGAAAGATAACAGTCCCCCAAGATTGATGCTCAACAGAAGCTTCTTTGTTGAGGATCTTTCCGCTGAGTAGCACAGTGTGTCATCTGGGGTGACAGAGATTCGGTAACGAGCCCCTCACCCTTTTGAGAAGGGCACTTTCAGCTCTGCTCCAAACCAGCAGCTCCTGCTGAGAGCACTGTCATCAAATCCAAACTCTAGGGAGAGCAGCATCGTGGACATCATTAGAAATCCGTGGATCATGCCTAACCCACAGAGGAAAAAAAACGTTTAATTCATTTCTATTTTTGGAAGTTGGACCTGAAAAGAATTCTGATGTCTCTCCAAACTCCTGACTCCTACCAGTTTTGTCTTGTTTCAGATGACAGTAGGTTTTGTGTGTGGGAGTGTGTATGTTCACACATGTGTGCATCTGTGTGCATTGGTGCATGTGGTGTGTGTATACATGTATGCGTGTGCATGTGTGCATACATGATTGTGCGCATGTGTGTGTGTGTGTGTGTGTCTGTGTGTGTGTGAAAGAGAGAGAGAGAGAGAGAAAGAGAGAAAGAGAGAAAGAGAGAGAGAGAGATCATCAGATCACAGAACACAGTTCTCTCCTCGCACCTATGTTGGCAGCAATCAAAACAAGACACATTAACATGTATTCCAGAGTCCCTGTCAGAAACTTGTTAGGAATATAAATAAACATGAAAATGCACCAGCACTTTGGACCTTCTACATGGTTCCTGAGTGACAGAATTTCTAATTAATGTTAGTCAGAGTGAATACATTAGCCTGAATAAGAGGAGTCGTGTTGTCACCAGATGCTGGGATTGCTTTATTCAGGAATGTGGTTTAAGAAAATGGAAGGGTCTCTCTGTTCCAATCCCCTGGAGACGCTCACAGCCAGCGTGCTAAGATCCCCTGCCGATTGTCCCCAAAATATGGGGGAGGAGCAGAGGGGAGGGAGATGTTTTCAGGAGTTGATACATGATTAAATGAGTTTGATGACTGCGTAGACACCCTCCTTCTTAATTTGATGTCGCACGTGCAGTCTCTGGGGAGCAGAAATGATTGCATGTGAACTATAACCAGATGTGTGCATGTGAGATGGGTGGGATTGTTAATACTTTATCCAAATGGTTAGAGGGTTTGAGGGTGTGTTTGTGCTTTGAGTGTCTGTGTATAAGGTGAGGGTGTGTGTGTTGGGTGTGTTAGTGTTGGGGGGGTTTGTGTATATCGGGTGGGTGGGCGTGTGTGTGTGTTACGCATGTGTCTTGGTTGGGTGTTTGCTGGCCAGACTGAGGTGAGACCACCCTGGTCACCCTGACCATCCTCCCACATACATTGTTTTCACTGCCTCCACTGAAGCCCTGGAGTGTGTCTTTAATGAAAGTCCTTGGCCCTCACTTTTATCTGATTAACAGGTACATTTTTGAGCTAAAGCAGCCACACGGCCAACATTTTTCCTGGACTCAAAAGAATACCAATTGTTACTAGAACACTTTCATTGACATGGATTGTAAATTAGTAAATGAATTAGTAAATTAGATCAGCAAATGCCTCTCTTATTATGACTTCTCTAGTCTGGCAGTCTGGGGGACTGCACTGAAGTGGAGTGTTGGAGTCTCCTGAGTCTATCAATGCCGTGCTGTACCACAAACAGATGCACACACACACACACACACACACACACACACACACACACACGCACGCACACACACACGCACACACACACACACACACGCCATCCCGGTATCACTCTCAGACTGCTAGACTGTGTGATTCCATCCCTTTGGGAAGCATGGCGGTGGCAGGCAGCTGTGTGTGTGTGTGTGTGTGTGTGTGTGTGTGTGTGTGTGTGTGTGTGTGTGTGTGTGTGTGTGTGTGTGTGTGTGTGTGAGATTCAGATTCGCAAGCTCCCTGTTTGCTCTCACAGGCTCCATGAGGAAGCACTGAGGCCTCCCCTGTCTGCGCGGGAGCTCCGGAGCCTCCTCCTCAACCTCACCACCTTGAAGATCAGCAATGCGGGCGGACACAACTGTGAGTGTAACGGAATGAGCGGGCCCGCCCGACCGCCCATCATCTGCCTAAACGTGCCTCGATCCATCCACTTACACTTACATCACACAGCAGGCATTCCCTGCTGTGCCTATATCTGTCTCCATAGAGCTCTCCCTCTCTCTCACCATTCATCTCTTTCAAACCCCTGATCTGTATATCAATTTCTGTCAGTCTATTATGTGTCTATCCATCTATCAAAATATCTGTGTCAATATATTCACTCATCTATCATTCTTTCTGTCTGTAACTCTACCGTCCCACGCTTTTTTCCTTAACTTCAAAGGAGCTCACCTGCTTTTTAAAACCATGGCTATAGTGCGCGGCCACCATGCCTGTTGCTGTAGGGGGAGATTAAGGAGGAGGTTCTTTCGGTGGGTAGCCCCTCAGGCTGCTCTGTATTGGCTGCTGATAAATTGAGCCAGTCTGAGGGAATCCTCTGCCTGGAATGACACCTGCCTTTTTGAGTGTCACATAGCTGTGATGAGAAAACCTATATTAATGTGGGCTCTTAGCGGGAGAAATTAGTTTCTCTAGTCCACTCATCTCACTGTTGAGGAGACCCAGATCTCAAATGCCTCGCTCCCTCAGCGATTTTCAGTAAGAGTGACAAAACTCTTCAATACGGATGCAAAGTTTGTATGGAGAGAATTTGCCAAGCATTGTCCGAGTAGATGTACATTTCTAGTATCACTGAGGCCACAGCTGAGGCTTGTACTTACTCTAACATGGACACACACACACATAAATACATACATACATACCCATTCTAAATGATATAGGCACTCTCTTTAGCCCCCTGCCCCCTGGTGTTCCACCTGGTGCAATGGGTGTACACCTAGAGGCATTTAGCCTGAATCATCTCTGAGTCAGTGATGCTGGCCTTTCCCTGTCTCCTCTACAGGTCATCCTCTGTTTATGGCTTATAAAGAGGAGGTGCTAACTCAGGCTGAATTTCTTTAATATAACCCAGAGTTCCATCTCTTCCTTGCTCCAGAACTCTAGTCCCTCATACAGAATTCTGGCCAAGGCTCCTCCTTATTACCCCGCTCATGACTATTCATGAGTGGGCCGTCCTGGATCGTATTTCCATCCAGGGCATGACTGGCAGCCGCAGCATTTCCATGCGCGGCGAGCCACAGTGAGCGGCAACCAAACAAATAACCATTTCCCCAGTAATGAACATTCATAAGCACCCGCCCTCACCCAGTGCTCTTAAGGTTCACCGGAGCATGGGCTGAAGTTTAATTGTATGACAGAGGGAGCCAGCCGTTTCAGCTGCGAATAAACAGCCCTTTCACCACCATCACGCCCCGGCGGGGTGCCCAGCCTCCACCAGTCAAGGTCATCCATCAGCGGCCGCGGCTGTGCGTGGGCTGGAGATCACTCGTATCTGATGGCTGTCATGCACTATCAAAGGCGGCGACACGCCAGTCCTGGATTACAGCACGCCGATAGTGGAACAGCCCGCAGATTCAATTCCTCACTCTAGCTTCCCTCTTTCAATGCCATTCGCTGGATAATCTGTTAGTGATAAGTGTAACATTTCAGATTTTTGGTGTTGTAAACATCTTATCCACAATAGCTGCGTCTCCCTCGAAAACATGAAAAATTCCAGAAAGAGCGCTCTCCCCATGAACAAATGAATGGGTGCGATACGAGACTGAGAGGATTTTCGGCGGGAGGTCCTTGTTGTGGGGTGAATGCTGAAATCCCAGGCCAACGACTGCAATTAAAGCCTCTGTCTCTTTGCCGCGGCCCCCCATCGACTCCTTGTCTCCCTGCTCAAGTGGGGGAGCAAGCGGGGAGCAGAAAAAGGTACCAGCGCCTCTCACCGGGGACTGGGGCAGATTGTGGGAGACCCTCAGTGACAGCGTGCGCCGATCGCTATTCATGTGGCACGAGGGTCCCCCAGTGCGTTAGCTCACGGCCGCCCTTCCCCCCACCCATTGGTTTATTGATTCATTTAGTGGTTTTATTGAGGGCTGAGCGGGGAGTGGGACGCCTGAGGGCAGGGGCTGAGATGTAGCGGTAACTGCAAGGTATGGCCGAGTCACCAAGACAGCCTTAAAGAGCCTGCAGCCTGAGGCTGCCTTCAGCGATAATGGCCTGGCCAGCTAATGAGAGGAAGCGCCAGCAGGTTGCAGTGTCACACCACCCGCGCCACCGCTGTGATCTGCGCTGCTGTCGGGAGGGCTCTTAACCCAAACAGCTCTGCCACAAGCCCAGCCCTCAAAGTGAGTGACATGAAATGGGAGGAGTGCTGTTTGCTGTTGGTGAAGGTGGTGGTTAATGGCATTTCAGACACAGTGAACAAGTGCGTTTAAATAAGAGTACATATATAATAATATGAATGACTATAAATAGAATAACATAATGTATAATATAATGATATAACATAAATAGTAGTTACATAAGAGTACACCTCTATCTGCAGACACCTCTCAGCTGTCGGGGGTCACTCTGGAGTCAGCAGCCGTCACCCCCGGCCCCTACCCCCCTGCTCCGTGGGTGGAGGAGTGCGCCTGCCCACTGGGGTTCACGGGACAATTCTGCGAGAGCTGTGCCCCGGGGTACACCAGGGAAGTCCCCAACGGTGGCCCGTTCACACGCTGTGTGCCCTGTGCCTGCAACCAGCATGGCGACTGTCATCCAGAAACAGGTCAGCAACCCCCAAAACCCCCCAACCCCCTGTCACCCTCTCCACAACCTCCTGTAACTCTCCTGTCTGCTTCAAAGTCTGTGACTGCATTACCCCCCTCTTCCTCACCCCTCTTCTTCTGCACCATTCTTCCTCTCACACCATCCCCCCCTCCCGTGTTTCCGTGAGCTCCGACCAGGTGAGGCCTCATCTGCTTGACCTCTCCATCCCCTCAGCTTTTGCACACATTCCAGTCAGCGTGCCTAAATTTTATGCCGTAGGCGTTTGAGAGGCACCAACCCTGCACGGCACGGCTGGTGGCAGATATTGGCACTTCTCCCTTGCGGTATCTGTTCAATATTGATGCGCTTTGTTCAGGGCGGAGGAGACGTCAGCAGTTCTGGCAATATTAAGTGGTTTAATAAACTCATAAATTCAGCAATGTCTGCCATCGTCTGAGGCCGGAGATTTACGAGAGCATTTCACAGAGACTCTGAGCTCGCATTGTTTACACCATCTGTCTGGGGACCAGTGTGGGTGGGGGGGTGGTGGGGGGAGGGGGGTCATTGGCTCTGTCCTATTTAATTGCCCTCCTTAATAGGTCCGCGGCTAATTGTTATTAATTTAGGGACCAAATTACCTTGTTATCTCCTCCGTAGTATCGCGTGTGAATGATTCCTTCCTGCTGACTCATTCAGGTTCGGTCGGTTGTCCGCTTCCCTTCCTGCAGTTCCCCCCAGTACAGATCAGGCCCGTCTCCCCATCACATCCCTCACTGTTCGGAACATTTCAGCTGCATTTCTTTGCTTTTAAGCACAGACGGTGTACAGAATCCGCCTAACGCATGTTCACACTCTGGTGCCACATAATGAATAGCCTGTAGTGATAATGAGAATGCCATTTATTTTCACAGTGCTTATCTGGTTTGTGTGATTCACTCTGTTACACCTGCCTCTCTCTCTCTCTCTCTCTCTCTCTCTCCCTCTCTCACTCTGTCTTTCTCTCTCTCTTTCACTCTCTACCTCTCTCTTTCTCTCCTGTAACCATCTCCCCTCCTCCTTTTCTGTAAATCCACTAAAAGGAAACATGTTTAGCGGAAAGATGCTGGTTGGATCATCCTTCATACATGTGTGATCTCAGCCTCATGCTTTGTTCCCTGATCTTTAGAGAGGGTTTCCTGCAGTGCAGCACAGAGAAAGCTCCAGTGGCTTCCTGTACTGGAGCAGGAGAGGACAGGCATCTGCCTCCACACTCAGTGCTCCCCCTCCTTGACACATTTATCGTGGTAAAACTGCAAAGGTTTCAGAGTTTCAGACCAGATCGGCGGGTTTTCACCCAGATGGTTGACACTGCATATGGCATCCAGGAACCAGAGCATAGAGGAGAGCTAAATAAAGCAGGATCTGAAGCTCTGTAGTTGTCAAAGGAGACAGGAGAAGAAAGGGAATGGCTTTCGATCTTTAAGCCCCTCGGCCTCTGGAGGTTTGCACAGAGAAACAAGGCATTTCAGTAAACCATTCCAGAGCAACTTTCAGATGCTTCAGACTTCTTCATTATCAACCCTACGCACGGTAACAGCTCTTTGTGTGAAATATTTACTGTTGTTGTGCTCAAACGGTGCTGTGCCTGGGTGGCAGACCAGAAACAGTGCTGGAGGAACTGAAGCCGGCTCGCACAATCTGGTGAACATTCAAATTTCCACATCTGCAAACAACTGAAGTTTTCATTCATAAAAGGGGCGGCAAAGAGCGGCTGTGTTTGTGAGTGTGTGCGTGTTTGTGTGTGTGTGTGTGTGTGTGTGTGTGTGTGTGTGTGTGTGCGCTTGTATGTGGATTCTGGTCTTCCCAAGAGATGGGAGGTGCATTCTTTGGTTTGTTTATCCAAACACTTTAACTTCAAAGGAAATTCAAAGTATTTGCTGAGCTCGTTCTGCTCTACAGCATTTAGCAAGTCTAAAAGACTTTCAGCTCCCCAGAATGGAATTATTCGGCAATCCTTACAGTGCAGCATTTGTGGGGGGAGAAAATTGGTTGTCACTATTCGTTTCACTGTGGGGATTGCATAACTGCATTGCTGAGCTCAAACTTAATTGAAAATGTGTTTTAATTGCATGTAATCACATAATGGATTGTTGTACAGTCTTGGGTGCGAGTGAAATAGGAAGTGGAGTTTACACTGATTACGCAGGCGAGCGGAACCAGGGTTGCTTCATAATCATGATTTATTAACGCTTTCAAACTTGTGTCATTTCTATTTGTCGTAGCACAGCACAACAGATTGGAAATGTTAATATTTGCGGTGGAACGAGTGAATTCCTTTTGCGGGGTAGCGCGCTTCAGGGCTAATGAAGTCTCGCATATGTCCTTCAGATACACATACACTTTTTGTGTGTTAATTCAAAGCATGCCATCCATAAAATTGGGAACAGACTGCAACTCATAAATTGGGGAGGGAGGCAGGAGGTGGGGGTGGTGGTGGGGTGGGGGAAGGGGGAGTGGGGGTTCAACTTGACTTCAGGGGTGGGAAATTTAATATATAAATAAATGTAAAAACTCATCTTCAGAGGAGCCAGACTGCGGAGGAGGTAAAGCTATTAATCGGCAAAACAAATTGAACACATAATTCTCCCTGTAGCGCATCTCACCGCATTCCAGAGTTTCTTTTGTGGACAATCATGGCCGTACTTTTCCTCATTTGGAGCTGAAGTTTCAGGTTTTGGTCTGAGCCTCGAGGGCCTTCTAGCTCTACTGTCTCCTCCCTAACCCCCAATCACCCGTCTAACCAACTATTCCCAAAAACTCTGCACCTCGTCCTCATCTCTCCTCCAAGCTCCTCAACACCGGACACAGTGGTGGTCCCTCACTTGTTAAATCCCTGCTGATCTGAGGTCAGTGACTAACATGTCAAATGGTCTGCTCGCTTGTTCATTTCCTGATTTTGAATCAGTGGTTAGAGGGATGAGATATTTGGGGTGCAGCCGGTGTCATCAGGCCAGCAGACATATTCTGTGGTCATGTCTGAAGAGCGTGTCTGAACCATGAGAGGGGAGAGCTGCTTCTCATTAGCCTTATGCCATGGGAATGCTTTTCATTGCTCTTTGTTTGAGATCAGTGACAGCAGAAATAGACTCTTTCAATATAGTTTTTTTTGTAATGAATAAGCCTAATAAGGTAAATATTGCCTTAGAGGTCTCTTTTGTATTCTCTTAGTATGTCTTAATAGTATGTTGTTTTTTTCTCATATACCTAATATTGCAATATGTGTGAGATGTATGAGAGCTTGGAATCTTTATAATAAGTGTGTCGCAGCAGAAATAGTACTGTTGAGTTTCAGATTGAGCATCTCTAACAGTGACAAGGGAACAGGGGAAAATGAGCTTTTTGCTGTCTCTTCGTGATACACACACACACACACGCACACACACATATGCACGCACACAAACCCGCATATATATTTGCCATCTCCTTGACATAGAGTATGACGTCTATGTTTTGTTTCCCAGTATTATTCTTCAGCGGGGGGGGGGATTATGTGGTCGGCTCGTTTTGACTGGCTACCCGGGGACAGCTCTCTCTCTCCAGACAGCTTTTGGGCTCCTCGGCATGTCCTCATTAAGCGCAGGGTGGCTCATCTTCAGGGGCGATCATTTCCCCTCGCAGCAGCCCGTGCTCCTCCCGCCCTCGCTCCGGGTACTCGGGGACCGCGCAGTCTCCCGCAGACGGGAACGCTCCAGAGATTCCCGCGCTGTATTTTTAAAGGCACCTACATCCTAGTCAGTTAGCCTTCCTTAGACAATTAGGCAGCACTTTTGCTGAAATGTAGGGGATAAAAAGAAAAAAAATGACCCAGAAAACAGATGTGAATCGTGACCTCTCTCCCTCCTCTAAGGCACTGTCAACTGCGTTGGGGCGATTTTCAGTTATTCGACTCGATGCTAATCACACACTTAGTGTACCATTTTTGTCTTGATGTACTGTCAGAGAGGCAGGAAATGGTAGAACGGCTGTAGGTTTAAACTGCTTCGAGAGTGAATGTGATTCTTTTTTTCACAAAGAATTCACAAAAAAGTTCTGCAAGTACAGCACTTCACTCTGCAAAGGGAACTAAAGCAAATTGTGCAACAATTGCTGAGTAACAGAAAGCAGAATAGATGTTATGAATATGGTCTGTGAAAGTGTAATTTATATCATTATAAAGATGCAGGTTTGCCACCAATTTAGGCTGAAATAAGTGCAAAGGCATCCCTAATTTTCCAAAGAGTCTGGAGAAAGTTGCATTTTTGTGAGGTGGAGAAGTCCAAAGAGAGTTCCTCAACACTAAGGATTTAAGCTTCTTTGCATGCTAGTGGAACCAGCTGATTTTCACTGAGTTAAAAAAAAAATCAGTCGCTTTTCATTGTAGTGAATGGAGGCTTCAACACCACCCTCACAATTCTCCCTTCTGCACCATGCCCCAGATGCCTTTGATTTCTGCCATATCATTAGATGATTTCCAACCTACCGAGGTGAGTGGCCTAGCAGACCAACCAACCGACCTTCCCCTGAAAATCACACATGGCTCCAGACTCTGGCTTGGGCACCTGGTGTAACCATTATGCCTAATGCAAGTGATTAATGATTGCTGCCTGTAAACCCGGGCACAGGGTACCTGAGATTTTAACCTGCAAGACAGATATTCAAGTTTTTGTTGTTGTTTTTTTGTTTTGTCTGTTTAATTTTTTAATCTAAGATCTGCTCTCTGCAGGAATCTTCACTGTAGAACACATGAGAGGGACAGTCGTTGAACAAGCTGGTTTTGATCCAGACACCCCCAAGAGCCCATCTGCACCATCTAAGAGTAGCACATCTGTCACACATTACAGCTCTTTACAGCAAAGCCACATTAGCATCCCGACACGCTGCAGAAGGAAGCAGATTGCATTACACTTACAGGCTTTCAGATCAGGCGCTCTCGAGTTTGCTTTAACATGCACAAAATGGCCCCCTATCTAAAGTCATCCTTAAAATGTCATTACCGTCGCAGAAACATACAGTTTGTTAGATCGTGCAATAATAAGCGTGTGCTGTGGCCTCTGTGTCCTTCAAAGGCATGTTTGTGATACGGAAATTCCAAATGACTTTTAAAGCAGCTCACCTAATGCAAAACCATTTCAATGAACATGCCGTAATTGCGCGGAGAGGACTGCAATTAGTGTCTAGCCGGTTGCCGCGATGAATGCTACCCTCAGAGACGCGTGGGGGAAATGAACAGGTTTGGATGTGTGCGCGTCTAATTTCCTCGTGCTGTCTGAGATCTTGATCTCTTCCTCTGGTCTGTTTATGCGAGGAGCTCTGATAAACTGTGGTTATTTACACAAAACTGTTGTACTTGCCCCCAGACCTCCCATGATTGAGCATGAAATGGGAGGGTTTCTGTATCCAACACAGAGAAATAAATAAACATGAAAGTGTGTTGTGGGGGGGTCGGGCCGAGTGCCACTCTGGGCTCTCCTGTCACCAATCTTCCCATAAACCCCAGAGACACCACATCCTGTCCCCCCCAGGATTATTTTAAATGGCATTTACATTCTCTGAGACCATAATCCCTCCTCTGTGGCCCCTGCCTCAAAATGGCTGCCGCACCACAGAGAAGCACTTCTCCTTTATGTTGCCATTTATTTCTGTGCGCCTTTGTTTTTTTCTGTCAGTATTTGCATACGCGGGGCATGTGGAGCCGTGAGAGCCCTACAGTGTGTTTATGATAAATGCTTCCCGCGCTCTGTCACGCTGAAGGCTGCCCTGTGTTTTTCCCGCTGTGTGCTCCGTGCCTCACATACCAAATCCTGTTCATCATGTGAACCATCTAATCTGCGCCTCACGCCCCCAGACCCCCACCACCACCAGCACTCCCCCGGGAGCGGGGTGAAGGGGTGTCTTGGGCAGGCGAAATAAGAGGAGGCAGACCATGCACTGATCAAATGTTAACACAATGGCTGCCTTAGTGTGTTCAGTTAGTGATTTATGCTAAAATCAATGTCACAGATAAACTAAAAGATTGATATCTGTTGTAAAATGCAGAGAAATTATTATTACATTTACATCAAACATAAAGTATTAATTATCAGCAATAATAATAATAATAATAAATATTATTATTATAATAAATATTATTATTATTATTATTATTATATTGTCATCTGATAATCAATACTCAAATTAACTGAAAATGACCTTCACTGTAGCCAAGAGGTAAAATGCCTGCATTGCACCTGTGCTGAATAAAACATGTTAGCATGTTTTTTGTGATTTTTTATTATATATTTATGTTTTATTTTTATCCTTATGAATTCAGCTGTCCCTGACTTTAATGAATGTTGTGTTTGAATTGAAAAATAAAGCATACCGCTTATTTGAATGAATAGCTTAATGTTAAGGCCAATGCCATTAGCCCAAGCACCTCGCAGTTTATTACTGAGTATCTGCCTGATCATTTTGATATGCAGTCAGTTTAGTTCATCCCCTTTCCTGTGTTCCCTTCCTCCCTCTGTGGGCCTTCAGCCCCATTTCATGAACATCTTTCTTTGAAAGTTGACCTCATCAGCGTTTATTGGTGAAATTGTGTTTTCCATGTGCTCCGTGAATCAGAGCACTGAGAGCGTGATGCAGCCCCTGTCAGAGCTGTCCGTAATTCCACAGCTGCGTGAGATGAGTTTATCCTTGCGGTGCTTCATTAATGATGGATTTCTTGTGTATGTTGTTATGGCAACTCCTGGCCGAAGATGTGCAGAGGTGAATGACTTCAAGGTTTTCTCGTTTCACCGGTTCTGTTTGATAGTTTGTTTTCAATGTGTCTCCAGAATATTGAGTCCGTCCCTATGGGTTCGTACATTTGAAATTCATGTCAGCGTGCGTATGTCAAGGAGCTGTTATTGACCTTCCCTGGCATTCCGAAGGCCCTGCTGTCTGGAAGGAAAAAAAACCTGTTTGTACAATTAAATCATTTGATCTGAGAAATAATCAAACTTAATATCTTTCAGAAGATCCTGTCATGACCACTTGGATGTTGCCCAAGGACTCAACCCCAGGTCTCATGTTGGCTGCAGTGCATAAGAAAAGTTCACATAAAAAACTGTGGATTGTATACTCTCCTGTTCCTCAAGATTCAGTCACCTTTCTGTATTTTTATGTACAGCTCTCCATGTATGGACAGCTGTATGTAAAATACTGGAAGCTGTAGTGAATTTAGACACACTGAGAAGTGAATTTAATCATGTATGTTACTATGTACTCTTTGTTAAATTAAAAAAAAATATTTACTTTGTTTACTTATTCATAATTGTTCCTTATTCCTCATTGTTATTTACACAGAGCACATAAGCTGAGTTTTGTTTCAGCACTCCAGTCAGAATTTTTCAGTGAAGTTGAGCCTCAGTGCCATGGCCAGGAATACATCGCCATCTGCTGGAAGCAGAAGTAAGGGCAGACAGTGCCCTGGATGTGTCAGATGGGGATCTGTTACTGCATTCTGTTCACATCCATCAGCGGCGTTGATGTGTTTGGAATTTTAAGCGCGCTCTCTCATGCAGCAGCAGCGTGCGTGAACCTTGAGGGAGAGAGTATATTTTAACAGGCACTGAACGTGAACACTCGTCCTCTTTTGTAAGCTGAGCCCACGCGGAGATTTGTGAGGGGTGTAACTCTCATTGTCGGACAGCGGGGAGCATATAGAGTTTGTTTTTGTGGTCCTCCCCTCGCTGCTCTGACAGTACACGGCTCCACTGTTGTTTAAAAAGCGAAACTGATGCCCGAGCCCACCCTCTGCCCCCCTCCTCCCCCTCAGGTGTGTGCCACTGCACAGGATTCACCACCGGACCTGCCTGCGAGCGCTGCCTGGATGGTTACTATGGAAACGCCTTGACGGGCAGCTCCGGTGACTGCCGGCCCTGTCCCTGCCCGGAACGGACCGCCTGCGCCCAGGTGCCAGGGACCGGGGAGGTGGTCTGCACCAACTGCCCACACGGTCGGAGGGGTGAGCAGGCGCATCTGTGAATTGGGAACACCTCACAGACCCATTACGCAGGGGTGATAGAGCAGTCCCTGAGTGACATTGCGGGGGTTAATACATCTGCCCTTCCCTCTCCAGTGTTGCCCCTCCTGCTATGGACAGTCAGGGGCCCAAACTCCATACATTTGTATATGCACATACTGTATATGATATACAATATACAATATGTTCATATTGTGTATGATGTTGTATATGTTATATATAAACATGTTGTTAGAACTGGTGTTATGGTACTGTTGTGGTCATGATTATAGAATGCCTTAAATCGGTTCCTTCCAAACATGTCCTGTGCATAAATATGACCATTTAAGCACAGGACATGTTTTTACTATTCTTCCTGCCATTTCAATCTCGCTGTGCAGGTACGAGGTGCGAGATCTGTGATGACGGATTCCACGGCGACCCCTCGGGCCAGTCCGGCGCGGCCAGGCCCTGCCGGCCCTGTGACTGCAGTGGCAACGTGGACCCCAACGCCGTGGGCGTGTGCGACCACCTGACGGGCCGGTGCCTCAAGTGCCTCCACCACACCGACGGTGACCGCTGCCAGCACTGCCAGCGGAGTTACTATGGCAACGCGCTGGACACCAACGCCGACAAGTGCAAATGTGGGTGTCTGAGGGGGTGAGAGGCATTTTACTGGGAGCACATTAAATATAAAACAAAATGGAACAGAATAAAAAATATGATAAGTTTAAAAAGGATGCCCTCAAGCTATCTTAATGTTTACAGAGTGGGTGAGAAGGGATCATAAAGATTTTATTATCATTTTAAGAGTTCAGTTGGCAACTCCGCAGGGATTTGGGAGGAAATGAAGTAGCGGAGCGCATTTTGTTTTGAACGGGCTGCTTCTAAATCTCAGCTGAAATGCATTCTGGACCTTGGATCACCACTGAGACCAAATTGCCCTACAAGTGGATTTCCTGCGGTGCAGCCTCTTAGCTTCCATTCAGGCCTCCAAGAGGAGGAGGAGGAAGGAAGGAATGAAATGTCAAGAAAATAATTTTTTAAAGATTATTTCCCTTAAAGCTAAAATTATCGGTAAAGGCAAGAGCACAGTGCCATGAATTCCGCTTTCAAGACTACACACAAAATCAAGCCTTTTATGCACAATAGCCTCAATATTGGCCTGTGGTATAAATTGGTACTACTACTAAATTGGTACTCCTATCCCCATGTGAGTGTTACACACACTGTGATAACCTGGCGAAACTTTGCTGCTATACTGTAAAAGACATTTCTTCACTTGCTTTGCCCAACTGAGAAGGGTGTCGCCTCGTGTTGTCACGGAGATGCGACGGACAGTTAATCTGCTGTCTGTCCTGGGCACAGATGTGAAACATTGGCGAGGGAGATGCCTGTCATCCCTCAGAAAGGCTGGGATGTTGAAGGGTGTCCGGACGGGCACAATTTATAATCCACAGAGTGACAGAAATAACAAGATTATGAGCGAGAGGCAGTGTGCTCCGGCCTGCTCACTCTGCAGTCTGGGGGAGAGAGTTACGGACAGCACAGCTGAAATATGGATGAATCCTGGCAACTTAGATATACTGTCCCTACTGAGACAAGTCTTTTGAGGCCACCAGGTGGAGAGGTGGCATCAGTGTGCAGTTCTTTGAGCCATTCACACTGTTGAGACGTGGCTGCTGTGTCCTTGAGCTGGGGCCGCAGTGTGGATTGTTCACCCAAAAAAAGAACAGAAAACAAATTAAATGAGCAATGGAATCTGCTGCAGAAACGACTGCAATGCATTTCATGCGACATCAAAGCTGTCCTATATCTCCCAGCGTGCAGCTGCGATCCCAGAGGTACCGCTGGGCCATTGGAGGACTGCCACCCCGCAACGGGCCAGTGTCTCTGCCTAGGTCACGTGACCGGGCGGGACTGCAGCCGCTGCGCGATTGGCTACTTCAACCTGAGCCCCGGGCAGGGGTGCGAGAGGTGAGTCCGTGTGGCAGAACCCAGGTGTGTGCATGGGGAGGGGGACGTCACATCCGGGGCGAGTTTCAGCGCGATGTGGACCTGACAGACATTTTTGGCAGAATAAACAGCCTTTTGGAGTAAACACATGACTCATAGGGAAGGTATCTGTGTGTGCTCTCTGAACAGAACCACAGACAAACAGGACTGCAGACAAACTGAATATATGGACACAGACCATTCATTCATTCATTCATTCATTCATTCAAGCCTCAAGGACACATTTTTAAATGCTGTATTCACCAGTTAGATCAGTGTTTTTTTTTTTCTTCATTTGTTTGTTGTCATACAATGATGACCCAAGGAACAGGTAACTGTTGATTCTGTAGCCAATCAGCAGTGTTTTTGATGGAGTGGACAGATTATCAGGGAGTTGGGTGTGATCACCATTTTAATACACTTATGAGTAATTCACTCTGTGGTTACAAGATCTCATTTTAAAGATGGCATCCCCTATATCACAGTGTCGCTGGGTGCAGTGGGTCACTGGGTTTATTGATATCTAGAGGTCTAGAGTAAAGAATGACACAACTGACTGATTATCTGTCAACAAAGGATATCTGGATAAACTCACACCTAGATCACTGAAACTACATATTTTATTGCCTTCCACCACATATGATATTTATGCTAAAAAGTCTACTTGTAGACTTTATCTCATGCTCAATGTGCAATAGCTGTATATAACACAGTGCAATAGCTAAAAGTCTAAAACAAATTGTTGTAAAGACGCACAGCCTGCACTCCTGTACACTTTAACCTATTGTACAGTATCTGTTCATATTTATTTTTTACATGCCTCATTCATCCCATCCTTACGCCATTCCATGTAGGTGTCCTGCACTACTCTTGTTGTTTGTTGTTCCACTACTTACTGTTGGATGGTCTTTGTTGTTGTCACCTTGTAAATCATTGTGTGAATGCACTACCAGAGACACTGGAACCAGAATCAGTCCTTGTATGTGTAAATGCATACTTGGCCAATAAAGTCTGATTCTGATTCTATTTCTGATTCTGAGATGTCAATAAATATATATTAAAAAATTGGAAATCAGCTTATGAATGGCTTTTCCAGTAAATTCACAGACTGATGAGTAGTAACCAAATTAATTGAAAATTAATTCTTCAAACATCCCTGTGTTCATATAACAAAATAATTTTAACATTTCCATTTGGCACATTTTTTTAAACCACCTCTAATACAAAACATATGAGTTAAAATATATGAGTAAAAAATGTGAATCAATGCCACTGAAAAGTTTGTGTGAATATAAAATACATCTCATAATTACATTCTCCTGGTTTCCTTAATACAGGCACATGTTCAGCTGTGCTGTTCTCTCACCTATTCTAGAACTCAGAGCAGCTACAGTTTCTTGATTTTGCACTTGCATCACCTCCCTCTGCTGTCTGTCTTCAGATGTAACTGCAATCCAACTGGCTCATCCTCCCCAGCCTGTCACCCAATCACGGGGCAGTGCGTGTGCCGCCCAGGAGTGGAGGGGCCTTCGTGTGACTCCTGCCGAGAAGGCTTCTTTGGGTTCTCTTCCAGCGGCTGCAGAGGTACGTGACCCCAAAAGAGCCCTCCTTTACCCAAAAAGCCCTAGCCCATGTGTCAGTCAAGTTTCTTCCCATCCGTGTCCTCTCCTTTCTCTGCGCACTCCAGCATGTAACTGTGACCCCATGGGCTCAATCACTATGCGCTGCCATGCCAATGGGACGTGCACCTGCCGAGAGGGGTTTGTGGGGTACAAGTGCGACAAGTGTGAGCTCAACTACTTCCACAACAGAGCCACACACCAGTGCGAGGAGTGCCCTGTTTGCTACAGCCTCGTGAGAGACCAGGTGAGCCCTCACAGCTCAGTGGCTGTTTATCAATCCGTGTTTTTGTCCATTCTTGTGTTCTCATGAACTCGTTTGACGTAATCTTTCATGGCCCAAGTACGGTTCCAATACCGAAGAACGCAAGTGACCAAGAACACTTAAAATGCCCGGTTGTGTTCTTGATCCGCCCCTTTTATCGAGGATGCATCGGTTGGTGACTTGGCGAGCGAGAACACATCTGATATCCCAGAAGTCATTGCAAGAATGATGGCAGGAGAGCCGAGTGAGAAACTGCACAACTGTAAGTTTTTACTTTTCTTATTTCAGGTAAACAGTACATGTAAATCAGCCTCTGAAAAAAATGTGACAGGAAATGGGCAGTACAGTTGCTGAATATTTGCTTATTTTATATAAGAAACAGCTAATTTGTAAGTTTGCTCCAACCTTAATGGGGAGTAGGCTTCAGTTAGCTAGCGTTATTCAGTTCAGTGGAGACGGTAGTTAATGTTAGCTAAGTTACAGAAAACGTAACTTGAGGGACAGCTTTTTAGCTTTGTAGTTGATCGCACTTTTCAAATGTCATATTGATCATATGAATAAGGCTATAGTCTCCATACAGCCTTCTACCAGTCATATTCACATAAATATTTTATTCAGGGACTGCTGAGGAGATTTTTTTTTCAGAGGCTGATTTACAGGTACCATTTACTTGAAATAAGAAAAGTAAAAACTTAATATCATGTCCTCTTATAATTTAGTACAAAGAGGTATTCCATTTTTGATGCATTAAGCTCTAAGTGGAGCTAAAAGGATTTGTGGGCTGGTTATAGTTGCTGTGGTGGCTTCCTCTTTAGATTGGCTGACTCCGAGTTTAAAAAAGTACATTATTTGTATGAACTGCCTGCATGTTTTGCATGTAAAACCCTTTACTAAAAGTAACCAGTATTTTCAGCTGTTATAGATTAATGTAGTGGAATGAAAAGCAGAATATTTGCTTTGAAATGTAACGGAATAAAAGTACAAAGTCCCCTAAATTGGAAATACTTATGCCAAGTACAAGTACCTCAAAACTGCACTTAAAACAATTTAAAGTTACTTTCCATCCTTATACAGCCAACCCCACCCCCTGGTCAATCAACCACTTAGCTAGCAAGATACTTTGTTCATTTTAAAGGCCATTCACACGACTGTTTGGCTTAGGGCAGGGGCATCATAACACTTGTAATGTTAAATAACATTTTAGTACTCTTCCTACCATATGAGTGAAATGACAAACATGAGTTTTGAGTTCGTCTTTAACTTTATTATATGAACAAAGTAGCAGCCTATACTATGGCAAAACACAAATGTAATACACAAACACAATAGAACAAAAGTTTATCAAACCCCAACCTCTCTGTGCAATGCAGCAATACTCCATAGATACAGATGGACATACCAGAGACATACAGTAAGTCATAGATATACCATCTAGCTACCTGCCTGGTGACCTGCCTTTGTACTCTGCTTCTCTTAGGCCTGCATAATACTGTTGTGTGTGTCATGATTGGTTGTTTCTTTGCTGCCAGAATCAGTTCTGTCTGTCCTGTTACATTCTTTGGATCACACTTTGATGAAAGGGTCACGAGAAACAAGGATTTGGGTGCGGTTTGGCCGGTCATGGACAAATTGCATCAAAATCTTTATCCTCCCGGTAACTGCAAGCTTAGAAATGAATTCAAACAGCAGGTTCTACCTGGCAGGGTCAGCCCTCTGATTAATGGCGAAAGCACCTCAAGGGCCAACTTAGCAATTTGCAGCATGCGTAAAGATCAAAGATTTGGGGTAATTTGAGGAGTGTGGCGGTGCCCTCTGGCTGTTTTTTGAGAGGGCGTGCTTATGTGTTGCAGGCCCACTGGCTGAGGCTGAGTCTGCACAGCCTGGAGAAGCTGCTGGAGCCCTACAGCTGCGGGGGCCGGCGCGCGAGCCAGCAGCGCTCTCTGCAGGGGGAGGACACCCTGCCCAACGCGCTGGAGGAGTTCCTGGCCATCCAAGGTGAAATGCCACGCCCCCAGCTCCTCCTGGGATGGTGCCATCCTCATGTGCCCTCAATGCATTTGCTTCGCGTGCCCGTGGGCCGTTTGACGCTGTTGTCTTGCATTCTTATTGGGCTCCTGCGTGCAGCAGCGTTCTGATGAAGACACAAGCTGCTGTAACACCTTAGCTTTTAGAGTTTGTGGTTGTATAGAACACTTCTTAATGCAATGAAAGGAAATGAATTCAAAGATGAAGCAACAGGAGAGGGCCCTTCAATACCGCTGTATAAATGACTGAACTCTGCTGACGCCCTGCGATTAGGACACGAAGCCACAAGAAGAGTTATTATAAGACAGTCACTAAAAGTGACATCAGTCATAGCTGTATCCTCGATATCCATAATAACCACAGCTCTGAGCTGGTCTGCAGATTTTCTGCATGTTCGTACTGCCCTTAGTGCCTTTGCTTTGTTCCAGCTCTCAGCTGCGTCATGTCCAATCATCACATGCGTGAGCGGATGGCTTAGATATCTCATGCTCCCTGAGAGCGGAGAGCCAGATAACGCACGGCGCTGGGGAGCGGAGGACACGCCGGACGTGATGGCTTGTGACGCGCCCTGTAACCCACTAGCGTAAATTGCATGTGGATTGCCGTTGACATTTGGGACGTGTCGTGTCCCCAGCACTTGTAGGCACAGGCTCGTGGGCCTGGGTCCCTGGTGGGATTCTGTTGCACTCTAGACTTGGGCAAACCACTTCAACTCAACTGCACCAGGCAAAACTCATGTTGTGTAAGAGAATAATTTTATGATGGTAAAACATGAACCAACCAATCAGATATGGTGATCTCCTTCTCTTTCTCTCCCTCTTTCTCCGTATGTATGTATGTGTGTGTGTGTGTGTGTGTGTGTGTGTGTGTGTGTGTGTGTGTGTGTGTGTGTGTGTGTATATATGTATATATCTCATTCTATCTCTCTCTTTCTTGTTCTTTTTCTGCTTGCATTTCAGAGGCGCGGGAGGCCTTCTTCAGCCAGTTCACACATCTGGAAGCATCTGTGCAGACAGTGCATGTCCAGCTGCGCAGCATTGCTGCAGTGATGAACTGCAGCAGAGAGGAGGTGGAGGCAGAGGAAGGGGAGGGGCACAGGAGGGTGTGTAGGGCCCTTGAAGGCCCCACCTCTGCGGTCGGCGCAGCCCTGGTGCACCTGAGCCAGGCGGTTCACACCCTGGGCAGCATGGTAGGGTGGGACAGGGGCCATCCCCCTGCACTGGCACCAGCTGAGTGTTAGGCAGCCCTCACTGTGCCCACAACACCAGTTGATCCACATGCCACACACATCAGCGAGTCAGCGCAGGGCCCCACCCTGAAGCATAACTCTCAGTCCAAGAATACATTGCAGATACATATAAAATATATTAATGCAAAACAGAAACATATTGCAATATACCAAAATGGAGAAAATTTACATATTTTAAGTTTGTTGATTGAGCTAAGAGATATTATTTATTAAAATATATTCTCAATATATGCATTTTTTATATGGTCAATTCACACAGGAGAGTTGAAACTTTTCTGTATAATGTGTGGAGTGAAGCAGCCAATCTTTGTGGATGTTTTGGACTCATATTTCATCAGTGCTGACCTGGCTAACCTATCAGCTTCATTTACCCGGCTCGTTATGTGGTGTGTGTGCAGGGATTCTGAATTCCATATTTCACACAAGATAAATCAGTGTTGGGTTACTTGGCAACTCGGTTAATTAGCATAATTAACATATTCATATTTAGTTCATTCATTAGTGTTGTCTTTTTCAGAGTATGTTAATAAGACAAAATGAATGAGAGACCAGGGCAGCTTTATTCAGCAGAATGTGTATGTATGCAGGTATCTATAAATGTATCTGTGTTTGCATATACTGCGCAGAGCTAGAAACAAAGTTGGTGAATGGAACCCACAGTGTGCATCAGACACTGGTAGAAATTGAATGGAATGTTTTACATTTACTGTTGGAGCTGTTACAGTCATGCTGTTTGCTCTGGGGAATTGGAATTGCTAATGGATATTGCTTTCGTATTAGCTGGTTTCATTGAAATGAGCATCTGTTTGGCTGAAATTCTATTTGTGCCTTACCTGTTTGACTGCAGGCCTGGGGCAGTGGAATGCAATTCTACAGTAAGAAGCAGAACACGGCGAGAAATGAAAAGAAAAATGTGCATATTAGATATGTTGATTCAATTTATTTTTTTTTATTAAGGTAAAATGATATTTTTCACATTAAATTTCAGTCAATGTTTATCTAGCTGTTCAGAACGTTGGCATTGAAAATTGGTTTGGTAACAGGCACATTGACGATATTAATATATGCAATGAGAGAATACATTACACACAAACATGTGTACTTGCTATACGAAGTTTATCTTTTCTTGCAGTGGCCGTGTGAGTAGGTTAAACAGGTCTCCCCAACTACAGCATCTACAGCTTTTGTTCCATTTTCATCCAAGCGTTTAAGTGCTCAATGCAGTCAATTATCGTGACTGAACCAATTTAACTCCCTTCCCCTGTTGTGAAAGTGTTAGAAGGTAGAAAAGTGGAACGTCTGTTGGATTGCATCCCACCTGTGTCAAGAAAATTGGTGAAAATGTGACGGGACTTCGAGAAATTAGCATCACGTATACAAAAGCCGATTTCGTCACCTTGTCCAAACGCGACATGCGCCGCAGTCTGATTCTTTCCACTTGCCAACGAATGTGTATCAATGTTTGTTTGCAAGGTAATTCCCTTTGAAGTTCCCACAGCGCCAAACCAGTGGACCGTGCTGGCAAACGAGTCCCGGGCCCTGGGGAAAAGGCAGGCATATCATGCACTTGGCAGAATATTTCCTTAGCCAAAGTCATTTACCGATTACGCCTGTCTAATCCGCGTTTTCCCTTTGCGTCTTTCAGTCACGAGGAAGCGGCCAGTCGCATCGACTCAATGGCAAAGAAGGCTTTGATCGCATCAAACCAGACCTACTCTCTTCTGATGGCCCTTCTGGAGGATAATTCCACCGAGCGGCACATTAGAAGCCTGACAGAGCAGTAAGTACAAAGGCGGCTCGGTCACCGAAGGGGGCACTCTCACGCAGTGGGAGTAATCGACGCCAGGCAGGCGGCTTTTGTCTCCAAACAAAACACGTCGGAGAAATTAAAGGCACAGTTTTTTTCCAAGCACGGGTAATTCCACTGCCCCTAAGACACCGTTCTCATGGCGGCATACAAGTTGCGCTTGATCTAAGCTTCATATATGCATTTCCGAACATGTCTGTTAAGGAATATTAATGCAGCACGGGTCACATGGCACGGGGTTCAGGGTGTTGCCCTTCAGCGCTCCGGCTGGGCGCCAGTTGATGTGCAAGGATACCTGGTGACCGATGGTTGCCTGGAAGCCCGTTCATTTCAGGTGACACATCTGCATTTTATGCTGCGTGATTTTCAGACTTTGAGATTTCACGCTTCAAGGATTCTAAGCTCATTTGTCGCAAATGCTCGGCACTGCAAAGCATCTATTGTTGATAGTTGCAGCTGCGAGCAAAGGTAAACAAATGGCTCTTTTGCATCGCTCATGAATGAGGATTTTCTTGCTAGAACCCATTTATAATGTCCTGATTTTATTGGAGACGTCTGTTTGGGGCACAGAAGCTGCGCTCTGCAAGCCATCACAGTGTTACATTGCTGGAGCATTTGTTTCATTTGGCTTACAGTGCTTACATTGTAACTATTTTTGAAGCTGGGTTTTTTATTTATTTTGGTGAAGTATCTTAAGAAAGAAATGGAAAGGGCACAATAACAGAATACAGGCTGAGATTTGAACTCCCAACCCTGTAGGGATTTTCTTCTTGTGAAGCTCAACTTGTAATTTCAAAGTTTAGGTTTAAAGCAATTTATTAACAAAGCAATGAATAGTATTCAGTTACAGTATGAAACATACCGGGTAAAAGCAAGGCAGGGCAATTACAAAATGGTGGTGTGTGAGTACAAGCCTTTATACCTCAAACCTGAAATAAAATCCTGAAATAAAATGCAGGTTCCTGTCCCTGATTGGACAGTAGAGAAACAAATGGGCACTGCATGGTGTTAGAGGCTCCACAAAGTCTCTTCCTTAGATCTCACTCACAGGAAGAGACAGAGGCCTCACACCTCATACAGTGTCAGACTTGAATACACATACACACACAAACACGAATAACCATAGCCTGCTCTCTGACCAGGCCTCAGGTGTTAAGACCCCTGTTTCCCGCATTCTAAGGAACAAAGGGTGTAGTGTGGAAGGTAACCAGACTGTCGTCAAAAGGTGATGCCAATTGTATCCCTTAGAATCTAACCCCCCCTTGATAGTTAAGTTGGTTTTATTGCATTAGGCGACCATCCAAGAACAATTAATCAGGTATTGCATTTTCCTTACAACCCCCTGATCACAAGTAAAACCCCATAAACACCCTGCCTTGCTGTCTGTGCTGTCATGATTGCTAAATTCATATGGCATATGCTTTTGTTTGATATTCCTGCTTTTGTGTGTGTCTGCCAACGCATACATGTATGCATGCATCAGTCTGCATGCCTGACTGACAAAGTTAACACACAATGCACGTCTGAAAGTTAGTGGTTGAATGCATCTCTTCATCATCCCAAATTACTGCAGCATCAGACCAGGAAAGACACTCTGAGTAATGATTCAGCATTACATAACCATAATAGTCTGGAGTTTAAGCATCTGTTATTGAATAACTCTCCTCCCAAAGGCACGGCACTTCAAGGATTAGTCAGGGAAGGCTGCTTTGTTTTTGTCAGCCTTGTTTTGAAGTGTGTAAGAAAAATCCTTGTTCAAAGAGAAAAAGCCAAACTTTTCTTCGATAAAAAACTGCAGTTTGTTTTTTCATATTACAAAACAACCTCATAGTAAGTTTGATCGATTCCACAGAACCATGGAGTCATATGGATCTTAACTACCATTTGTTTTAGTCTTCAGCTCTTGTGGTACGTTATTGCACAATAAACTAATGAGGCAATAACGCAGTCTGCATCAGCGCTGTAAATACTCAGTGCCACACATTAAAGGGTGTCAGTTGTAAAGCGTCTATTAAACACATACAGATTGCTTTCTCAATTCCCTCTCTCTCAGACTTCTGGAAATGCATCAGGCGAAAGAGAACCTGACAGCCGAAGTGAATGAGACTCTATCTGAGGCCAGGGCGGCGTACAGCTTCATTCGGGAGGAGTCTGCCGAGATTGCCAACGCCTTGGTCAATTTCACCTCCTCCATGCAGCAGCTGACAAACCATTCTGACCCCGGCCTTTTCCAGGGACAGATGGAGGTCAGTGGGGACAGAGGCCTGATGTACATTGCTTGTGGTGCACTGAAGACAGCAGCTAAACAATCACAATGTTTGTATTGACTTTACTGAGGTGGGGATGGATTTTGGGAGGTGCCATCCCAGTCATCAGATTTGGCATGGATTCAAACTGGTAATGTTAGCTCTGACAGAGGACAAAGGTGGTGTGATGGCATGTTGGACAGTACCAGAAAGGATGTGTGTGTGTGTATGTGTGTGTAGGAGAGAAAGAATGGAGTTTTGTCAGGATAATAAGGCAAAGTCTTGTCCCTCTTAAGCTCAGTCATCCTAGCACAATGTTAAATATACCTTTTAAAAAAAGAAAATAAGTATGTATCATATACATATCTGACCTGCATAAAAATACATTACATATATGTATACTGTACTGATCTGAAACAGCTGTATGGTTGCCATGGTATCTGTCTGTCTGCCCCAGTACCTGGTCAACAGGACAGGAGAGTTAGACCTGCTGGTTCAGTCAAAGGATGAGCTGGTTATTAAGATTCAAGAGGAGCTGAGACCTCGGTTGGAGAGCACAGAGAAGCACATGGAAACAATCCAGAAGTATGACCAGGTAACATGTCTGCTGTATGGGTCCCACCTGTCCTCAGGTTCATTGAAACGTACACCAGATGCCGTACAAGAGCCACATACAGTGTCCTGAAAATTTATTCATTCCCCAGGGTGAATAGGATTTGGATGAATGCTTTGGATCATTTTTTTGTAAACAATTCCACTTGGCTTGCTGCAGTGCTGTTAACATTAACACTTTGTTCACATTTTTTAAGCAGAAAACATCATCCAGTACATGCAAATTTTCTATTACTACATTTTTGTTCCAGTGTAATGGAGGTTTGAATATATTTCAAGAGCATTGTATGTTGGGTGTATCAGTGGTAAAAGTGTCAGAAAAGGAGCCACAGCTGGTGGTTTTATTTTATATTTTTATATTTTTATTTAACCAGGAAGATTAGGTGTTCTCATATGCAGAGACATCTTGGCCCAGAGGCATGAAAACACTCTAACAGTCATACAGGGAGTGCAGAGAACAGAGTGGATAAAAATATCAACATATTCAAACAAGCAAATAACCAGAACATATCACACTGCACAGGTGTCCTGAATGGTGTTAAACAGTGTCACCTGTCACACGATGTAGGCGTTCTGCCTTCCTCATCTGCTGGGTGGCTCTCGTCAGAGCTGGAGCAATGAGCATTTGCAATCAACATGTGCAATCAAAAGACCATTCAAAGGGGTAACAGAGAGCAGGCCAGTCAGAGATCATTTTCACCAGTCCAAACGGCCAGTGCTGACCTCCTGACACCCAGTCGGGGGGGGATTGGGGGGGGCTGGTATTTTGAGTTAAGCAGATTTGTATACCCAGTTCCAGGTAGTGTTTTTGAGCCTTCATTGACTCTTACATAATGTGCCTTCTCCTCTGCGCTCTCTCCCGCCCTGCGGGTAGTTGGCAGCTGGACTACTCCAGGCCAAGGCTGCCTCCCTTTCTTCCGTGGTGAAAGGGAAGGAGATCGAGTCTGAATCCTCAGCCCTGATGAAAGAATTGGAAAGTATGCTGTCTCTCTCTCACTCTCTCTCTCTCTCTCCTCCATCTTTTTCTTTTCTTTTTTCTCCCTCTTTATGTATTACATTTCATTTGAATAACAAAAAATGTCAGCTTATGTGGATCATTTTTCATTGTTAAATAAAGGGGACCTAAATGTCAAAGTCAAGTCTCTCTCTCGTTCTCTCTCTTGCCCCCAACTGCTTTTGTGTGGTCTCAAGCCCATGCAGTGGCAAGTTATTTCGCCCTGAATCAACACCAGCCACTCTTTTGCTGGTAGAGTGCAAGCTATTTTCTTCTTATTATTTATTGGGTATTTGTACATAGCTTTCAACTTCACACCAAGTTTTGAAACTACAATTTGAATGGAAGTTCCATTATGTCTGCAAAGTTTCTATAATGCAATTAATCAATATAAGAGTATAGAGCACAGTTATCCCTTTGATGGTTTCTCTTGGACACCTACAGTGTTAACTTTGAGCTCCAATAATGAAATTAACAGTCTCATTTGCTATAGTTGATATTAAAACATCCATTAAAGAGTGAAATTATATTTTACTGCACCCAAACCATTTTAAACTTTTAAAATAATTTCTTTTACAAACCTGCTTCTCCTTGGCCGCGGGCTGTTGGATTACAGCTAATTGTTCTGCTGTCAGAACTTGATGGTTTTTGTATGATTTTATCAGACATGAAGAACGAGTGGCCCCGCAAGTTTGCTCAGACCAAAGCTGCCACAAAGAAGAGCAGAATGGTGGAAGAGAGGATTCTGGGAGATGCCAGGAAAAAGACCAAGCAGGGGGAGAGGATGGTCAAACCTGCTCTGGACAACTCCACCCTGTCCAACACCACAGCTGCCCAGGCAGAGACCCTCGCCAACACCGTCTCCAAAGTGAGTCGGAGGGTTAGGCCTGCATCAGAAACATGAGACTTCACACTAATGCAGAGTTAACTGTAATGCAGATCAATAAAGCTCAATGTCAATATTGTTTATAGTGTGTGTAATCCTTCTTTGCATATCGGAGGCCTTTATAAATCCATATGCTCCTTTTACAAATCTTAAACAAAAATCATATTGTTAAAGCTTAAAATGTTTTTTCCCTCTGACCACAGGAAGCAAAGGACATTCATTCCCAAGCAAAGTCAGCCAAGAGTGCGTCTGCCCAGCTGAACTCCTCTGTGGACACAGTGCTGCAGCAGCTGGAAGAGCAGGAGCGCAGCGCTGCGCAGATGACAATGGAAGATGTCCGTGATGTAATGGCACAATCTCAGCTGTCATAACAGTGAACAAAAAGTCAATAAATGATCTGTTTATACTCCTCATTAGGAGATCTTGAAGTACAAGCTAGCTGATGTTTCCTTTTAGGGGAAAAAAGACCATCTTTGTGTCACTTTTCATTCCTGGCACAGAGACATTAGCAGTAGGTTTAATGTTCTCCTATGAACCGGATCATTTTGTTTGTTGGAGTGAAATGATGGGAACTTCTTTCTGACTGTCTGTGATTGAGCCCCTGTGTTTTGACATGCAATTCATGATTCCAATTTCAGACTGAAGAGTTGGTGGGCGACATGACAAAGACCATTGAAGCAGTGAAACTCAAGCTGGAGGCCTACTCCATGACACTGACAGAACTGCTGAGCAAAATTGGTAAGAGGGAAAAAAAAACACTCTCTCTTGACATTCTCTGTCATTTACCTGCAATTTCCTCAATGGGTCCGCTCTCTCCAGCTTGTAGTAGAACCTCTCCACAAAGTTCCATTACAGGCTACTCACAGCATCTCTTTTGGAGTCCACTGAGATAGAGGTCATACAACTCACTAGTTATGTCTTTTCACATTTTACTAATTTCTCTCTGCAAAGCAGTGAAATTTTAGCATGACAGAAAGGCTCTATTTCTAGAAAAGTCCTTTAATCTTTTTGCTGTTACTTTTTGTTTTGATCATTCAAATACAGCATGATTTATATTATAACAACATTAGATGAAAGACAAAGGGGATTGTTTCATGTAGCTATTTTTTATGTTGAAAGCTTGCTAAATTACTCAGATATAGAATTTAGATATTTTTTTTTCAGATGGGGACATTTACTGGGGAATCCAAATGACCAAATTATATCTCTCTGGGGGCGTACTTTGAATTGTGTTAGATGGATTTGCCTGCAGCATAAAATAGATGATAGAGAAAATGCTAAACAAACCGTGTCTCCTCTCCGTGTGTGCGCAGAAGGGAACATGGCCATTGAGAGGTTCAATAAGATCCTGAATGAGACAGAGCTGTGGCTGAGCTTCCTGCGGCAGAGTGTGGAGAGCCCAGCTCTGAGCGGGAAGATCCAGGCCCTCCGAGACGCCGCGCGGGACCAGGAGTCGCAGCTGCACCGGGTGGAGCGCGACATCCAGGAGATCGCCGAGGAGAGGCGCAGCCTGCAGGACATTGCGCTGCACCTGCCCCAGGGCTGCGCGGGGGGGTCGAAGGCAGGGGTGCAGTGAGAGGGCCTCTGGACGGGCCGGCTGGCCGCCGAGCGGGCGGCTCCGGGTGACCTCTGACCTTTGAGAGCATTCGCCCTTCACTTTTTTTCTGCTGTTGAGAGAAGGAGGGGGCAGGTCACCTCCCCTTCCTGTTGAATTTACCCTGAAGTTACTTCCCTACAGGAACACTGAGACATACACTGAGACTTTTGTCCCATGGGACTCTCTGCATTCTCGCCTTTCCTGCTCTGAGGACAGACACAGGGAGAGGAAATTTTATAGGACACTGACTGTTTCTGTGGATGTGCTTCCTTTATTGTATTCCTTTTAATGGTTTTACACTGATGTTTGATTAATTCAAGAATCATTAGAATACTTCTTTAAAGCTTGAGACTTCAACACATTTAGTCAAGTTAAAATAATGTTGATTTGGGAGAGGGATTAGCGGAGCGCTTTCTCGTCTGACAGATTAATTTAGGATTGAGCCATTTCTAATCAGCACAGTTTAATTAAAAATGAAGCCTTTACCCTCTATATGGTCCCTGCTTGAGTACAGTCACTAACTTTGGATTCTGTGTTCCTCTTTCCAATTTTGAAGTCCTTCATTCAATTATCTGCTGTGTAAAAGAAGAAATGCACACCAACTCCTACCAAAGTGTCAGTGAAGTTTAATAGAAGAAATAGCTGCTGAATAATGGAATTGTTTCGATTTGTCCATTCTGTCATATGAAATGAAAGCCCCCTAGTGACCTTGTTCAATCTCACGTAGTAATGGAATTTTTTGGATGAGTCTGATTTAATTAATGTTCAGTGCTTTTTGAGGAGTGCTTTAGAAATGCTTAGCACAGGAAAAGGAGGGGGTGAAGATATTTTAAATTGATGTGACTTGGCCAGGAGTGCTTCTTTGCCAAAAAGTAGTTTTCATCCCTTTTACTACTGGTTCTTTGGTTTTTGTCAGAATGAGTCATATATTACCCACTCTGTCCACAGGGTGGTACTGTTTACTTCTGGGGAAGAGGCAAATGTATGCCCGTCTAAAGAATTAAAGTTAATCAGTTCTCAAATCTGAACCCTGGAGTCATTATTGCTATTATAGACAGAAAAAAACATTGACATATTAAACAGGTGTTTGTATATTTATATGTGTTATTAACTGAGAAATGATATTGCATGAAGGGTTCGTCTTATCCCTTAAAAGGGAAGAAGTAAACAGTAGCAGTCATTGATTATGGTATCCATTTAAAAAAAATGTCATGGGCAGTTACCTTGTGGAAGATTACCTTGTGATTGTGCCAGGATGATTTGTTAAAATAATTACAGTTAAGTTACTTTAATATGGCATTGCACAAAAGTAATGAATCAAACACTTATTTACGTTTAAGAGAAGCATGGGTTTGGCCCATCGTCTTTTCGACCTGCATTGATGTCAGTGTGTGTAATAGCGCTCTGTGGAAAGAACACTAAGAATATCAATTAAATCAGTTGGTGTCTCGACCTGTGTGTGAAATTTGGTCAACTTAAGTGAGCAAGTGCTGCAACACTCATCAATTCTTCTGTGCCCCTGTGGAGTCACCTGACCCCTCAAACAGGAAGGCTGAATTAATGCTTTGATATGTTGTACAATGTCTGTTAGTTTTGTATTCACAATATTTCGATTAAATACACATCCCAGTCTTCCTCACAGTGCAAACAAGATGATTGTTATAGAGAAGGTTCTTCATGCAAGATGCAAAAGAATATGGATTCAAAATAAGAACAATGGTAAATAAAGTGGAAAAAAAGCTGAAACAATGAGTAGACAGCAAAGCTGTGACTCTGCTGTGCAGTGGTAAACTATTCCATAATACCACCAGATCATGTCTACTGACTACTCACAAACTGATTGGTTGACACTTGGCACCTTGAGACATCCAGTCACTGCGGTCAGTGTCAGTCACTCTGCTTTGTCTATTGTCAACTAAAATGTGTGCATTTATGCTGGTCATTCCTGGTTATTGATTTTAAAAAGATAATATCAAGATATTTCTGAAGAAGTAATAATCCCAACCAAGCACACATTGCCATTAATGTCATTTGTCCTTTCATTCATGGATCTTTATACAACAGTGACACGTATGAGACTGACAGTATTTTTAACCCTTATACGTCGTACTTACATATATAAACTAGGCCAAGTCAAGCGATTAAAAAAATTAATCTAATTAATTACATGCTTTGTAATTAATCTAAATTAATCGCATATATCAATATTTGCCGTGAGAAGCATTTTATGTTCAAATTATACTTTATACAACAGTTAGTTCTGACCAAGTAATTTTATTGGACAAGAGGCATTCCATGAGTGCTGATATTCAGTATAACAGCACTGGCACTTTTAACTATAGGCTATACGTGTACTCCGCTTTACAGATGCAATCGTTGATTACACCAATGCGCATTTACCGACAGCGCAATTGTGGATACGTTTCGTGTATGATATAAAAGAACCTAGCAAGCCTGCAGTTGGGTATAATAAACGCTTAAATGCACAGTGACGTATGGGGTCAAGGGGCATCACAGAGTGCGATTAATCTACGTTTATTTTTTTGACGCGTTATTTTGTCTATAATTAATCGAAATTAACGCGTTATTTTGACGACCCTAAAGTAAACTCATTTACTCTTATACATTTTTTTCTCTAAATGGCTCTGTGGAGAGCGATGTCAGATGAATCTTCTAAAAAAATAGTGAGTGATAATATTCAGATTCAGTAATCGAGTAAAGAGGCACACTGTACTAACTAAAATCAGTCATTGGAAAATCTTTCAAACATTGTTTCTACCAAAATGTGAACTTAATGTCGATTGATTTTCCCTTCTTGATGGGTGAAAGACAAATGTCTGCAATAGTTACCACCTAACTTACTAAGAAACACTATGAACTTGATCAGGGCATCAAATGTGCCCTTAAATAAGAAGACATTATGTTCTAGCCTCAGTTACATTGACTACAATTGTTACACTTTTTTCATTGTTTGTATTGAAGGATTGGATTTGAAGAAAATGAAAAAGTGAGATAGTTCACACATAATTGCACAAACAATGTGTAAGAGTCTGAAAAATGTCATATTTGTCTTAAGTATGTCACTCATAGCTAAAGATTATGCTGAATGCCATCTTGTCATTTTCAGTCACAGCCAAAAACTTCCTTGAGAAGTCCTAGGAAAACTCTCAGGTCAGCGTGGATGTCAGTGGAGACTGGGGATTGGTTGAATTTCTGTAGCAAGTTTTTATCTCAGACTACTAGATTGGTGTTAATTATGATTTAGTGGCTGAAAACAGAAGTCAGAGAAATTACATTTATGTGATCATCTTTCTAACTCTGTTTTTGAACATTTTATGCAATTAAAAAAGCATGTAAATTTAAATAAGCACCACTCACCAGCAAGTAATTTTCTTGATTGTATCCATGATAGCTGTGCTTCAGATGACATCATTGTAATTATAACCAAAGGTGGTTTTAAAAGAATACAGTCTATGATCTCTCTGTTATAACCAGAGTTATTTCATGCTGGAGTTGCTTTAATACCCTACCTTTTAAAGCCTCTAAATTAATCCACCACCTACGCGAAGAATGGAAGTGAATGACTCCTAAGAAAGGCCGCCATCGCTAATCTGATAAACAGCAAAAGCAGTCATTAGAAGAGGTATCATATCATGATCACACAAAAAAAGAGAGAACTGGAACAAGAAAATGCATTAGAAAATTAAGAAACTTGACTGTTTTCCCAATCTGCCACAGATGAAATTTATTATAGTTAGTACAAAGCTAAAAACAAACTAAAAGACATTATTAATTGCAAAACTCAATTTTGTATTTTACAAAAATGAAATATAACATAGAATTGACAGAACTCAGGCAGGGACTCAAGTGCAGACAGGGAAGGCTGGTACATGATGAGTTTATTAAATCCAAAGGGTAATCCAAAAACAGGGTCAAAACAGGCAAAGTCCAAAACCAGAAAAACACAGTGATCATACCAAAAATAAGATCCAAAATCAAAGCCGTGAGAAACAGGCAAGGCAAACAGAACCGGCAGGCAAAACCGGAACAGACAGCGAGTAGCACAACTGAGACGTCCTGGCAACGAGACAAGAAACAAGCAGGGAATATATAGGGCAATGCTGATGAGGAGATGGGATGCAGGTGCGTGGGCAGGCAGGTGAAGACGCTCAGGTAATCAGGTGGGCGGCGACAGGGCGGAGAGCAGGGCAGGGCTGGAACACAGGGAAAACAAGAGCACATAGACGGGGAAAACAAAACAACCGGCTAAGATGCCTCAGTCCTGACAAGAATAGGCTACAATGAGTATGATCAATGATGAAACAGGAGAGTTGCCTCAAAACCTCTAAAAAACATTAATGAAACGTTAAGAGCACTCTGTATTTCTTCAGAGCAATGTTTACAAACCATCCCATAACAGTAATGCAGGAAATACAAAGAGGTTTCTAAAATCGTTTCATAACCCAAACTGTCCAAATAACAGACCGATTCTCTGGATTTGGTCCTATCTCTGCAATAACTCTGTATTGCTTTATTTTCAATGCCTCTGGAATGGATGGCATTTTCTTAACAATGTTGGCCCCTGATATCCATACTCTTTTAAAATAAATCAGTAATAGATTGGATTGAAACTTCTACAGCAACCCAACAGCATCATCCTTTCAGATTCAGAGGTGCAGTACCACACAATAATGTCCATTATTTCTGCTGGTTTGCATAATTCTTCGAACCACTAGCAGCAGCCATTTGCCAGAGTAATCAAGTCAGAGGAGTGACACTGAACACATCACCTCATAAAGTCAGCTTATGTGCAACTTCATTACCCACAGTCATTAGGGTCATAAAAGCCTTCAGCAAAATTTATGGCTATTCCATCAACTGAATCAAGCCTTAAAAACTTAAATTTAGATATCTACTCCAAGGATTCTCCCTCAAATCTCAACTTTCAGATACTTAAAGATCACATCCCAGTGACCTCCATGACTTACACTTTGCACAACTCCATAAATCAAACAAATAAAGAATGCAATGGAATAGATGGCCTATAACACCAATTGGCTGCATTTTTATATTAATTTTATTAATATATTAATATGTAATAATAAATTAATAATGAAAACTAGAATAAAATTACAGCAATCAAAAACCTATGGTGTACTGAGAGCTACTGACACTACTTTCTCAGAAAATAACAACTGCACATCAAATGGACTGACCAAACACAGCAATAAAAATGGCAAGACATTGAATGTTATGATTGATAAAAACTAGCTATGATTGAGCTTACTGTTTTCTCACAAGAAAACTGACAGGTTCTTGTAAAATCTTATAAAATCTATAAGCTTGAAGGCTTAGTTGGAGGTCATGTCACAGAGGTCAAATAATCTCAATCTGTCCATTCTGACTCTCACCTGGTAAAATCCCTCATTCCCAATCAATAACAAACCATTTCAAACTATTTCAAAGCTGGCAACACAAAGTATAACACTTATACCACCTAACTAAAAATAAGATTGGAATTAAGATTTGAATCATTAAAAACAATATATTCCCTGGATTACTGAGGGATACACTTCGCAAACACCTACAGTTCTGAGAGGCCTAAACATAGAAAATCAGTAATGATTAACCAGATATAATCCCATGGGATATATTTGAAGACTTACAAATACAGTCACTGAGGGGTCGATGAGTCTGTGAATCCAGAGTATTTTTATAGAATACTAAGATTCCAGTGAACATAAAATTTCACTTTCCTGAGATGATTCTCATTTTTAAAAATGAAGACAAGACTCATGAGCCTGATATTTCAGAGAGCTGAAGATGCCATTCAATGGATGTCATGGTTGAAAGTGTTTGGTTGACTTAGAAGCAGCAAAAGACTGCGGCATGCTAACCTAGCAGCATTTTCTGATTCTAATAGGCAGTTCACTGGGTCATTACGCATAAGAGGATCTTGTGAGAGGGAAGAAGAACTTGAAGGATGTCCAAGAAAACTGGTGGAGATTATTGATATGAGATAAACATGCTAAATTGAGATAAGCAGGAGCTAAACTGTGGTAAATAGAGCACGGGATTTGAAACATCAAGAGGTGGACAATGGTCTGCTACAGGTAAATGGGAGAGGAAGAAGGAGGCAGAAAAGCAGAAGTATCGACGCATTTGCAATAAACGCTGTTGTTCATAATGCATTTATGAAGGAAACAATACACAAATAATATTAGAGGAGGATTCAGACAGAGGACAACATATTCCATTCTGAGGACATTCACAAAACAATGACATTGTCCCAATATCATTGCTTAAAGGGTGCGTTGATTATTCCCTTTTATACATGTAAGCGTTCGTAACATTTTACCACAAATCTTTTGTAGCTTTTGGGATACCGCACACGGTTCTTCACTAATGCGTTTTGCCTCCTCAAGTCAGAGATGTGCGAATTGTTGCTGCAGTTCCGTTTTTCACCACTGGGGGCCGCGCAGGGATTTGCGCTCCACGCGAGCACGCGGAGCATCAGTGTGAGGCGACCCGTGTGCTGGCTCGCGACAGCCCGCGCACAGAGGAGCCGCGCGCACAAACGTCGACCGTTCGCTGAGTCCTGCTTCGCCAGCCCGAGCTGCCCAGGAATCACTCGCAATCATCACGAAATGCCTTCAAATCAGAACCTGCAAGGTAATTAAAAGCGAAAAATAACTGAAGCAACGAGGCAAAAAAAAAAAAACAAGCTAGCTGTTTTACAGATCCTTTATCCTAGGAATTCCATGGCAATGCTGGCTAACGTGAGGGGTCCAGGGCAGACGGTGGATGAAATTCAGTTGCAATTCGTGTCGGTTTTAACATTTTTTTTTGCTTTGCAGGGGGAAAGGCGTTTGGATTATTAAAAGCCCAGCAAAGGGAGAGGCTAGAGGAAATTAACAAGGTATGTGAGTGTCATATTGAAGCTATATATATATATTTATATTACAGCTAATATATGTTGCTAATGGGTCGCTTTTAGAGGCTAACTCGCTGTCGCTATGAACTCTAGATTCATACTATCTATCCGACAAGCTGGGAGGCTAACAGTTGATTAGCAACACCCTTGTCTCATCCCTGTGTTACTGAGGCTGGCTAACTGTATAGCTAATAAGATCGCGAACCTTTTGAAATTTTAAATGATAAAACTGTTTAACTGTATCCTGTTATGTAAACAATAACCCATAACTCAGTGACACTTATCTAGTTAGCAAGACCACAGATTTGTAATTGAGCTAGTTGGCTAGCTAGCTAATTTCAAAGGATATTCAGCTTGCTAGACTAGTTATCGATTATTCCATCAAAGTGGCTCTTGCTTGCAACTTGTTGCGTGCCAGTCACAGATCACCTCATAGTCACCTCTGTAGTGGTATCACGCATTGTATTTTCAGAAAAAAACAGCTTTATAAATCCATCTGGAAAACAAGGCTGTTCTAGCTAGAGTAGTGAAGGGTGTATTCCTCCGGTGTGACCCACTTTACATCTCGCATAAAAGGGATGTGGCTATCTGTTCGTGCGGCCTCAATCTCCCCCAGCACCGTTTAGAGAACCGCAGCCCTAAGCGATCCAGCAGTCTCCCTGTGCGCAGGGGAAGAACAGGTGGCCGATGGAAGAAAGAGTCCATTGTTTCTGGAGTGTTTCTGTGGCATGCCGTTTGAGCCAGCTATACCCCCGGAGCGGCTCCCGGCCCGGGCTGGCAGCCGGTCAACGGGAGCAGCGCCTGCCGATCGGTCCCACGGAGAGGCAGACATGCAGGGAGAATCAGGTCGCATTGAGAGTGCAGCTGGGAACAGTCTGTTCTATAAAGCACACTCACTAATGATGAGCACGGTGCAGCAGTCTAATAATACTGTACTCCCAGGATGGACTGTAGTGTCCTTTGGAAAACCAGGATTATGACCTTACTGTGGCACACCATTAAAAAAAGCTTCAGATATGACATATATTACATGTTATTTAAAAACAGTAGGGATGGACCAGTGTGTGAGTCTTACTGTATTAAAGGCATATTTTCCTTTTTAGAGGATAGTATCGGTCATTACAAGAGTGGTATCAGATATGCGTGCATGTAATGCGTCTGTATTGCAGTTGCACATCTGATTAGAGCTGGACATAGAACTGCATCTCCATGGTTTTCTCAGCTGTCTTTTTCATCAGCCACTCACTGATCCAATAAGGGGGATTACTTTGTCTCAGCAACACTGCCTTAAAGGTATGATGATGTAACGTGCTGGTCCACAAAGCAGAAGATTACTTCCTTCACACTGGCCATTGTAATTAGACCTTCATTAGGTAACATAGTTACAAAGGGCTGAGGGATACCTAGGTGTCCCTTAGTCCGTTGTTACGATCATTGTGAAAGATATCTATTCAGCAAATAAATAACTCAAATCCTTCGGTTAAAGAGAGGTTTTTTGCCACTGTGTAAAGTGAGGTAGTTTGTGTCCATTTTGCTGCCTTGTAAAATTAGGCCTAACACAGCTGGGCAGGCACCTGAAGGTCATGGCAGTAATTTTATCTTTGAAACGAATGTGTTTGTCAACTGAATTTTTTAATCAGCTCGTTGACCTCACATAGGGCAAAATCAAAGAAAGCCACGAGTCTGGGAGCCAAACAAGGGCAGATTGAATTACTGGTAGTAATGTGACCCACGTGCTTATGAAATGTGTTAACCTTGTTGCATTTTTTATTATATTTAAAGGTGTGTTGGTTGTGCCCCAAAATTAAATATAGCTCCTAATGTGTTTGCAGGCGGATGCATAAAGTTTGGATTGAATCCACCCATCCCTGGATACTTCTGTTCTTGTTTTGTTTTCATTGCTCGCTTGTTATCTGCCACAGTTTGTCTGTCGCTGGATGCTCTTGTCCGATTGGCAGCAGAGGTCAGATCCAGAGGATAGAAAGGGAGTGAATGTCACGGCTCACTGAAGGGCCGTGTGACCTGAACTTCCTGTCGCATCTCTTCCAAGCCTGTTTCCAGTCACTCTAATGATACCAGCAGCAGAGCGACTTAGCGCTTTAAGCTTCCATCACAAAATGCTTTTTGTCCCCAACATATTTGCATGTGGGCCAGTCCTGTAATATGATGCAATGAAGTGATGTTTACAGATGAACTCATCAGCTGTTTTTTTTGTTCTTGAGTTTGTGACTCCAAGCCATGTTTGACCTCCCCAAAGTGTGACTCTTTAAGAATGTCCTTCTGGCAGGGGATCTGTCCACATTCAGTCAGAACCTTTGAGCCTGCAGTTTCTGTCATGTGATTTGTGTCCTGTCTGAAAGTGCTGCTGCAGAGACACGGTCCCCTCTCTGTGGCTGTGATTTCAGCTGCTGCAGCAACTGCACACATGGCACAGCGATGACTCAGATTCACTATGCAGCCCCTCCCTGAAACAAAGAATATTGAGAATGTCCTCTTTCAGCACATCCCACACACGTCCATGCTCTTTCATACATTCTCTGAGTGACTCAGGTACACACACACACACACACACACACACACACACACACACACACACACAGGCATGCACACACACAGCCTGTGTCAGAGTGGACCATATCCCTCTGGCTCTCTGTCTCCCATGGCTTTGGTGACCTCCCTCTCCACCACGCCAGCAGCCAGCGTAGGATTTTAATAAAGTGAGGAATCCACCGCAGGATGAACTTGGACAGAAGGCCCAGCACACATGGCCCTCATCTTATGATAATACCAGCACTCAGAGAGAGGCCCAACCAGCAAACAGCTGGCATTTGTGTTCCGTTATAGGCATCAGCAGTTTCTTTACTGGCCCAGGCATAATGCTTAAACTGTGTTTAAACTGTCCCAACCGTGTCTAAATCATCCCTGAGGGCTTACGCACTTGTACCCCATGTTCATGAGGGTAATTTCCTTCTCAGGCAATGAACTGTCACAGATAAACTTGGATATGGGAAGTCGTATTGGTTTGGTGTCGGTCTTCTTCCCCAGAGACGGGAGGCTTGGTCCTCAGTCTAGCATACCAAGCAGAACACCGAACAGCCCTGCTAATATTAATGTTTCTCCAGCATGTGTGACCAGGACACCAGCTGAATCCCAAACCACTCCCTCCTCACAGCAACACTGACCTCTGACATCGATACCTGATCAGAGATCAGTGTTGCTGAGGGAAACGAAAGGGGTGGAGCATTTGAGAACACAGCTGAGGTGTGCTGCGCCACCACCTGCCTTTGTCAGACATGTTTTCTGCCGTTGCTATGGGTGCCGTCAGGGGAGGGTACTACGCAGGATTCAATCCAGTGAGGCTCCAGAAACAGGCGTTGTCACTTTCTCCTTCACACTCTTTAAAACGACCCCGATTCTTGCTCAGTCAGAATTAAACAGTCCCCAAGACAGAAAACAGCAAAGCAGGGAAGTCTGTAAGGGAGGTAAGACTCCTGTCACAATGTAGGACACCATGGGCCTGAGCAGGACACCGATAAGAGAACTCATTTACGCGCTTTGATAAAGGAGTTTAGGTTTCAGCAGGTGGTCAGTGTGGTTCATAAACAGTCCTTTCCCTCTCTGCTGGCATTGCCCAAAGAATTCTCCCCCAGCAGGACTTTAAACCTTTCATGCAAATATATGTCTGTGCTAAAAATGCAGACTGTAACCATTCAGCAGGCCAAGATAAGACAGGGGGGTTGAGCTTTAATGGAAGAACAGCATTTGCTGTTGTGAGCAACTTTTGACAGGCCAAGGTCTCTGATTGCAGAAGAGTCAGCTCAGCCCAGATCAAATACGGGGTGTTTCTTTTGTCTCCCTCTGTTTTTGCAGGAGTACCTGGAGGACCAGAAGTACCGTGATGAGGAAGACCTTGCTGAGAAGCTGGACTCCTTTAAAAGTAATCTTTGTGCTTTAAAGGCTTAGGGGAGTGCTGCTCCCAGAATACCTTGCTGTGATCACTGCCTTTTATGGAGTTGTGGCTGTTTGGTGCATGAATAGTTTGGATGTTGTCTCGTCCAGCTATTTAATTTTGTGAGTTCCAAAAGGTTTTAACTCAAGAAGGCCAACTTGGGGATACTTGAGAGAGTTTATGTTGGATGGAAAGATGAGAATATGTCAGTAGAAAATATTTAGCTGATACAAGTTAAAAGCCAGTTATTCAAGACTGTACATAGATGGGTGGTGGGGGTGTTAGTATGGGCTTCAAATTAGGACAAGGGGTGTTTCAGAAAGAACTGTGCTCTCATTTAAATCATTGCATTTCCCAAACTTAAGCATTTCAAAGTAAGCTCTTACATTGTTCATTTTGTTCCCTCTTGTGCATTGAAGCCTTCATGTGAGCATCCTGCCCCTGCTTTGCTGTGTGTGTCTGGATCTGTTTGTCAGTGTAGAGGCCAGCAGTGGGAAAACCAGCTGCACTGTTGACTGTGGTAGTGAAGGAATGTAGATGAAAACATCGGACGGACTGGACATGCATTATGGCTCTTCCTGTTTATTTTGTTAGCTGGGCCTCGGTGAGAACATGTGGCTTTCCTGGTTAGCAGGCTAAAATTTTGCAAAACAAGGGCTGAGGTTTAAGGCTCAACCCGTCATTTCGATCTGCATGTTACATCGGACTTTGCTGCAACGTCGCACGCAGAGGAATGTAGCATTGAAAGGGTCTGCCGCTGTGTGTTTCTTGTTTTTTATTCTTCAGACATTCTTCAGAAGACGGTAGGCAGCAAAAACAAGAGGACCTCTCGGGCATTATTAGGGCTGTGTGCATCTCTGAAGGCAAATACATTTCCCATTGGTCCCATTGGTCCCGTTGGTCTGAAGCTCACGTCTAACTGGGAATTCCAGGAATGGCCAAAAGAAAACGCGCTCAGTTTGTGAATGGAAGAGAAAAGCCATAAGCAGGGCCCACCCTCCCACAGCTCTTAACCCCCAATGCCCAAACACACAGGTTTGTGTTTGCCACATATACATGTTCTCTTGGAAAGGTCTGCACCTAAGGCTAATACACACATTTAAACTCTTTCACATCAGAGGTGTACCTGACACATACAAGAAGGCTGCTATGGAATCAGGACAGAAAGGGGATGCCACAGATTTTGAAATTGGGGAATCGTACTGTATGTCATCATTTTAGGAGACCCACAGTGCTTCACGCTGGTAACTGATGCTGTCCTGTACAGTTAAAAAATGCTTACCGTAACTCCAAGTAACACAAAGTCGTGAATGGTTTGTCAAGCTACCAAGCTATTTTTTTTGTTGTTCTTATTGTGCTTGTTGTTCAAACCAATTTCACTAAGAATTGTGGCAAATCCAGGGCAAACCAGGCCAGGGCAGTTGAAAGAGCTAAATCAGGGCTGAAATGGTGATGTGTATCCTAGGTATCAGGGGACAGCTCAGAGAGAGGATATGAGAGAGAGGGCCTCTGGGAATTCCTGCCCTCCCTTCAGAGGAAATTGGATGCTCTTTCATTCAGGGGGATGGTCAAGTGGGCGGGACGCCTGTGTGCAAATGAGGCAAGCCAGTCGGGGGACACACAGGCCCTCCTTGTGATGGGACAGGGAGGAATTTGGGGGCCTGATGCCCAGAGTTCATTAACAACACTGGCATTGTGCCCAGCTCACACGGTGACACAGTTACAAAGCCCAAGCCTGCCTGTTAACAGTCCTCCCATTGTCACAGGGGAAAGGCAGGGGTTAATCCAGTTGTCTATCTTAATAACTCCACTGTACGCAAAGAAAAAGGCTTACTGACTGCTCTGGTCATTGTGATTTAATAAAGACACCGAAGAAGTTTCATATAGGTTAAAATGGCAGCAACTGCCTTCTGAAGTGTTGCATTCTGGATCTATGGAGGTTTGTTTTTTGTTGGGCTCAGGGGATTGATTGTGTGTTTCAAAGAGCAGCACTGTCAGAGCATTCACCATACTGTCCTCAGAACCACCTACCTTTTACATGTCAGCAACAGAGGCAGTTGAATTGTAATTACAAAGATATCATTTGCCTCGATTGCAAATTGAAGTAGCTGAATTAGTTTCATTGTGTCTATGTTAGAAATTTAAGAGTGATTTTTTTTGTCACTTGCCCTTGGACATCACAAGATCACATCATAAAAATGAGTCACTAAAATTATTAAGCTTGGAAAGAGGGAATTGGGGGAAATGTAGTCTGATAATAGTAGCCTCTTCAGAGTGTTCACTCATTCGTTTCACTGGATTATAATGGCTTCATGTCTTTGCTCAGCAGAAACCCATATATAAGTCAACACTCACCCAAGAGTCTAGATGAACAATGATATTTCTTGACTGATGAATTTCAGTATCTGAGAGGTAGGGCACGATTCCCTCCAGAGCTGGAAAGCTCTGACTTCCGCAAGCTTTCCGTCCACAGCGCTGCCACTGTCCTTTCACAGCGTTGGGCTCATTGCAAGACAGACCGATCCCAGCCCTATGGCTCTAAGGAGAGGCCCAGTTCCTGATTCTCCGGGGGGGGGGGTTCTCATTGTCACATTACTCTGGACTGTAACTGGGACGGCGCAGCCCTCAAGGGCTAATTATCACAGCCTTTATTCCCCTGTCAGGCCCGGCCTGGCAGCGGCTGACCCACCTGTCACACACAGCTGCCTCCTCCTGCACATGTGCAGGCCGCAGCCCGGCCGGGTGGGGGAGGGCAGGCCCTGGCCCTCTGCGCTGCCATCCTATTGGCTGGCATTCATTGTGCTACTGGCCAGACTTTCACTTAGATTGATTCTAAGCTAACCAGCCAGTTTGACTCAGTGAATAACGGCTGATGCCCTTCTCCCTCATGGTCAGAACTGTCTGTGAATGACCCCCAATGCCCCTATGCCTCACGGGCAGAACTGTCTGTGAATGACCCCCAATGCCCCTCTGCCTCGTGGGCAGAACTGTATGTGAATGGCGTTTTGATCCGTGTAGTTTGTGGTGTCCTGAGGTCAGCTGGGGGAGGCACCGCTGCAGTCTGTGTTGGTACTGTTTGTCCCAGGGTTCCCAGATCACCTCTCAGACTGACAGACTGCACAGTCATGTCAACAGAGCCTAGAGCGATTGGCTGCTCTGAGGTACACAACACTTATGTTTCTCTCTGACCTGTCTTTGTCTTTATATTCTCTTTTTCAGACAAATACGCTGAGTTTGACCTCAATGACCAGGGAGAGATTGGTGAGTACAAGATGCCAAGGTTAAGTTCATTAATATTAACTTGAAAAAAGACAGCAAAATTTTAAATGCACCCACAGTTTGATGTAATTTGCTCCAGGAAAAAAAAACATCTAAATTGATGGAAAGTGCTTTTAAACCTCTCAGGTTTTTAACCAAATGATTTAAATGGAGATGAGAAATTAAATGTGCACTTTTAAGAACATTCATTATGACAGCTTTTGCATTTTAATGGGATGCAGCCCTCCTAATTTACTTACAGAGAAACTATTGTGTGTGTTGCAGTCAGTGCTATTATTCAGCTGCTGTGGTCACAGACATGGAGTCAAGAGGTCCGGTAAAGCTTTGTTGATGGATTAAAGCAGCATAATTTGACATGTCAGTGCATTTTCTTTTTGAGTAAAACGGAAAGGATTATTTGACTCAGTAGGAGCTGTTGCATTAAGGGTGTCACATGATCAGCAGGAATGCCCAATAAGGCGAGGCCGCCTGTTTGTCTCTGTATTTGGATTCTGAGAACTTAATGGGCAGCTTTAAGACCATGAACATGACACCTTCCCCTTAGGGACCTGCAGCGGAAAACGTGTGAAGGGTGTGGTTACCTGGTGCTACCTGGTCTGTGTGCACATGTTTGTGACATTGAGCTTTGTGCCACGTGTCACAGACATGATGGGGCTGAAGAGGATGATGGAGAAGCTGGGAGTGCCTAAGACTCACCTGGAGATGAAAAAGATGATCTCTGAGGTGACAGGCGGCAGCAGCGACACAATCAACTACAGAGACTTCGTGAAGATGATGCTGGGCAAGCGCTCTGCTGTTCTGAAGCTGTGAGTGGGGGGGTGCGGGGAGATAAGGCTGTGTGTGTGTATGTGCGCATGTGTGTGTTCATGCTTATGTGTGTGTCCGTGTGTGTGCGTGCACGTGTGTGCGTGAATGGGTGTTCGTGCGTGTATGTGTGTGTGTGTGTTTGTGGAGCATGAGCGCGTGTCCCTGTGTGTGTGTGTGTGTGTGTGTGTGTGTGTGTGTGTGTGTGTGTGTCCGTTTCCATGTGTGCGTGAATGTGCGTCTGTCTCTGTCTCTTCGTATGTGTGTGTTTATGTGTTGGTGCATTAATGGGTGTTGGTGTAGGACAGAGGGTGAGCCACATATAAAGTTTACATATAAAAAGAAACTGCATGGACAGTTTGGGGAAAATATGAAATTGCTCATTAAGGCTAAATGCTCATTAAGTCTAATGGGAACAGTTGCAGGTTCTCTTGTATGAATGATGCATTCAAGGAAGTGCTAATCATGAGATGTGGGACTTGCTCATTTCCCTGCAAGACATGTCACATGTATCAGCTGAAAATGGTTGCCATAAAATCCCCAAATTTGTACCAATGCCACTGTGGAGGAATGGCCAAGAGGAGAATTTGGAGACAGGTTGTTACGAATTTCATTTGGTGTGCTCATTAGAACAAGGCCATACAAATTCAATAGTTAAAAACAGAGCACACAATAGAATACACACATACACATCTACTCAGTGCAACATAATAGTAAAATATCCCATCAAAAAGAACAGAGCATAGTGCAGATGGAATTGACTTGAATTGGTCTTTACCTCTATCATAAAGTGCATGCAGCAATAAATAGTTTACTTTGGAATTTAGGCTTAGGGTTTTCTGCATTTAATAAAGAGCAATGTCACAATGTGTTTGGAGGAAAGTTCCAGTTTAATGCTGATATTTTCAGAGCTATTGAAAAAGTTCTGCAGGGCAGGGGCTGCCATAAATCATAGATGGTTCTGCCATCCAAATAGAAATTCTCCCCAACAGCTGCATATGAAAGAGCTTGTGAATATATGATAAAGTGTATGAATAATGTATAAAATGTGTATGAATGCATAAGAATGATAATCACAGCGACACAACCTGAAATATGTTCATCCTAAATAGCAGCAACAGTACACAGTGTAATTTTTGCGTGCCCAAGCACCACTGAGGTATTTTACTTTATCTTACATAATCTCATACTTTGCTAGCTATCACAAAAAAGGAAATTCGGTGGAAACGCCTGTTTGCTGTTTTTGTCTAGAAAGTTAAGTAATCTCTGGCCTGCACGATAGTAGTCATGCCTTCAGTGATTACTTGGTTCACGTTTTTCCTGAGGTAGAAACGCTGGTCTGCACTCATTTTTGCTAACAGGGCCTCTCTTTTTGGTTATTGAAATTGTGAAGTTTAATACAGTAGCTCAGTGTCATCAGAGCAAAGAAACAAAGGTTAATCTGTCCTAGTTTTTTCTTCAGGTGCTTTTCACTTAGGATTTCATGTACCCTAAAGATTGTAGGTTTGCGGTAGGACTGAGCCTTGCCCTTGCTTATCAACTTCATTACAACAGCCATTCCAGGGAGAAATGGCTGTCTTGGCAGGCCTGGTGCACGAACAGAGGCGATTGTCTTTAGCGCTCCAAAAGTGGATCACCCCAGCATTCTAATGGGGACTGAGCCACTGTGTGCTTACTGTGCTCTAACTCTTTATCTCCTGCGTTATCAGCATGATATTATCCCTCTGCCGAGGGCTGGTGAGTTTGAGGACAGTATGTGGATGGCCACACCGCTCCATCACCACGGTCACAGAGCGATCAGCTTTAGCCTTCTGTGTCTCATGGCCGAATCATCAAGACACTGAGCCATTCTGAATGCCACTCTCTGAGTGTGGGGGATACCTGTATCACTGGTCCTGAACCATACAAATCCCCTCACATACTCCCAAGAACATTAGTCAAAGGAAATTGACTGTTTTTTCCCCTCATTTGGCTTTCCCTTCCTTCCTTTGGTCCTCATCCAGTCAGCTGACCTTGGCAAGAGAATGACCTCTCCAAGCCCTGTGGGATCGTTCAGTCAAAATCAATGCCCTCACCCTGTCACCTGTCACAGAGCAGAAAAATGGCAGAGGGTAAATAATTGCAAGTGGTGAATTCAGTGATGTAATGAACTTTCAGTTCCTGTTCCAGAACTTTGTGAGTGAGTGATTATTGTTCCAACAGTGAAAAAGGGCATGGCATATCTGCAAAGGAAACACGATTACTTGCTTAAGAGCTGTACCCTGGTGTCAGTCACAGTAGACTACAGAGCAGCTGGTAAACTTATCCACCCCATGACTAACACTAGAGGAGCATGGCAAAGTTCAAAGATATGTCTGCTCAGCTACTTCAAAACATTTTTACAGTAGATATTCGGTACCTTTTTTAATGGGTAACACGCATTTTGCAAGCCAAATCATACAAGAAAAATATTTCTCTCTGATTATGAAGCAGATATTTTCATGGATAATTTCATGGGCTAGTTTGCTAATTAGTTTTCCATGACATTACTACACATGGCCGTGGTGTGGCTGACACCCCGGCTGAGCTGCAGGCCCAAATGCACAGACTCTCAAGGAGAACAGCTGTGTCGTGCAGGATCGACGCAAAACAGCACAGACTAATGTTGGATCCACTTCCAGCAATCCCAGTCTGGTAATCTCATTTGTATAAGAACAACTAAATTTGGGAGGCAGTGTAGTGTAGTGGTTAAGGAGCAGGACTTGTAACTGAAAGGTTGCTGGTTCAATTCCCTGCTAGGGCACTGTTGCTGTACCCTTGGGCAAGATACCCACAATTGCCTCAGTAAATATGCAGCTGTATAAATGGATAACATTGTAAAAAAAAAACTATAACCGATGTAAGTTGCTCTGGATAAGAGTGTCTGCAAAGTGCCTGTAATGTAATGTAGCGTGGATAATTAATGTTAGCTCACCAGCTGGCTAGAAACTGATGAGTTGCAATGTTATACAATGTAAGGATATGGAGATGAATTTTATATAAAATGGTCCATAGTCAGCTAACTTAATAGGAAGTAAAATGCACTAAACAATGGTCAGTGCTTACCTTACATAGTCAGCTAGCCAACTAGCTATCTTATTAACTTGCATACTAGCAAGGACTGTTGCTGTAGCTAGCTAACAAGTATTCACATTGTATTGTCCAAATTGTAGCCAGCAACGAGTTACAAATAGCATAACTATTCTTTAGCCTTGTGAAGGCAATGAGTGATTTTCGCTCTGCACTAGTGTTAGAGCGTATTTTTCAGTCACTGTAGTCAGTGCAAGCAGTTTACATAATACAGTGAAAGATGCAACCAAACCATTCCATAGCATTCAACATTTGTCATCTAAATAGATTTAGAGTCATTTGGCTTAATTGTATGTGTTCACACAGGAATTCCAGTGATCATGTTTTTTAAAGAATATCAATATCTTTATAATAAAGAATACTAAAAGGATGGTAGCAGGTGGTTTTTAAGTACACTGTTTCGCAGTGTGTTGCTGTGTCATATTGCTGTGTTAAATGTGCTAATGACTTGAACACATTGAAAGACACACTCCCACCCCCCCACTCAGTGTGGGAAAGATACTGCCTGTCAAAGCATTTCACACCAAAAACGTTTGGAGAGGCAGGGATCTTTACTACTGAAAGCTAATGAGGACACATTCTGCAGTGCAAATGATCATTGTTGACTGCAGTATGACTGCATGATTCTATCTCAGAGTGGCAAATTCTGTCTGAGAAGCAAAGCTCACATCTGCATTTCCATTGGTAATTACAGGATTGTGGAAAGGACGCTATCCTTATGTTATGTTCCAATGATAAGATTACAGCCTGAAAAGTATTGCTTTTAAGCAAATGTAATTGCCATTCAGTTCAGGAAAAAAAGAGCATTGGATTAATGCAGTAACTGTATTGAACACTACCACACACAGGTTTCAGTCTGCCAGTATGACAGAGGCCAGAGCTGTGGATTTGTGTGCAGAGCTTAAATATTAGTAGATCTCATCAGCTTTATTTTCCTCACTTTGCTCTAGGGATTTGACTGGGGTAGTTTATTCATCTCCCACATAAATTCCATTCCTTTTTTGACTTCATTAGATAAGGCTTCATTCATCAGGGCCTCAGCACTGTGGGAGAAGAGAAGTGTCACTGCCTCTTTAAAGTTCTTTTGTGTATAGTTTGGGGGGTGGTGGGGGTTGTTGATTTTCTTCTGTTTGTTGCACTTGGCATCAGTTTGGATGCCCTCCAATCTGGCAGCAGGAATCTGCAACTGATTTTTTTTTTTTACTCTCCCATGAGAACAGAAGGGAATCGAAAGTACTCTAATGTTAAGCCTTCGGTTGGAAGGACAATTAGGTTTGCTGTAATTACAGGACAAAAGTAAGTTGGTTCAGTCATAACAAACGAGGGCTTGTGGAGGACTTTGGCGTGCTGGTGTGCCAGCCGAGTGCCAGCACACAGACTAATCACACACACAATGGCAGATCCTGTTGAGTAACGGACCTCAAACCACGGAATGTCTGTGTACATTTAAGCCCTGCAAATGTTAATGACAATAAATTCTAATCGGTCAAACCACACCAGTCGAACACGTGTTTTATGCCTGGAGCCTGTGGTAAGGAGCCCAGCATTATGAACCGCAGGGTGGTGTAATCAACAGTGCTGTTGAAGGTTTGAAGGAGGAACAGGCAGAGACAGAGAGGAGGAATGCTGAGGGGGAAGGGGAAAACTGCTGAAAATGGCAGCCTGAGGGATGGAGTTTTCTAACCTCTCAAACTTGAACGATCTTACAAGGAAGAGTGTGAAAAGCAGCCCATATGAAAGGGACTCCACTGATCCTCTGTAACCAATTACCGAGCTTGGCCAGCCGGATAATCCCGGTCACCGCAGGAAGCTGGGAACTTTCGCAGGGGCATTAAAGCCGTTATAGGGGATATTTAGGTAACCTGATTAGAGCTGAGATAGCCAGCGGGGTACCCTACCTGAGGCAGGTGGGGGGCCTGGGAAAGAGAGAGGAGAGAGACAGTCCTACAGAAGGGTATGGCCGAGCAGGTTCTGGGGGAGCGATTTGCCAGGCGCTAGTTTATCTGTGCGGATCAGGGCTCTTAAGGGCTTATGGAGGCTTTGCCGAGGTTAACCAAAAAAGGAAAGTAAAGACGCTCGCTTTGAATACAGTCGTCTGCCCTCGTGCCGTCATTCAGGGATAGACCTCGCCAGCACCTGGGGAGAAATACCGCACATGGAGAGGCGAGTCCCCCGCTTCTGCTGTTGGACGTCCCAGAGCTGGTGCGCAGGACCCTCCAGGGGCCTCCTGCTTCACCCTGTTTGTCTTTGACTGAGCATTCATGACACTGCGCCCATTTATAGAGAGCAGCAGTCCTCCTCAGCTTCCTCCTCAGAAGCATGGCAGGGAGCGGAGTCTGTTTTGGGATCGTCTGATGTCAGGAGGCTGATCTGGAGAACATTTGTGTGCCTGTCATGTGACTGCTGTTATGGGAGAGATTATATGTTTGTATTTTAAAGACAAGCTGGCATGACTAATCTTAAATTCCCGCTTTTGACAGGATGGCTAAATGTGGTTAATCGAAGTAGTGCAGCAGTTTTATTTTTCATTTTACACGTTTGCATCCGGATGTGTCTCTTTACCTACAGCACACTGTTGACAACACAAAAGAGCACAAGTGAACACAGTCCCTGACATGGACCCTGATTATGTCCCGACCATGGTGCAAGCCTATCAAAGGCAGAATGTACCATAGCATTGGAGTAAATGCGGTGGAAATCTGAAAGAGTTCATGCTCCACAGATTCTTTTCTCAGAGCTGCTGATTGGCTGATCTGGCTTGTCACATGCTCATCACACACTAAAGTACAGGTCATAAAAATGGCAGCATCAGTTCATATCTCATGAACATTGACCTGTTTAAGTCAGAGGTGCCAGCAAACAGGAGGAATAGCCATCCTATCTGATTCCACAGAGATGCCAAAGCTACTCTCAACTTTCTGATAGTATATGACAACCTCTCCCTTCTCTCTGTGCTGGACAATGGTTCCATTTACCACTTCTTGATAACCAGTTTTGGGGTCCCTCATCCCTGCTGTGTGTGTTCCAGGGTGATGATGTTCGAGGACAAGGCCAATGGGGAGGCGGCAAGCCAGACGGACCCCCGCCCAAGCGAGACATCGCCAGCCTTCCGTAGACAAGGGGCAGAGCTGGGGATTTGGGGACCTGGGATGCAGGGACTGCCCCAATGCCCACCGCTCCAGCCGTCCTCTGTCCTTTGGGAGTGTAAATAGCCTTATTTGTGAGTCGGGTTCTCGAGCTCAAGGAATATCGCTGTGGGAAAGGTGGTGTCTCCATTCAGAGTTGTGGGAAAGTATCTATATTTGCTGTGAAGAAGTAATGCGAAGTAGCTTTTATATGACCAGAAAATAAATGTATATATTTATATTAAGGATGATAAAAATAATATTTTTGATTACCATTCTCCAGCTGACCTTATATTCCTGATAGTTTTATCATAAGAAAACATGCACAAAGTGATGTTTGAGAGGATAATGAGAAAATGAAGCCAAGGCATTGCCTGAGTTACTTTAGATTAACATCCTGGTGGAGATCGCTGTTGAAACAGAGATTAGAAACCCACAGTGGGGAAATCTCCATCCAGACGAGGCACATATTGGTGTTGCTGCTCTCTGGGGGAGAAGAGGCCCACTGTGGAACTTCCTAAAGGGCTGGCAGAAGCTGTTGGGAGCAGGGAGTGCTGTCCGTTAACGGTTGAGCAAGACTTCCACTGCTGAGCCCAGCTCATTACTGAGCTCAGCTTCCACCAGGTTAGCCTGCCTGTTCTCACCAGAGTGGAAAGTGAGCAGAGAACAGGAGCACTTGCAAATGGAGTCTTTAATTCATCCAAGAGTAAAGTACCATAGAAAACAAAGGGCACAATTTCTAAGCGATTTCTAATGGATTCACACAAAGCACATTTCCAGAAAAGCATACACCCCATACCTCAGTTTATCTGCTACAGCGGTCTGATGGGTAAAGACTGCCTCATGTTCCTGCGTTTTAAAGACCCTTGGAGGACCTTGCAGATTCACATGTATTCATCTAGGAAAGAGAAGAAGCATCAAAATCAGCCACTTGTAGGTAGAGACTCACCTTGCAGGCGCTGGCGGTTATTTGGCTGCCTCAATGCTGATTTAAGCTCCAGTTGATTAATGGCGTGGCAAAGGATCCATTTCACAGATTGAGGATCCTAATTGGGAATGTCAGGAGACATCATACGTCAGCTCCGTGTCCACATGGATACCAGGCTCCGTAAACCACTGTGGCACTGTGAAATGCTACTGCTGTCCAGCAGTGACGGCTTTGTAAGGGTAATGTGCTGTAGTCTCCAAGTATCGTGTGAAAAGGGTCTTTTCCAAGTGCCTAACAGTGGGAATAGAGCTCAGATAGGTGTAGCAGAGGAGGGACGTTAAATTGATGGTCAGTAGTAATGGTCTCTAAAAGGACTATTCGGCATGCTATAGTGAGCGGGGCTTCAAAATGGGTCATTTGTCCTTTCCGTCTCTGAAAGCATTGTGCTCTTTGTACAAATTTGACAGCGGGTGTAACCGCCTTGATGACATTCCAGGAATATATCGATGCAGCAGTGAATGGAGAATGTTGTGTCAATACAGCAACAGTGTAGATGCCACACATTGCAATACCCCACCCTTCCAGACCTTTCTTGTCTCTGTAGCACAGTATCGTCTTTGTCTTCATACAAATGTGTCAAAACGGACTCACTGCTCTCTTCTTGGAGATACCAGTCAATCTGTATAGAAAGTCATTATTTTCTGTGTGCCTCTTTTTTTTTCTCTCACTTGTATTAAACACAAGATAGTAACTGTGAAGTTTTGTAATTCATTAGTGAGGTATTTTTATGTAATATTAGTTTGATTTTAATGTGTTAATTTAACTCTTTGCTTAGCACCAGTTTTATTGCCCTGTAAGATACAAGTCTGTTTTTGCAAACACCAAAGGAAATAAAGTTCTTACTGTAATGTTCACCTTTGTTTGTGCTGTGCAGTTTGTGTGTTTGTTTGTTGGATGAAGTGTGTGCAGTATTGGAGATGTGTATTTAGCCAGATAGCATGTGGTGTTGGGGGGGAGAGATGGAGGGAGATGATATACTGTATGTGTTTAGGAGATGTTTGTGGTAGTGTTTATATTGTGGTATATAAGAAAGAATAGTAGAGTTACCAGGGGTCATTTCAAGGCGATACCTCAAGGCAGTGATCATGGGATGGAAAAAATATGGTCGGCCCAAAACGGGATTTGGTAAACGTGTTGGTTTCCCAGAAAGTGTAGTTTCAGTAGCTGTGAAGGCTGGTATGTGGAAGAGGATGTTTTGAAAGGTACAGAAGTAGTAATAATGTGGTGTACAGTATTCATACAGGAGAGAGAAAGCTATAAAAAACCATCAAGGACACTCTCAAGTGAAATTTTCCTGACCCTTATTTTTTGTGTTAATGTGTAATGTGAAGTGTGTATTTCCTTAAGTTGCAACAGCAGAGATGACAACAGTTTCAACATTTCAGTATTTGGCCTTTGTATTTTTTTTTTTTATTGAGTGAGTTTTCGCTTTGTTTTTTCTGTCACAACTGAGAAAATCAAGAAGCAAAATGAAAACAAGGGAAATTTCACTTTCACTTTGTGTCCTTTCTCCTCCAAAAAAAAAAGTTAAAAAAAGATGATGTGGACTTGTACCTGCTTGTTCCCGCTATATGTTTTGCCATTTATGAACATTTCAAGTTCCTTTTTCAAAAACATTTTTGTTGATGGAATGTTTTTATCCACCTACTCGTAACAAAGTCCATGTTGCTGTGGACGTGTTTCTCCAAATTGCAGAAGATGACAGCATGCTTGTGTCACTTCCCTTGCCGAGATGGACAGAGATGAATGTGGCAGGTGACATTGCAGTGACCCCTTGCTGTGGAATTTTTAGGCCATGTGCACACATACACGGGTATTTTTGAAAATGGGGGTTTTCCCTCCTTCGTACTTAAAAAAATCTCAGTCCACACGAAAACGCAAACACACACTGTCAAGAGCATGCCAAACAAACAGGCGACAATATAACCCTAACCGTATAGCCATGTTGGCCAATCAGAAGCCTGAAAAAAAAGTTACTACGGTGCACACTCTGATGTCAAAAGCCAAAAACTCGTGAACACTGAAAACGGAGTTTCTGAAAATCTTCACCCTGGAAGGCGTTTTGCAAAAGATCCATTTTCAGTGACCTAAAACGCAGTTTGCGTGTGAACGAAAGGCCAAAACGCATAGAAAAAGCTACGTTTTTAAAAATACCCATGTACGTGTGGACAGGGCCTTAGTTATGTTCTGTCATCCATAAAAAACACAGCAGAGAGGTAAATCTTTGCTAGCCACTGGTGTGTGATGTGATTTTGAAACTGTTGGCGGCAACTGTTGTATATACATAGTTTTATATATATATATATATATATATATATATATATATATATATATAAACTGAATAATGTAAATTTCAGAGTTATAAAAAGACATTTTTCAGGGAACAAGTAATGGGTTAACAACTTATAGCTTTTCTGCAGCAATAGAAGTAAATTAAGCCTTGAAAGTTGATGCAAACAATTCCTACAGGTGTTGATTACTTAGAAACCCTCTGTCTGTATAAAAGCAGTGTTAGAACAGACTGTATTACTACACCCTCTGAAGCATTATTTGGACAATATCGCACTGCAGGAAGTAGTATTGCTTATAATGGTGAGAAAAAGGCAATTAACAAAGGAAGACAGAGAGAACATTATAACCCTTTAAAGTGTAGGTCTTTCCTTTACATAAATTGGGGGTGTTCTAAAACTTTTGACTGGTAGTATATATATATATACACACACACAGACACATACACACACACTCTCTCCAGTGTCATAAATAAGACATGTCTTAGTTATATTGAAACAATTTCTTTCTATAGTTGTCTTATGCATAGCCCTGCAGGCAGACTATTCATTGTGGCTGTCATTGTTGTTTGCCATACTTACTCTACAGAGCAGTACACGAAAGAGTATAACTGAAACTCAAAGGCAACAGTAGGACACCTCAATCCATCTGCATCAGTTTGAAGTGAGCTGTCCTATGAACAGTTGAACACTCCCCTGATTATTTACTTTTTTAAACAAAACAAAAAATAACTTTAAATAAATTAAAAAGTATTACTTTTCCATGTGCATGTAGATTAAAAATATACCCTCGATAAAATCCAAGACTAAGAGCAGCATATGTGAGTAAACATTCAAAATACACATACACTCCACTTGCATTTGCGTGGCTCAGTCCCACATGGATGCATGCACATTCAGCACAAATTCATCCAGATCCATTGAGAGTGCAGAGACAGTGAAATCTTTGTGAGTGCAGTAGTTTGTTAGACTTCTATTTTAGTCCAGCTGCAGGCAATGTGCTCCACAATGCTGCCATGCAGTGTCGTTCCTCCAGCTGTGCACTGATGTGTAAGTGCAGTCTGACACAAGTTACGCTCACTGCATCACAGCAGTAATTGCTGTGTGGAATACAAAAGCAGAAAGAACAGGTGTGTGTATGTACCTGTGTAAGTGTGAGAAAATGTGTGTGAAAGAAAGACAATGACAACACAATATTGTGTTGTACAGTAGTGCAATTAACTGCTGTGTGTAAGTGTGTGTATGAAAAACACAGAATTATGCATTCTACAGTAGTGCATTAAACTGCTGTATATACACTGATGAGCCAAAACATTATGACCACTCACAGGTGAACTGAATAACGTTGATAATCTCCAAACAAAGGCACATGTCAAGGTCTGGGTAGATTAGATGGTAAGCGAACAATCAGTTCTCATAGTCAACGTGTTGGATGCAGAAGAAATGGGCAGGAGTAAAGACCTGAACGACTTTGACAAGGGCCAAATTGTTATGGCCAGATGACTGGGTCAGAGCATCTCTGAAACGGCAAAGCTTGTGGGGTGCTCCCGGTCAGCAGTGGTGAGTACCTACTGACAGTGGTCCGAGGAGGGACAAACCACAAACCGGCGACAGGGTGTTGGGCGCCCAAGGCTCATCGATGCACGAGGGCAACGCAGGCTATCCCGTCTGGTCCGAACCGACAGAAGGTGTACTGCGGCACAAGTCACAGAAAATTTTAATGATGGTTACGGGAGGAATGTGTCACAACACACAGTGCATCGCACCCGGCTGCGTATGGGGCTGCGTAGCCACAGACCGGTCAGAGTGCCCATCATGACCCCCGTCCACTGTCAAAAGCGTCTAGAATGGGGACGCGAGCATCGGAACTGGACCTTGGAGCAGTGGAAGAAGGTCGCCTGGTCCGATGAGTCCCGTTTTCTTTTAGAACACGTGGATGGCCGTGTACGTGTGCGCCGTTTACCTGGGGAACTGATGGCACCAGGATGCACTGTGGGAAGGCGACAAGCCGGTGGAGGGAGTATGATGCTCTGGGTAATGTTCTGCTGGGAAACCCTGGGTCCGGCCATTCATGTGGACGTCAATTTGACACGTGCCACCTACCTAAACATCGTTGCAGACCAGGTACACCCATTCATGGCAATGGTATTCCCTGATGGCAGTGGCCTCTTTCAGCAGGATAATGCGCCCTGCCACACTGCACACGTTGTTTGGGAATTGTTTGAGGAACATGATGAAGTGTTCAGGGTGTTGCCCTGGCCTCCAAATTCTCCAGATCTCAATCCGATTGAGCATCTGCGGGATGTGCTGGACTGTCAAGTCCGATCCACAGTGGCTCCACCTCGCAACTTACAGGACTTGAAGGATCTGCTGCTAATGTTTTGGTGCCAGATACCACAGGACTCCTTCAGGGGTCTTGTAGAGTCCATGCCTCGGCGGGTCAGTGCTGTTTTGGCTGTACACGGAGGACCAACAGCATATTAGGTAGGTGGTCATAATGTGTTGGCTCATCAGTGTAAGTATGTGTGTGTGTGTGTGTGTGTGTGTGTGCGTGTGTGTGTGTGTGTGTGAGAGAGAGAGAGAGACAAAGTGTGTGTGTGTGAGAGTGTAGTAGTAGTGTGTTGTACAGCAACTGCTGTTTGTAAGTGTGTGTCTGTCAGAAAGTGGTGTGTGTGTATGTGAGAGACAAAAACACAGTAGTGTGTTGTACAGCAACTGCTGTTTGTAAGTGTATGTCCGTCAGAAAGTGGTGTATGTGTGTATGTATGCATGTATATATGTGTATGAATGTGTGTGAGAAAGAGAGAGTAGAGTACCTTACAGTAGGACAGTAAGCAGCTCTGTTCCATGCAGCCTTGCTCCCCAGGGAGTGATCCTCTCGCTCCACTACATTCTGTCCCCTGGGCAAGGGGAATGCTGGGTAGAGCACAACTCCTCTGCAGGCCAGCGAGGGCCACTGGCACGGTAAACAGGCTTGTTTGTGAAAGGAGAGAAAGCAGCGGTGATGCTCAGCCAGGGAGGAAGAGTGCTGGCTACTGCTCTAACGAGCATGCCTGACGAGAGTGAACAATGGCTATAATTAAAGCGATAATGTCTGCCTGCTTAAGCCCTGTCAGGCAGAGGCAATTCAGAATTGGGATTTTGGCTGTGATGGGAATAAGCAGCCCTAGAAACAGTAGCACCCCTCTCTCAACCTCTAATTCAGTGACAGCTTGAAAAAGTGACAGGCTTCCCCACAATAACAGCAGTACCTCATTTTACCACTAGATGGGACAAAGGCTGGCCACGTAGCTGCAACCCTTGCACAGTTCCAATTCAGTATGTTTTTTTTACAGTGTGACCACTTTGTACATTGACTACTTCCAGGAAACCTGTACATATTGTAGTTATAATTGCTATCTAAGTGTGTGTGGTGGTTCATTTTTGATTTCACCAGGAAAAACCAAGGTGAAATCCTGACCCTAACACTAAGCCTCAGCCCAAACATAAATCTATCCCTAGCTGTAATGTTAACCCTTACTATAACCTTAGCTTTCACCCTAACCCTAGCCATACCCCAAAACCCAGCCCTAATCCAACCATAGCCCTAACCCTAACCCTAACCATAGCCCTAGCCCTAGCCATAACCCTAACATCAACCCTGACCCTAGCCCTAACCCTAAACACGCTACTGAACCCAAGGGTTGGGTTAACACTAATGGGTAGGGTTAAGGTTATCACTAGGGTTAGGATTGACATTAGAGTTAAAGCTAGGTCTAGGGTTAGGGTTAGAGTTGAGGTTAGGGTTGAGTTTTGGGGTATGAGAGAGTTAGAGTTAGGGTTAGTGTTACATCTAGGGATCGGTTTATGTTTGGAGTGACCCCAAAAGTGTTAGGTTAACCTCAACTCTAAGGGTTAGGGCTAGGATTAGAGTTATGTTTAGAATTAGGGTTATGGTTAGCATAACCATTATGGTTAGGACTAGGTTTAGTGTTAAGACAAGGTTTTGGGTTCAGGTTAGGGTTATGGTTAGGGTTAGGGTTTAGGGTTAGGGTTGGGGTTTAGGGCACGCACTATTACACAAAAACAGTCTCCACCCAAAACACAGAAAGACCTTCTTGGACAGAAAAATACAGGACCAAAGAAAAATCATCCCACTAATCACCACATATTCGGCATTCAGCCAAATGGCCAACAACATGCTCCAGGAGTACAAAATCATCTCTACATACAAAAAAATCCAATAACCTGAGGAACCACTTAATAAGAAGCAAACTCAGAACCAGAAAACCACAAATCAACATGGCACCCATAGAAGGCCCAATATTTTACAAACAACTCAAGATAATCAAGAATGACACCACAAACACAACATATCTCATCAAACAAAGACTCAAAGCAAACACAAACAACTGCATATATGTCATAAGGTGTAAACACTGTGACATAAAATATGTGGGTGAAACAGGGAACACAATTAGAACCAGGCTAGCACAACACGTGTACAATATCAAAAACCAAAGAGACACGAACACACACCTAGTGGCTGACTTCATTCACCATGAACTCAGGGCACTAGAAATATCGGGCCTACAAACAAACAACAACTGGACACAGAAGGAAAGACAAAAAACAGAAAACAACTGGATAAGAAAACTTAACACCAGATTTCCAGGAGGATTGAACAAAAGGTATGAACAGACACGCACAAGGACACAAAGGACCAAATTCCTCCCACTTAAGGGCTGCAGAGAACTGAATGGCCTGTGCAACCTCTTTTTTCCCAAGCAGCCCTCAGAGAGGGAAATTTGGGAAAATATTTTCCTCACCTAACCTTTACTACCCTTACATCCCTTACAACTCTAACTACCCTTTCTACTCTTACCCTGTGCTCACACCGGCAGCGACGACAAGCGACAAAGCGGCCGGAAGTCATTCATTTTCAATGGTCGCTGAGCGACATGGCGAATCTGGTGGCCTGGCAACGCAATTGCCGCGATTTGGCGACGAAAAAAAGTTAAGCAAAGTTCAACTTTATGCAAATGAGCAGCAACAGAGTCGAGCAACAGCCAATCAGGCAGATGTGTTCCTCATATTCTTTTGCTGTGAAACGTTTTCTTAAACTTTAGTTCCTATATTCGCATTTTAGTTCCCATAGCAGCGATTGCGAATGCTACTTTGCGGTCCATGGTGAAACGGTAGTGTTCAAAGCAAGATCACACTCTTTATAGGAAAATAAATTCCCTCCAAAACATATTTTTCAGTGGGAATGCACCTGATTTTTGGGTTCACGCATATATTGGGTGATACATTAATAGGCCTGCCTTAAGAAAATACGAACATACAACTCCACGATGAATATAGCAAAGACAATGTAAATATAACATATAAAAATAACATATAAATAAATATAAAATATAATATGTATTTATAATATTTATTAGTATATACATTTTTTAGAAAATTTATGCATCTCCTGTCAATATATTTGTAGTCCACTTCCTCAAAACTACGTTAGCAACGCCCACGCCAGCGACAGCAACGCAGCGACTTGGCGACGTACAGCGATAAAGTCGCTGCCGGTGTGAGCGCAGGGTTAAGCTGCGTTTTAACCGAACGCAACGCGAAATTTACGAGCGACGTGAATGCATGAAAAGTCAATGGCAGGAGGCAAATGGGTGGAGTTAATTGCGGCGAAACTGGGAGCGACTCGAAATGGGCGTTTGCAACAGTTCTCTTGAGTTAAAAATGTTCAACTCAAGCCAAAAGTTCGCCTGGAGAAAGCCAATCACCTTCAAGTGGGGCTAGAAGCCACACCCCCTTTCCAGAAATCTCTTCAGCAACTTGCTAGTAGCGTTGGCAATCAAAATGCTTGCTGTGACTAGCGCGAAATTTGCTTGTTCTTTTTTTAGGCAAGCGATCAAACCCGCGGGAGGAAAGCGAAGTGAAATTTGCTTCGCATTCAGTTAAAACGCAGCTTACACTAACAACCCTTACCTTTACCCTTACAACCTTTACTACCCTTACCCTTACAATCTCAGTCTTTTCCCTTTCTCCGCTTCTTCTCTCTGTCCATGACAGTCTCGTTACATGATGTTTACAGAAAATTATTCATATTTTTCAAGCAATCAATTAGCTCTGAATATCAGAGCTTCCATTCCGACCTGGGCAGTGCTAAAATAACTCTGTAAATGTCAGCATTACAGTAGTGACACCAGTGCAGTGTGAATTATCATTGCCAGGAATAACATGTGTGCATACCTTTTGCTTCTGATGAACTTTATGTCAGTTTTTCCGTTATCTTATTATGATGCATTAATTTGACCAAATTTGACAATGCAAACTAGGATTTACAGAAAACATCAGTGAGCGAAAACCATTGGGGAATTATATGCACCCACAAGACAAGCTGTCTGCATTCCACAGGCCCTTAATGAGAATACATTGCGTGTTGTGTCAAGCTGACAAGGTGCTTGTTAGTCATTAATTTTGACTCACAGAATGGATGGATAGAAATGCTGGTTTTGCTTCCTTCTGCAAAGCTGCCTGTGTTATGATTAATTTTCCATTTTAGGTGAAAATCCAGACCTCATTGACTCTGAGTCAATACTTGCTGTGTTACTGACAACTTAGAGGTGAGAAATGCCTTTAACATGCCTATGATGCCCATTGATATGAATGACAACCTCAAGGTTTTCAGTGTGGAGTGGTAAGGAACAGGGCTTGTAACCAAAAGGCTGCAGGTTGAATTCCCTGGTGGAGCACTGCTGTTGTACTCTTGGGAAAGGTATTCAACTGAATATCGCCTCAGTAAATATCCAGCTGTACAAATAGCATGTAAACATAAAAATTGTAACCTATGTAAGTCGCTCTGGATAAGAGTGTCTGCTAAATAACAATAATTTCATGTAATGAGGTCATACATAACACATTCTTCTGTGTTCTGCTTTGTAGTGTTCACCTGTTTGTCCACAGAGAGATTAAACTTGCCCCAACTGGAAGTCTAAAGAATGTGTTGGAGATATAAAGCTGATGTGACACAAACTGTGACAGTTAGTGCAGTAGAGTAGAGAGCTCTGTGCAGCGATGCTCTGCTCCATGCTCTGCCCTTGCCCTGTCCTGGTCTGCACAGAGTTACAAGACCCTAACGAAAGGGAGGCAAGCTCATCTAGCCTCACACACGGAGCGGTCTGTGCTTCTGAACGTGTGGGACAACAGGGAGGGGAGGTTACACAGTAGATCGGCGGACAGAGCAGCAGGAGGTGGGCCCCAGTGTGGGGGAGACAGGGGGAGGGGGAGAGGGCCATCATTCCGGGTGAGGCCTGCACACCAGACGTAAATCTGAGAGATGCACGCTCCTTTGATCACAGTCCTAACGCTATCCCGTTCAAACTCTCAGGGTCCAGGGGCGACGGGATGCTTTGCAGAAGCCAGTGGTGCCACAAGAGAGGGAGGGATGTGATGCACACTCCCAATTAGGGACAGGTAAATCTGGGGCATTGCAGCATGAAAGTAACCTGCTTCTCCACCAGTATTTTTTGCTGGTAGATGGCATTCTGTGACAGTTTTTCTTCCCCTTTTCCCAGATAAGATGAGGGAAAGGAGGAGGGGAATGTATGTTCTATCCTGCCCGGAAGGGTCCTGGATCCGCTGCCCATTCAGAGAGGTTCTGGCTCATGGACAGGTATTCTCCCGCACCAGCATGTGATACTGGTCCTCCCTTCATGAATGACTTCTCTTCCTCGCTTCCTGTGAGGGACTGTAATCCACAGCTCTGTCCTATTGAGCCAATCAGAGCAGAGGAGGTGGGTTGATTGAACTGAAAAGGTGTGCTTGAGTGGCCTCCCATTTCTCTTCACTGTTTTTCTTCAGAATCTTTTGATTTTGTGGAGGTCTGTGTGATGTGCCTGTCTCGTCAAGGCCTGCTATGCTTACTCCAGGTCGAGGAACAGAATGGATCAATCCATTTTGTCAATGATTTATATATATATATATATATATATATATATATATAGAGAGAGAGAGAGAGAGAGAGACAGGGAGAGATAGAGGGAGAGGGAAGGAGGGAGGGTGAGAGAAAGAAGGAGATGGAAAGAGAGAAAAGGAGAGAGGGAGAAAGAGGGAGAGAAGGAGAAAGAGGCAGAGAGGGGGAGAAAGAGAGAGACAGACAGAGACACGAGAGAAACAGAGAGAGAGAGAAAGAGGCTGTTCTCAGCTTTTCCTTGACCTCCCACGCTGGCAGCTCCTGTGATTGGTGGAGATGCGGTGGGCCCCTGTGGTCAGGAACAGGAAGTGGAGTGTGAAACAATCGCCCTGCCTTGTCTGGGGCTTATCAGCAGGCCTGACCTTTCCGTGTATATATATCCTCCAGCCCGCAGGCTCTTGTCTCCGTCATCACTACGCCATTCGCAGGTTATCCACTGGAAGGGTTGCTTTATATTGTACACAATCACTCCTGCACAGCTATAAATAATTAAGGCTGTATGTCTTTCTTGATTGTAAGGTTGCTCTCATTTCTCTTCTGAAAAATTCCGGGAAACATGCATTCTCTCTCTCTTTCTCTCCTGCAAATTATAATCCAAATGTAAATTTAGCATAGTGTTTAAAATGTAATTGAATATTATAAATATATCAGTTGAGGTATAGATCACCTCCTCACCTTCAATACAGTGCAATTTTTTCTGTTTCATAAAGCAATACAAAGCTGATTTGATATTCTGCTGTGGTTCTGTAACCAGAAATAAAAGTGTCATTTCTCCATCTTTTTGTCTGGTTTGGACCGCTTTACAGTTGAGTGGAGCACAGTGAAGCAGAGTGGAGCAATATAGAAGGGATCACAGCCTGTTTTAACTTAAATCTTACGATATAATAACTTCCATAAAAATAATACATTTCTGTTCATTCCATTCACTCACTGAACACGCTTTATATACACTGATGAGCCAACACATTATGACCACCTACCTAATATGCTGTTGGTCCTCCATGTGCCGCCAAAACGGCACTGACCCACCGAGGCATGGACTCTACAAGACCCCTGAAGGAGTCCTGTGGTATCTGGCACCAAAACATTAGCAGCAGATCCTTCAAGTCCTGTAAGTTGCGAGGTGGAGCCACCGTGGATCGGACTTGACAGTCCAGCACATCCCACAGATGCTCAATCGGATTGAGATCTGGAGAATTTGGAGGCCAGGGCAACACCCTGAACACTTCATCATGTTCCTCAAACAATTCCCAAACAACGTGTGCAGTGTGGCAGGGCGCATTATCCTGCTGAAAGAGGCCACTGCCATCAGGGAATACCATTGCCATGAAGGGGTGTACCTGGTCTGCAACGATGTTTAGGTAGGTGGCACGTGTCAAATTGACGTCCACATGAATGGCCGGACCCAGGGTTTCCCAGCAGAACATTACCCAGAGCATCATACTCCCTCCACCGGCTTGTGCCTTCCCACAGTGCATCCTGGTGCCATCAGTTCCCCAGGTAAACGGCGCACACGTACACGGCCATCCACGTGTTCTAAAAGAAAACGGGACTCATCGGACCAGGCGACCTTCTTCCACTGCTCCAAGGTCCAGTTCCGATGCTCGCGTCCCCATTGTAGGTGCTTTTGACAGTGGACGGGGGTCATGATGGGCACTCTGACCGGTCTGTGGCTACGCAGCCCCATACGCAGCCGGGTGCGATGCACTGTGTGTTGTGACACATTCCTCCCGTAACCATCATTAAAATTTTCTGTGACTTGTGCCGCAGTACACCTTCTGTCGGTTCGGACCAGACGGGATAGCCTGCGTTGCCCTCGCGCATCGATGAGCCTTGGGCGGCCAACACCCTGTCGCCGGTTTGTGGTTTGTCCCTCCTCGGACCACTGTCGGTAGGTACTCACCACTGCTGACCAGGAGCACCCCACAAGCCTTGCCGTTTCAGAGATGCTCTGACCCAGTCGTCTGGCCATAACAATTTGGCCCTTGTCAAAGTCGCTCAGGTCTTTACTCCTGCCCATTTCTCCTGCAACCAACACGTTGACTACGAGAACTAATTGTTCGCTTACCATCTAATCTACCCAGACCTTGACATGTGCCTTTGTTTGGAGATGATCAACGTTATTCGGTTTACATGTGAGTGGTCATAATGTTTTGGCTCATCAGTGTATATTAGAGATCATAAAAATCATGACCTATAACATAGATTCTGAAACCACATTCATGTTCACTTCTAATTTACTGAAAAGGATATTAAAATTGAAACCTGAAAGGGAGTAATGCTTGAAGAAACGGGGCCTGCGGCCTGAATTGCGCATAAATAATAATGAACGTGTAATGAGGGAGGGGTGCCCCCCACTGGATAAATTTGGTAGTTCACCTCATAAATTATTTATATTAAAGCACTATTAACATAAACTTTGAACGTTAATATTCTCTCATCTTATAAAAAATATAATGTCGGCAAGAGTAGACATAATTTAGATATAAATGTTATCTATAAATAGCATTAGTTGTTTATGTAAATTGTCAGACAAAGGAGGATGTGACTTTGAAGATGTACAGATAATTCCAGTATTAATGTCCTGCGCCAGATATGCTCTTTTGAAGAAGAGGAAAGGAGATGTGGTTCAAAGGCTTTTTATTGTTTTCCATACAATATCTCTCTAAGATGACTTTTGGGGTTTGCCACTAGCAGGAAAAAGTTAAAGCACTGAAAATAAACTTTTGGTGCCAGTTACATTTCATATGAACTCCAGTGACCAAGTAGCACTACTGCACATGGGCACAGCAGCATCCTCTTACCATTTGATACAAGCTGGCTTAAAATAGCAGGCAGGCTATATCTCCCAGGAGAAAACTCCACCCCCTTTTTCCCAGAGTAACTTGGTGCTCTAGTTGACACCCACTGAATGGCAAGAATGAGACAACCTCTCTAGCGAAAGATTGCTATTGCAAATTTCACAAATGCAGTGTTTAATTTCCCATTCATTATCTGCATTGTTGCAACATTAGGATGTAATTTAAGTGGCAGTTTTTGGGATGTAAGGTTGCCAGGGATATAGTAAAGAGAAAGAAAATTTGTGTAAAAGAGTGACATTTATTGACAGCAGGTGCTAGATGTAGCATATTCAGCCTCTGGAGGGGCTTTGTATCATTTGGTTCAGAACCACCCACAGCCCAACCCTTTATATCTCCAACCCTGCAAATATACATATTTATCAACGCAATCCCATTCTGAGCAAACAGACAATAAGCAAGATATTAGTCTTTGCTGCTATACTGTGACTTTACACAATCACTGTAATTCAGTGGTAGCCTGACGTTTGCAAAAAAGGAAGACCCTTACTTGAGCTCTACTGCACCGTCACATGATGTGATGACAACAGATGAAGAGATACAGACATATCCATATTGGAACAAACGATTGGTTAGATCAATTATCCAAGAAAAAACATAGTTGAATATGTTCTGCCTCTATGCAGTAAGATGTCAATTGAATCAATGAGGAATAGATAAGTTTATATGCCAACACACTAGGGATGGTAAGATTCACCAATTCGCATCGGTGCACCGGCATAAAAGTTCAAGATGCGATTGCCCCGATTAAAAAAAGTGTGCACCGGATACAATTTGGGATGAACTCGGGATGCATCGTTTCTAACATCTAAATCCAATTTATTTATATATAATTATTAGTAGAGGCCCTATGCCTTTACTATCTAGAAATGTGACCAATAATTTGTGACCAATCATTTTATATTTAGATTGATTCCTCCTCTTTAAACTGTTTCTCAAGCGCGCTCTCTCATCTCCACTGCTGTCAGTGGCCAATTCTCGTCAAGTCTCGCGCGAGTTGGAGGCGTGTCCGGGCGAGTCACAGATTATCATGGAGGAGGGAGAGCTACACGTTCCACCAAACAGCTACAAATCAAATGTTTGGCGACACTTTGGATTTTTCAAGAGAGACGGACAATTTGACAAGATGCATGCAATTTGCAAAATATGCCGTGTCGCTATAAAGAGATGAAACAGCATAAATGAGGTGCTTACTGAGTTGCAGTACTAGAGAAACAAATATGTGAAGTAAAAATGGCACTTTTTTTAGTTAATTTATGATTTGCTGTCTGCTTAAGAAGAACCAAAGAAATAAAAACAAACTGTCTGTACCATACTGAATTGCATAGCATCATATTCTTTTGCATCGCATCGCATTGTGTTGAATCAAATCGTGTCGAATCACACTACATCGCAATAGGGGTGAATCGTATCGTATCGCATTAGTAGTTGCTTCATATGTATCTTTAATGTATCGGATCGTTGGCAGCAGTGTTGTGCAAGTTCACACGTCAGAAGAGCTAGCTCAAAGTTCAGTTCACACAGATTAAAATGAACAAGTTCACGTTCATAGTTCACAATTCTGAATTTTGAACAAGTTCACAGTCCCAGTTCATTTCTTCCATTTTTTAAATGAGCTGCTCCAGGGACTATTTTATGTGTACGAATACATGCGCAGTGATTGTTACGCGGGACAAGGGCAGTTGGTTGCGAACTGCCGAGCTGTCTATCTGATAAATTGCACTAATGAAAACGTCTCAAGTATGGAATAACGCCGTCCGTGTTTATTCATCAAGCAGTAACTTTAACACACCCAAGGATTCCGAATCTCGCGCAAACCTGAACGAGCTCAAATTCACGTTCTTTAGTTGCAAACGGATACGTTCAAGTTCACCGTTCACCGAAAAAATGAGCACGTTCAATGAACGCGCTCTTTTAACGCATTCATGCACAACACTGGTTGGCAGTGCATCGAGATGTGTATCGCATTGGCCTCAGTGATGGAGATGCACATCCCTACAGCACACCAGAGTCCAGACCTTGAACATGAACAACACTGCCATCTGCTGGAGACAAAATACATCAGTTACTACGGAACGTTCTAAAAAATTCTCGAATTCTCCCTCCTGTTCCTAATCCCGACATTAATTACATGCAATTCATAAAATTACATTATTAATGATTATCTCAACAGCACAGATGTTTCTAAGTGCAGTGCTTTTTGCCGGCTATCAGACTCTCATATGGAACAAAAAATATAAAATAAGACCTAAACTAGACCATAAGTAATACCATTACCATAATATACCAAGGTTATAAAGATTTGAAATGGTATGTGGCCTCATTTTAAAGGTTGGGATGGCTGTGATAATGATAGCTAGTATTCATTTTTAATGAAAATCAAAAGTTAAGTCAAGGCATTTCTGCATTTTAGCAAGCTGATCCTAAAGCTGAGTAGCTTACCACAGCATCCCAGACAGAGGAAAATCCCTACGTCAAACTCAATGGTTTCAATTCTCCATCATGTTTGCATTTGAAGCTGTCTGACTAATGGGATTTGGGTTTATTTGTGAAGGCAAATGCTAATATGCACAGTATCAATTTTGCAAGCATGCATAATTGATGAATTGACAGCTCTACATTTGTCTTGAGATTTTAAATTGGTAATTATACATTGTCTTCCATTTTTTTGCTGCTCAATACTGTATACATAGTAGTCTATGCCAATGGGATTGGAGTCTTCCATAACTCTACCGAAGTATTTAGATTGGATGTTGTATGACATCTGAATCCCTCTTCAAACAGATACCCATGTGAGGTACAAAAGAAACCCAGAGGACAGTGGAATTTACCACTTCTGTTTTATGTGATTCAGTGGACATGGTGCCTGTCCAGGTGAGCTCATCAGTCAGAAAATGAAAATCATCGAAACAGGTTTTAGGGTGGCAACCAAGAGAAACACTGGCCAAACACTGGCCAAAATGACCCTGGGAGGGTGGTTCATGAGATGGTTACTCTTGCATCTTTTGGCTGCTGTTGGATATCATGGTGTTCCACAGCCTGGGAGAATTTCAGACCCCACGACAGAGGCAGCCTCACAGACAGGCCCATGTACAGCTGAGGATGCCCGATAATAACCCTACATGCTGCTTACTGTCGTCATTATGTTCAGCTACCATTGACACAGCATTTATAACAGACCAAAATGGCAATTATATTCCCAGGACCATTTTAATGTCCCAGGAAAGGGAACTCCTCCAGTTCTCTCCCAACAGAGTGGGCTGTGACCACTCCCCTCCTGGAGAATGTTCAGGACTGTGTCCGCAGGCGCAAGAACATTGCTGATGGGAGTGCTTCTTTCACAGAAGGTATATTTTGTTATGACAACATTAACAAAGAGATCTGCCCTTTCGACTAAGTTTGTGACTAGAAAAAATACAGGTAACTGATAGTATCAGTACTGATTACACAAAAGATGCAGAGGAATGACTGCCCCATATTGGCCCACTGACATTTCCAGCTGCAGCCTGGTTTTCCCAGGAGGTCACCCATTCAAACCCAAGGCCACTCTACTCAGTTTTAGCCATCAGGCAGGAGAGAATTACAGGGTGGTATGGCTCTTGGCAGGTTACTTATTGAAGTTAGTGAGATTAATAAGGTTAGTGATTGCCGGTTAGGAATTAGTTGAATATTTTTCTCTTTAACATATTTTCAGGGATGGGAAAACCCCAGGCATGTAAACTTCATAAACAGGGCTCATCTTCTCAAAAAGCTGTCTTAGAAAGCCATGTAAACTGGTGAAGGATTGGTATCTCAAGGAAAATATTTTAAATCCCTGCCTTCCCCCGTCTGGCCTCATTATTTACCGACTCCAGTGACCCACAGTGATGTCAGCAAAACGCCACGTTGAGTGGCCCCCTGTGGAGGGACGGGGGGTATTTGGATGCAGCCGGAAAATGATCTCTCACAGCAAAGTCTGTACACAATGACGTAGTCTTTTAGTCCCACCCACAATGCAACGCGGACAAACCTTGGAAAGCGACAAAGAGGGAGTCCAGCTAACAGCGGATAGCAAACAACATAAAACCAAAAACATGAGTATTATATATATCTAAATATGTAACCGAAATCGAGTGGCATTTGTATCGTTTAGAAATAGTAAGGGTTAGCTGCGTCTCAGAGGAATTAATCGTTAGTTTGCTAGACTGGCTGTATTTTTCCAAGGAGCTGTTTGGGAAGATCGCAGCACAGCAAACGCGTCGCCGCTTTGCCCATTTCAAAGTGTCTAAAAGTTGATCGGATAAAACTAATAAGTCTAGTTTTGATTGTAATCAGAGCACCACCCCACAGTGTGATTTTATGCCTGGAAGAGAAGTGAAAATAGAAGTTACTGACTGTCTCTCTAAAAAGATATGTAGCCAGCCAGCTAGCTAGCTGAAGTGAACGGTAGAAACGTCAGTGGCGAGCTAGCTAATGATAGCTACAGTAGGCAGCTGCATAGTTGTCATCTAGCTAGCTGGCTGTAATGTATAGTATAGCAATCGACCTGGTACGTTTTGGTAATACAGCTTGCTAGCCAAATAGATACCAAAGAAAAGTTGTTTCACGATATATCCGGGCTTTACGGGAAGGTGTTACGTTCCTAAACTGAACATCGGCGTCCAGATAGCTTGTAGCTGTTGTTCAGTGAGCGGTAACGTATACGGCAACAACACTGAATAATTCACTGGAGTAAAATGAGCTCTGTAGAGCAGCCTGCCGTCGCCAACAAGACCAGCACCGACGACGATGGCATGTCTTGGTGGTACAGATGGCTTTGCAAGATCGCCGGTGTCGCTGGTGGAATCTGTAAGTATGGCGTCTCACCTCTGCCCAGTCGAAAGCTCAAATACGTCTACTGTTCATGTTGATCATACGTTCATATTTGCGGAGACACACATTCATCTGCCAATGTGTTTGTGTTCAAGCTGTTAGGCCCTCAACGCCGCAGATTTCACGAATCATTATGAATGCTCCAGTCCTTCTAGTGATATGACAATGGGATGCATTGTTCTTTGGCAGAGGCAGTTGTCATCCAGATCTGAATTAAACACATGTGACTTTAAATATGCTACAGTCCAGAAGAAATTTGGTCTTGAGGAGGATCTAGTGTTTTTCACTGCCCGCATTTCTGTGCCAAGCAACAAAACACTGCCCTGTTGATTCACAGTGTCACAAATGTGATTTCTCAATTTCCTACGTGTGCTTCACCTAGCCATTGGTCACAGAGGTGGCGTTGGCTTTCCATGGGTGTAGAATACATGCTGACCTAGGCAACTGAGTCTCACAGGATCTTATCAAACTACTTAGAGTTTGACTCTACCACACCCAACCTGCAGTGTCCCAGGTGTCATGGAATCATGGAGTCTCAGGTTAGGATAGAAACACAAAGTGCCTATTGCGTCAGTGTCCGTTTCACACCTCTAGGCTTTTGTTCCTGGTTTCCCCTGATTTTTACACAACAGATGTTATCTACCCTTCCAAACCAGCATCAGTCCCCCCACAGATCTACCGATCCCCTGAGCCTTGACGCCTAATAAAGCCTGAGGCAAAATGACTCCTCTCTGTGGTCACTGGGAAAGGCACAGGAGTCAATATTAATGGATAGACAATCCATTGGAGACTGCTGTTATCAGAGTGGCGCTGAATCAAAGTCCTACTGTGGTGTGAATGACAAATAGATGGCGTCTCTTGGAATCGTAATGGAGATCTACTGTGGGCTCTGCTTCATCCCATGCATAACAGACTTTTTTGTGCATTGAAGCTTTGTTGCTTGAATCACCACAGTAATGGAGGGAGACCTGTCCCAGTCCCTTCTAAATTGCAAGGAAAAAAACAGTACTGTTTTTTCTGATAAGCCTCTGCTGTCAATGTGGAGATCTTATCTGGTTTTTCTAGCCCTTTGAGAGCAAGAGAAGGTAGAATTGGTCAGGAATTGTATTCACACAGTGAATGGGCAGTCTCTCATTCTTTGGGCTTTTCAGTGCTCTACTGTCTTAGTGAACAAAATGGTCCCACATCGGGGAAGCCTGCAGCTGAGCCCTTAATGGTGCCCTTGATTGTCATGTGCTAACAGGATTCCTTTCAGAGCAGGGACTCTGCATCCTTCAACTGCCACTCAGACCTTCTGTAAATTCATTCGTTTTGTTTTGTGTGGTGGTTTTGTTGATCGCTCTAAATAATTGCATGTACATTCTGTCACCGAGCAGACGCTCCTATCCAGAGCAGTGTACGAGATGTGATTACGTTTAAGGTTACATTTACTTTTTTTTCTTCATTTTTCACATCCAACACACACCCTTATCCAGTGTAACATACAAGATATGAGCACGTTTAATGGTATGTTTACAGTTTTGACATCCTACAGACGCTATTATCCAGAGCGATGTACAAGATGCAAGTACATGTAACATTAGATTTACATCCAGCAGATGTAATTGCAGCATTTCACTGTCCTCTCTGTTTCTTCACATTGTGTGGTAAAAATACAGAATGCAGGTAACTGGGCCTATGTTTCTGCTCTCTGCAGTATTGCTCCCCCCATTCCCTTGCGGTGATATAGGAGAAGCTCGGCTGTATCACATTTATGGTTTACTGTGCAAATTCAGTGTGCTCTGAATAATTGGAGATGCTGCCAGGTTGGCTGATATGCACTGGGTCAGTCCATTTATTTTAACACTCCCTGCATTGATGCAATATGATGTCTGCGGTTAGTATGATCCATGATTGCATCATACATTTCAGTCATGGTGTACCAAATGTTGCCCTGAGATGGCGTTTCCTGAGGATTTTTTTGTGTTGCTAAAAACCAGGCCATGGCTGGTTCAACGCAGACCAGACCTCTCTGGATTTGAGTTGCGTAATGGAGCATCCTCAATTTCATTTAACCTCAGCCAGTAAATATACTTTTGAAATGATACTGCCTGAAGCCTTTGATTATCTCCGTCACCACTTTTTTTTCATGTTGTGAAATTGATGCATGTTTTCTCACAGGGAGTCTGAGAGCTGGTACTGAGTTGGAGTGCCTCAATGTGTGAATTGATATCTGGTATTTCTGAATTCCCAGTCACCTCACTGCTTTTAATATACTGATGCTTTGGCATTAAAAATGTGCAGATTTAAGCCCTCATATTTCACAGTTCATCTTTAGATTGTGGTGGCATTATTAATGTTTGGAAAAAATTCCATTCAGAGTGATCTTCCAGGCCGTAGTTGCCTAAGCAGATGGCACTGCGTTGCCTGTGGAATGGAAGACAGAGGAAATGCTGATGGGAGACTGGGTTCCTACATCACATGCTGGAGTGGTACACTCTAGCTGGATGCTTAATGCGAGATGTTCAGGTAGAAATCTATCAGTACAGGTAACAGAATGTTTAGAGTGGAGGTTGTCTTGGGGTGTTCCATCTGTCCAATTAGTGTCTCCCTGCGTGTCATGCACGTTCTGTGCCATTGCTGTGCAGTGCAGGATTCGGCAGCGGTGGGCCACAGTGGCAGGACGGCCCTGAGATCTGAGGACCATTGAGACCAGATTACTCCACATCAGATGCTCCTTGTTTGGCCCCTCGCCTGGATGCCAGCTTTTCTGGCAGTTTCTGCGGGGGTTTTTTTTCCCCCCTCAGTGGCTTCGAAGAAATTCCCTTCTTGGAAGGTTTCATACAGGTTTCATTTGGGAAGACATCTGGGCTCCAGGCTGGAAAAAAGATTGGGAAATTTTAGAATGAAAAGAAAAATAGTGTTTATTTTGATTGAATTGTACATTGTATGGCTCCCTGCCTTTGTATGGTTAGTAATTTGTCTGTTTTACAGTGCACACACAGATATTTGTTTCAAGAGAAAAATACGTGTCAATGAACAAATCCGACCAGCCAGGAATAGATTTAAAAACATATATTAATGCATCATTTGTCATTTCAGTGAATGTCTCATGACCTATGAATGCATCAACTAAAGCAGTATTAGTATCAATATCAGTAGTCTTAATGGGCACTGCATTTTAAGAATATTCTAAAAGACCTTAAAAGAATTGAGAATTGAGAGGAAGGGCCATCGTTGTGTGGAGACTGTAAAAGAACGTGAACGGAGAGCCTGTGTTCCTCCCCACAGCCTGTGCCATCGCGGGAGTGTGGAACTGTGTCACCGTAAACCCCTTAAACATCGCAGCAGGCGTCTGGATGATGTAAGTATGGACTCTGGGCTTTGCCATCAGCATGTGCTGCGCTGACAGGCCTCTGTACATCTATTATGAGGTTGGATCGGAGCCCCCAGGTGTTTTTTTTTGAGACTATCTGATGCTCCGATTGGCATGTTGATTAAAACTCTTGTTCCAGGGTCATTTAAATTCTAATATTCCGTTCCAAACAGACAGGTTATTTCAAAGTCTTGCAAAGTACAAATCTGATATGCAGCATTGCATCCTTGATATGGAGAGAAAGGTCTTCCATTGTTACCGTCTTCCCATTAAACAATGTCTCCTTTATAAAGTGTGTTTGTGGGCAGTATTACCATCCATGACAGTATGTCTGCCTTTTCCAGATAGTAACTTTAGCAGTTGGTTCTCTTATTTTTATCTTTGTCCGTGTGATTTACATACATAGTTTAATATTTATGTGGAAGTACATGAAATATTAACCTTAAATGCCAGATGTCTTAGTTCCTGCTGAATTTGCAGTTTACCTTCACCTCTACGCTAACGTTTTCTCTGCTTCTCAGCTTGAATGCCTTTGTGCTGTTCCTGTGTGAGGTCCCCTTCTGCTGTCAGTTCATTGAGTTCGCCAATGCCGTGGCGGCCCGTGCTGACAGACTCAAGCCCTGGCAGAAAGCCTTCTTCTACTGCGGGTAAGCGTGCATGCTCACAGGGCTCTATCCCTGCCTCGCCCTGACACTCCAAGAGCCGGTCTTTCAGTTCTTACAAGCTTGTGCTTGCGTGCGCTGAAAGATTAGGATGAGAATCACTGGAGCCAGGCGTTCCTCCTGTTGCCCGTTATGATGTTGTAGCGTCCATGCTAATGCGTCTCATTTATGCTGTGTGCAGGATGGCGCTCTTTCCCATCTTCTTGAAGCTGTCTTTCACCACGTTGTTTGGAAATGCCATAGCCTTCGCAACAGGAGTCCTGTATGGCCTGGCATCACTGGGGAAGAAGTGAGTGCTTTCCTTTTTTTCCTGTTAGAGCTGTGAAATAACACTGAAGGTTCAGAGCTAGTCAGGCATTCCTGCGAAATGCATGCCATCCATTGACAAGTGGCACCTGATCTCATAGGACAGTCTATTACAGTGGATTTAAAATGTCTGGGGGTCACCGAGAGTGCACGCAGTAATTTGACATTTCATCCTTTGAATATATTGTACTCAGTAACTCTGCCAGAAATGAGAGGTTTCATCCACTAATGTTCTCTCTCCTTCTCTCTTTTTTCCTCTTTCAATTTAATGCAATTAATTTCAATTCAAATCAATTAAACATCAAAACTGCTGCATCAAAACAATTAATGTGTGTAGAATTAACCTAGCAATATAAATCACATTTAATGATGAAAATGAACTAAAATGACGTAAAGGAAAATAAAAAATCAACTTAATTAATAATGTGAATGATCTGAATATTCACAGCCATACTAACTGTTGTAACCATTACCAAAGAAATAACAAATAGCTTGCACTGAACTATTACTGCCATTTAAACCTCAGTCATTACAACTAATAACTGTTTCTCCCATGTCTTCTCCTCCACCCCCATTTTCAGGGGGGATGGTGTGAGCTACGCCCGGCTCCAGCACCAGAAACCAGGCGATGAGGAGAAACTAACAGGGACGACCGATGTGGAGGCGCAGTGACCTTGCCCCTGAGACCCATCCCCATCCCCCATACCCGTCCCCCCACACCCCTCCAGATGCAATGCACCTAGCCCCATCTTCTCTCAGCTGCTGATCCTACATACTAATGTACATTACACTGAATAGCTGCTCATGTTACTTTATCTTGGATTTCCGTTACTGATTTTATTTGCTAAACTGCACCTTCTGTATTGCCTGTGGTGGATCTGTGGGAAGTTGTGTATCTGGAGAGAAAGTTTTAAGTCATGTGTGGTGCTCATTGGGAAAACATGCTTTTTTAAATGAAACTGTGTTTGACATTGCTAAGCTGTTTGTTGTGTTTTGCTTTGTTTTGAGGTGTTTAGAAAAGGGCATTGTATTCTTCTTACAGATTCAGTTTCTGTATTCTTCAGGTTTCCTGTGATTTTTCTCCAAAGGTATTGAAAATGTCATGGAAATTACTATTCTAAATTCCCTCATGGTAAACATAAATGGTTTGAGCTTGTTGGTGGAGACATGTGAATGAAAGTTTTGGTAGAAAAATCGGAAAAAAAATTCTATGTAATGTATTGTAACCATGGCTACCTGTTCAGCTAGTGTAGGTACATTTTAGTTGTCTTTCTTTGGTCTTCAAAAGGCAATGCATGTTTGGGTATGAATACCCACACTATATTAACCACAGCAACAGAATTGTAAGAGCTTTCTCAGTGCATGGGTGAAATCTAGTTCTGAACCAATGTCTATTTTGTGAACTTAAGTCTCATTTGGTACTCAGCTCAACAGCCAGTGGTGAAGCTGAAGTTTGCTGGCAGGTTTTTCTTCGTGGTATAGAAACAAACAAATGGTAAGATGTCAGCTCGCTATGCAACTCCAGAACTCCACCTGGCCAGTTCTTTTATCTCATTTTTACATGCTTGATTAGGCACTCTGAGATGTTTTGTGCTTTAAATATCCTTGTTCTCATGCAGTTTGACTCGTTAAGGAACACTCTTTCCCAGACTTTGATGAGGCAAGCCTTTTTTTGGTTCTTAATTCAGGGACTTGGACTTGGTTTTTGTGTCTGTCGTCTTTCGGAATAATCGGAATAATCCTGGCCACATTGTCCTCCAGGTTGTTAAAACATGCGTGAATGGCGAATAGAAACCTAACACAGAACTGACTGTTCGCACCTCGTCAGGATGGCTACTGGGTAGAGGCAGACAGTGATTCTGTTTTTGTTTTTTGTTTTTGTTTTTTTGTAACATTCCTACTGTCATGTTGTCTGCACTGTGTACTTTATGTATAGGAAGATGGTAGAGGTGTTTGACTCACCACCTTTTACAGCAGAAAGGATGCAGAAGTCCATTGACAGAGTGGCTCCTTAAACAACCAGCAGCAAGTCACCTTCCCGGCTCAGTTCTGTGTCCCCTTGCAAAAAAATGTTCCGGATCCAGTTACTCTGATATTTGTGCACATTGATGATGATGACCCTTACAGTAAGGATCATGCAAGAAAATGCACCAGCTTGTGTTCAAAAACATGATACACACTACCAAAACACCAGCAACCAGCATAACCACAATCAATACTACAACTCAGTTACCAGAAATTGTGTACATAATTTGCCATTACACAGATAGTTACAGACATATATCATGTAATTTCTATGTGACTTGATAGACCTCATGCTGTTTTATGTCATTAACACAGACATTTGGTGAATGTAGTATTGCAGAAGACTGCTGACAGTCCATATATGCCATGTGTGCTGTCTGGGTTTTTTGTGAAGTCATCTGGAAAATGCTCTTGTATCAGTACATGCAGTGATACAAATATTGACAGTATAGTTCTAAACTGGGGGCAGCAGTGTAGCATAGTGGTTAAGGAGCAGGCCTTGTAACCAAAAGGTTGCTGGTTCAATTCCCCACTGGGACAATGCTGCTGTACTCTTGGGCAAGGCACTTAACCCACAATTGCATCAGTAAATATCCTGCTGTATAAATGGATAACATCATAAAAAGAAAAGAAACTAACTGATGTAAGCTAGTCTGGATAAGAGCATCTGCTAAATGCCAGCAATATAATAGTTCTACCTTTCTGCATATAGTGTATGCTGTTTTGATTGGCTGATGCAATGTGATATTTGGACCAATCAAAGCTGAGTACACAGCTGAAAGAATCCCTGCTTAATTAGAAATTGCTACCACTACCAATACTTCACCCTCCACTCCCTCCTCTTCTGCGTTCTGAGCCTTGAATTGCTGTAAAGGGTGTGTGTGTACCAGTACCATTTCAAAGTAACATTAAAAGAGTGAGTTCGGTTTGTTCATTTTTGTTGCTTTGTTTGGGAATAATGAGTTCAGAAATATTAAAATGTTACTAGTACTTGTTAGCTCATTGTTTTGTTCTCCTGTTTGAAAAAAAAAAAAAAAAAACTGCCTTTGTACATGATATGTTGCCTTTTCTCACAGCAGGGCAGTGAGTCTATGTCTGAGTTTATTTTCATGATGACATGTAAAAATGTTGAAACAGACAGCGATGAAGTGGAAAATGACTGTACTAAAGAACATTGTCATCTTCATCGACTGCAATATGATAATTTGATGCTGGATGGTTTTGTTTCTGTAAGAGAGGAAACTGACCCCTATAAAGCTGCACCATCTGAGGCAGAAACCAGCTAACTGTCTAAACAGGCCAGATGCAGTGCAGCAGGCCTTGAGGGCCATAATTTCTTCTGTTTACAAAGTTCTCCCAGAATGTAATTAAGGATGTGTTTGCACAAAATGTGCATCATTATGGTTTTTGTGTGTCTTTCCCGCAGTCCCCCTTATCTATAATGAAGCGTCCTTCTGTGTTATGGTCTCCAGCTATTCTCATTGGGATCAGCATTTGATTAGTAGAATTACTACTGCTGTTATTAGTGGAATTACTGCTGATATTCCCAGAAACCGGCAGTTAGATGGAGATAAGTCTACAGATAAATCTGCAGTGGTTCTATGAAATTAGACTTCACATTCAATTAAGTATGTTTTAGTATAATCTTGGAATGCATGGAAATGTACATAATGGTAATATGACAATTAACCTGTTTATTCCAGTGCAAAAGGGTAGCTTTCACTAATTATTTTTTGAGAGATGATTTGATTAGCCAGAGATGAGTGTAAGTGGTGGGAGGAAATGTGGGTAATGAGCCTTTATCATGAGGGATTAAGGCTTTTTGTCTGAACTCCCTGGCACCCTACAAGGACTATGTCAGAGACAGCTCTGCATGGTACAAGTTCGTGAGTATTGCTTGCACTCATCTTATCTAATGGTACAATTTCCAACTCCTGCCTTTTCCCCCCCTTTCCTACCCCTTTGAGAAGATGGACTTGACAGTTTCATCTTGGCATGAATCTCTTCAGCACAACACTGCTGTCAGCATTGTCGTTGCATGTCTCTTTCAGACAAAATGCAGTCATGCATTATTTGCACAGGGTTATTTTAACATTTCTTCTAGCTGCACCAGGTGACACAGATGAGTTTAACAAATCCATCTTCAAAATATGGACCCACTATAGTGTCATCAAGCCTGCCATTTTGTCCTGCGGCAATAATCTCCCCTCAACAGGCGAGGTAAGTGCAACATGAAAATAATGTAGTGAATCTCATGTGTAAGTAGATTTGGATAAAAGCTTCTGCAAAATGAATAAATTGAAATGTAAATGTATTACCAGTAACAATACAACGTATGCGCAACTATGATCAAAAAGGTCATTATCACTGATCATAAAACAGCTAGGCCAGGAAGGCTTTTGTGAAAAACTGAACAGGCACTCACCAGGTCTCAATTTTCAGGGTGCTGTTTGCAGAATAAGGATACATGAAAAAGAAAAAAATACAAAACTGTTAACATGGCATGAAGGAAATACAAGTTTTTGGTCTCAAGAGCTAGTGAGAAATGCATCTCTTTAAACTAAATTCAAATACATTGCTGTTACCACAAGTACAAGATGTACAGTGGATATAAAAAGTCTACACACCCTTATGAAATTGCAGGTTTTTGAAATGTAAAGACAGAAATAACAATGTAAATGTCAGACTTTTCCATCTGTAATGTGATCTTCCAACAAAAATCCAGAGAAAAAACAAATAGTTAATTATTAGGAACATTTTAAATAAATTTAAAAAAAAAAACCTACAACACCCTGATTGCATAAGTCTGCATGCCCTTTCATAATGGGGGCTCTAGCTGTGTTCAAAGTTAACCAATCACATTCAAAATCATGCTTGTAGGTAAATAGCATACACCTACCATCAATAAAAGTGATTCTGATTAAACCCAGATTAAAGTCAGCTGTTGCTGTAGAATTTGCTTGAATGTTTGGGGTTGCATCCTACTGGGAGAACCATGGTCAGCTGCCAAAGAAACTGCAGGAGCTAATTGCTGAAAAGTACCAATCAGGAGAGGGATATAAAAGAATATCGAAGGCACTGGATGTATTGGATGGAGCACTGTGAAAACCATCATCAATAAGTGGAAAAATGTGGCACCACAGAGACATTGCAAAGATCAGGACATCCCTCCAAAGTTGATGAGAGGACGAGGAGAAAACTTATCAGGGAGGCTACCAAGAGGCCAATAGCAACACTGAAGGAGCTACAGGAATTTCTGGCAGGTACCGGTCACTCCTTGCATGTGACCACCATCTCTCATATTCTGCACATGTCTGGGCTATGGGGTAGGGTGGCAAGACGGAAACCCTTTCTTACAAAAAGGAACATCTAAGCCCATCTAAATTATGCCAAAAGATTCATTCACTCACCCTAAACCATGTGGGAAAATGTGCTATGGTCTGACGAGACAAAGGTTGAACTTTTTGGCCTAAATTGTAAAATATATGTTTGGCGCAAAGCCAATAAAGCTCACCATCCAAGGAACACCATACCAACTTTGAAGCATGGTGGTGGTAGCATCATGCTTTGGGGCTGCTTCTCTTCAGCTGGGTCAGGGGCTCTTGTCAAGATAGATGGGATAATGAATAGCTGCAAATATCAAGATATTTTGGCACAAAACCTGCTGGCCACTGTCAGAAAGCTGAAGAGGAATTTCACATTCCAACCTGACAATGACCCAAAGCACACATCCAAGTCGACCAAGGCATGGCTCCAGAAAAGGAAAAAGGAATGGCCGAGTCAGAGCCCAGACCTCAATCCCCTCGAAAACCTGTGGAATGACCTAAAGAGAGCTGTACACAGGAGATCCCCTCGTAATTTGAAGGAACATGAACATTTTTGCAAAGAAGAGTGGGATAGAATTCCAAAGTCTAGATGTGCAAAGTTAATAGACTTATTCACAAAGACTTGCTGCTGTAATAAATGCAAAAGGTGCTTCCACAAAGTATTGGTTGGGCGGGGTGTGCAGACTTATGCAATCAGGGTGTTGTAGTTTTTTTAAATTTATTTTTCCTAATAAACTCTTAAAACCTTCCAAGGTTTTAAGAGGTTTCTAATAAACCTTCCAATAAACTTTTGTTTGTTGGAAGGTCACATTAAAGATGGAAAGCCTGACATTTATGTTGTTTCTGTCTTTACATTTCAAAAATCTGCAATTTCATAAGGGTGTGTAAACTTTATATCCACTGTAGCTGAGAGAAATGCAACTAAAATGGATTAAGTTCATTTAATTAGACACAGTTCAAGAGTGCAACCACAAAGCATGCAGTTTTGCCAGGGAGTTCAAGTTTTGTATTTTTAACGTTTTGAGGGTGTATTTAACATACAAGGATTCACCATGCTCATTTAAATGTTTGATGCTAAATTTAAATGGGTGATCAACAAATATTACACATTTAATAAGTGTAATCTCTGTGTATGTTTCTGAACAGGGCTGACAGTTTTTTGCAAAATTGCTTCATCGCTGCCATCAGTTATTCCTAGCCATACAAACAGGAAGGGGGCACCGAGTGGACAAGCTGATCTCCATAACCAAAAGTGGGATAGTATGGGCACATAACTTTGAACTTGAAGACATATTGCAATCATGTGGTTTATTAAGACAAAGCTATGGTCTATTACATTGCCCACAAGTAACAGGACATGTAAACTGTATGTTTACGTTGACCTGTCCAAATCAGTTACAGTGAGGGTCAAAAACTGTCCTAATAGTACATACTGGTTGTAGTCAATACTGTACCAAACAAGCAACTGTAACAATGAGAATACAACAATAACCACACAATTTCATCGTTAAATATGTTTTAAAACATATAATCTTCCCATTTGACATTAAAGGCAAACTTAAAAAATGACAAAATCTTTCTGAAAGACTAAAAACAATTTCATCTCAACAAAGTTGTAAAGCAGGTTTGTATGAACAGCATACATATTTATTTTCACTCAGGAAGAACAACCACATTTATGGACAGACTGATATTCCTTTCTGGCTCTACCATATCCTGAAGTGTAGAGTAGGTGTGAGGGCTCTGGATTGGTAGTGTTTGTGCAAGCACTACTTCTGTGTGGCAGCATTCTTCCCTATAATCCATGTGAATTTCTTGAGGTGACTGTGAAAACGCACTCTACATAGAGAGTGAGTAGTCTGGCAGAAGTTTCAACTTGATATCAGATCAGGTCTTGCTCTCAGATTTGCCCCCGGGAGCTCTGGGTTTCCTCTGGGTCTTTTCCTCTGTCGATTCCTTGTTTTTGCGAATAGCTTTGATCGCCATCTCCCACTCCTTTTTCACTAAAGTGTAGAGCCGCATTGTTGCCTGGGCATCCTGCACCTGTAACACACATACAGACACTGTTGAGCTAGTCAGGAACATTAAAGAATTAATTATATAGAAGTACTGTGTTAGTATAACTTCTCATCTTTTTGATTGACAGCAGAAAGTGGAGAGCAGTTCTTACAGATGAATGTTCACCCTGCTGAACTTTGACATGGAGTATCTTCTCACAGAGAAGTTTAAGTGAGGGGCGACCACTCTGAGAAAAGGTACAGGCAGACAAAAAAAAGCAACACAGATACAGAGTCACAATCATTTCCATCATTTGTCAAAATGTTTGAAATGCAAGGTCCTGGTATGGCATAACTTAATTTCATTGTAGTATCTATCCCAAAGAAAAACAATTACCTTTACAATTTTCTTAAATGGTTTATACTTCTGGGTGTCTCTGATTTTCTTTTTCGGGTGATCCAGTAATAAAATCTGAAAAAAAAGATGATTGGCAATATGCACTTTGTGCCAAACTCCACACAAATACAGTGCACTCTTTGTAAATTATGACATGAAGCACTAATATACCTTGAGGTCGTTGTGTATAGCATGACCAACTAGTATTCTCCCCTGTAAAATATCAGCTACCTCTTTCTGAACAGTCTTCACATTTTCTCCTGAAATAAAGAACACATCATAAAATGACAAAATGGCACTTCTTTAAATCTTATCATTCTGTATAATGTTGCAATAGCCTTTCTACCACTGATAAATATATATTCAATTCAACCTTGAATTTATTAACAGTGAAAGTGATCAAGACTTGTGCATGTCTGACAAACGAGACACTAACCATTCTTAATGTCTTGTGGCCGGATGCCACTGACCGCTGTCCTGTAGTCAGTCACTCTCTCTGTGGGTTTCACATATTTGTCATAGATGCACTTTCCAAACTGGTTTACGAGTGACACTCGAGCTACAATGCTGTCCTCTCCCTCAGGTCCAACTCCAACCATTTCACAGTCCATGGCCACTGCTTTGGTTAGACTAGATCACAGAAAGTAGTGACATTTAGCAAACCAAAAATGAAATCACCTATAGACATCGGTGCTGAAAGACATCTAACCTACCCATCAAATGCATTCTCCTTCACAAGAGCGCCTTGTGCGCTCTGTTGGTCCGATGTCTTGGTGCCCTGCCTCTTGCGTATTATGTCTGCTGCTTCTGTGCCCACGGTGGCCTCGATGTCATCTGGGTCCACGTCATCAAACCAGAGATCTTCTCTGCACACCAAAAACAAATGAGCCAGTTTAATCTGGGCAATTTCTCTGGGTACCCAAAGCACTGTACATTACAGTTGCTAAGAAAATAAATACATTTATATCAATAACATGCTAACTTGATTAGCAGGAGAGCTGTTAATTAGACCTACTCAGTTGGTTTCTTCACAGCCTCTTCTGCAACTTTCTTCTTTTTGTTCTGCTGTTCAGTGGTTTCTGCAGACACACTATCATCTTTATGTTTCCTTTTGTGTGCCTTGGACTGTTTTAACCGACTGTGTCCCTTGCCATTCTCTTGGGGTTTCGAGAACACAGCACCATGTTTGGCCATTTTCTCCGTGTATACTTGTGCAGGTTTGACATTCTGAGTCTTGCTAGGAATATGGTTGGAAGGTTTCTTCTGAGCCCTCTCTTGGGTTGATCTCTGCTCCTCCTCGGGCTGGTTGGTTTCGGTGTTTTTCGCCTTGGTAGTCATTTTAAAAACCTGAAAACCAAAACAGTGAAATGTAGAACACTAGCAAAAGGACATCATGTAGAAAGATGTGTGTTAAGATTGAAGTGTGTACACATTATCGTAAAACGCATTCAGAATTTCAGAACGGAAGCTTCTTTTTCCAGCCGTGTACAGTAGAGTATGATTTTTAAACTTACCTCTTGCAGTGCTTTCCAGTTGGCTGAGAACTGTTGCGAGTCCTTGGGTGGAAGTGCAAAGGTGTTTTTATCGTGTCCTTTTGCCGTCAGCCCCTTTTTAGCATGTTTCCAAAAGTTTTTTTTCTTTCCAGGTTTCGTGGCCGTCTGCATCTTACTCGTAATGACAGTCGAGTCAGACTTGCTCGGCTTTACTTTTGACATCATTCTTCTGACTACTAATTCTAAGATCTGTTCCTCAACGACAATGGGATCTCCAACGCCAGGCTGAAATTTAGCTTTTCTCCCCCGCTACAGTCGATCCCTCTTAACACTATTCGGATAACACAAGCTCAAGACGTGACTGCAGCTTTGTTTCTGGTTGTAGGCTGTCTGACACATTTAAAAATATCTAGCCACTTAGCTAGTCTAGCTATGTCCCGTAGCTACACTCAAGTCCACTTGTTTATTGGCTATCTGGTTAGCAGGCCAGTTAACTATTGCCTAACACGACAGCTAACTTGCTAAATGATAAAATGAGTTGCGCGCGGCATGATTTAAGTTTATGTCTATTTAATTTCAGTGTCTTCTAACTTTTCTCAACATTAAACTTGCGCCATGCCACCTTAGCAGCCCTACTTCACTATAAACTCTACGCTGCCATGCTACCACGCTGAACCTTACGTCCGGAGTTGTGCAACAGTAAAAGGGGTCCCACTAGAAACATGTCTCTGCTTCTTTAATGACGGGTCCGCTCAGAAGACCGACTTAAAATACCGTAGGCTCGTAAAGCTCTTCTAAGACTGTAATGTCATTTCGTTGTATAGAGATCAAGCAAGTAAAAGTCAGTTAAATTTCAGTAAAAAAAAAAAAAAAAACAAAAACAGCACATGGTTGACAAATGTCGTTATAGAAAACACTAGCATGACATTGGACATCTAAAACTTGCATCCAATAGATGTCACTATTCTCCTTTTTACCCCTCCGTCCGGTACACAGAAACGGAAAAACGACCAGCAATGCAATCATTTTAATTGATTAGTATTATGATAAATCTTACATATCTTACTAACACATTAAAATGTGCACCTAAAAATGCAGAGTGTCTTATTTTCATGTCCCGATATATATGAAATACCTATTGCGTAAAAATGCATTCTGTACCGGCAAAAACGTTAACCAGTCCAAAAATGTTAATCGGATATTATTCATGTGATTAAACATTGTTGCTAATTATATATGCGTGGCACACTGACTTTTTCTATAACGTGAAACCCAGTCAGAGGACCTATAGACTATAGTAACACGAAATGAGATCCATGCAGTGCTCTCAAATGGACAATGAAATGATCACTACTGAGTTTCCAGCTGTTATTGTTATTTTATTATATTTTATAATTATTAATTATAAAAGCGGTAAACGCTAAACTTAATTATTCATTGTCATATCCAGATTTCCACCATCTTGGCTTTTGTTTTTCCTTTGCAAAATGTGGGCATTATCACTATTCCCTTTTTCCATGTTCTTTTGCAGAACTTCAATATCTAAGCGGTACTGTCTCCAAAGAAATATATTCATGGTAAACATGTTTACAGTAACAGTCACATATCACATATTTTCCACTGTTTGCCTCGATAAACAGCATACTTAAGTTTTAGAAGTACCATAAGCAAACATTGTAATGGGTTTATTTACCTCTAAGATTTCTTTGCACAGTTTTGTTAAAAGACGCACATCGACGTGCTAACGTCAACAGTGTTTTTTTTACCTCTATAGTATGGGCTTTCTTCGTAGGCACGTGCATTATTTGTGCTGGCAAATATTAATCTCTTACCGGACTAATATAACACGATTGTTGGGGATAATTATCTAGTTGTTATTATGTATTTGGCAAAAGGTGGTTGTAACAATCAAATCAGCCAGACATGACCACTTTCCATTTCGATGATGTTAAATAAATACAGCCATATTTTAAAATATTGTCCTGGCAAACGCCCCGTATTTTATACGCTGCATCTCCTTGCATCTTTTCTCTCGCGCAGAGTGCACGCGCCTGTGCAGCTGTCATTGGCTGAGGCGGGTGCTCGTGCGCTGCGTTTGAAGATTATGCTGCAGCTCTTACTAGCCATTTTGCGAAGACAGAATGAGGAGGTGAAAGAGCCACACTGAAGGAGAACAAACGTATCTATCGCAGCGCACACACAAAAAAAACAGAAGAACCCATCGCTGTCCTGACTGTTGACACACCCGTCCAAACCGTGGATTATTACGAGGAAATCGCCTTGGAACCATGAGCTGGGGGACAGAGCTATGGGTAAGTGTGATTTTAGGTTCGTTGGCTAGCGTTAGATAGGGGTTTAAGAGATAACGGTCTCTCAACACCGTGTGGCGCGTGCGACAGTTAATGTTAGCTAGCTCTCTACCGAATGGGTACGGTGCCAAATATTAGATGAGGCGATTTAACTTGCTCTTTTAAAATGAATACCCTGGGTATTTTACTGTAGCCACCTTATCAATACAGTTGTTCACCCAACACCTATATGCCTGCTAGCGAGGAACACTCCAGTACAATATTGCTAGCTAGCTATCAGGTTAGCTAGCCAGCTATAAAATCTGGCTCTGCGGGTGGCTACAATAGCTCGCCGTTTAATGTTAGCTAATGAATCAATTGCGGGGCTTTTTAACTAATTCAGACTGTATCTAACGTTCCCAGACGTTGCATGTTGTCTCCTGCCTGAAGTAATAACGGTTGGTATTACATAGTTGGAGCTATACCCACATGGAGCATTTGGACTGAATTTAATTTGGTCTCGCATCAATATCTAACAAGCGATGTAGACTAGTTACACAGCTACCTTGCTAGTTCTGTGTATTGGCGTTAGCTAACCAACTGTAACTCGTGTAGCTGGAAGGCTGGCTAGAGAACGGTTATATAAACGGATGTAAATTGATAAACTGTTTAGGTAGCTATCTTGTATTTAACAAGCGTATATAGCAGATTTTACCAGTGGTAGCATTTTGCGTTATGGTGGCGAATAGTCAGGGGTTGCATGCAGGCTTTAAGCACGATCAATTATTTGGCCAGTTAGCTAAGCTGTGTATGTACCTAACATTTATGTTTTAGATTCGTTCATATCACGCGTGCCCCAGAAAGCTTTATAATACACAGCAGTGCACCAGCTACCTAGCTCCCTGCATAAAAAGAAAAATCGAATGCATTGGTAAATGGAAATTAGTCTCTCCATTGTGATAAAGAATAGAATGATGCAACGCATCGGGCCAGTGCACAAAACTACAATAACTACAATAAAGTCGTTCAGTCTAATGAGGTCTCTCAGTTTCAATTTTAATTTCATTTAGAATAAACCTGTAATATTAAAACGAATGACTGAGTGGCTCAGACTGAGAACAAATCCTAAAATAATTTATCTTTTTTTAATTTATCTTACAGTGACGAGGGAAATTTCTGTTCGTTCATAGTTAATAATCTCAACAGGTAATTGAAATGGAGTATTCATACTATCTGTTTCGACAAGTTGTGTCTTATGCAGTACTGTGCAGGTAAGTACTGTGCAGTTGGCTACTTCATGTCGATATCTCAGATACTGTTCGTGCGATTTTTGGCAGTGTGGTGCAGGTTGGTAAGAAACTGTAGCAAGGGCCCATCTGAGATCAATTCTCCTTTTTATTCAATTGACAAAGAATGCGCAACAGTGGCAGGAAATGTTTATCACTCTGACGAAGTCCCGGCCAGAATATCACATGTGACTTCTCGAAGGCCACCGCAGAAAACAGGTCGTTAGCACTCGATAAGCAGCTGTGTAATGTAACTGCACGCCACGTGTAGGGGAGAGAGAAACGAAGGAACGATTTATTTGAGTTAAACACCGTGTAAAAGTCTTGACATATGATCCCACGCATTACAGAGGGAAAACTGCATGGAATGCTGCGTGTGTGTTGATACAGATAGGAGACGTGCGCCAGGTGTGACGTGCGTCAGGTTGCACCTTGTGATGTGCCCTGAAAAGACACTGCTCGCAATCGTGGGACAAGCAGGAAAAGCGTGTCGAAACTGCATTTTGACAGGCTTGCAGAACGAGGGGATTTTGCACTCTGATGCATTAGTGGTGTTCGTAAGACTGAGTCACGGACTCCTGGCCGTTAGATTATGGGATGGCCCGCTGTAGCAGTTCTTGCAAATGACGGGCTCGAGGCAGGGCAGGGCAGTTCACTGCGATGAGCGCACCTTCTGTAACCCCACTTTACGACATAATCATTAGTCATAGACATTTAAATCAAATATACATTTGAAGCCTATTCTAGATGGGGCTACGTATCCAAGACATGATACGCAACGGTTCAAATTATGGAGTGCACCATCATAATTTTTTTTCAGACTATATTTCCCTTTACGTTTTATTTATTTATTTGCAGCTGCTTTTTTGGAAAGCAGTTCACAAGTGCAAGTTTTATAGAGGGACCTGATAAACCAGTAGAATGGCAGACTCCAACAGGCAGACCTGGGTCTGAATGGACATGATACTTTTTAAATTTTGCCTCACTGTCAATTCAAACAATTGTTTGCCTGGTTTTGTTTTTGTGGCCTGCTGTCTGTATGCATACGCTAAGCGTCAATGGAGAGGGAGTAATCTGGTGGAGTAGAATTCCTGAGCGTTTACTCACTGTCTCAGACACAGGTCTGCTCCGGCCGTGTGTCGTAAAACACAGCGCGGCATGGCAGTAGGAAGATTACAGGATTGCTGCTGCTATTTTATTGCATGCTAATGAGAAGGAGCGGCCAATGAAATTTACGTCTTCTATTTCAAAATAAATATGTGTTCCTTTTCGAAATCATCGAGTCACTCATGGCGTCGTGACTCAGAGGAAACGCGACTGAGCTAACAGTTAATCCAGCTGTATTTAACAATTATTTACGTGTTTAGGAGGCGCCCGGAGCCTAGTGTGACTAGTGTAGTTAGACTATGAATACAAAGCGTAAATGTACGGTTGTAGGCATACAATAATGCATGACTCAAAAATGGCAGCAAAACAATAATTACTATAATAATATGCTGTCACTCACGCATGCTCGCCCCAGACTGCAGCACCAGGTGATATACAGCAAGAGGAAATGTGTATGGTTGTGGATGTCAGCGGAGGAAATGAAGATGGTATTTGGATGCCATATAAATGCATGTCTGCAGATATCTTTGATGCAGTCATTTCAAAGAGCCTTTGTGGCTGTTGTTAAAACGTGTGTAAATAGGATGTAATAGACCTGTGCCGTAGCCTCATAATTTGGCAGCAGGACCCCAGTTTGGCCCCCTCGGGGTGTCGCTTCCGAAGCCAGAGATGTTTTGAGGGGGCATGCTGTGTCCCTCTCTTCCCACAGCTGAAGCCAGTTTTAGCAGAAGGGGCAGAGGGTCTGGAGATGCTTTGCTCTGTGAAGTTTTTGAAAGGGAAGGCTCACGCTGCAGGAAATCAGCAGTGAGAGAGTTATGTTATGGTCGGCCTTCATAAAACGCACCACACGCCGCTCCTAGTTGATTCAGGAAAGGTGCATGAAACATGGTGTGTTTAGACAAACATGCTAAAAAATGAAGCGAGGAGTGTTGATTCGAAGAGATTGGTATAATCAGATTCATAAATGATGTAGTGAAATTGTTTCTAATTGTTTAACCAGGAATCACTCAGCATTCCATTTTAGGGCCTCTTGGCAATTATCCAGATCCTGCTCATTATAAATAAAAAAAAATATCTTGTTATGAGAGGTTTAGAAATGGCGTCTCTTTAATCATAATCACAGTTACACATATTTAAATATGTTATAACAGCTTGATTTTTCATTGTAACCTACACACATGCACCAGCTGTTTGTCTTTTTTGTTGTTCTCAATTGATACATTTAGAGATTACAGGCATTACTTTGTTATTTAGGTACTAAGAAATTACCTGTGCAATATGATCTCAAAGTGTAACATCATCTAAATGGACAACTAAGTCATCTGCTGAGCTGGACTCCCAGAAGTGCTTAGAGATTTGAATATTCTGTAGCTCAGTTTACACGTGTATTGTTTTATTAATAATGAGTTGGTCAGGAGGACAACAGCATTGTTCTGACCAATGAGATGCAGCTCTCAGCCGCTACTGTGTGTACATTTCAGTGAGCTCCAAGAGGCCTCATATGCCTCTCCCCACCCCCACACAGCATGTGAGGTTATTGAATCACTGGCTGACTCACCCCACAGATGCCCCGCTTCCAGCTTCCCTCTTCCTGACTCTCCCCACAGGGTCACACCCTGTTGGCCAGGAACTGCACAGATTGGTCACTATGAAGGAGAACCCCCACCCCTGCCCCTCTGAGGGTTTCTTTTGCTCAATCAGTTATTTTGAAACATTTCTGCTCACTAATGAACAAAGATTGACTGAAATGCCTCTTACACTTACCTTCAGAGTGCATCCTGGTGAACATGCTTTTAAGCTTTCAGTTCCGTATAGTGACATACTAACAAATTTGTATAAAGAATGTAGTCAGCCTTACAATTATGCAAGGCAGAGATTTAGTAGTAAATAACCTAAGAACATATCACATTAGTTTATAATTATTAATTCACTATTAATTTGTTAAAGTAAATAAACTAGTAATAGGTTTGTCAGCCTAATCATGTTTAAGAGTTGATTTAAGAGTGAAGTCTGGAATAGTTATGTTGTAGTATTAAAAGGAATATAGAAAGAGAACAGTGCAATGAGCAATTATTTTATAGCTCATGGCTTTCACAAAATAAATTGTGATAAGGAATTTGTATCTTTAAAGGAAATGCCATTACCATTGAGGGCACTATCCTATACATGGTTATCGTTGACAACTTACAACATGTTTTGAAGGGGAAGCACCATAATTGTCCAAAAGATACAGGTTACTCAAGAGGCCCAGAGGGTATATTGCTATGAAGCAACATTGGATTGCAAAGTTAATTTAACTGCAGAGATGTCTGCTTTCCCACTTCCTCCGTAATGGTTGCTGCAAAGTGTATATTTACCTCAAGCACGAATCACACCAGCCTTTTTGTATTTCTATTAAAGGAGGATGATACCACTAGGAAATAACACTAGATCTAATAACTTTGGTAGGTTTTTCTTGGAAAAAGCAGACTTCTGAGAATGTTGACTTGGGTAAAGGAAAGATGTGCCGCTGTTGGGAGACCTGTGCAGATACACTGCATGACTGCAGAGGCTAATCATCTTCAGTTGACACACACATAATATGTGCACAGTAATGTGTCATGTTTATTGATTTTTTACAATTATCTTAATCAACAGATTTTATAACAGACTGCCACTTTGATAACAGACATGTATTGCATTACATACATGCACAGGTCACAGCTCATAAACTGTAGCGTTCCTTAGTCTCGGGAGTGGGATGAAACAGTTCCACTGAGCTCTGGCTGTGAGCGAGTATTCTTTCTGTTTGTGATCAAGTAAATCAAAAATGTAATGACCTTTTTAACTTCTGGCTCATTGTTCCCTTGGAAATACACTGCATGATAAAAAAATGCTTGACATTTATATATGGAAATAAATTAGAATATATGCCCTGCAGAGGTGGAAATAGTTGATATCATATTGCATTTCCACCTCATAGGGCTGGCATTGCAAGAGATCCTTGCAAATTCATGAACATTTTAATGAAGCAGGGAATTGTCTTTTAGAGTCTTGGCCCCAGCTTTGTTTCAGCATGCTTGATGAAAGGATTCTAGAACACTGTGCAGCACTGGGACATTTCCGGCATTACACTGCTGATGGGTTTTAGCTGAGCAAAAGGAAGGAAGGACGATTGAAGGCAGTGAGGTTAGTGCCTGAGTGAAGCAACATTTCCTTACAACGTCACTGAAATCAGCACTGAACTGATGCCCTGAGCTCTTGTACTTGTCCACCAAAAAAACTCCAAAAATGACATTGCTTTAATTTTTTCTCTTTTTTTTCTCGCCCCTGTTCCTAAAGTTGCTCACTACTGTAGCAGTGAATGCTGGAAACTAACTAAGCACAACAAGTGAAACAGGAAGTTCCTATCTGTAAAAACAGAAGCTTTCTTAATCAGAACAAAACATGTAGAACAAGTGTGACTAAAGCTGTGCACGACATTGAATCATTTTGAAATTAATGAGCGTTTGGATATTAAAGAATGTACAAGCAAGCCATCCACATATCCATCTATTATCTCACATCCATGGGCAGACCGAGAGTGTCACCTCCAGTGTACCTGCACATGCTTGTTGAACGGGCTGTGTTTAACAGGCGGTGTGTCAACCCCTGGTTCTCAGTCCTGTCCAAGCATGCCATTTTCAGTTGACTTTAGCCTGAAGTTTGCAGAGTTCAGTGTGTCAGCCATTCAAGCAAGAGTATATTTAGGCTGGTTGAAAGGGGGCCTATTTTTGCTGGTTGGTGTTAGTCGATTGCTTTTTTAATCCCTCGTTTACAGCCTAGCGTTTGTTTTTAGCGCAGACTCGATTTGCACAGCAGCACTATCTACTGAACGGATGGTGTGGTTTTAAGCACTGGCCTTTGACACATTTTTTTTAGCCAGTGATGAACACTGTAGCTTTTTGTACTTGAGGTGGATACCTCATCAGATGCGTGTGTGTGTGTGTGTGCGCGCGTGTGTGTGCGGACTGACTTAGTCACTGTTGCTGGAACGCTGAATTTATTGGCCACTATTGAAGTGTTAAAACTTTCCCAGCTCTAATAAACCCACAAACAGTGCACTGGCAGGTACAGAAGAGATGAAAGGTAATTTTGTGGTTGGTAGCCCTGTATTTTCCCTCACATATGAGATTCATTAGAATGTTGGTTGAGTGGGTAATGTAGGCCTCTTACTTTCTTGCCATGTGCATCCAACTTCTGATATGTTTGGGCAAAACTGCACTGCTCTGCATAACCCCCTAAAAAAACTGGATTGCATTTCAGCCTGTAATGTTTAATGCAATACCCTGCATGTACATACATTTTTCCCAAGAGAGCCCAGATATTTGATCATATCCAACTGCCAGTAGAAATACAGTCTTTTTCTTAACTTCCCTGTAAGAAACAAGGTCAGGGAGCTTTTGAGATCTTTTGCTTTTGCTTGCAGGGATCTTTCACTTTTCAACAGTGAAAGCTATAATACAAAAAGGGTCAGTCTTTTCCCATGATAATAATGTCAGTTTGTGACTAATTATGTATTTTAGGACACACTGAATTTATAATGATGCCTGTAGACATGTTTTGCAATAATTGTTCTTTTCTTCTGTAAGGATAGTGTGTGTAGACACAAGTCCATTCACATGGCCGAATGTGAAATTGGCACTCCACAGTACGGAGAGCAGTGGGCCTCGCAGTGTGTTAATAGCTGGAGGCAGTCACAGCTCCTCTTTTCATACAGACAGAGAGAATCGAATTTCTATTGACCATCAGATTACAGTTTTTTTTTTTTTTTTTGGCAAAAACGCAGCTCAAAATATTGAACAGTCTAGACAAAAGAGAGGTGATCTATTGAATCTAGCCCACATTTAATTTTTGGTTACTTTGTGTCTGGAGCAAAATGCTGGTTTTGGTTGCCCTTCAGCATAACCACACAGAAAAACCAACAACAAAACTTAAATTATGTTAGTTAAAGACCATCATCCATTGTGATGAAAGTATCACAATAGAGATCCTTGCTCTAGAAGTCCATGCTCTCTCACCAAATAGACCACCAAGTAGTTAACCATGGTACTTAGGTCTGCCTCTCAGCTAACAATGAGGCCTAAGCTCTTTGGCTGGGTGTATATTTCCTGGCTTAATTTCATCAGACGCTGAGCAGCCTCAGAAATGCCATTTGTTCTTTGCGTAAGAAATTGGTAAGTAAGGACACAAGCGTCTTGTGTTTTGCCGGTCCCCTCCCGGCTCTGCACACAAATGGGTCCATTGAAGGAGGAAGTCAAGTGTGGAGAACATGTGATTGTTTCTCTATGGGCCTGGGTTATAAAAATAAAAGACTATTTCATAATTTCAAAACACTACTATAAACAGGAAAAGCCCCCTTTGAAATTGACATTGGAGCACACACAGGATATTCACAGGACATTTTACTGTCTTTTTTTAACAGTGAGGATTTTCCCCCAAATCTGACATTTTTATAACTCATCAGTCTTTAGTAGGGCTGCAGCTATCGATTATTTTAGTAAACGAGTGTTCTACCTATTATTCAATCGATTAATCGAGTAGTCGGATAAGAAAGAGAAAATAAGACAGATCTCTTAAAATGAAGAACTAATTGGTTTCCTTTTAAGAAAAATGAACATTTTTATTCCTAAAATTGCATACAATACAAAAAACATTTTCTGAAATGCAAAAACAAATTAATAATAATAATAAATTAATTTCAAATTACTTTAAAAAAGGTATACATACAACTGAAAACTAAGGCATAAATTAAATTCAAATATAATAATAATAATAATAATAATAATAATAATACATAAACATTGCCTTTAGGTTGTGCAACTTAACTTTCAGAACTACAGGTTTCAACCTAACTACAGCTCAGGCATAACGTAAGCCTTTACTGTCTTCTTGGAAGGCTTTGTGGCATTTGTAGGAGGCAAAAACGAGTGGACAGGAAGGTTGGAACAAGAGTCCACGCATTTCATCACACGTTTTTCTTCTGAGTGCTTTTACAAAGCCAACATGTAATGACGTTATTCATGAGAATACACCTCCTTCAATGTCCCTCTACATACTGGTGTGTGTGTGTGTGTGTGTGTGTGTGTGTGTGTGTGTGTGTGTGTGTGTGTGTGTGTGTGCAGTGTGCGAAATACCCGGTGACAGTCGTTGGGTCCCCCCTACCCATACCTGCCAACATTTAGGTTTCAAAATACAGGAGGTTTTTTCGGCTGGGGGGTGGATAGTAAATAAATAAGTAAATAACTAATTGTATGTAGTGTGTGGATTCTGTGTGTAGATTGTGTTTCATAGACGATCTGGCAACTTGGGTAACGTCAAACAAACATACAAAACTTATGGATCCGTGTATGACGATTAGCTTTATTTTATGAAAACCTGCGCATGTCCTTTGACCACAACTTTTGAATCATTGCAATGAAAAGCAAATACATTATTTTGTGTTTATTTTTCATACAAAGTGAGATGTAATGTCAGCCCTATGTTGGAGACAATGCAGAAATTTGCTGTGATTTCAAAACCGGATTACCCGACAACTAGTATCATCGGAAAGGGTAAGTTCTGTTGTTTATCTTGATATGCGTTGTGAAGCGATAGGGACTTCGTGACTTATTCAACCGAGAAGCAGGAGTGTGAAAATGGGTTAAGAAAATAGTAAAGATATTACTTTGCAGAAGCTTGATCTCTCTTCATAACGTGATTACTTCGGTATGTACAAATATGTGACTAGTATCATTACAAAGCTCCGGTTCCGCTCTTTCCTGTGATATGTGTTCCATATCAATTCAATGACGAGTTCATGAGTAATTTAAACAAAAGTAATGGGTGTGAAGATGGACGCAGAGCTGTATGCAGATTGTAACTATGATTAAATTTGATGTAAATTCAAACTTGTCTCTTTTTTTCTCAACAACACTTCGTCGCATAGACAAGCAACTAGCATCGCTAGAGATGTGAGCAATTCAACCCAGAAGAAGGCATGTAAATTTGGACGCAGGCTGCGTCTGTTGGGCTATAAGGGTTAAAAGACATTTTTTGTGACAATTGCAAGTGACAAATGATTTTTTAAAAGATTTTTACAGAGACCCCCGAAAAATTTTGCTGTTGAGGCTTGCAGGGGGTCTCAAGTGTCAATCAAGGGGTCTCGGACCCCCCGTATTTCGCACCCTGTGTGTGTGTGTGTGTGTGTGTGTGTGTGTGTGAGAGAGTGAGAGGGAGAGAGAGAGGGGTGCATGTTCTTTGTGTGTGTATGTGACTATCATAATAATAACATGAATGAAGCTCAGGGTTTCACAAATTAACTGCAGCATTTTATTTTCTGTGGTTATTTTCTTGAGCAAAACTTAGCTAACTCAGGGACATCATAACTAGCCACCATATTGATTTACGTTCTTAACTAGCGATTACATATAGCTATAATTGACGTACATTCTTTACTAGCCTTCATCTCAACTAGCAATCATATTTATTGATTTACGTTAAATGCTAACGATAACGTTACCTTGTGTCGGGTCCGCTCTGTGGACTGGATTCGTAGATTGGATGCTTTCTGCTGAGATGCTATTGTGCGTCGTGCTGTTGTGGTAGTTTCGTTTTTTCCGCTTGAAATGATCCCAAACTTTGGACACTTTCTGTCGTTTTCTCTGGCCTGTCTCTTCTCTTTGCCCCTCGCTATTTTCTCTCTCTTTCTCCATTTTGCAATCCGCGCCATCAAATCACGTCTTCTTCACGTCACGTGTCCACAGCGTAAGCGCGTTGTGCGACAGTAATAATCATAAGTGCGAAACACAGTGAGCTGTATATAGTTATATGGACGAAGCTTCGATGCAAAGAATTTTTTTTAGTAATCGAATTATTCGAGTTTCTCGAGGAATCGTTTCAGCCCTAGTCTTTAGATAGCTTTTTTGACCCGGAATCACCATTCGAGCATTAAGGTTGCATTACTAAACATATGCAACACTTGTGCTGGAAGCACTGAAGCAAAGCATATGCAATCCTCCAACACATTTGCCTGCAGCCAGTACTTATTTTACACACTACAACTCCCATAGTGCACCACAGGAGAGCTGACACTGATTGGAGGATTGTAGTATGTCTTGCTAATGTCATTTTAGTAACCTTTAGGTGCCTGATGCGCCACTGTGACATGCTCTATGCTCAACCTACCCTAAATGAACAAAGACAACTTCATGGCTGTGGACTCTGTCAGTGTCTACTAATGACATAGCCAAGCCTTGAACAATGAAAGGTCTAGGCTGTAAGGGCGAGCTTGCTGAAGTGTTTATGTCTTGTCTGTTTTTCCTTTAAAAATATCAGACGGTACTCTGAAAGCAGGAAAGACACTGGGTTCATCCCAGCATGTGATGTCCAGACACAATCTAACTGCTCTTGATAACATCCCCTAACAGTACAAACCTGTACCATCCATTTAAGGATCAAAAATTGGTCATGTGACTCATGTGAATGACAGCGTGAAAACAATCAGCCAGAGGAGGCTTCCATCCTTAGCCATGGAGCTAACCCACTTCAGTGGGACGGAGCTGATGTGACTTTTCTCCACCTTCTGAGAGTGTTTCAGTTCTGTTTGAGTGGAGCTCAGGTTTGATTAGAGCAACACAGAGCTTGGGAGGTTCTTTTGGCTCGTTACTTTGCCTTGGTGCGAGATGGCCATGGATTCTGGGAAGGTGGAGACACTGTTGAAAGCCCAGCAGTTGAGGGTGAGTTTAAGTTTGAGTAACGCCGTCTCAACCTCCCAGCATGCACTCTATGCAGATGGCTGATTCTGACCGGTTTTGACACAGTCACTTCTTGAGAAGAATTGCAACAGGAGTTTTGGGACAAGCAAGCAGTGGTTAATTGTGTCGTGTTCTTACTTGAAATGTACAGGAATGCAGTGTTTAAAATCTCCATCAACTATTTGTTTTAAGTGTTAGCAATAGTGGTGTCATACTGGGCAGCTTCATTTTTGTTAGAATTAGACCTAATTTAACCACAGTCTTACATGTGGATGCATTTCTTTCACCTTTATTATTGTAGGAATTGATGCCAAAGAGTCTTTATTTTTATTAAGCAATAAAACAAACTAATTTGAAGGTCTTTTATGGTTTTGTGTCCAACTCAATAATCAATGTCTCGTAACTTGCTATGCTTTCTGGAGACTGGAGCTAGCAGGAGTTCTGAAGGGATTGTGGTGCACTAAATCAAAATAAACTGAATTTATGGATGAATGAATGGATTTATCTGTTGAAGTCACTCACCTAAAAGTGTTAGCAAAGGGTACTAGCTCATTGCTGGCAGTCAGAACTCAAGTGTCCACTCACATCTCACTTCCTGCATTGGGGAACTGTAGCATGCCAATGCTTTGTAAGTAGCAATTGGGAACCCAATGGGAAGGGGTCTCTGTTAAGATTTAGTGCACTTCATTTGCATGGCAAGTAAGTTGTACAATATGATGCAAAGTGAACATAGAGTTGCTCTGTGGTTTTGTGTGTCTTTGGGGTATATGGTGCCTATGTCATTTTGTGTGTTTTAGGTCACAGTATAGCTGTTGTATAGTGCTCCGTGACAGGCAGCATAAGGAATGTTAAAACTGGGTTAGTATTTAATTGGAACCGCATGCTGGCCACCCTGCTAATGTCTTTGAGGAGAGAAAATGGTGAGACGAGAGGACTTGGGTGACTCAGGTTGTGACTGGCACACCCATGGGTAAGGGGTCTCTGCGTCCAGTGGTGCTCTCCACAAGCCACAGACACGCACGCCAAATTTAAACATCCCAGTTTGGTCGCAGATCGGATGTTTCCATTTACTGTGGTGCTTTACCATTGATACTCAGGCTACATGAAAGGACTGACTTCCCAGTGCTTTACTTTGTGCTATAAATGGCTCTGTTTGCATTATTTTTGTCTCCCTGGTCAAATCCCCCACGGGATTCCCTTTTTTTAGAAAAGTCCCTGCTGTTTTGTCCGCTGTTTTCTGTACTCTGTTATCCAGGCATTTCCAGGGCTGCAACCCGAGCCAGCTCGTTTCCTCCCATAGCAGGGGGTCAGGGACTCTGACAGGATGTGTCCCGGGGGGCAGTATGTCAGGAGTCTCTGACGGTCAGGCCCACTCACCCACCTGCGAGGTGCCCCCGTTATTAATGTTCCCCCTGGCAGGACTGGGCGCAGATGAGTGGGGTCACCTCTCGTCTGGGCTCTCATTGGTCAGACTCCTCACTCCTCGCTGTCCCCACGGCTCAGAGGGGAGAGGGGAGGGGAGGAGCTTGGCTGCTGCAGTTTGCTCAGTGTTTCTTTGGCCGGTGCCTGTGACCTCCAGGTGGCTGGAGAACTTGCAGTGTATACCGGTTGGACATTCTAGTGGCCATTTGAGAACTGGCAGTCTGACTCTGCGTTGGCCTGATCTTGGACAGTGGCAGGTTTCTAGTTTTTGTGTACTTTGTGTACAACACTAATCGCTTGCTGTGGAAGCTGGGTTTTATTCTCCTGTTCTGATCCTTTTAGATGGTTAGTCAGGTTAGATGCTTCCAGAGCGAGAGAGAGACATCATAAAACAGGATTTTCCTTCAGAGAGGAAGAGCCCTCCTGTCCTGACTGAAAGACTCAACGTGGAACTGGCTACTCAAGACCAGTAAAAGTGAAAATGTCCTGGCCAGAAATAGCAGAACTGGGACGTTTGCGAGAGTCACCACATCCGAGCAGCAGAACCGCCTGCAGCTGCACGCGCTGAGCTCACCTAGGCTTGTGTGAACTTGTTTGTCCAAGGGAATGCCTCTGCAGTCACGTAGTGATTATGGCCCTTGTAAATTCTGGAGACACCTGCGCACCCTGTTTATGCACACACACACACCCACACACACACTTGTGCATCCATGTGCACAGATATGACCCCAGAGCTGCTCTGCTTGGCCCCACATCCTGAATAGATCCTACCTGCTCTGTGATCACTGCTGAGTGAAATTGCTGTCCTTTTGGTCCTGCTCTGTGGACCAGCACAAAAGAACACTGTCAGCCTATTGTGCTAAAAATAATCACTATTGCCATGATTTGAAAGAGAAAATTAAAGAAACAAAGGGCAATGCAGTTTTTGATGTCAGTGAGACATGGTGTTATTGAGGTGGTGTATTAATGCAGGAGGATGGTGACATCTTTAGCAGGGTTTTGTAAGATGATGCTATGAAGTCTTTTTCAGTACAAGAATCTTTTTATTTAACTAGGCCTAAATTGCCAAAACAGTGTATCTCTTTATCATGTTTTAGGTTTAATCATCAAGAAGGTTGTCTGTTGTTTTGAGTCCCTAGATATATTAGGGGGTAATTTTTATCCCAAAAACATGACATGTTGCTTCAACCCAAAAGGCCTTCAATGGGTTAGCCTAATACAAAGTATTTAGTATTGGTGAGGTGTTTTCCTCATGTGTAGGGAAACGTATTTGAGAGAGGTATTGATTCAAAGCAGTTTAACTGAAGAGGTGTATCTATAGCTTGTTTCAGTGCAGGGATGGGTTTTAATGCTGCTTTTAAAGCACCTGTTTTATGAGAATGAGGCTGAATTCCCATCAGTGTGGATCATTATAAAACAGAAACGGGAGGTGTGAAATGCTTCTTCTTTTGCAGAAGCCGCTTCATGCATTTCTGCTCTGGCTCTTGTTGCCTAGCAACCACATGAGGTGTGGAATGAATATTTGTGGAAATATGCTCCTGTGAGGAGGGGAAGCAAAGGTGCTATTTTCAAACCAAAGGTGGAAACTGATGCTCATGAAAATCACAGACAGAAAACAACTGGAAATGACTTTTGTCATCTGGCTGTCCAAAAAATCCTGGACGTGCTGGATGGGGAGAGAGATTTTTATATAAGCAAAACAAAATGCTGGTGTCTACAGCATTAATCTCAGCCCCAGACATTTTGAGATGTTCTTTTTGGAGCAGCGAGGCGCCGAGGTGGAATGAGAGGAACTCTCAGTGTCTGGGTGATGGCCTGCACGTGAGCTGTACGCAGTTTCAGGCTAACGGAGGGTGTGTGTGTGTGTGTGTGTGTGTGTGTGCACGCTGTGGTTGGCTGTCGCTTCTGATAGCCATGATGCCAGACTCACCACACACTCCATTTCAACGTAGATGAGTTTGGTGGTACTCAGGAGATAAACTTAGAGAAGGAAAAAAATCGATACTTGTTTGACATTACTGATGGATGAGACAGCAGGCAGATATAAATGATGAGCTATAATTACTTAATAGGCAGCTGGTGATAATTGGTCCATCTTTCAGTTACTAAGTTGTGAAATGAATAACCTTGTGCTTATTGATCAGCTTCCCCTTTAAAGTCATCGAATAGCTTACTGTAATGAGTTGCCAGTTGTGTGAGCTGATTGTTGGGAATTGAACACATCCCTCAAAACTGATCAGGCCTGACTGGTCATTAATTTTCCCTGAAGGGCTGTGTGTCATGTATGTCCATTTCATTCTGTGTCTGCCTGTTGCAGCTTCAGTCTTTAAAACCCAGCTGGGGCCGCCATGGCAACCGTTATCCAGGTGACAGACTTTTGCCTGGGGTGTTGAGAGCAATGTCTAAAAGCGACTACAAAAGGCTTGCAGTGCCAAATTGTATATCAAGCACTCAGGCAAATCATACAAATTATAACCTGTGGACAGTTGCTTTTCAAATTCCACATGCTGGTAGTTTAAAGACATAGGGGGGAAAGTCTTTTTTTATATTTTAAAATTGAAATCAAAATTGAAATATGCTCTCACTGTCCTTAGCTTATCAAGTAATGAGACAAGTGTGACTCAGAACTCACCCAGTATTCTTTTTGGGAGTTCCCCTTTTCTAGTTAGTTAATTTTTGTGCTTCACCTGGTAAACACAAAGAAAGGACTGTTATAACATGGCAGTTTTAGTATTTTACGTTGTTCCCTCTGTGATTTCAATGTTAATTCCTCTTCCCTTTACAGCACAGTTTCACAACACTTTTCACCCTGATTTGTGTCCATTTTGCCTCCTGAATGCATGGCCAAGGTGGTCATACTGAACAATAAGAAAATTCTGGTTAATTAAGTCATTAGCAGAGTTTTTCATACTTAAAACTGCTGAGAACTGGGTAGTTCCATCCACAACCAGTCGGAGGCATAAGTGACGAAAATGCAACTATGAACCTTCTGACACATTGCAAAGCAAGATTATTTTTATATAGGCTGAGTTAAATTATAGGTTCAGCATCTTAAAGAGAAGAAAAAAGCTAAATCTCTAGCTAAAGCTAAAGCAGGGAAAATCGGCCGTACATGTTAATTCACACAGGAGACCACAAACTAGCGCACAAAGAGTAACGTTGCATAGGGGTCGACCGATTATTGGGTCGTTAGATAATCGGGGTCGATATTTGCAAATTTTTGATTATCTGTCATAGGTATATTTTTATCTAAATTCCCGATTGAAAAAAAACTTTTAAAAACAATGTGTGTACTATCCCAACGCATCTCCTCTGTCAGAAAAAAATTCTATTGTCTAACATTTTTTCCACAAAATTCCCTTATTGGCTGAGACAGACAACGTTATCTGACCTTGAAAATTGAACGTTTTCAGCTGCTGGAAACAAGGCTGGAAGGTAAGTATCCAGTAAAATGGTCGTTGTGCTCAAACCATGCCGTTAACCAAATTGCACTAGGCTAATTGGACCTTTTTGAATCAGCATAAGTAGTCTATGCTTAAGCTAAAAAAACAAGCTTGGAATATAAAAGAAATAAGGACTTATAATAAGGACTAATTGGTGCACATATACTATAAGTTGCAACAGTTTGACACGGCACATTTTACAAATAGTAATGTATATTTATTCTTTCAAATGAAAAAAAGAAATTTACCCTCAAGCACAGCCCTTCTGAATTACAGTCGTCATTTAAGCAACCGTTCACAAAATTAAACTTCAGCTTGCTTGCGGTTGCACTGTATGTCGGAACCTCACAGCAATGCTGAAAATACCTGTTTGCCGCTTTGATGTTTCTTAATTTGGCCTCATCATCATCATGGAAGTCAAGTTATTAAAAGAAAATTTGCAGCACACAGTTTGCACTTCACAGTATTTTGCTAACTTTATCACAGTCCTTCCACATGGTACCCTACTTTCGTATGAGCTGTCCATTTTTCACATAAATGACTTAGGAGCAAATGGGCTCCTAGAATCTCCCCGCAGCTTCAGAAAAAGCGAGTACGCACAGGCTAGTTTTAAGGTTTGATATTTCATACTTTATGATGAAAATGCAGCCTAAATGATGTATCAATTTGCTTTATTTCTTACGCAATGATTGCCATTGTTCGTCCAATAACTGAATGCTTTTGAAATAGCGATAGGCATCTGTTGCGTAGCTAAAATAAGATAACCATAGAGAAATTTACCCACAACGTCAATATTACAATGCACATTTTAGTTATTGCAATTTTTAGTTTATTTTTATCTTTGAGAAAGATTTTAATTTGATCTTTTTGCTCTTTATTTAACTTTCATAGTGGTAAGTGATGTATGCCTGAAAACATATGAGTAAAGAGGGTTTGTAATTAAATCCATGTTGGCACAGCCTATTTCTTTTCACACCAAAAAAAAAAAAAAAAACATGTTAAAAGCATTCAAATATCGGCCTGAAATATCGGTTATCGTCCTCTTTTTGTCACAGATAATCATTATCGTATCAGCCCTGAAAAAACCATAGTGGTCGACCCCTAATGCTGACCTTTAGAATGTAGTAACATTAATCAAAAGGTTGTATCCTCTCCAATTTTAATGGCAGATTTTAATTTGGCAGAAAGTCAGGCCTGATTTTGTTTGGGAAGTGTCAGTTGGCTTTGCTGGGAGAGCAGTTAGAGATGCGGAGCGAAACAGGATACGTGCGTTGAACAGGAAGTCATTGCAGTGGCCTGATAGTTCTGCCTATTTGCACTGAGCCCCTGCACTGAGTGGAAATCCAGTGAAGGAAAGGGTGGCAACCAGACAGATCCAATTGGCCATGTCATTGCACATCAGTTTGCCTATCTCTCTAACAGAGGAGAGAAGCACAGCAGAAGCAGCATCAAACCTCTGTTGGGACCTGACTCTTGTGGCATATAATGAGAGTACAAACTCTGGCTCATTATTGTGATTTTTCTTTCTTTGATGTCTGAGATTATTACCAGATGCAATCATGAGGAATGAACAGTGTGTACATGACTTAGAGGCAGGTCAGTGACTGGATTTAAACTGCCATCGTTTTTAGTCGCTGAGTGAGAAGATTATTTGGGCTACTCTTGGGCCCGCTAATACTAAAACTTGCATGGCATGGCCACCCATGACAGAATGAGGCAATACACAGGAAATGTAGAGGAATCGTGACACAGTGTGGAAGGGCTGTCCTGAGTGATGCAATTTCCTTTTCAGTGCTAACAGCAACAAGAAGGCCCCAGTGATTGTGGCTCCCTACCACTGAGTAAGAGAGCAGTGATGGTGCTTTGCTACCAGTGGATAACAGTGGTGTCTATTGATGAAAAAGGTGTTTCCTAATCACACATTCACAACAAGAGAGAAGCTGACAGATTGCTTTCATTACAATCATGACAGTAACATCAGATGTCACTCCCGATATTACCAGCAATTTGGATTGTTAGTCATATGAACACAATACTGTATCTCACTGCTTTTATTGATCAGTGCCAGAAAATGATGATATTATGTGAAGCTTGGCACAGAGGTGTCTGCCACGTCAGCTGTCCTGAACACCGCATTTCCCCCATTACCTCGCATTGCCCTTCCTTGGCCACATCTCGAGATCTCTTGATTGGCTCTCCGCACCAAGCAGGTTTTCCAGGAGGACTGCCAGCGGGACCATTTCTGCCAGCGACGGGCCAGAAGGGAGACTGATGGGGAATAAGCTCTCAGAGTACCGTGCCTTTGGACCAGCGCCGGGTGCTTCTCGTTATCCTCTCCCCTTAGATTTCATTGTCCTTTTGGACTTCAAGGAGATTGCCACCTATTGATCCTCTGATCTGTTGCAGCCTTTTGAGATAATGGTGGTGAATTTGTGTCCTCTGAAAAAGATGAAGAGGCCTATGTTAGTGTACACTGCAGTCAATTGTCTGTGTTCCTATTGGATAGTGACAGCTGGTTTCAGCTAATAGAGAGACGGGTGTTGCATATGTGGGCTTTTATACTCATTAACTTGATGGTGGCAGATAAGCAGTGGTAGGTAATCTGACCAGAGTCTGACTGCCCAGTAACCAGCCAGATTCAAAGATTAGGCTATCCGTCTTGTGTGCCATGTGGCTGATAACCTTTTTAAGCCCTGTAAACTGCATGTGTGGCCAGACTATCCAAGGACTTGATTGGCAACTGAAGCTGCAGTGATTTAAAAGCTGATTATGAAGAGCTACAACTTTCTAAACATAGCCCTGGTTTACTGAAACATCAGAAGTAATTTGTAAGTGTTCACAATTGTTATTATGATATTCATTCCTTGGGTAAGTAAATGCTTAAGTGTTGTGGTATTCATCACTAATGGGTATACAATGAATTGTTGACAGGTGGAAATAAATTGAGGAAAAAAAGTAAAACAAGGATTGATATCTAAGACAATACACAATAATGCACAAATACATTTACATATGCACACACACGCACACACATTAAATGCTGAAAAGAAGCAAGTTTTGATGATAAACTGCCCTGTAGCCCAACCTAGTGAAATGTCATGACTTAAGATACTTTGACCTCTATGACCTCTTGACCCCTTCCTGCACCTCTTTAGTCTGGGTCATTTCAGAATGCATTAACCATAGACTTGTCAGCCTGTGACTACTTTTAAATCACAGGTGGTGGTAGATACGCCACTGAGTCCGCTTCAGTTATGTGAGCTGTGGGAGATTTACACCCTGTGTGTGTTGATAACGAATACAGTGATCTGTCAGGTTTACTGGAGAGGGTGTGTCACAGAGTGGAGCAAGGACCAGCGCTGCACCCCAGAATAGCCCGGCATGTCTGAGGGGCAAGAAGGCTGAGAGCGTGTTGAAAATGGAGAAGACCAGTCTCCATTCCCCCAGCGCCCCGGGAATGAGCTATTTATAGACGGTGGACTCAGTGGAATCCAGTTTTCCTCAGCAGAGAAACATGTACACACAACAACTGCAGTTGCAGTGCCATATTTGTGTACAATGCATGGGAATGTCAAACGATGATGACAGGGGGTTGTTTTTGGAAATGTTTTATACTGTCTGTTTTTCATTGCCTGACAGGCAGACAGGCATTTCACTGCTTGGGTTTAAAATTAGAAGGGAACCCACTGCATGCAATATGAGTGCAGTAACCAGGGCAGAGCTTCAGAATCTGGTCATTGTTTGTTTTTTGACCTGCATGCTAATTAAAGGCGACCAAAATCAGGGATAGATGTAATAAATGGATTTCAAGCAATGAATCATTCGTAGCTGATGAGGACATTTAGGCCAATAATGTAGATGAATGATGAGTGCAATGCTTACAGCAGCATACTGTTATGTTACTGAAGCAGATTTAATTTCTTTCACAGCAGGCCCTGGCTGAGAAATCAGATGCAATTTAGGACATCACTGAGTAACCCGAGAGCCAGCCCGATGTAGGGGTGGAGCACCTCTTTTATGTTCAGTGATAAACACATTGCCTTTCTCTCCAAATTGTGCGAAAGTTTGATTGGCATAAAAACAGAAGGCATTGTTTGGATATTTTTTAAATCTTGAAAGGTTTTCTCTTTGAAAAGGGAATGACAAGGGTTTCTTTTCATTCATTCCAAACAGAGAAAGTCAGGTGTTATGTAAGAAGAAAGAATACGTGTCGATTTGCAAAAAACAAACTGCAATCCACCTTGAGTCCACTTGGGCTTACACAAGAACAAAAGCTTATGTCAAAACAGGCCAGGCATCCAGATGTAGTAATCGCACCAAGAACTTTGCACTTTATTCTGGTGGACTTAATCAGATTAATAGCATAAAAGGCGTCAAACAAAGTTTTTCTTGAGTAAGTTAATCTGGTGGCTCAGAGCCGCCGTGTGCCTGGTTTTACTCACAACCCCATATACCTGCTTGGCCACTGCACCGACTGTCCACGGCTCCGTGTGTTTGGATTTGTTCTTCAAGACTTTGGCCACCGATCAAGGGATCTCATTCACTTTGGGAATTGATCCACGGTCCCTGCTTTTTTAGGAGTCTGGTAGTGCTTTTCAGTCAAATGTTACTTTCCAGTTGATGGACAGTGCTTATTTATTTGTTTTTTCACTCAGTGGTTTGTCCTCTCAGGTCATTGGAAGTTTTATCAACCCTCCAGTTCAGTTGGTGTGAAAGATACAAACATGTGGAGGGGTGACTTTTTTAACATTATAGACAGTGCGAGTGCAGTTAAATTCTCTCCTGGTGAAACGGCCTCTGCGCAATTGTCCCCTCTCGAAGAGTACCTGCAGATTCTTCTTCAAATGAAGATGACAAGTGCTGTGAGTTATCGCACACCCAGTGATTTTCCATGCCAGTTTGGCTGTAAAGGCGTGCTTACAGTGTATACAAACATGGTGAAACGGGTCATTGGTTGCGCACCTTATTTACTTAACTTTGCTTTCTCAGTCAAACGGCTAATGCTATCTGAGGAAATGGTATGCAGTGCATCTATGTGTGTGTGTGTGTGTGCGTAAGTCAATGTGAGCACTGTTATCTTGATGGAGTGTAATGAAGTGTTGTCAGTACTGGTTTCCTCTCATTATGTTCTAGCAAAGAGAGGCTTAAGTCACACACTGACGGACAGGACTGACATTCTGTGGAGAGTTTCAGAGCCTCTTTCGGGTTCCGCATCCCAGTGCTGGAAGAGCGGGAAGGTCCTCTTCTCTGTGGGGAAAGGGAAAGTGTGAATTTTGAGCGAGCCAATGGCCTTGGCACACAAATGACACTGGTGATGTCACATTAAGATGAACGTGTAGAGGAAAAGAGGGTAAAGTGTGAACCAAGGGGGTTTCGGGCAGGGCACACAGCGATTAACTGTAGCATGGACAGGGAAAGCATGCGAACAGCTCGAGAGGGAGTGTTCCTTTTATTCTGTGTGGGCCCCTGCTGTTGAAATGTTTCCAGAGAAATACAGATGCTTTTGCTGTTTTATTATCTCATGTCTCTCCCAAACGGGGCCGAATAAGTAAGCTCATAAATTCAAAGCCTTTAACTGTCAAAAGGAAGCTGTTTGGAAGCCTTTCTTTGTAGAATCATTTCGAGGCGCATAATTATCCTGGTGTGTAAAGCCATTGTTTACTGGGGCACTTGAGTTCAGGGAGGCAGCACATATCACAAATGCAAATGTTTGTGGTGAAACCGTGACCCTCTGGGGCTCTTTGTCCCAGCATTCCTTTCGGGGAGCCCTCCTTCTCCAGCCCAGGGGTTAAAGATCTCTCTGAAGTCACATTGTTCTCGTCCGCCAGTAGACAAAGGGGCTGTGTGCTGGTTATGGGGTCAGCATTTCTCACAAATATTTTTCTTTATGGCAAAACGCCTACAATAGGACATGGTTTAGAGGCCTTGAGACCCAGGGAAAATCCCATAGACTTTACAGAGCACAGGCTGGTTTGAGTTCAGAGTGTGCAGAGAGAAAAAGGGAGAAAAGGGTCTTTAGATGTCAAAGCATTTTTTGGTAATTTGCAGAAGTGATTTTCATTCTTTTTTTAGATGGGGCAGGACAACACTGGTTCTGCCATTAGCCTAGTTTTCAGCAATGTAACTTTTACAAAGCCCTCATTAGCAAATCTGTACCACAATTTTTGTTTTGCTGATGGCACAATATCAATGAAGACCAAACTAATAAGACACTCTGCTGCAACATAAATGTAACTAAAAGAGTAGCTCATCGCAGGTTTTTAGTTGAAGTTCTTAGAGCTTATTGAGATTCCCCAAGTCTAAACTGCTAATTTCCCACCATCTAGAGATAAACAATTGCAGTTTAACTAGCATTTTTTGTGGTCAAGACTTTTTTGCTAGTAACGTCTTTATTGGCCTTCTGACATCCTCTGCAGTGTTGCATTACAGTTCCTCATCTAATTGTCTTGGTAATTGTCTGTTGATCTTTGCTAACACTGAGGGTATTCTTGTTTATAAAGTGGTCTCTTTGTACCTCTCCAGACAACTGGATGTTTGGGTTGTAAATAAATCAGCTGTGGTTTAGCCTGGTCTTCCTGCTTTCTCTCCCCTTAAATTCACCATCTCATCTATGGAAACCCTCTATGCAAGGAAGTCCCTGTTTCTCATTCAGGATAACAGCATCCATCTGGAAGCTCACTGTTTGCATTGTCACCCCAGGGCACATGCAACTCCTTACTCTCCACATATTCCTTGTGGAAATCCTGCTTTGAGGAAAGTGGACTCTTCTCGACTGGCATATGCCTTTTTTACTGTATAACATCTGAAAACAGTTGCAGTTATATACCATTGAGGGATGCAGTAAAGACCTACCACAATTGACTGTCTAATAAAGCTAGAGGGTGTCTCAAATTACCAAGGTGTATTTGTTGAGACATTGGGAAGTGTTAAGTGATATTTTGCAGCCATTTCCTCCGCTGTGTATCTTAGGAGGGTGAAATTCAGGGTTGAGTGTGCATGAATAGCTTACTGTGAAGCATCCCTCTTGTGCGATTGCATTGCCAGGCCTAGGGACCAGGGTCATGCATGTTCACCCATAATTCAGCAAAGTCAATTCGTACTTCCTTCTGCTGTGAATCTTCTCACTTCGCTCTTGGCCATCTTTTTTTTTCTCAGCTGATGCCGTTATCTTAAAGTTTCTTCTCAAATGCTTCTGCAACCATTCTGAGGATCCGTCAGCTTCGATCCAGCAGTGCCTGCTCATGTTGCTGAAGGCAGGTTTTAACATCCAAATGAGGCACAGGGGGAAATGGCTAAAGTAGCTGTCCAAACAGAGTGGCTCATCAAGTGTGATTTTGAAAAGAGCATACCTGAGCTTGAGATAATGGAATATCTATGGCTATAGCTGGAAGTGTGTCGATAAATCCTCTTATGTTGAAGAGTGAGCGATAATCACTTACTCGATGCATTACACCAGAGATCTGATTATTTAGACAGACAGTTCTCATGGCACCTGAGTTGGATGGATGTATAAATGTTGTCGTCAGTTGAATGGTTACAGCTTTGTTACATGCCACAATCATATTGTTTGATACACTTTGATATTTGCCCAAAAGTCTCCAATAGGTCTTGAAAATGTGTTCCTATTGTACCGATATATGTGATATCAAAATGTTTTCTTCACTTCAGCTAGCCTGGGCCTATTCTGTTTTCAGCTTCAGTGCCCTGTGCATTGTAGTTTGTTAGCAGGATTAGGCTCAAACAGTGTCCTTTCTGTTTCTTAGCTTTTACATCAGTGAGGTCTAAAAGAGCTGCTTTACATTTAGTCCTGTTCTCACTAAGTATAAAAATGACCTTGACTCTTGACAAGACACATTACAGTTTGCAGCACAGTACTCAGAAAGTATCCAGTGCTTCCAAGTGGTGATATTTTCTGTGTACTTCCAAGGTCTTCCCAGATTAATCATGTGTATCCTGGCTCAGAGTGTCCTCTTTAGAAGTTGTTCTGTTTTTTCTTATAACTCTGGAGCCTTAAAAGGAGTCAGTCATGGCAGTGTTTGGCCTGACCTGGAGTTAACACTCTGTGGGCAAGAGGAGTGAGGATGGGCTGGCAGGCAGGTACAATGAGCGGTCGGCCTGGAGATCTTACACTGACCAAACGAGAAGCTAATAGGACAGGACAGCGAAGAAAATTCCAACCAGGAAATAGGAGTGGGGGGAAGGAAATGTGACAGTGTTTTTTTCTTTTCATAAAATGGGAGTGGGTTTTTCTTCCCTTTGACCCTGCTTTCCTGGTGTGGACGAATGGGCTGTGATGGGTTTCATAAAACAGCCCGGTTTCACCCAAAGCCTCTGAGCTGAAGAGCAGCGTTACCATGGTGACGAGCAGTTTCCATGCTTGTGGAATCGTGGCAGGATAGGAAGTGGAAGGGCAGTGCTGTGCGCGTCTGTGGCCTTGGGTGTGCAAAGGATGCTCGTGATGTCACCTCAGGATGAACGTGTACAGGAAAGAGGGTACAGGAGGTTCATGTACATGTCGAGGTTTCACAGAGTGAAGCTGAAAAAGCTAGGTACTAAAACAAATGGCGATAATCAGGACAGAGGCACATGCTGAGGGAGAGACTGTGTACCTGCCAAGATATCCCATAATCCCTCATGTCACTGACATCAGCCCCTTACAAGAATGGGGAAGTTTAGGCTTGGGGCAGCTTGCAGGTTGGTGACAGGTAAAAGTTGGTATGGGCAACCATAGCCAAGGACAATCATGTAGTGCTCTGAGCTTAATGCAAAAAATTAGCCTCTCTACATGTACAGGTTCAGACAGCTGTCTTACTGCCTGTAACTCTTTGTGTTCTGTCTCCGTACCAAACTAGCTAGCCAGCTGTAATGTGGACAGCATTGTGTGCACTGATATTTAGCCTATGACACCTATCAGGTATGCTATGAACACCCCTCCGTTTACGCTCAGAATGCAAACACTGGGACTAATGTGAAACCTGAGGGGACTGGAAGCATTCAAATTCCAGTCCTCGTTTGGAAAGGAGGATTGGCAAACAAAACCTGTCAGCTCCCACGCTGTTGGCATTGGATATGATATTGATATTTATTCCATAGAGCCATCTCCTAACATGCAAGCATGTGTTTGTGGGGTGGACAGCCAATGCTGAGTGTTTTACAAATACAGTTGTCTCTCCATGCACATTTTAAGCTTTCATACAACATTGGTCACAAGCAAAAAGGTGCTCAGTTAGGCCAAATTGTTGACAGAATTCTTGTTTAAAACTAAAGAATGTGGAAATACTTCTATTCCTGAACAAAAATAGCTGTTCACAAGATTGCCTTTGAGGTGAGCATTCAACATGACTAGTCTTGTGTGTTTGTGGCTCATTTTCACCATTAGATTTTTTTATATGATTGCAATTGGTTTATGTTCATCAGACTCAGGGGCTTCTCTTTATTTATTGTGGAACTTCATGTGATTTTCTTCAAATATCAAAGTGAATAAACCTGACATTGGAGTTATTCGTCTTTGGAAAATAGAAAAGTTTATTGTTTGAGGAATGTGTATGTAATTTCAATTTATATTGAACAGGTAAACGTCATGCAGCAGACCATGGAAATATCTCTAAGCTTGACTATGAAAGCTAACATTTGTGAAAAGTATGTGTATTTTCATTGATAATATTTGGTGATATATGGATAACACAAAATGGCTTGTTGTCCTAGTCTTAGAAACTGATTCAGACTAAGGAATGTGAAACCCAACAACCCTTTTTTTACTCTGAGGTGATTTATCAGAAGACCGGAATTCATACACTAAGTGCGAAAGGCATATATTATCAGAGTAGATTTGTGGTTTTGTGGGCCTTGGTGAAAGGTAGTGATGTGTGAGGATGCTGTGTTGCTGAGTCTTCAGATGAGTTCTTTTTCATCCTCCTTCCTTCTGCAAGCCAAGCCTGCAGCCTTCTAACATACAAAACCTGTTGGCTCTCCAGAGAGAGTTGAAATGGCAAGGGAATTGTTTGCGTGAGGAGTGTTCGCTACACTGAGTTTACACTCAGTTTTCTGCAGTCTCCTGTACTACGGCTGACACATGCTAACATTGGTAAGTAGCCCAGACAGAACTGTAGCACAGACTAACGACAGATGTAGATTGCTGGTTTTGTATTAATACTAGCTGTAAAATAAACAGAATGCAGGGTGAGAATTTGCATACATATGCATTCCTCAAAAAGGGATCAGCATGAAGAGACTATCCTGTCAGACAGAGCAGCTAAGGTACAGAATTACAAAGACTGATCACAGTACAGCAAAAAGGTCTTCTTGGCTTTATATCGAGTTGTTCTTTTTACTGTGGTGTTGATTAAGCCTATTTGCTAGCATGCATGACTTATTTGTGTGTTATTTGTACCGATTCACTTAAATTGCAAGTGTATAAATGTGTTTACTTTATGCAAACAACATAATATACTTACTGAATCTTTGTACATTCTGAAATTCTTCGGGCAGTGCACATTCCATTTCCTTCACTGTTCATCATTAATGTGTTGATTTTTCAAGCGTTTTTCCATCTTATTAAAACGTGCAGTCACCAACATTCATACTGTAGCTAATCGGATGTGGCACGAAACAAGTGCAATATTGTTTGCTCTGCCCCAGATAGTTTTGAAATTCACAGGAAAGGGGGTCAGAGGGGAGAGCTGCTTGGAATGGGGCCTCCCGTTAGCAGGGAGAACTGGTCCGTTCAAAACAAAAAGAGCAGGGGGCTTCAAGCTGAGAGATGCATGCTCTTCAGGGATTTTTAAAGTGAATCGTGAAATGAAAACACGCCTGTTCGTCCGCACAGCCAGTACCTCCATGTTCATCGGTGGACCGTAATATGCAAGCTGTCATCTCCAGTAATTCACACATGTATACATCTGCCTCAGTCTTGTCATGCATGTTAATTAGGCTAATTAAAAGGTACTTTTGGAAGAGGGCTGGGGGTGTATTTCAGTAAGGTTCCCTCTAAACCCCTGAGCCGCAAATGCTATAAACTGTTTGGCTTACACTTTCAGTTCCAAACTACCTGCAGTTTTACCCCAGTGTACAGGTTATTTTAAATAGTGTACTTATAAGTACACTATTTAAAATACACACCTGCACAAGCAGGTCTTGCCGTTTTGGTGTGTTCTCTCTTTATCTCTCTCTCTCTGTCTTTCCTGCTTGTTTGCTGCGGCCTTTCCTCACCACATCAGGGCTCTGCACTGTGTTTCGGGAGCGGTGGAGTGGGCGTGATGGCAATGGATGTGCCTGCTGGGTCTGCCCCTTCCCCCAGGGTTGTTTCCTCCCAGTCAAACACAACAGTCATATGGGGCAGGGTTCGGCGGGGGATCTGGTCCTCACCCAGCCCTCCATGCCCCAGCTCTCTCACTGGTGACTGGGCGTGGTGGTAGCGTGGGAGGGGGAGCCCCCCATTGCTGATGAAGAAGCCAGTATCTGACATTCATAAGGGGTGGGGAGTGAGAGTGGGCAGATTTTTAATGTGCCATCTGATAATGAGATCTCTCATGTGGCCCTGCTCCAGCTCTTTTAATGAACTAAACGTGCTAAGAAGATTTGTGGACTTTAATTGGCAGAAAGTCTATTGATGGGCTTGTCCTTTTGGAAAATGGAGGGTAGCAAATCTGCTGCATAGAGATACAAAGAGAGAGAAAGAGAGAGCACTATGGCACCAGCTTAGTCACTGATGGGAAAGTGACTGGCCAGATAAAATACTTTTTTATTGTGACTTCTCTCCTAACATTATACACTAATATGTGCATTAGTGTGTGCATTAGTTAAAGCACAGAGGACTGAATGTAGCTTCCTCGACAGAGGGAAAACCTGACACACAGAAGAATGATGCTTTTGGAGTTCAATTGATTCTGCTTTGATCCACCAGTCTTCATGGGCTGAGGTGTTATTGTATTCATTTTCCATGTAGCTGATATTGTGCGGTGAATGTACTTAGATGGGCATTGACTGCATTTCAGTCATGCTTAGGTGTACAGGTCAACTCGTAATACTTTTTGGGCCTACATCTGAAAAGTCATTAAATATCCCATCTCAAGTGATTTTCCTCCTCCTACTGTAGGCACAGTAGCAGCTCTTATTGGATGTGTGGCAAATCTTCCTATTTCCATTTTTGTCAAATGACAAGTTTCAGGTTTACAAACTACCTCCCTGTCTTATACTTTTTTCCCCACTTCCGTTTCTAAGACGTGAGTGTCCGTAGTTTCCTAGGCTGTTTTAAATGTGCAATTATGAAATCTCTGCTGAGTGAAACGTCTAATTGCCCAATCTGTGAAGAGTGCCATAGGCCATACCATAAAGAAAAAATGCTTTACTTATTTAAAGTTTGAATGTTTGAGAAGGGATAAGAGGTGGCTTTGCACTAAAGCAGGCTAATGGCAGCTTGCTGTGGCTGGCTAGTGCAAAGGAGCTTCTTCCCAGCATGTTGGCTACTTTTAGTACTGGGCTCCACCAGCACGTTTTCAACCACCCGCAGCTACATCAAGCACAAGTGGAGATGCAGGCTCTGAAAGTGGCCATATTCAGTTTGATATTGACCCTGATGCTAACCACAGCTCTGGCTCCTGTGTAGCATTTCACCATACAGTTTACTGAAACAGTAGGTCATGCTGTTCTGGAGGTCGCTCTGGATAAGAGCATCTGCGAAATGAATGTAATGTAATGTACTGAAATGTGCAGAAATTATGCCCCATAGTATTCAATGTAAGCATAAGGGATACATACATAACACCTGCTCTTACTTTATAGGTCCCTCTGGATGAGAAAGTCTGCTAAATGACTAAATGTGAAATGTGAAAGTATTAACAAGGCTTATAATCACATATTGTCCCTTTTGTAATGTGTTGTCTTGTGTAAGGGTACTGAATATTAATATCTCTGACGTGAATGGAAATCTGGGTGGTTGAGTAACTAAGCTAGGATGGTGTGCAGAACTGTCTGGAATTATATATTTAGGATTAGGGCTGCCACTATCGACTATTTTTCTATCGATTAATCTATCGACTATTTTACCGATTAGTCGATTCATCTAAACGATTAATTTTCCTCCAAAAAAATCAAATTGACCGTGCCTATGACCAAATCACAGCTGTGCTGATATTACAGTATAACAGCACTCCCTCTCATGTGATATTGCTTAATTAACTTACATCTTTAATTATATTGATCACAATTATTCAATCATTGTCTGTTGTATTTGTGGCAATCCCTACACAAAGAAATGTGCTTAAAATAATGGCTGAAAAAAAATAATTAGATAAGGTACATGTCCCAACAAGCCCAACGCGCACAAACACACACACTGGCACAGTCAATCAACGTAGAATAAGCCCAGATTCTAGCCTAAAGATTTTCTCAAACACTTATTCAATGGAAATTCTAAGGCCACGGACACACTTTCAAAGTCGTCAGATCTCTGTACTGTTCACACTACACAACTTACCGTCTTGTAATCGGCAATCTTGAAGTCGTTGTGGTTTGCACACTACATGACTGATCAGTGACAGGGGGTCACACATTACAAGATCTTTCACCAGGAGGAATCTCCGAGGAGTCTGCCTGGTCTCCAAACTACATTTTGTCACAAAAACACACACGAGAAGTGACATGGGGAATGATGCGATACCATGCGCGAGACAGGGATTTTTTTCTTCCAGAAATGTATGTCAGCAAGAAGCGAGCGATCCAAGTTGTTTGTGCGCTGATTTGCAGCGAAAAAACAAGGAGGGAAAAGAAAAGAATATGGGTGAGAGAATGGATTGGGATACGCTGCCAGGAGGGATTGTCTGTTCTACAGAGAGAGTTGGAGGTAAATGAATATTTTTGCAAAGAACATGTAGGTAGCTGCCTGCTCGTATTGTGGGTTGGCAAGGATGACAAGGTTACAAATACTGAAAAGCTTGTGTGTATGCCAATGTATTCCGATAGAAACTATATTATTGTGCCCCCCCATACAAATAGATGCATGATAAGACTGGGTTCAGGGAGCTGCTGCAGATGACAGCTCCTCCCCTGGATTTCCCCTCACCCTGTGTCTTGCATCGCACTCCCTGCCAGTCACAACCGGGTCACAACACTTTTCACACTACAGGGTTTGGACTCCCTGAGAGGTCAAGATATTTAGCCTGCTTGATATCTTTCAGGCGTCTGCGAGGCATCGGCGAGTCTCTCAGATGACGTCTTTGAACAATTCACACATAGCGATTGAGAGCCAATTTGCAAGCCCTGAGCGAACGCCGATTTGCCTCTGATCTGAGGCTTTTCTGGGCGATCTCCAAAAACTGTCGGTGAGTGGAAAATTAGAGCTAAAATCGTGTAGTGTGAACTAGGGCTGCAACTAACGGCTATTTTGATAGTCAAATAATCTATTGATTATTGAAACAAGTAATCAAGTATTCGGATTATGAATCGCACAATTACTCAATGGCTCTTATTTATCTATCAGCTTTTAAATTTAGCATGAGGTTGTTTTAGGCATATGTTAACTAACAATAAACACAATAAAGATGAGAACTTCATTCAAAAATACATCTTTTAATGAATGGTTACTAGGACTAATTCAGTGAGGGCAGTTGCTTGCTGGGGAGTACAAGTCTGCTTCCTTTGAAGAAAGCCATCCGTGGTAGCATTACGAGAACAAACCCATAATTAGTTTGAATTAATTCAAAAGCAACCCACATTGAGCACGCACACATAGACACGAGTTGTAGAAATCTTTCACGATTTAGAAAGTATGAAATTCTCCGGTGTTTTCTAAACTTGAGCACTCTGCAGCAACACTATCTCCAGCCATAAACATCGCATTGACAACGATGCAACATTTAAGCAGAGAATTTCTAAGTAGCAGACGGGCTCTGGTTTAACATTGTAAAGTTAGGGCACATTTGGAATGTGAACAGGATTGTTGTGAACAATAGGTTATTATTTGCTACACTGCATGTTCAACGTCATTAATAATTTATTGATCAAGAGAAAATGTATTTCAGAAAACGTTACAGCTCATAACGTGAAGTAACATGGCTTTTAACATTAACGTTAGCTATGCTAGCTAGCTAACTAACTTAACAAGACAAATCTTCATCATCCAGAGAAACAACGTGCCACCTCTTCAGATGCTCGTGCATAACTGATGTGCTCCCATGCCAGGCAAGGTCAGGTCTGCAAATGTTGCAGTTCACAACCTTCTTGGCAGAGTTAACCCTTTCACGCGTACGGTCACACCGGTGTGATTAGCCGTTTAGCGTGTATGCTAAAACCGGTGTGATTAAAACACTAGATTGGAAAAATTTTAGCTAATATTAGCTTTGAGGAAACAGTGATTTCACGTTAAAAAAAATAGCAAATGCTAACTGACAACTATGAGAAGCTTAATAGTGCTAATGAAAACATAACGAACTATGTAACGTAACACACGTGCTACATAGCATAAAAAATAAGTTACATGCAAAAGGGTTAAGAGTGAAATGCTGCCACACTTTTGAGGTCTGTGGTCGTGAAGGTGTTGCCATCTCTATTGTTCACTCCAGTAAAGCAACATAGCTTAGGCTACATGTCTGAGCATTCCGAGTCAGCACGAAAAATACACACGATGACGTCACCAAATAATCGACAATTAAATTCGCTGGCAACTAATTTGGTCATTGATTTTAGTCGACTACGTCGATTATTCGTTGTACCCCTAGTGTGAACCTGGCCTAAGGTAGCAGGCAGACGACTTCATGGCTTTAAAAATGAGTGTATTTAGCAGCTACAAGGACAAAAGATATTAAAAAGCTAATGGTATTTTAATAAACATGAATAGACAACACTTACAGTGGTTTTGCCTTTTCTGGTGGTCCATCATCCAGAATAGCGCCTGTGTGTTTTTTCTTCAGGTGCTCGTGCATAGCGCTAGTGCTGCTGTGGTATGCCATCGAAACTTTGCACAGTGTACAAAACACCTTTTTGTTTAGTGATAATTTGAAGTACTCCCATACTTTGAAGCCTTGGGTCTTTGGAAACTTTTACACTGAACCTCTTTTGCAACTGAGTTGGACTCTGCTGCAGCTGCCATAATTTTTTAAAACTGTAGCATTGACTGGAGCCGACCAATGACTGGAGCCAAAAACGACTGACGTCATGCACGCAGCAATTACATAATGATATTGAAGAGAAACATTTGTTATAGGCTAATGAATTGAAGTGTTTTAGAAATCAAAAAGGTGAATTCATAAAAAAAAAAAAGGATGTGTTGGTTTAAAATATTGATGTTGACGCATTTTCAGCGTCAACGTCATCGATTACATCGACTAATCGCGGCAGCCCTACTTAGGATGGCCAGTGGATCTGCGCTTCTGTCTCACGAGACTCTGTTCAGCTCATTTGTCTGTCTATTCTGGTTTATTCATGGTTGTTATTTTGGGGAATTGGTTGCCCTTGGGAGGCGCTGAGGGGGAGAGACCTTAGAAGGTCAAAGAAAAAAAGTGAATTTTCAGTATTTTCTGTGTTAAAATAAGCTGCTGATATTTTCAAAGACAATTATGTCTGAAGTAATACAGACATAATACTGATACATTTACAACTGTCATTTACGTGCGTCATTGTTGTGCGTTATTTCCAGCACTTGGGAGACTGAACTTCTATTAATAGTTTGCAGCCCACTGTGCTTTTTACAGAATGAGACATCGGGAAACCCCAAAACAATCCAAAGGAGCTTTTTTGTTTCGTGATGCAGTCAGTTATATGAATTGGGGTACGTTTCTGATGCCATCATTGATTGTCACCTCTCTCACTTGTGGTAGAGATCTGTGACAGTTTGAGCGATCTGCAGTTTGGCCCCATCTCTGCTGGTGACTGATGCAGGTGACACTGCAGTATGTTAATGGCTGCCTTTGCATTCTGGCAGCGTCTCAGTATGAAGAGTGCTGGCAAGAGCAGATTTGCTCAGACACGGCTCCACTCTGCTACCCACTTCCTGTGTCTTTAGCCTCATTTGTCAAGGTTATCGTGTTTCCCCGTCGCACACACACTAGCTTTTTTCCTGCAGCCACCTTCAGTGAACATCTCAAGTACAGGCGAGGAGCAGGTTTCTTGCTTGCATAGAAACATGTCAGATTGATGACTTTCAGTTGGAGAAGATTAAAGAGATGGTCGAGGAAAGAATGGGAAACTGTTGGAATCACACCAAGGTGAATTTTTAGCATGTTTTTCATTAACGTGCACTGCAGGCAGGTTTTATTAAACGAGAATGTTACTAGCTACAGAGTTAGAAGATGTGTAAAACAAACAGTACGCATCATGCTGGAGACAGCTGTCACTGAGAGAGCAAAGACATGCCAATGACTGCTGTTCAGTGGGACTGCACAGCTGGTCAGGAAAGAGTGAAGACGAAATTGCATTATTTTTAGAGAACTGTATTTGCCACCTACTTGAGGTAATCACATTGTGGTAGATGTGTTGGGGAGGCAGAGTTCATGTCTGTTATATGACCATGTTTCATGCTGTTTTTGAGCCACTGTGAAGTATTCATCTTGTCTTAAGTACTTTCCATTTACTGTTGAGGCCACCGTTGTGATAACACAAGGCAGTGATGTTTCTAGAAACAACACCTGTTCCTCACACTTTGTAGAACATGTGCAACAGAAGTACTATGAGGAAGGGACAAAACATCAATATTTCATACTTTTCTGATAAAGCTTTAAAGGGCTTTCTCTCTGCACAATGCTGCAATGATTTTATTAGGTGAGACTGTGGAGCAGCTCTGTTAAGTTATTAATAATTTATACTGTTGCCATGGGGGTTGTGAAGGAAAGTTCTGTGAAAAGTAATGGTGAAACAAATATTTTCAGTACAATGCTGGCGCTAGCAGGTTTTGTGTTCAGCTTTTTTTTTGTTACAGAAAACAGGTGCATGCATGGGAGTTAACAATGTTGTTATAGTGTTTAGGACCTTGTGCTAATGTGTGCTGATTCACAGCCCAGAGGGGTCACTGCTGTTGTGCCCTTGGATGAGGCACATGAGTTACCCCTGGAGGAATCCAGCTGAGCAAAAGGATAATGTTTTGTTGCAGACTGAAGACCCGCCTCTTCAGGCGGCATGATCTTTTGTCCGTCTTATATGCAGTTATATACATGGAAGTGTACTTCAGAGTTTTATGTAACTGGGTGGGTGGAGGTTCACATTCACGTGTGTGGCATGTGTTAGCATCATATGTGGAATAGTGTAGTCATACATATTGCTTTGCACTTACATGTCAATCTGGGCAGACATTTGTGATCTCAGCGCAATGTTTGGCACTGATATTTGTTCATGTATGGTTAATGGTATCCTGTTTGTCCCACTTTTCATGCCACTTGAGGCGATACAGACATTAAATGTGCCTATTAGACGTTGTAAAGAGTAAAATGTTCTCTCTGTGTCTGCAATTCAGCCATTTGGTCAGATGGCAGAACATTCTGTATCAAACGCAGAATCATGTAAATAAGTTATACCTTCTTGAAACATAAAACCACATTAACTTTCAACAAAGTGTTCTCAGTCTCTGTTCTGTTTTGGCTGTAATTTCATTTTCTGAGCATTTTTCTTCAACCTTGTTAATGTTTGCAAATTAGTCCAAAACCTGGTTTACTAAAAAATGGTGTATTATGTTGAGCTCAGTAAGAGGTGGCTAATTGTTTATTGTGAAAATGCTGCCCTCCAAATGTGGAAAATATCACAGTGAACAGCACAATAAAGACTGAGGAGGGGAGTTCACAGGAAAAATAAAGGTTATTTGGCACAATTAGGCCTTTGCCATTTAAATCACAGCATGCGAGTAAGCAAATCTATCTTAGCTGCGTCATTGCATTTCTTTTTTAATTTGGTTGATTCTGTCTGCGAAACATGAAGCCAGGACAGAAGTTGTGCCACCAAACCCAGGGCACTTGGGTGAAGTTTTGGGCAGTTGTTAAGTCCAACATGGTCCTGGGTTCCGGATAGTCTTTATCATAACTACTGAATGCAGTTCATAATGGCCCTCTATGTTTTGGTCATGCTGATGTGTTTCTTCTTTTCTTCATTTTGCAGGATCAGTTTGACAACCTGGAAAAGCACACACAGTGGGGTATCGAGTTTGTGGAGCGGTACACCAAATTCGTAAAAGAGCGGTCTGAGATCGAAATCAACTATGCAAAGCAAATTAGGTGAGAGCAAAAGGTCTTTTTTTGTTTTTTGGTAAATATTGTTTTATTAATACATCTTAATTGTGAATTGGGAGTGAGGACATTACACTGAGGACACTACAGCAGAAAGCCATGATTAGACTATGACCACAGACTGTAGATGTTGCTCACTTTATTTCAAGCATTTGTCTCTACACCTCAGCAGGTAAAAATATGTGAAAGGAGAAAGGGAGGGTCACCAAGGACCATCATATCAGAAGTTTTGTTTACCCTAGAGACCCTCCACAGAGGACAAGCTCCAAAATTAGCATGATGGTACACTTAAATATGTTTTACAAAACAAACAGCTCTTTTTACAAATGACAAGATGTCAGTTGAGTAGTTGCTGCATTGTTTTGTTCAAAATGATTATTTTAGATGTTATTGCTGTAATCAAGGAAACATTTTGTTGCATGTTCACTGCATCCAGTGAAAAATAAAACTCCATCAGTTAAAGTTTTTTTATCTGATGTTTACTTCTCATTTTAGAATCAATTTGCAGTATGTAGTATTTTGTAGTATGATTTTGAATGACTGAGTAATTATAATTTGAAATGATCCCCCTTCCCATCCCCCCACAGTTTACATCCAGTGTCACTTTTGAGAAATGTGAGCATTATAGCACAGGTATGAATGAAGACAGGCGATCCTGGAACCTCAGATCCACACCATTAAACTGTCAGCCCTCACCATACCTCAGGAGTGAGGACAGCTCATCTTTATGAAACAAACATTTAGTCAGTTTTAACATCCCATACACATAGTTTAGCCACTACATATCTGCTGCTGTTTTAATCCCGTTAGCTGACTAGCTACCTTGATGAAATTAGCAAGTCATCTTGTGTGTCATCTTTGTCCGAATAACAGCCTGCCTTGCAAATGTAATAATATTATTCAATAGGCTGCTGGGAGTTATAAATTACACAGTTCCATGGAGTGAGAATTACTGGTCAATTGACTCATCTTAACATAGCAGCTTTTTCTGATTGTTCTGATTGGTGTTATTTTGTGTCATAAATGAATGCATATGTTGCTTTTTTAAGACAAAAGTGCGTCAAAGCCCTCATGTGAATAAGGTTTATATAGCACTGGATATGGTCTATGCATTGATTGCATATTAGCAACATAGTCTTAAAGCACCTCGTTTGTGGAGCAGTACATGCTGTGGTTGAAATGTTGGGTAAGCAAACGCACACACAGCAGATGCTGCGCACGGGCTCGCTGCAAACAGCTCGGTGTAACAGGAAGCGTGATCGGTGGAGGTAGTGTGGGTTACCACGGCAACAAGGTGTCAGCATTCCCCTCAGCCTTGACCCACATTTGGCATGCCAGCCCTCGGCCTCCCGGAGTGCTCGGCCGAGACACCTTGGAGACGATGATTGTCCCTGATAACCCCTGGAGGAGGGCAGGGTGGGTAACAGCTCACACCCCAACAACAAGCAGCAGGAGATTCCTGCACCCCTAGAACCTCAGGGACAGCGGTTCACCTGAAACTCGTACTGTCTCATATATCAGCTTGTGTGGGATCTTCTGTGAAATAAGTTTCATGACAGTGCCTGGCTCTAATCAGTGTCTGTGTGATCCACAGTATACAGTTCCCTTAACGACACAGAAGCTGATTGGCCGTGAATGCGAACAGGATGTACGGTTGTCTTCATTTGTCATCTGTATAGATGAGCCTTTTTGTAGACGTGTAGGTACTTACTGAAGAAACTGCATTGGTCTCTCAGCCTTGCACTGAGAGTCTCAAGACCAATTATTTACCCTAATTAACTTACCTTGTTAAATCAAATTTAACCTGCAGTGCTTTCAGCCAGCAAAAATGCAGCCCTTTAAATCTAATAAACACTAATAACATTGTGTCTTTGATCTCAGCTTATCATCACCCCTTTCTGCCAAATGCAAACTTCTTTGGTGATTTTCTCTGATATTCTGGAGCCTTGTCTCATTGACCTCTTCCGAGGCTGAACTCTCACTCTTAACTGGTCCTGAATCTAGACCCATAAGATAGAGTTTCCCTGTAAAATATAATAGGTTACTAACTGACTATGCCACACAGCATGGCAGACCACTGCCTCACTGAGCATGCCCCCTTAAACGTCTGCCCGTGTTTGTATTGGCCAAAGTGTGACGCAAATGGTGATGTGACATGAAATGTGGCTATACGCAGGCAGTCAGAGGCAGTGGAGAGGGAGAGGGGGAGTTCTGCCTGGCAACAGAGCAGACGCCACAGATGTGTAGTGGGGGTGGATGTGTCTCATCAGCCACCAAGAGAGCCAGACAGAAAAAAATACTACAGGGCATTTTGTTCGGGTCGCTTGATTAATGTAAGAGCAGAATTTATCATCTGCTCATAACTCTACTGTGATCTTTGACTTTTTTGCTCATTAGGGTCCGACATAAATAATAAAAATATGCAAGAAAAAATGCATTGTTGAAGTAGACAGAATTAATAAATTTAGTGTGCAGTCTGGCAAAACTAAATGCAAATGTATTCTGATCAGCTGAGTGCTTGCCTTTGCACTGCAGTGGAGGGCTGGGAGAATTCTTCTGCAAAATGGCTGCTGTACACTTAAGTAAACACTGAGCATTGTTGCAGGATGATGAGGGGATGCCTCACTGCAAAGGGCTGTGGTATCCTTGGAGATAGGTGCTATAAAATGCTACAATAAAAATATAATCATAATGATGAGTACAAATTGGAAAGAATAAGGACAGCGCAATAAGGAGTTGCGTTCAAATTGGAAAGAAGCAAGGATTTCCAAGCATGTGGTTCTGAAAGATAACATGTTTGCATGCATTTGTATCTCTGACCTTTTCTGCAAAGAAAAATAAAAGGTAGCACATAAATGCATAACTAATAACCCCCAGGACCCATTGTTATTGACGTGGTGGTGAAATCAAATAACCTGGCTTGCTAATGCTTACTGGGTGAACTCCAATTGGCTGGCTTGTTGTTGCTGACTGTCTGTGAGACAGTGGCTGGCTGAGAGGAGCTATCCTGGTTGGTTTCACAGTCAGAGACAAAATGAGGTCAGGAGCAGTGGGTCTCCAGGGAAACTGCATCACAGAGCTCATCTGAGAAAAGAATAGTACCAGCAGCTAGCTCTAACAGTGAAGAGTAATGGTCTATTCACACAGGAACCAAGCCATCCATACCTGATAATGAAGTTGTGCTGACAGTGCCTTTAGAGGCAGGTAAAGCAAGGCTTTTGGTGTTGATTTGATTACAACAACAAAGTTAGCCAGATAAACAGTAGGACTTGTATGGAGGAGAGAGGTGGCCTTCACAAGAGATTTTTCAGATTACATGTCTTATTGCCAATGTGATGCCAAAGAGACAGACGATATACAGCCGAGGTGATGATAGGAGAAAACTGAGAACGTTGTCACGTCTTTGTTTGTTATTAGGAAACAACGCACACGTAGAAATGGTGTGGAAAAATGAGCTCCTATAAGGGGTGGTGACTGTCCCTCTCCACGTTGATGGAAATAAAGACTCCCACCTCCTTCAAAATGTTTGAGATAGATGTGGTGGTTTGCTCAAACAAGTTGTGTTTACACTAGCTGGAATTCAGCTGTACCTCATTGTGGCTGTGGCCTTTGTCACACTTGCACAAGCTCCAGGTAGGCCAACACCTTGGCCCAGGATGAGAATGGTTTCTGCTGGGACACTTTCCAATACGATGGCTGACGTAGCCAAAACAACAGCAGCGTGTTTTTTGTGGTGTCATCCTATGGGGAGGCTGCATGTTTCCCTGCACGCTTGCCTCCCATAAAAAAAGCAAACACTAACCTGCATTACTGTGAGACTGTGCTCACACACCGGCAGCAACAACGAGCGACAAAGCAACCGGAACTCATTCATTTCCGAGAGACAAGAACATAGTGGCAGAGTGTAGAACATTCATTCCACCCAGAGACATACTGTAATGATCTATAAAATCAAAAACAAGGACAGAATGACTGTCAGTAGTGTATGCAAAATGATTTAGAGGAGCAGTTTTTTTGGACAACATCACTTGTTCTGATTCAGTTTTCATATTTCACTAGTTGGCTTGTTGGAAAAACACTTGAGAAACATAGCATGTGCCTAGATCCAGAAAAGAAGAAGTATAGCTTAGAATTCTTGAAATATCTAAAGCCTTAGACTGGGGACTGCTGTCACTAAAAGCCTTTTTTATCCCTAACAAACGTGCTGATGAAAGTTAATCTTTTAAGTGCTATGTTGGGACACACAGTTGTGCTATGAATAAAGCCTAGCTTCAGACCCAGCACAGGCCCCTTCTGATTAATATCACAATGTACATGAGTGCTCATGAGTGCTCAAGAGGCAGTGAACACACAATTCTTTAATTTGGTGAATATTAAATATGAAGTACAAAATACATGGAATTCTGACTACGTTTATGGAATCCCTGTCATAAGTGCATATGTTGTTGAATGGACATTATGTAAGATACAAATTTTTATATTTGACAGTGTATGCCCAACCTTACACGTTTCAAAGTGGTAATGATTGCTGGAAATAACAGGGTAAGGACTGGGCAGGTAAATGCATGGCCTCATCAGCTCCGCAGCGAAACTCAGCTCAAATTTCAGAGAATAGTGATGTTTAGTCTTTGATCTAAAATGCTTATTGGGGGGGAGAGGAGGAAAGTACCTCAACCATGCCTACTGATGCTCAAGTGTATGTAGGGAGAGGCAGAGGGTAGATGGGGAAGTTACATTAACCATGTCGTCACCGGCTCTGTAACATTTACTTAGACTGTAACTCTGAATGCTGACATCTTCTCAATACACAAACCACAGACACATATGCATTATGCATTAGGAGAATAGTGTTCCAGCAAGTTCAGTGTTTCTGATCAGCCAGATATGCACTACTGACCAGGCCGCACGGTCAGTTAAACATCCCAGTTCCGTTGAGGTTTTGGGTGGTTCTTCACAAGCTGATTGGGCATCTGGTACAACTCTCTAATAGATGATCATGCAAAATAGAACACGATGAGATGATTTCACTGTTTGGTGAAGTTCCTTATTTAGATCTTTCAGAAAATGTGTGGCTTCCTTTTTTTGTTCAAGAAGAAACATCATAATTAAAAATACATATCATGGGTCTGTTTACAGCACAAACATGCCTGTTGACTGGCTATTAACTTATATCCCCATCAGTCTTTCCCTGTGAACAGGGCTGGGTTTAAAAATGGATTTCCATGTCACTGATTTTCCTTTCACTCCAGCAAGGACCTTTGGTCTGTCCTGCCAATCGCTGAGGGCTGTGAGGAGATGATTACAGGGTGCTCACCCAAGGCTCAAGTAAATCTAATGGTTAGCTGTTGCACTTGCAACTACAGCGTAATGACAGCTGGCACAATATCAGGCTTGTGACTGAGTGACTGGCATCTCATTCTTCACTCTTTTCCTCAGTTTTCCTCCAAATGGCCCTACGTTTTTACTGTAGCATAACAAGGTCCTTTCCCTTTGTCTTCACAGGAATCTTTCAAAGAAATACCAGCCGAAGAAGAACAGTCGAGAAGAGGAGGAAAACAAGTGAGTTTGTGAATCAATACACTAGGGATGCAACGGTACAGTGGGCCCACGGTTCGGTATGTATCGCGGTTTTTGGGCCACGGTAACAGTACGGTTTCGGTATCTTTATATTTAAGAAAAAAATAAAAACACGTCACCCTTTAAACAATGAACTCTTTATTTAGCCTCATTCAGAAAAATGGCAGCATGACTGACTATCAGGGCTGCTCGATTATGGCAAAAATCGTAATCACGATTATTTAACACGATTACTCATTGACTTTGGAAACATGTATTTATTGAACTTTTAACCCTTTCGCATAGTAACTTATTTTTATGCTATGTAGCGCGCGTGTTATGTTACATGGTTTGTTATGTTTTCATTAGCGTTATTAAGCTTCTCATAGTTTTCAGTTAGCATTTGCTATATTTTTTAATGTTAAATCGCTGTTTCCTCAAAGCTAAAATTAGCTAGAATTTTTCCAATCTAGTGTTCTAATCGCACTAGAGATGAAACGGTATGAAAATTTACTATCCTGATTATAGGTATTCATCGCAAATCAAGCGCAAAGGGAGGAGTCGAGTCTGCTTGTGCATGTTGTTTTCTAAAAGTCTTGGTATAATATAGGCTAATTTGTAGGTAATTTCAGAATATTATGATAATGCTGGAGAGGGCAAATTAAATAGCAGTGCTCTCCAATGTTCAGTTCCCCCTGACAAAAAAGTAGGCTAATTGACTCAAGACTTCGTAAGAGTTCAACTATTTACTGAACTTCAGACAAATACAAATAATGCTGTCACATCGTAGTTACGCTGAAAAATCCATACAGAAGAAGGAAATAAACTGGTCTAAACCGTGTTCTGTTTCAAGAATATGCAAATACAAAGTACACGGAATTCATTCTTAATAGCAAATTAGCTCTCTTAGAAGGCTGAAAAATCTCCAGAGCGCTGTCACTGTTTTCACTGACACAAAACCCATGTTGCACGCTGCACCTGTGCACCTGCGTCTGGGAGACTGTTGCTAACTCCGGTTGATGCTGGGCAGTATTTAATGTGAGTTTTTCAAAACGCGGTAATCAACCACGGTTTTAATGATTTAATTAAATTAAAATTTGAAACAGTAATACTAACCGTCTGGAATTTTACCGTGGTTTACCGTGAAACCGGTAACTGTTTGATCCCTAAATCAAACCGGTTTTAGCATACGCGCTAAATGGCAAATCACACCCGTGTGACCATACGGGAGAATGTTTGTTTTTAGTTTCCCCTCGCTTCTCCAGCTCGTATTTGCATACAGAGCGCTGATAGGCTCCAGGGAAATTCTGACTGGCTCCAGAGATGTTCTGTGGATCTGAATGTACAACATGCGTGTAGTCTGCAGCGCAATAAGCAAGTTTTGGAAATTATAGGAAAATGACAGGCATATCGTATTACCGCGGTTCATGTGTGCGTATTGAACCGTAGGGGGCGTACTGAACGGTTCAACAACATACCGTGTACCATTGCATCCCTACAATACACACAGGACATCACTGCTCTGTAGAGCACAGAGCTTGTGTGAGAAATCGGGTTTCCTCAGAAGGTCAGTCTAAAAAATGATCTATCTGCAATCACAGGGCAAGGTTGATTATGGGTGCATTTGTTTTAGGGCACGCTCAGTTAAACTTAAGGTTGAATATGAACATGAGCATTCTTACTTTGCTTTTGGCCAAACTCCATTTGAATAATGTTCAGTTGCTGTATTATTCAGTGACGAAAGCAATTGTTATTTCATCTTCATTAGCCATTGAGAGTAATGCTGTGTTTGTGTCTTTATTTCTTACACAGTAAGAGCTCATTGTATTGAGTCTTTTCCACATGTGATTCAACATTCAAGTCTGAATCCACTGCATCAAAGTCTTAGTGAAGCGATTTTTGTAACCATGTTCTGTATATATACAGGTTTATGTAAAATATTCACAATAATATTACGTAGCTAGCTTGCTATCAATTGCTAAATAGCCCTATAATGGGTATTGCAGTGAGTCAAGCCTTCCACCCTTAAGGGGCATTCTCAGAGTTTACAATGTTTTGGAGGCTGCTGCTGTGTTTGTATTGTGTAGTCATCCTCCAGCATGGAATACAGTGGCACTTCCCCTTACAGGTATACATCATGTCGGGCCTTCCTGTCAACTCTGAACGAGCTGAACGACTATGCCGGACAGCATGAGCTCATCGCGGAAAACCTCACCTCACAGATCATCGCTGATCTGACACGCTACATCCAGGATCTCAAGGCAGAGAGGAAATCGGTGAGAAAGCACAACCTCATTGACCTACATCCTCTAGGCCCTCATAAAGTCCCCACAAGAGGTGGCTAGGACCCCTGCTGCTGCTGCACTAAATTCAAGAAGTGGGAGAGATGCGTTTACCATGGTACTGCTGGCTCTGCAGCTTGTATTTCATTTCTGGAGTATACGTGGCTCAGAATACTTGCCTGTATCATTGTTGACTGTATCTCTCTCATCATGAAATGGCAACTGTTTCAAAGTACACTCTTTTCATAGTGTAAGTGCACCCCCTTTACAGAAGGTCCCCTTCTGTACACCACGTGGTATACTGGTACACTAGTTTTAATTGCCTTGTCCACTGAATTTGTTATTAAGGAGTTCTTCACCTTCTTGCTTGTTTCAGGAAATACCATTCTGAAGTTGCAACTATTTTTACGGTTGCCAAATTAACCTTTCCTTCTGTTTCGTAGCTAGTATTTTTCACAGAAATGCAGGGGAAAAAATCAAGGACATGCCTTTCTGCTGATTAATAGAGATGTGAAAATATAAACTCCTCTGATCTCATCAGAGCTTACGGCTCACTGAAAAACACCTGGTAGTTAATATCACCATCAGAGAAAGGTGACAAACTGAGCGTTTGTTCAGATCTTATTTAACAGTATTTCTTACAGTAGTCCTGTGGCTACTGGATTCCATAAGAAATAACTGTTGTAAGAGACAGAAGAAGCAAAGCCTGTCGTAGCCTGAAGAGTGTGCTTTGCCACCAGCTAATTTGGTTGGTACCCCTTGTGTGAGTTCATTAAAATGCCATTGAGAAGCAAACACTCCCTCGCTTTTAAAGCTCTCTTTGGAGCTCTATACAGAAATGTAGACGTGCCCACACTTTTCAAATGATCAATATCATCACACTTCTGTGTTCTTGCTGAAAGCCATGGCTGCCCCGTCCAGTTAATCCGTAGATAAAATTGGGTTAAGTATCCAGGTCAGTGGGGATGCCTAATGGGCGATGGCCAGGCACCCTCTCCCCCATCCCAGCCCCTCTCTCGGTGCTGCTGAGAGCAGGGCAAGGCCTCTGTCTGGGGCCGGTGGCCGGAAGTAATGCGATGGGGGAAATGCAAAATGTGTCAGACCAGACCCTCTACAAGGCGGAAGATACTGAGAGAAAGAACACGCATACAAGATGTGAAAGGGCCAGCCAGTACCTTACCTTACTATATACCCATTGGGGGAATTTCTCTTTTTCTAGTAGCGCTTTCCATTGTGTTTAGGCAAGTTTACAATATCCTCTCATTTGTTTATGGAGTATCTTCTGTGTTGAATGCAGATTGCTGTAATGTGTTCCTTTAAGGACATGAGAAACAACAGTAAGACTACAGAGAGGGCAGCTGTGTCATGTGACCACCAGAAAGTACGTGACCACTATCTGTATGTGTGGGCTTATTGCCCAATGAGGTCACTGCTGAATGAATGTATTTTCTGTGACCCTTCAGCTTTTTTGTTTTTCAGGGGCATGTTAGACTAATAGATAATTCTTTTTCTTGTTGTGGAGAAGATACTGTTTTTCTATTACCAAGCTGTGTCTTTTTACGAGCTAACTAACACAAATACAGGAAACTGTAAACTGTGTTTTCAGTTTTACTGTGATAGTCATTAGGATCGGGTCTTTGTCCTTTTAAGGTGCCACAGTTGGAGTGTATCAAGAATCTCTACTCGCTCTCACCCTGTTTTTGAGATCTGAATCAGATGTGCAGCACATGATAGCGAGCTCCTGATAAGCTACTGATAAGTTCTTGTTTATGTTGTAGCAATTCACAGTATTAGCTAGATAGCACCAAAGTCCTGATTTCCAATTATTTCTGATATGTAACCACTTAAGAAAAATATCCACAGATCAGTTGTGAAAATACCCATCCTTCAATTCCAGACAGTTCAGCCTAAATATGTCTAATTCCTATGCTAAGGATAAGTATTGTATTTAGCGTGACTAATTTTTTTGAAAGAGCAAACTGTAAAGTAGGGTATTAAATTTATAGATAACTTAGCAAAATATGCCTTACATTTTATATTTTATCATTTGGAGGTGCTCTTATCCACAGTGACTTAAAATGAGATTACAAATTGCATATGTTACACAAGAACAGGATCTGCTCGATTGCCAAACATCCAAGACTTATCGCAGCAAACTAAAAGGAGCATATACTTTGGAATGCTTCCAAGGTTGGTGGGCAGCTGTCAGTATTCCCCACCTCACAGTCAAATTTCAGCAAATATTGCTACAGATCATGGTTTCTACCTGGTTGCAAAAATCCAGTTGGACTAAAATGAAAAATTTCCACTGTTGGCCATAGTGAAGATTAAAGCATGTGACCAAGTTACACCATGGTGGAGAAAGTACCATTGTGACTGAGAGAAGTGAGTTTGTGTCAGTAGATGCTACATGATGGCTACATCGATTCATTGATGTCTACATTAGGGAACATCGCAGAGCACAGATGTGTTCGCATATTGAACATCCCATAACATTTATGCTGGTAACTGCTCACCAATATATTATTTTTAAAGAACACCATAGAAGTAAAATACTTAGACAGCATATTAAAAATTGAATTAGGAAGTGAGTCAATTATATTTTATTTGTCCTCTCTGATGATTTATGTTGTCTGCTAGTGAGCTCATTTAGATAAAACTGCTTTTGGAATTTGTTTTTAGGAACAGATTATTTATGTGCTCTTAGATGAAAAGGGGTGGTGTTTGTTATTACATTTAAATCCAAAATGAAGTAGGTAATAAATTTTGCTTTGCCTCATTGTTTGCATTTCCCATGTTGGTTATAATTTTGGTTTTGGCTTCTGAAAGTGTGCCAGCTACATTTTTGAAATCGTTTACTTTTTTACCATCTAAGCAACACTGGTTTAAACTGTAGGTGAACACCACCAGCTGTGAATGAAGTGCTCTCCATAAACATTTCCTGCAACCTTTCCCGGCATATAATACGGAATTCAGGAGGTGAAATCACCTCACCTCCACAATGGATCAGAGCAATTTTTAGGAGTGTCAAGGCATTAAAATGGAGGATCTCAGAAGGGATCTCCAGATCTTTTCTGCTGTCTCTTGTCTGAAGAATGAGGAGCTCCCCATACTCTGGCTTGGTGCTCTGTCCTGTCTTGCATTTGGCTACTCATGCTTTTGAAGATGCTCTGGGGCTGCTGGATGCTACTGGACCCCTACTAACACTGTCCCTAGAGCAGCTTCTCCCACTTCACTGACCCTACAGGTCCTGATTCTTTCTGCTTCCAGTACTTCCTCTCTCCTTGTTTCTGCTGCTCATTCCACTTTCTGTCCCTTTGACCCATCTCCCCTTGCGCCTACAGACCTAAGAAATAGGACCAGTAAGCAAATGAGAGGACTGTCCCTTTTATGTTGAAATGTGAGAGACATTTGTGTGTATATGTGTATGTGTATGCATGTGCAGTTAGTTAGTCACTCAAGAATTTTAAACTTTAATATTCTTATATTTTCCTTTTCTTGCATAGTTTGCAAGCTAGTTGAATATCATGAATATCTCTGACCATGCAACACATGAGCTGCTTGAACATTAATGGAAAGGGTGCTGTGTGTTAATGTCCAAAGTCCTAAAACGTAGACAGACTCTGTTGCTAAGGCAGTCATCAGTTTTTGCCAAAATCTCCAGCTCTAACTGAATAGAATGGAGGGGGACTGCACTGTTAAAATCGGATGCTTGTGTGTATGCCCAGACTCAGCCAAACAACGCTTCACAGATGACCCATTCTTTCCATTTCAATTTTGGGTTCCAAAAGCAACCCAGAAAAGATAACCAGCATTATGCTGTCTTTTTGATGTGTGGTGCACCGTGTTCCCTCTCAGTTTAAGCCAGTAATAGCTTATCTCCTCATTCCCCAGGGATAGCAGGCCTCTTACTTAGTTTTAATGCATTTGTAGCTGTGACACATTCCTAAACGAATATGAAATAAATGAACTCTTTTGTGTCCCTTCTGTGCTGGAATGTCTGACTCAATGGTGATAATTAGGCCTGAGGTGATTTCTGTCCCTTAAGGACACTTCAAAAAAAAAAAAAAACAACAGTAACAAGAGTTGAGTGCTTAATGCACATGCACACACATAGATCAAGCATGCACACAATCACACACACACACACACACACACACACACACACACACAAACATGCACACATGGATGCAGATAGTGCACATAATAAATTTAGATTGATTAGTTACAATGAAGAGGAAAGAAAGACCATTAAGCTTCTGTTCCTCTGGGCAGCAGCTGGGCACTGTGTTTCTGCAATGTCATGCAGACATAGTGTTAGAGCACACAAAGCTACAGGAGTCATGATTTAGGCTTTGCTCAAAAACCATTAGCCCAGCTACCTGGTTAATTCAGTACCACATCGATATACGAGCTTGGCTGCGGTCACTACTGTGTGTCAAACACAGGCATAGGTTGGGCTCCAGCTTTGTCCTTCCATAATTTACAGACTGTGCTGGGATCAGTGGGAAAGCAGGAATGCTGAGACAGTGCTGAGGACAGAGCAGTTTGCGTGCGGGCAGCTCTGAAAGGCCCCTTTCTTCAGGCCTGGCCAGAATAAACGATTTTACTGGATATCGCTGGATATTTATTCAGCCGTGTGACATGTCGATTGAAACCGTGGCAGCATGGCAGTCCTAACTCCTCTCCACAGAAAAACGCGGCATTGTGTGTCAGGCTGACAGGGCGCAGCGGTTTGTGCTGCGGCATACGTGTTCTCCGTATGCCCTGCCGCTGTGTGTCTTTTCTCTCACTGTTCCGCTGCGGGCCAGAGGGGTTACTCAGATTCATATTCAAACAGCTCAACAGGAGACCCTCTTCATTCGAAAATCATTTCCTTCCCGGTAAATTATCGTAGTTACGCAATTTGGAATGGCCTCATTGTCAATCATTCTCAACAAGGCTATGTTAACCATTGTGATAATATGTTAGCTGTAGCTGTAGAATTGGTGTACTTATTCTGAGGAAAAGTGTCACAGTAGGAAGGCTTAGTGTAGGTGTTTGACAGAAGACATTAATCTGATTCAGTTATATAGCATAACAACAACAGCAGGTGGGGAGTGGCGCAAGCACAAAGAAATTTTAGCCATTGTGAATCGACCTTGGTTCAGAAAGCTCCCCCTATCACGGGTTAATCAACGCCTTAAGGCGGAACCATTATGACTTAGTATCTGATTAAAATAAGATGATTCTTTCCAGACTGAGAATGAGAGTGTCCTAAACTATGTATCTGTCTATCAGACAGGCCAAGAACTGTATAAAATATGTTATTATTTATTATTATTATTATCATATTTACTGGCTTACAACATTATTAGCCAATCTTCAGATATGTCAGATCAGCATGTATATGGTCTGGTGCCTCCTGTGGCGTAGAGTGTAATAGCGGAGGAGGGGGCAGCAGGCGGGATTAGGTGCAGGCCTGCCCCTGCTGTGGGCCTTGCCATTCACTCTGTGCAGCAGGTGCAGTCTGTAGGACATAAGGACCATTAAATTAATACTATCTATTAATCCTGCCATAATGGGCTGAGCGCCCCTCCTCCCCTGGGATAAGCGGACGAGTGTCTCTGGAGGTCTCGCAGGGGGGCCGATCGCACGGACAGATGCCCCAGAGGGAATCAGCTCTGTAAACATTCACCGGCCCCATAGTGATTGGGGTGGGGCATCGGCGTAACAAGGCTGATTTATCTACAGCATAATGAGAGTAATGAATGGCAAGGCCACCACGCCCCCAAACACCCCACAGCCAGCTGTTGGTTGGATAGTGTTTTATTTTTACTTTCAGAATGCATGAGGAAACACTTGAAGAATAATAGTGAAGGGCCTTGTTTATATGTTGAGTTGTATTTGATGGCAATATTCATTTGCACGTCCTTCTTTCCTAAATGCGGTCCATGGTCTGCTGTTGAAGCAGTGGGGTTGTAGTTTGTAGGGTTGAAATCGGATGAGGAGACTAAATCCTTGAGCCCTTAATTTGTGCTGAGAAATCATATTAAGGCCTTCCCTCAGCAAAAGATGCTCCTGCCACAGAGAGATTCTCCTGGATGGGTCGCAGAGGCAGCGTGATGCATTGGGGTGTGGGGGGTTGGGGGGGTGGTGATTCATTGAAAAAGCACTTAAATGTGTTGATGAGACTGTGAGTCTCTCTCTGCTTGTAGCTGCTTGGTCTCCAGGTGGGCTAATTGCACGTGGCCTTAGGGTCATCGCCCGCATTCAGCCCAATGCTGAGCTCTCAATCTAGACTGCACACACAAAGGGTAGTGGGGGCAGGGTGAGGGGGCATCAGGCAAATCCGTCCCTTGATTCCATCCCTCCAAAACACATCACAGCGTTAAACCGGGATTATGTCCCAACTGCAAAAAACCTTAACTGTAATACCGAATTTGCATAAAGGAAAAATCAATCTGTCTGGAGAAATGTTAAAAAACAAAGACATCCTAAAGTGACCTTAGTCTGTTTGGCAGGGAGTCTGTTTTCCCCTTCTCTGGAAAACAATAAAATAAAGACCATCAGAACATTTTGTGCAGCTGAATCTGGCCCTGCTGTCACTTTTCATATTCTGGAAATAAAAAATCCTCTAATTACTTTAACTGAAGCCTACTATTGTTTCCCTGGAACCCGGTGATAAATGGCAACCAGCAATGGATACTTCACATGATAGCACCTTCATTTAAAAGACCACTAAATACAATCGATTACCCACATTGTTAACAACTTGTTTGTTTACCAGTTTAAATGCTAATGAATTATTCCTATTTTTAATCAAGATTTAAAGACAGTGACAAAAATGGCAATAATAACAAAAGAGTCTGTAGAAAATGTTATAGATTCTTGTCATCTATGCTGTAATAGAAACAGACCTACTGTATCTAACAGAAGCAAAGACCTCTCTTTCTCATTGTCTAATTATTCACCAAATTGCGATTAATAGTAATATCTTACAGTGTCTCAGTTGAAGTGTTGCCCTTTTGCATTGAGGCATTGTAAGATTAACTCTGCGGTGCTAGTGGTACTCTGTATACGGTGGTATTGTCAGCACTGCCCTGAATGCCAAAGCTGGCTAAATCAGGGTGTTGGAATCCCTTCTATGCAAGTGCACTTTTCTCCAGCACCAGGATCGCCAGGGCCAGGGAGTGTTTGACCCAGCATACTGTGAGCTCACTGGAAAAAGAGATTCTTGTCCCTGCACACAGATGTTCTTCCGGGGCCTGAGCCAGTGAGAGACGCCTCCAGAATATCTAAATGGAAAAACATTACGTGCTCGCTTGAGTGGCGGGACAGAGCACCAAGACAGATAGGGGTCCAAAAAAACATCCCAATCAGACGCTGCAGCTCTGCAGAGAACGGAAGGATGAGATCTCCGTTATTTAGCCTCGGGCTATTTATTTAGGTCTGTTTTCATGTTAGTCACTGACATGGTAGTCATTTGAATTATTTTGCTAATTTTGTATTCATTTTCATTTCTTTGTGTTTGATTGACATTTAACTTGAATTAAATGTCCATTGTATAAATGTCTATTGCATTAAATGTCAATTGTATTATCGTATAAAACTTAGTTGGCTTAAATATGCTCAATTCAGATAATTAATAATTATATAATACATATTTATTTAACTTAACACCATCTCACACTCTTACCCTGGAACTGTTATCACTGGCTCCTGTGTCTGAGGAATTTAAATATATACAGTAAAATCACCACATAAATCTTTTTTTTTTCATTAGTTACATAAAATGACATTTTGGCCACTTCCGGTAATACAGTTGAAGGCAGGAATATAATTAAGTGGAGAGCTTTGGGGCTAAGAGTCTTGTGGCGGCTGAAATACCTGTCTTTGATGTGAATCTGAAACACACAGGGAGCCGGACCATTTCACAGTCCTCTCGAGTTCAGTGTTTATATTACACTCGATATCTTTAGAGCCAGGAGGGGGGAAACCTGCCTGCTGGGAGGAGATTAATTTGCACAAGATTGATTCCATTGCTCCAGCAGGACTCGCACACCTTATCGCTCGCAGCATGTTCTCTGTTTCTGCGTGCATGCGTTTACACACGTGGGAGTGTTCGTCGGTCGGGAGGCTTCGAGCACACATGACAACCTCCCTCCCCTCCCTACGCCTGGCCACATCCAGCTCTCATACACAGCCCTGTAAACAGCCAGTGTGTGAGGCGGGCAGCGCCAGCTCTGTCTGCTGCCAGGGAACGGCTCTCACTGGGGCCGTCCTTCCTCAGGGGATTGATGCTTACGCCATGAGTGCAAATGTCTCTACCCTTTAAAAGCCTTTCACTCCAGTTTCCAAATCAGTCAGTGTGAGGAGCGATCGGGATAATGATTCTACCAGGGGAAATTCTAGTGCATCTGGCTGCTTCATGCCACTGAAAGTTGGGATAAGGTCCAGTCCTAAGGGCTGTCAGCTCTGGGATGCCGTCAGCCACGCACAGATTTAGACCATCAGTTATGGGATCTTAACAAAACAACATTCCTCATCACAGTGATAGACCTGGGTATGCATACAACTCTACTGAATCTTGATTTCTTCTATGCGAGCTGGCATGCAACTCCATGACAGCTTGTGAAGTCTCCCTCAGAGCTAGTTAGATGTGCTAATTTTGGCATGCCCTTTTGGTGTGTACCTTTTTCTCTCTCAGCTGTGCAATTGTTGTGGTGCTGGAAGGGAACCCACCCAAGCCAGCATAGTTCAACATTTAATATCGGAGACAGTGGTAAAGAATGCTACTGTGTGCAGAGGGTTCTCTTTTAGGGCTGTGCAATATGACCAAAATATCATATCCCGATATAGGTCATTTCATATCCCGATAACAATACATATCACAATATAGCACATTTTCTGTAAATTCAATGAATAAATAGTTTATTTAAAATGACCACATGGAAAGGCCTACTTCTTATTACATTTTGAATTATATACAAATAAATAAAAGGTACTTACTCATATTTTATTATTTTTCTCCTTTTATTTAGAACCTTTGTGCAAATTTTCAGTTAACCCTTTCGCGCGTACGGTCACACTGGTGTGATTAGCCATTTAGCGCGTATGCTAAAACCGCTGCGATTAAAACACTAGATTGGATAAATTCTAGCTAATTTTAGCTTTGAGGAAACGGCGATTTAACATTAAAAAATACAGCAAATGCTAACTGAAAACTATGAGAAGATTAATAACGCTAATGAAAACATAGCAACCCGTGTAACTGAACACGCGCTACATAGCATAAAAATAAGTTACGTGCGAAAGGGTTAAGCATGTAACAAAATAATAAATATTAATGTATAAAATATAAAAGGGTCAATAGAAAACACTTTTCAACTATAGATTTGTGTCACGTTTATTCTCCTCCATGATTGTTTGTGGCTTTGTGTTGTCTTCATAAAAATTTCCTGCCAGCATCCGTGCCGTGGAAGAACGCAAAGCATCATCCAAATGACAAAAAATATTGCCGTAAAGTGTGTGATTTGCGACACAACAAAATAAATGATAGAGCATAATATGAAACGATAGATGTTTTTCTATTGTCACACGATATATATCATCATATCGCACAGCCCTATTCTCTTTGATGGCACAAGGTTGCTAAGCCATGGTTCTAGGGAGCCACATTTTACCCACAGTCACTTCACCACTGACTTCACCTGATCCCCTTGGCTTTAGCCGTCTTTCTGTGTGCTCATACAGAGCCAGCACCAGGTACCCCAGTTCCAGGGGTGCACTGTGGGACCAGGCCGTGTCTCGCTGACACTGTCATCGTTTCCCCCGTGTCACTGCAGTCTGTGAGGAAGTGGCAGGGGCACTATTGGTTCCCAAGCACCTCAGCCCTACCCTGCCATCCTATTAATACCCCTGTGAGCTCCGCCCTCTGCCCTCGGTCCGGCTCTGACGCCTTTCACATGCTGCAGACGGGGTTTAGACACAGGGGGTTAGCGGTGCGGGACTCGGGCCAAGTAGATCACGGCTGTTCAGGAATCCCACACTGCAGAGCAAACAAACGCAGAGACGTACTGCTTTATATATGTAGCAATTATTCTCATTTACACTCAGCCAATGCAGCAGATACGGGAGTAGTTTATTTTAATGCTCTTGTTTTTTATTGATTGAAGATCTGCATATAGCACTATATAACTAGTACAACGTATTCTCCATTGCTTTTTTACTAATGTAAGATCCACATATAGCACTGTATAACTAGTATAGCATATTCCTCATGGCTTTTTTATTGATTGGAGAAGTATGTGCTATGACATATTCCCTATGGCTTTTATTTTGCTTTAGTAGGTTACAGGTACTCTACAAGCACACCAGGAAAGCTGTGTGGTATTTTCTCTCCGCTTTCGAACGTCCGTAGGTCGTTTATGTTTTAGTCTGTACGCCAGGGCACATGTAGAGGTAAATCACCATGGATACAGGGCATGTCTCACTCTCTTACATTTGTCAACTTGCTCTAGAAAGGTTGTCATGGTGAAAAATATTTCCTTGACAAAACCTGTGAGCGCTGTGATGATGTCACTTGTTCCTGTCTTATGTATAGTAGAGTCATTTCCTGTGCTCTATCTTCTCCATTGTGTGTTGCTTCTCTTTTCAGTGGCAAAACATTTTTTCGGCTTCTCTCTGTCACACGCTCTGTTAAGCCCCTTTGGATTGCAACAGGTTTACAGATTGGGTTCATTGAGCGCAAGCATGCAGTGTATACTGTCTGCTTTACGGGTGCTGTACATTCTTACTTCACTTTAGTGGAATCCTTGAAAGGAGCATGGACTCCTGGTGCACAATGAGGTAGACTGAGACATTTTGGGCTCCCTAACACTTCAAAGTGAAGGATCATCAGCTAAAGGCCTTTTTCTGTAGTGGTGGTAGTGTAGATGTAACTGTTTGTCAGTGGTTATAGTGCTTGACACAGCAGCAGAGGTTTTATTTCCTGCAATGAAGTTCAAGTGCTAGTAGCCTGGTGCGCCACTCGCAGTAAGACATCTTCTGTTCCGTGTAATAGTGTTTGTATAGAGATAGGGAGTGTGTATAGAGAGCCCCGAAAACATCCACAGTCAATGATCGGTGCTCTGGCATATGTTTTCAATAATTAATGGGAGTTGTTATTCCCAGCTCTTCCACCCACTCAGTGTGTGTTCAATTAAAAATGTGTTGCCATGAAAATCCAGCCGCTGGCTGCAGAGTGTGCCAGTGGTAATCACAGGGCAAGGCCTTTGCGTTGAATTACAGGCCTGCTTTTTCCAGGCAAAGGCTTGACCCTTTTACTCAACCTCTGAGGATGTCAATATTTAGCAGACCGGCACAGAGTGCTGTAGAGAACTGCTAAAGCAAGCATGAGAGAAACCTGAATTGCCCTGACATCCTCTACAATTACTCTGTAATTGTCCTCTGGTTTATTCACCATTAAAATGCTTATGTCGTGAGAATATCCACAGAGAATAATCTCAGTGGAATCAAACTAGGTATTCTGACTGGAACATGGAGAAGAGCCGATTCCTGCTATATTTCCCACTGATCTGTGTATGATGTAGACCTTCAAGTGTTTACCCATTGAGCCTTAAGGCTTATGGATTGCGAAAGCTATTTTTTATTTCTTGTAACACTGGGGACTCTTTAAAAATTTCTCACCCGTTTAACAGAACATATCCAGAGGGACAGCTGTTACCCTGCCCCATGCAACATGCTGGCTTGGCAGGCAGTTGGCCTTCTTTACAGTCTCTCTCTCCCTCTCTTTCTTGCTCTCTCTCTCTCCCTGCTCTTTCTCCTCTTGTGTTCTTTCTCACTCCCTCCTCTCTCTCTCCTCACTCACTCACTTGTTCATTCTCCTCTCCTGTTCTTTCTCTCTCTCTTCTCTCTCTCCCTTTCTGCCTCTTTCTAATTCTCTCTCTCTTCCTCTTTCTCTCTGCTTTCCTCTCCCTTTAACACTGTGCTGCACTCAGGTCAGGCTCACCCTCAGCTCTCCAGCGTAATCTGATTGTAGGTTCCTGTAAGGAGAAGAAGATGAGCACCGCTAGGGAGGCAATTAATCTGCAGCAGCTCACATGCCAAAGCAGGAATGGGCACTGCAGCACTGTCAGCCGGGGCTGTTACCGGGTAAATAAGCAGCTCGCTCACAGGCTCATACTGTCTGCTGTGCTGCTGTGTGGCAGGATAGAGGAAAGACCTTAAATTCAGCACAGCTCCCGCAAAGCGGCCAACGTCCACACGGACGTGAGGAGCCTAATCCGAGAGTGTAACCGCCGCTCTTCAGAGCGCATGATCTTAGAAACATGAGATGGATGTACATGACAGAGAGGGAGGGAGCGTTTCTGTGCGGGGCCTGAGGAGGCCCTCGTTTGCTCATAGCAGGCAGCCTCTGCGTGACCCTCCATTCATAACTCTGGCTGTCAGAGCGTGTGGAGCAGGTCCCCCGGAATGCGTTCCATATTTAATGATGGGGGAGGCAGATGTGGAGATGTGGGGCTAGCAGAGGTGGGTTAGATTGTTGAACAGGAGCAGTAGTTAGGGACGAAGAACTCATTCCGAGGCTTTTATTTTTGTGGAGCTCTGTTTTGAGCAAGGTAGCTGGATTTCCCTGCTACACGGACAGGCATTGTATGCGTTTAACATCCGCAGCTCATATCGGTTATTTGGTCTCTGTTATAATGGTTAGTAAAGCAGTCTGTGTGACATAGTCCATCTGGCCTTTCATACTGTCTCTCTATAGGCAGTCAGATAGATCAGCCGTAAGTCGGCTGATCCGGTTTAACCTCTAACGCTCCAAGCAAGAACCATAGATTTGGGTTAATGCCATATTTTCATCATGTGTTTTTGTTTTTGTGTTTCTTTTTTTTTTTTTTTTTAGCATTTCCATGATGGACGGAAGGCACAGCAACACATCGAAAACTCTTGGAAACAGCTGGAATCGGTGAGTTTCCCGACTAAGGTAGAGCATTAGTTGTTTTTTTATAATCAGTACACACTGAAGTGGTATAGTAACACAAGCAGACACAGAGTTACAGATTATGCAGGTATCATATGCCTGTCTGCATAGAGCTTCGAATAAGAACTGTGAGCCAAAGAAATAATAGGATTAAATTCTTACAGGCTTCCTCCTAAGCCATTTCCTTAAAAGGAAATTGTACACAGTAAGGGTATTTTGTTGCACATGTTGACATTAATGTGATTGCAGCAAAACACACATTTTAATTGAGGGGGTCTTTACTTGTGGAGCAGAATAGTTGACAGAGATGTTTGAATGACCTTTTGCAACCGGTCTGTCCAATGCAGCAAATGAAATCATGTAAATTGAGTTAACTGCCTCTAAAACTTCTATTACCTTCAAAGTACCTCTGTAAAGAACCAGGCCAGTAGTGTGGCTTAGTGGCAAGGAGACTTCACTCATATTTAGGGCATGGCTGGTTTCCCTGGGCAGGGTAACTGCTGTACTTCCTTTGGTAAAAGTGCTTACAATGTAAGCTACACTGTACAGCTGCATCTACTAAGCATGCATTTCAGGAAGTAATAATAATGATGATTTTGAATCAGATTCTCAACAGTTGGTTTCACCGTATAGACATACTGGTCTGATTTGTGTTCTATGAGCAGGATTTGTTTTAAAAAACAATGTGTGTGGGAGGAGCTGGTTGTCCCCAGACTCTGACAGAGGGTGTTGTTGAGTTCAGTACCTCAACGAAGCGTGGACCTCTGGTTTAGTCCCTACATTATTCAGTTGTGAGAGGCCAGTCTATTCTCCGGAATAGCTGCTAACAGGTGACCAGACCCCCTCTAGACTAACTGAGGGCGGTGAGTCCCCTTGGGGGCCTTGTTGCAAATTGTCTTCCATGTGCATCGGCGGGGGCGACGAGGCAGAGATGGGGTTTCCAGGTCCAGACGAATCCATTACAGCAGCCGGGATGTTGGAAGGGAACCCCACATGCCTGCCCCCCTCAGCCTTGACAGCGTCTGCCTTTGGAGGGGGTGGAATGAGGGAGTACAGGAATGAGGAAATTACAGATGGAGGAATGGAAGGAGGGGCAGGACGTGTGGAGGAGTGCAGTCCCCCGGACAGGCACGGTGCTCCACGCCTCATCTCCAAATCCCCCGGAGAATAAGAGAAATGTCGCGGCCTTGCGTTTCTTCAGGCATTAGCCGTTTGAATGATTTCATTGTGAGGGGAAGGGCCATGGGAAGCCACAGCGCACACAGATTATATAGGCACAGAGCAAACACTGTTTGTTCAGATGGTGCTCCACACAAAGATGTCCCTCTACTGTACATTCACAAACGGGGGCTGAACACTCCTTTGACTCTCTCATGGCTGGTGCTGTCGGCTGCTACATGGGATTGTCCTTAGTAGTGTTTGAGTCTAATGGGGGACGTTGTCGCTGAACCTTTCAATAAGATGAAAGGTTGATGAGCTTGATTGTGCTCCACAGAAAACTGCATGAATGGATAATGTGTAATCACGTCTGCTAAGCAAGTAAGGAATTTAATACTTATTTTCAGTTTAAGTTCACTGTCTCCCCTGGGTAAGTGATCTTAGTTAAAACATCCACTTGTGCCAAAAGTAACATACAGACGTTATTTTATCTTTATCTCCCTGACAACAATCACCCACTGAGGAATAATCTCTCTGCTCAGACTTGTGAATCTGAAACTTGAAGAGATCTGGTCCAGTTTAGGTTCTCTGTGTAAGTTTCAGTGTGTGCTCCTCTGGGGGAGTGAGGTAGCGTTCACACAGCCCACATGTCTTTGACTCTGTCCTTTCAGAGTAAGCGCAGGTTCGAGAGGGACTGCAAGGAGGCGGACAGGGCCCAGCAATACTTTGATAAGATGGACGCGGACATCAACGTGACGAAGGCAGACGTGGAGAAGGTGAGTAGCGAAGCCAGGGTCCGGGGAGTTCACCTCGTTCTACACACAGTCTCCCACTGCCACATACAGTGGGGCCATCCCACACACAGCCTGGGACCGCTTCTCACGCCCCCCAACCCCCTTTCCAGTGTGGAAATGATCTTTCAAAGGGACTAAAAGTAGACAGACTGAGACACCCGTGATGCCGTTCTGAAGGTGAGGATGTACAGGCCTCCCTAATCTGCTGTACAAATTTACAAGCTCCAGCAGGGCATTGTGGGTTTACAGGCCCATGCAGATGGAGTTAGTGTTTCCCTGCAGCACAATGCTGGCATTGTCACTGGGTCCCGCAAGCTTGCCAGTGTGTGCTCGGCCCAGCCCCGCAGTGACCGGGGTGACAGTGAGCCTCACTAATCTCCACAAACCCCTGTTCTGAAAGAAGGGCTCTTGGACCAAGCTCTGAAACGCAAGCTCCACATGACAACGATCCGCAAAAGTCCCAGCTAATCGATAGATGATGTCTTAAGCAGTGCCCTGACAACCACCATGTGCATATCCTCTCTCAGTAGACAGCTCCCAGTAAAGCTTGTCCTATCCTGTTAGTAATATACTGTGGTGTAGTATTGTGCCACCCCAAGTTTCCCTCAATGGCTTGTAGTGTCTGATCATTGTCATGTTTTGCATGTGACGTGCAGATCCTTGTGCCGGATTGTCACTTTCACCACTGAGTTCACCAGTGGCCAATCCCTGTCTGCAGCGGAGGCAGAGCCTCAGAATGTACCCAGTAGTTTTACTGGAGACACACTCACACAGAATGTTTGACATTAAGGTGAAGCGGGATGTATCTTTAACACCTTTTAGCTGTTGTAGCCGTTACCCAGGGTCTAAACAGGTCATTAGAGACTCACCTTAAAAATATCCACTGCATTTAGCAGCAACCATTCACCTGCAGGGGTTTATGGCAAACAGGCGGGCCTTTTCCACAAGCACCTAGATCTAATAGCTGCAGTGGTTTAGATGCAATTATAATGCAAATACAGTTCTGAAAAAGGGCTCATTCTTCCACTGTGGAAACACAGCCAGTGGGGCCACAATGCCTTTAGTGCAGGAATGCAAGTTCTGTGAGGAAGTAAGATAACAGCATTTCTCCCTCATTCAGTGCTGTGTTTCTCTAACACTCTGTGTGAATGCAGAACAGATTCCTCCTCTGTGAGGGGAGACTGAAGCATCCCCTGAGGTGACTCAAACAGAGAGTGCCCAACACCAGAAGCAAAACACTTTGCAAATCAATGCCAGCCTCCATTTTACATGTTCCACTGTAATAGCAGATTACAGGAAACCACTGTATCGGATGAGGTCTTTTCTTCTTTCTATGTTGAACACCCTTACAGCAACCCACAGCAGTCTTCTGTCTTATTCACTAATTCCTTAAAATTTAATGCGCATAATGATAGCCATTCATAGAAAAAATAATCAATCACTGAACCAAATATAAAATTCAGACAAAGTATATACACATTTCAGAAACAGTGCTGAGTGCTAAAAAGTTTTGAAAAGCTGTAGCTGTCATCTGAAACTAACGGGATTAAGGTTACCTAGGGTTTCTGGATTTTAAAAACAAAACAGTCCTCATTGAACATTCATCTTCTCTGAAAAACACAGAACCCCTGTATATTCAGTTCTGTGTGAGTAGGACTTTACGATTTATTATTTACTGGACTGAACAAACCGTGGAGCTCAAATACCAACGTCAGGACTGTTTCCTCACTGTAACTCAAAAAGAACTGTGTATTTTTGTAAGATAAGTTATCATATTTTACTAGTGTAAAGCCTTATGGGTATCTTACAGTAGACAATATTATTACTTACAGTATTCTCATATGACACAGTAATATCAGGTTGCTTTCAATGTGTTTCACATCTGTTACGGTTATATTTTCTGACTGTTGGATATGGAAAGTGTAGACCCTCCTCCAGTACCACATAGAGATTATCATGTCAGATGGAATGTTGGGTGCATAAACATTCTAAATCTTCTAGGGCGGTGGGGTTTGATAAACACAAGGCTAGCGTCTCACAGATTAGCCAGCTCACTCTCACATGCAGTTATGCTCTCCAGCCACTTTCCACTGTCATGTGACCTCACACACTCTGAGATGGTACTAGGCTGCACAATGAAGGGCTTCTTCAGATCGTCAGCGCATTAAGGGCTGATCTGACACATTGAAATGGGGCTTCAAGAGGCTGTACCTTACACTCCACGCTGTCTTTGTGTATGTGTGTGTTTGTATATAGAGATGTGTGCATATGTGTGTCTGTGTGACACAGAGAGCGTTTGTGTGTGGTGGTGTGTGCATTGTTCTTGAACGGATAGCACTCATACTAGCCTGTCTTTGAGTACAATGGTGCCCATTAACTCTTGTCCATATTAACAGTCATCTTCATATAATGGGTTTCTCCACCATGTAGGATTTATGGGTGGAAGCTTCTTGAGTTCACCGTTAGCTGAGAGTTTGATGGTGAAACAGTCATGAAGGTACACAGGAGTCCTAGCTTTGCATTTGTGGTGGGTCACACAGTCTAGGTTTAAGAGATGTGCCCAGACAGTTCAGCATTATCCGCTCATGAAAGTACTCACTGAATCTGACACTGCAGGGAAAGCTGTGAGAAGGGCCGAGGATGATGGTGTGGTTTGTAATCACAGTTGATTTCAGCAGCATACCTCATGCATGGCACAGTGTTGGATAAATGAGAATACTGGCTTAGCTCAGAGTTGCACGTGTTGCACCAGTGACCGGGAGCTCACAGCAACACAACAAATGAAATTGGTAGATACTGAGAAAAAGCATTGGGCATCCCAGATTAAAAAAGAGGTATTTATCCAGATCATCAAGTGTTATTTAGTTATATCCAGTCTTATTTCATTTGTGGTAGCATACCTGTGAGCTTATTTAATGGCCCTAGCAAAATGTTGGCTTGAATTTGCTCAGGAGGAAAAAAGACTGCATTTCATTTGCTGTTCTGCAGTACTTTCGTGACAGAGAAAGATGTTGGTTTTTCGTAACCCCAGCATCTGCGCTTTTGCATCTGCATCAGTAATTCATCACGTTTCATTGCAGTTGTGTGCTGTAAAATGAGAACACTGCCATCACGTTACAGCCCTGGCCTAAAGTGGAAAACGTGAGCACTCTGCTCCTTTACTCCGACTGTGACTGCACTGAAGTGACTGAAGTCTGTGGCTTTAAAAGGTCCTTGTTGGCCTGTATTCCTCTGAAGTGCTCTCCCTTGCCCTTTTGCTGTCAGACTGTAAAAGTGTACATTTTTGTTGAGGGACCATTGGCACACAGAACAGAGCAGAGGGCCCAGAGAATGTGAACTGTTTTTCCAGGGCTGCTGAGGACATTTAAGCCATGATGAATTTAATACAGGGTCACCATGTCCACCCAGCCCTGCCCCCACCCATAATCCTTATTTTTGGGGTTGCAGTCCAATGGGTGGGCCAGATCTCTTCAAAACATACTCCAAGAATGGAGGTGAAGAAAGCAGAAGAGGGCGTATGAACGGAGTAAAATCCTGAATTATCTCCAGATAGTATACCAGATTATGGAGGTACCGCTTTACCTTGTTTACCACTGCAGTCCTTCTGAAGTGTATCAGAAGGTCTGTCCACATATGGTGTATTTACACGCAGAATTTGATTTTGCTGAATTTCCAATATGTTGGTGCTTGCCCTATTGAAAGGTTTTGGTTCAGCATGCTGATAACCTAAGTGTCTGACCAATCTCAGGCATCACCACAAGTTTAACATTGATTCCTTTCCTTCTGTGTAAGCAAGAGACGGGGAATGGGATTACTTCTGTTCTTAAGTACACACATCAAAATATGTGTGTACTTCATACCATTCCAATGAAGGGAGAAGTAATTCAGAGTTACAGTGGGCACATGAGTGTTTTTGCTGTCTCCTAAATGGAGCAGTGTTAAACGCGTGTTGTATTTCAAAAGAATTTGTATACCATATTCTAAATGAACTTGTAGAATCTGCTGATGAGAAGATTCTTTAACCGCATGTGTTTTCTGAATAATAACCCCCCACCTACAAACCTCATACTAGTCAGAGTCCTCCAGAGCCAATAGGAGATAAAGCAGTCACAGTAGGGGTCCTTTGTGGAGAGGAGTTGACTCAGGAGGAGAGGGGGAGTGAATCCCTGTTGATTCATGGTTTACCGTTAATGTACATTGTTAGGACAGGACACAGCATGCCATAGCAACACGATAACAGCGACTGTCCCATAGCGGCTAAGGAGAAATATATGTGTGCGCTCTCTCTTAATGTACCAAAAGGCTTTGAATTCCGTATGGTCAGTTTTCAATCTGTCAGAATCCAAGAGACAACCAAGAGAGACCAGGGAATGTTGATTCAGCTCATTGTTAGAACAGGAGTTGATATGTTCTCATGTTTTCTTGCCCTGCTGTCTGGAATTCCCTCAAATTATCATCTGGTTTCACTTCAATCAGGGTTTATCACAGTACACATGCCCTCAGGTTTACAGTTATGTTGTGCTGTTGTTGTTGACCCTATGTGGTGCGTATTTTGTGCTGTGTTCTTTGCTTGCTGTCTGATTTCTTGATTTCATTCACTGAAAATAACAGGAATAATAACTCCCACACATTCTCATACATACTTCAGAAACACATCTCTTTTTAACCAGTTGTCTCATGCATATTTCTGGTTTATACCATGCATGCTTCCATAAAGATACCAACCCTTTTCCTAGTATTTTTGCTCAAGGACTTTTCAAGGCCAGGATCTGTCTGGGGACTGGACTAGCCCGCCCACTAATTAGTATTTTGTAGTCCAAGACTAGGCCTGTGAAACCCCTTCCCAGTGCCCTGAAGCTAACTCCTCTATTTTTGTTTTCCGACATGCCTTGAAGCGATGTTCCCACAAGGTAGGTTCACGAAGCGTCTTTCATGTTTGTGGGGACCTGTTTTATCTGTTCAACGTGCACCCATAGTCACGCCACGGCCAGTTCACCACCAAAGACGGTCATCTGTTTGAACCTAATAGCATTTAAGCACTGCAGTCTGCCAGCCAAGGAATTTACTCAGACTCTGCCAAGTTGCAGGAGTATCTACCTGGTCACAACCAGTGAAAAAAGAGCTTCAGCATCCTTTCCTGTTTCATTGCTTTGATCTTCTGTCTCATCATCTAGACACGACTTCATGTTCAGTAATGCTTTACGTCTGCAAACGCTGTTTTATTATCAGACCAATTAAGATAAGAGCAGAATCATTTATGTTGACTGCCAAATATCTCAAATCTAAATATTTGAAGAAGTCCACAACAGTTTATCGTAAATATGGTTACGTATTTAACGGTATCTATTACTTGTTTTAAGGAGAAGCTTGGGAACCTCTGTAAGCACTGAGATAAAATGAAATCAAATACAGTGTGACAGTACTGTGTTCCCTTAAGTACCTGTCTGGATGAGTGGTCACACCAAACCTGTACTGGTTTGGGGGAAGCTGTGACTCATCTTTGGCCATTAAACTCCCAGTGCCAGGGAGGACCTGTGTGTTGTTTACAAGGTCCTAGTCTGCCATCTGGTCTGTGCGCATACTGTATGTGTTACACCTGTGTGTCACATGGTTCTGTCCTCATGCTCGTTTATCTGTGAACCCTCCGCATGCCGAGCGCAGTCTCACCAGAGAAATTCCTGTGCTTTTACTCTTGAATGACTTGCTTGACTCCTCTGGACAGCATTCGTGCCACTTGTGTTGTTGATTCAGTCCATTTTATTCATTTGTTCATTCATTCATTCATTGGTGCATTCATATTGTTTCTTCTTCTCTGGACCACTCCACAAGCATGAAATTAGCATCCTCATTCTCTGTGCCTGCCTCCACCCCTGATTTACTGACTTTGCACATTCCCTGTGGGGCAAGTATTAGTTACAGAAAACTGAATACTTAAAACCCAAAGTGGAAATTATACCGGTAACCACTGGTGTTTCCCTGTGATTTTGGTTTGCAGCTGATTTCCAGTTAAACACACAGGCACATAAGCACATACATCCAAATCAGTGTCCAGGCTAACACAAAAATTGTCTTGTTAATGCATTTCATAGGTGTGAGTATTAAAAACAGTAATTCCCCAGCAGGAAGAACCAAAGTTAATGTCTCACTCTTGATTGCCGTTAACCACCTGTGGAAATGTTTGGGTTTCCTGTGCCTAGTTGTGTAGAGCTCATGTGTTTGCAGGATTAGTCAATTTCCTCTGCAAAGCCCAATGAGCTGGCAGGGGAGATGGAGATTCACAGACTCGCAGAAACTCAGGAAGCCATTGGCAACTGTCCGACACGCTTCTGATGAGGTTCCACTGCCCAGCCTGGGTAACGTGCAGGTGAAAGATTTATTCAAAATAAGTGCATTCCCATTACCCCCTGCTGCCACTCACGCTCTTGATAGAGTGAGAGGGGGATCTTTCCTGCAGATCTACAGTCATAAGCAGCCACTGAGGGGCAGTACCTGGGGGACCACACTGCAGTTTGCACCATCAGTTTTACTTATCAATGGCCGGAATGTGCCTGCAACGTCTGCCATTTGACATAAAGTTCAGGACTTTCTTGGATAAAGATTTAATTTCACACTTTTATAATTTTGTGGAAGTCCCCAGGATATGAGCTGCGAGTAGCAAACAGTTCCTTAGAAACCCATAGACACTTCCTTAGAAGCCTACAGACACTTCCGCGATGGTGAGTTTGCCATGGTGAACCTGAAGTGTTTTTCTCTAAACAGGAAGCGAAGCGATAGAAATGGAGGGTGCTCTGGCTGCAGCTCACTCTGTGGTTTTAAAGCTGGCAGGGAGCCAATGTGTGCCTCTGCCTGGTGGCCCTGCACTCTGTGGGGTTTGTGTGCACTTTAGATAGTTTAGCCCGTATTGTGGCTCTCCTCGCCTTTCCCTGACCATAATCGCATGGTTTCCGGGCAGGCTCAGTGTTGTGTGACGTGCGGAGAATGATCAGTGTGTTGCTAGCAGATACCTAATGCATTTGTTTAGCTGAATTGCCTCCCTCCGTGGTAGAGCCCTCGTCCTGCCTGTTGATTCAGGGGGCTGTTGTAACAGCACCAGAGCACCTCCTTCGCCTTCCCTTTTTTGCCAGTGTGGACACTGGAAAAACAAATGCAGGCTAGCATTAATTTTTGAAAAGCATTCAGATGGCAGTGCTAAAGCCTACCTGCAGTCTCTGTGGTTTTCTCTCTTCATATGCAGTATGAGATTAATTTGGTAAATGAATTTTTCCTTGTTTGACCAGGACTAATGAATATTGCGGAAATGACTGTGGGTGTGTGCGTGTGTGCCTGTTGGTTATATTTGTGTGTGTGAGTTGATAGTTCTGAACTGGATTGGGATGTGGAATCCTGAATGAAAAAGCATCCTCGGCCCCCAGGAGGATCGGGGAGAAGGAGGAGGTGGAGGAAGTGATCAAGGAGCCGTTTTCTGATCGCACCTCTCTCTCCCCCTCCAACCACTCTCTCTGCCTGCGCTGCCAGCTCCTCAGTCAGCTCCTTGCCCTGTTTCCCTCTGATGCGACGCCTTGCCCAACGCCACAGCCCCATTATTCTCTCTGCAGCCATTGGCCGCCTGCTGACCGGTCTCCTCCACACTCCGAGCTCTGGCCCAGGCTGCAGGATGCGCCAGGCTGCGGTGTACTTCAGCGTGCATTCGAGCCATGCTCACACTCTGGGCGGTTTCGCCTGGTACATTTTGCTTTCGCGTTCTGCTGCGCTCGATAAACACGCCCGGATGTGAGGCTTTGTGGACAAGTGTGTGGTCAAGGACTCGGCAGCACGTGTGCCACACGCCTTTACAGGAAGAACAACCCTAGGAAATGATTCATAAGTCGCTGGGCTGCTGCCTGTTTTCAAACCAACCATACGCCAAGCAGGGAATATAAAGAATAAGCAGAAGTTTGGGTGAAGTTCTCTGTGGGTGCAGATGGACAGGTTGTAGAGGTGGGGCAGGTGAACCAGCTCCACTGATATTTTGCTGGGACAGTTCCTCAGGCAGTTGTGAGGCAGCTGGACAGTAATGCTCTGAGATTCTCCCACTGTAGGGCCTCCATACAGACCACATCACTGCTGTATGAATGAGTTATGAATGAATGCTAATAAATAACTAAAACCATTGCTCAAAGAGGGCCCCTCACCGTGTTGACCGAAGTCAGTGTTGACAGAAAACACTGTAAAGTTCAGTGAACCAGAGACAGAGAAAAGCGTGATGCTAAAAGGCTGTCGCCGCCCTGGTTCAGATATTGTGCTGCTCGGAGCACCTCGGCCATGCGAGGGTTAAGCACAGCTCTGCATGTCTGTCACCTGGATGTTATTAATGCTGCTCTGCTCCGCGCACACTCGTGCTGTTCTGAGCATGCTCTGTTCACAGACACTCATCCCTGGAGGCTTGCTGAGCATAAGCTCACACTGACAGAGGGGCGAGCAAGGTGGAGAGGTCATTTTTGCAAAAGTGGTGTTGTTGTTTAGGTACCCGATTATTAAGGCTCTCAGTAAGTTGCTTTTTGTCATTTTTACAGTTCTTCCCAGTAATTACGAGTACTGCAAAATATTTTGGGGTTTTGGAAATCTGTGATGTGAGCAGCATGATTGCCCTGTTCTCCTATTTAACGAGTCTGAATTAGAGGGCCTACCTTCACATCTTCCATGTAGACATTTCATTCTTAGTAATGTTTAGATGAATGTAACTTTCCAGGAAATTTAAAATGAAATATTTTAAAAACTTCATTAATTAATCCACAGTATGAGTTAGTCAATTGCTGCAGCCCCACTGATGTGAGTGTGTAGCTACTTCTGTGTACACCTGTTCATGGCTATTTATATGCTTTCACTATTATATTTTCACACTCTTAACCTATTTAATCCTCAGCAGTGTTCCATTGAACCACAGCCAGCAATGTGAATGTTTCAATGCTGGAACCACTAACCTATTTTAGAATTTATATTACGTGAGATGTTAAGACCAAAGTTGCATATTTTTGAACTTAACGGAAGCATCTTAGCCAAAACCAAGATATAAGGTGTGTGTGTGTGTGCGTGCGTGTGTGTATGTGTGTGTGCATGCGTGCATGTGTCTGTGAGGGTATTAAGTATACAAATAACACATTCTCTTCAGGGGCAACTTTAATCGGTAGTTGTTAGTGTAATCATTAGTAAGATGGCATTAGAAGTACCCAGCACTGCTGTTTCCTGTTGGCATGTTGGCAGTTGGGGCCAGTTCTGGATTTGGGCGCTGAGACTCAGCATGGCTTCACCATAGTGCTGCACTCTCAGAGTGCGTCCTCAGTTCAGTGGAGGCTGTCTGATGTGGAACCTGGACAGGTTAGCCACTGCCTCGACGGTCGCGTCACCCTCCTCGGCCCATGTGTCTGGACCTTTGCTTGGCCTTCCTGTTAGAAATGTGGGGGAGGCACTTCAGAAATACAAAGGGAACAAAACGTCTGGCAGTAGGACTGTTCTTTCACTTCTGGTCTCAGGTTACACAGCCATTTGTACTGCCAGCCAGCCAAGTGTCATCGATGAGCAGTCTATGTACTAATGCAAATTTGTGGAGGATGGTTACTGAGCTCGCAACAAATCAGCAAGTAACCTTTTTGCTCACGCATTTGTCTGACAAGAAAAGGGGAGCTCATGCTTTAAAGTGACAGAGCGTGACTTTATCAGAGGTGCTGATACAGAGCAGCAGAATTGTGATTAGGTGTGAGACAAATGCTGTCAGGCACTCTCTAGACTGAGAGGAACGAAAGGATGAATGAGGACAAAACGCTCGCTTTTCGGTAGTTCACAGATCCCAAATGGCATTTTAGCCGTGCACAGAGGGGATTGCCTCTTTAATGAGGATTGAAGCATGCAATATTGTAGCAGTGGTGCTATACAAAGGTCAATACCACCATACCCCACTTCAAAGCAAAAAATGCAATATTGAATACAGATTGGTATAGATGGTGTAACCTGGCAAGTGAACATTCAGTTTTGATATTGTGCTCAAAGAAGTCAATGATGGCATCGTTTCAAAACCACCTGTGCAGTGGTTAACAATGTGTTAATAATGGTGCCTCAATTAAAACTGCATTGCGTTACACTTACACACATACAGAAATCTTCCAGAAAAAACAGTAAGCAGGTCACGGTATGTGAAAGGTGTCTCAAAGAAGCAACTCAACAGTCCAAGTGCTAATGTACATAACATGGCTACCTCTCAGCTACTCTATCCCAGACTAATGCAGGTTATTGTCATTCAGAGACAGTCTGCAGAGACCTGTATACAGAAGCATTTTTGTATTAAATACCTGTTTTACTGTTCGCATCCTCACAGATGCCCGTTATTTCTCAGGATGAAAAGCACGCCTGGATGTCTCATCTCCTACCTCCCTTGTCTGGCATTCATTTCACTCGCCCTCATTAAGGAATGTCTTTGCCTGCTGTGCTTTGCCTATAGGCCAGCACCTGGTGGTGTGTATGTGTCGTGCAGGGACAGCCTTGGTTGTGAGAGTAAGCGTGTCGTCTCCTGTGGTTTGTGTGTGTGAACCCCCCCTCCTTGTCGCCCCTCTACCCCATCAGGCACGGCAGCAGGCACAGATGAGGCACCAGATGGCCGCAGACAGCAAGAGCGAGTATGCCAACTACCTGCAGAAGTTCAACCAGGAACAGAATGAGCATTACTATACTCTCATACCACACATCTTCCAGGTAATACTACACCCTCATACCACACATCTTCCAGGTAATACTACACCCTCATACCACACCCTCATACCACACATCTTCCAGGTAATACTACACCCTCATACCACACGTCTTCCAGGTAATACTACACCCTCATACCACACATCTTCCAGGTAATACTACACCCTTATACCACACATCTTCCAGGTAATACTACACCCTCATACCACACCCTCATACCACACATCTTCCAGGTAATACTACACCCTCATACCACACGTCTTCCAGGTAGTACTACACCCTCATACCACACATCTTCCAGGTAATCCCTCAGTCTCATACCGCACACCATGTTGGATGCACCACACCCTCACACCACACATCACTGAGGTAATGCCACACCCTCAAACCACTCATCACCCAGGTAATGCCACACCGTCACACCACACGTCACCCAGGTAATGCTACACTACCGGTCAAAAGTTTTAGAACACCTCCATTTTTCCAATTTATTCAAATTTAAGCAGTTCAAGTCCAGTGAATGATCTGAAATGGAACAAAAGGAAGCGGTAGACTGCCAGAGGTTAAAAAAAGTTTAGGTTATCGAAAACTGAAAAATAATGTAAATTTCAGAGTTATAAAAAATCCTTTTTCAGGGAACAAGTAATGGGTTAACAACTTACAGCTTTTCTGCAGCAATGGAAGTAAATTAAGCCTTAAAAGTTGATGCAAACAATTCCTACAAGTGTCCCAACTTTTGTTGATTACTTACAAACCCTCTGTCTGTATAAAAGCAGTGTTAGAACAGACTGTGTTACTACACCCTTTGAAGCGTTATTTGGACAATATTGCACTGCAGGAAGTAGTATATTGTTTATCATAATGGCGAGAAAAAGGCAATTAACAAAGGGAGACAGAGAGAACATTATAACCCTTAAAAGTGTAGGTCTTTCCTTTACATAAATTGGGGGTGTTCTAAAACTTTTGACCGGTAGTGTATCTCACCGTATGTAGGTGAGATCACCAGTGTGAATGTGGTTTTGACAGGTGATATTGCAGTGTCCTTCTAGAATTAAATGGTATAGAGTTGATGGATTCCATTGATGTCATTTCTTGACCTTTGAAGAAAATCCAAGAGATGGAGGAGAAGCGGATTGAGAGGGTGGGGCAGTCCATGAAGACTTTTGCGGAGGTGGACCGGAGTGTTCTGCCCATCGTGGGAAAATGCCTCGATGGCATGACGAAGGCAGCAGAATCCATCGAGCCCAAAAGTGTGAGTAGAGCCTGACCTCAGTCATTGACTTTGTTCATTTAGAAGGAGGCCATTAATTAGCATGCTGTGTTTCACAGTGTAGTGACTGAGCCCTCTGTCACACAGTAAAACATTGATGCTGTGATTAATAGCTGCTGACAAGGACTAAGATTAAAGATTTGCAATTCCAAAGAATTAAACTAAAGCATTGAGAAATGTTTATTTCAATGACTCAGCATGGTTCTCTCTTAGTTTTATGCAATTTCACAGAAAATACCCAATGAACTGTCTCATCACCGACCTTATTCTGTTCCTGTATAAGATTCATTTCTGGACAGAAAGTCTGAAAAAATTCATTTAATGACGGGAACCAACCTTGCTTTAATTCCACCCTCATGGTTAAATCAAAGCACAGATGTGTCTCTGCGGCGTTTGACGAGCTGTGTTCCACAGAGCCAGACCAGGGCAATCTGAAAAGCAGATGAATTATGCACATGGTCTAAAGGCTGAGTCTGTCACCCTCGCAGAGGGACGTCTTGCTAGGAAAGTGTTGCTAGGAAAACTCCCACGCAGATCATCTTAGAAGATTCAGGTGCAGGCCATCTCCTCTGTTTCCTCCAAGGAGCTGTGAGCACAGAGAGCACATTGAGACGTGGGAAACTTGATCAGCAAAACATCCACAGCCACTCATAGCATTATGGCTGATGGCTCCATGTAGAGCTGGGCGATATGACTTCAAATCAGTATCACGATTATTTCAAACTTTTACCTCGATGACGATTAATGAACGAATATTTATTTTATACGCTTTTTTTTACACTGCCCTCATAGTTCTCTGACAAGGTCTGTATTGTAAATATGCTGAACTGCTGGGATATTTTTTCTAATGAAGCATATCTTATCTTTGTGATTTTTAAATAATTTAAGGAAACACACACAGATGAACTATTTATGGCTATTTTTTGGATATTTTGAACAGTTGAAATCAAAGCACACATTGCTTGAAATGAAAACATCTTGTAAAAAAGGTCACATTTTAGTTTTAAAGTAAAAAGCAAGTACCCTAAAAAAAGTAGAAAGAGTCGAGTGATGGCCAATCAGGGCAGATGTGTTCCTCTTATATTCTTTCGCTGTGAAACGTTTTCTTAAACTTTAGTTCCTATATTAGCATTTTAGTTCCCATAGCAGCGATTGCGAATTCTACATTGCGGTCCATGGTGAAACGGTAGTGTCCGAAGCAAGATCGCACTCTTTATAGGAAAATAAATTCCCTCCAAAACATATTTTTCAGCGGGAATGCACCTGATTTGTGGGTTCACGCATATATTGGGCTATATATTAATAGGCCTGCCTTTATGAAAATACGAACATACAACTCCACGATGAATATAGCAAAGACGATAAATATAACATATAAATAAACTTAATATATATATTTATAATATTTATTAGTACATACTTTTTTTTTTAGTTTTTTTAATTGTTTTTAGTTTTTTTAATTGATGCACCTCCTGTCATTTGTAATCTTTGCTCAAAACTACATTAGCAACGCCCACAAGCTGGCTGCAGCAAGCGACAGCAACTTGGCGACATACAGCGATAAAGTCGCTGCCGGTGTGAGCGCAGGGTACATTAGTTGGACGGGACGGAGGCACATGACTGAACACGACATAGTATTTTTTTTAAAGGGACAGTTCATGAACGCACGCATTGGGGAAATTATTAACCGTATTAACCGACATGTGCAAGATTAAGTCGGTGAGAGGTTCTTAATGTCGGTTTCGATACATTTTTGGTTAATTGCCCAGCCCTAGCTCCATGCAGTGCTCACTGCTCACATTCATACATGGTGTTGAAGTCTATAGGAGGAATTCAGCACATGCTCAATTACTTAGTGTCAGTCTGTACAGAAGCAATTCAACACATACTCAACATCTTAGTAACAGAGGCTATAGGGATAGTTCATCACATACTCAATGACTTAGTAACAGCGTCTGTAGGAGCAATTCAACACATACTCAATGACTTAGGAACAATGTCTATAGGAGAAATCCAGCACATACTTAATGACTTAGTAACAGTGTCTCTAGGAGCAATTCAACACATACTCAATGACTTAGTAACAGTGTCTATTGGAGAAATCCAGCACATACTCAGAGACACAGAAGAAGTGTCCTAACTGTCACTAGTCATCTCCTCTGTTCAAGTAGCGTGCATGGGTCCAGTCTGGTTTCTCATTTCACATCAGCTTCCAGAGTAATTCACTAGAAAAGAGGAATTAAAGGCTATGGTTTCAGTCCAAGCCTGGCCAATACAATGAACCAACAGCTTTAAAACTCTTCAGGGGAACAAAGTACGTCAGAGGTACTTCATTATTTCCTTTTTTTAAAAGCTTGAGATCAAGGCCATTAACAATCAGGCTTTGTTAATATTTTTGCTTTTACCACTTTTTATTGAACATAAGTAAAGTTATATCTATAAGGGAACAGCATGTAGTAAAGACCCCTCTTACACTCATATATACGGTGGTCCAGGGAAGAGGTTCAGCTGTTCATATTATCACTGAATTCAATAAAACAAAACTAATAAAAATTCTATGACTTGATAAACTGTTAAATCACAGCCTGAAGTATGTCCTCAAATAATGTTCAACCGCATGCTGAACAGAAATAATGAAAAGTTTGAACACAGAAAACAGGAACAGCATTGTATATACACATATAGTCAGCTCTATGACTCTTTAACTTAAACACTTTAACTCCCCTTCTTTACAAAGGATTGAATGCAGCCCTGTTTTCAGTTTGGCCTTAAAAGAGAAAGACACCCATCATGATTAAGCTGTGACGTACTTGTTTAGGATGTAGAAAATGAAGGGTAGGCAGAAGTCACAATGTATCTGCAGTCCTGTAATATATTGAGGACATTGTGTTAAAACTGGAAAGGTGTGTGTTCTGCCACCATCGAAATTCTCTTTAAATTCCATTCACAGTTATAGTTTCATTCACTGACAGAGACAGTGCTCAGTCTTCTTGAACTCTCCCTTAGTTTCCTTTGCACCCAGTACTGAAGGACAAATATCACAAGCTGGGGGACCCGGGATAACCACAATGCTGCTTATAGACCACATTTAGCCACATTTAAAGATGCGTTTCAAGGCATCTTCAAAATTGGTTTCTTTCTGATTTAAGGAAGTGTTGCATTTTACTGGTGCGTACACAACATGATCCATTTATCCAAAGCTGAAATAAACTAATCAGAAGAATGTATAATGCCTGTCTCACACACCTTTGGCCCTGTGCGTGCAGTGTGTAAACACTGGAGGCAGGCGTTCCAGGGGACGGCTGTGTGTGGATGAGGCAAAGGCTGAGACTGCCAGGTCCGCTGGTGTGAAGCTCCCATCAGCTCCAACTGGGGGGAAAACGAATTAATTAATGTGTTTCTCTTTCAACTGGGCCACTTAATCCAACTGCTGCTTAGGCTGTGTGCTGCGTGAGAGTTTTGCCAGAAGTAACAAAATGGTATATCTTCCAGCAGGGTGTGCAGAGACTGTTTAACCATTGGCAGTAGAAGCTAGTCTTTACTGGCATTTCCAGCAAGCCACTGCAACTGCAAACTTTGAAGCAAATGGCTGCTTTATGATTTAGCAAGCTATGAGGGCATATCACAGATGGCTGATGAGATGATGAATCAAAGATAAAATATCCAATACTGGAATCAACACAGGGACAGATATTTCTGTAAAACCCAGCTGTTTGGCTCAGCTTTTTTTACAGGTCACCTTTTTGCCATGTTTTATTTTCTCCTTTTTGAAAGAATTTTGGTACCTCTCCCCCTCACCTGATTTTGGGCCTGGAGTGAGTGGTGGTATGAAGAAGTGAATGATTTCATCGCGCATTTCAGTGCTCTGGGCCTGCGTGCTTTTCTGCTTTGGCCAGCTCTTCAGTAATGAGTTTTACTTCGCAGTGCCTCACGTCGATCCGTAGCCAGGCTCAGTCCTTCACCCCTTGCCTTCTCTCTGCTGGTATTGATACAGCTGCGTGATTTGAGTTACGAGCTGCTCTCTTTTCCTCTGGTCCTTTTGATTGGGTTCAGACCTCTGTAGACTTTTTGTCCTTTGTGTGTGACAGATTGAAATTGTTTTTATCCACATGCAGACTTCCCACTGTATTGATTTCCTAAGGTCATGCTAAAAAGCTTCTTAGTCTCTGTTATATCTAGCTCATAATTATTTTCAATTTTGTGGGAAAAAAACTGTTTGATGAAAGAGTTGAAGGTGAAGTGCTATACAGGGCGCTAATCCGTGCCTCCTATTGCCTCCCCAACAGGACTCACAGCAGGTTATAGAAACGTACAAGTCTGGCTTTGAACCCCCTGGCGATGTGGAGTTTGAAGACTATGGCCAAGCGATGAAGAGGACCGTCTCAGAGTCGAGCCTCTCCAACTCCAAGGGGGAAGGCAAGCCAGACAAGCCCAGCAGCAAGAGCAAGGGCAAGCTGTGGCCTTTTATCAAGAAGAATAAGGTAAAGATGCCGTGCTCCACCCCTCGGTGCGCACACCAGATCCAAACAAGGCAGGCCACTACACACACTTGCCCCAGAGTAGTACTGCCTAGCAGGGCCTAGCTTAGGTGTTCTAGAGCAGCTTTGTGACATCACCTCCTGTACCCTTGCAGAAATGTCATATAGGACAGGCCAACTCACTATAAAATCCAAAGGTGTATGGTTCACATTTTGTAGTGAATTGGCTTGTCGTAACAGGAGTGCGTGTTGTTTTCTCATACATATTACAGCAATATGTGAGTCCTCTGTTCCATTTTTTATTGTTGTTAATGTTGCTGTTATGTTTTTGTTTGTCTTTTGTATTTTTATTTGTGTCTGTTTGATACAAGTGAAGCTGCCATTGTGTTATTATGGTTGATATTATTATGGGTATTGTTACTTCCTTTTGTCACTGTTTTCTTTTTCCATTTGCCATTGGTCATTTTATGTTATGAACCACCCCTCTAACGCACTAACGCAATACTCGAGTTCCACCACCATTCACCAAAACAAAAAATCAAGAATAATTCCACCCCTGGTCCTTGTGGTACCCTTCTTTGCTGCATCCGACCGTCTCCTGTAATAACTGTTTGCCTCCTCTTCGTGATCTGCCTGGAATGGCTTCCCAAAATCCCCTGCTACTGTATGGCTCAGCTGTCCACCATCGGTCACTGGGGAAGGGTTTGAACTTTCAGACGTATGTATCCTCACTGTGAAGAGTGCTGCGGTCTTAGCTCGAGCATGTGGCTGTGTGTTTTGCACCATGGCAGTGCAGTACAAATTTATAAGTCTGGTTTCCTGGCGTTACAGGAAACACAACCCATCCAATATGTGTATCACACATCCTGTACATCTCGTGTGTTATGTGTTGTCACTTCTATCAGTACAAAAGGGTCTGTAGATTCAAGCGTTAGTTTAGGAATAACACATTCTAAGGGAAGAATTGCACACCGTAATTTTCAACAAGGTGCCATCAGACGTGCTGACTGATGCAGACATTGTGCATTAGTGTTCCATGTGTGTCACATACTGAAAGGGTATTGCAGAGCTTATGTAAACCATGAGCACATATGGAGCTGAGTGGTCTAGAAAGAAGGGTATGCAGAGACTGAGAGAAGAGCAGGCACACCCAGAACCTGTGAGGTTTTTGTATGCCGTTCTGTTTCGGACTAAATGGTCTGGAAGAGTGATATCGACATTGAGTTTCACTAGATACAGAGAGATGAGGCATACAGACACTTGGGAAGTACCTGTTTAATATTGGCCATGCTGTGTGCTAGACACTGACAGGTTCTACTGGCTGTGATGTTCCGATACTGAGCTCTTAATTGAACCAATTAACATTCCTGCTGCTGTGAATGTTTCCTTTTTAACATTTGGGATTATCTATTCATGTTATCCCTGGCTGGCACTGCTGTGTGGCATGCACTCAAAAATATGTCTGCCAGAAAAAAAAAAAAAGATCAACCTCTCTAATTCCCAGACACTGGTACATTAATTAGGCCGTATGTCGGCGAGTAAAATTTACAAGCAGCTACCAGCCATTTGGGACAGTAAAAGAGCAGTGTTTCTGAGGTGGCCTGAAATTCAGTCAAGCTGGCTTCCACACAAGACTATGCCGAGTTCCTAGCCAAGGGAGCTTGCATGTGACGAAGGGCAAAAAACAGGGCAATTTGCATGTGCTTTCTGTCAAATAGCTTTTCTGTTGTAACAACTCGCATTAACGTACTGACCGCTTTTCACATTTCTTTGCTTTCTAACTTATTTTTTTAATGGTTGTTTTTTTAAAACATTAAAAAAAACGAGACTGTAACAGCACCGTACTGGGTTTGATATTCCGTTTGTTGTCCTCGTGTTCGGTTTTTTTGAGCCTTATTTTTCTCGTTTGTGTTTCCTTCTATCCTCTTGTTTTGTTCTGCTCCACCTCTCTGCCACTACTCCATCTCTCTTACTGGTAGCTTATGTCCCTGTTAACGTCCCCCGCCAGCCCCCCCCCCCCTGCCTCCGCCTCGCCCTCACCCTCTGCTGTTCCCAACGGCCCCCAGTCTCCCAAGCAGCACAAGGAGCCCCTCTCACACCGCCTCAACGAGTTCATGGCCTCAAAACCCAAAATGCACTGCTTCCGGAGCCTGAAGCGAGGGGTAAGTTGTCTTGTGGATGTCAGTGTCTTTTGCCCTCTCATTCGCTGTATGAACAGAGGGGGGGCCATGGTCACGCCTGAAACGGCAGGTGAAAATGAAGGTGGGAATTCAAGCAGAAATGACCAGCTGTTGCTGAAATAATTTGGACCTCACAATATCTGGGTGGGGCAGTTTGCAGTAATGTTTTAAAATTGAGTATGATTTAAAATTGATCTCACAGACTTGACCGAGGGACACCCTTAGTCAATAGTAAATAGTCTCTTGCTTTGTTAATTTCACAGTACAAAGATACATCAAGAACATGAGCAAAGATATTTATATATCAAGAAAATCTGTGGAAAATTGAAATCCAAGTAGTAATTGTTTTGGCAACACCATTGCTCCCCCTATACAGCGGTCTGCCTCTCACTCTCTCTGTCTTGCTGCCTCTTGCACGCTTCCATAGTTGCTCTTAATCTGTATCACAGAGTAGTGGATGCCTGTCTCCAGTAGTGAAACTCTGCGTGGTCTCTCTTTGGTTTTTATTATTTTAACGCAGACAAACCTTACACACAAAAACGTGAACACCTCAAGAGAATTTTCGAAGGGACTTTCACTGCCGTGTCTGCGGGTGTCGTCTGTAGTGCTGGGGTTCTGTATTTTTTGCACAGGCACATTAACCAGACTGAAAGGCCAGAGCTGATATGTATTTGGGAGAGATCGGTCTCCCTGGAAGTGTCATGATTATGGCCTGTTACTTGTCAGAAAGTCCAACCTGGAGTACATCTGTGTGGTCATGGTGATGGTGGATAGTGTTTTCCAGCTTACAACAGGTCAAGCAAATATGGTATCAGATTCATTTTGATAAATAAGCAACTTCTAATTAAATGAAGAATGGTACAAAGCTCTTTAGTCTTCTTAGCGCCATGCCCTATCACCCGATGGATGCAGGAGGTGCATCAGTTTTTACATAAGGTAAGAGTTTTGTTGGCCTGTGGTGAGGAACATTGCTTAATCCTCTGAGCGTTTTATGTGTTTTTTCACCTGAACACAGGAACAGAGCACTGAGCTGCCATTACTGAATGAGAAAGCAGTTACTACCATAAACACCTTATTCTGTTGTACTGGACTACACAGTCCTGAGCCACAAATGGAGAGTGCTGATGTCATTAGTAACAGAGCAAGCAAGGCATAGACAACTAATGCAAAATACAGCGCTGTTAACAGTATACACACCACGATAATATTGTATATAATCATCATCGCTTTGGCTCATTGACTGTGGCACGGTGAGGTAACCAGGCCCAGAGAGATAGCTTTGAAAAGTGAATGTGGAAGACGGCTTCATACTGTCCTTGGTTATGTTTTTTGTAAATGTCATTGCATCTTGACTTGATCTTCTAAATAGCAATCGTGAATAAACAGGCAGTCTGGGTTTAGCTTTGTTCTGTGTTTTAGCTTGGTTGTACAGAGGAGACTGTGCAGTTATGCCCTCTTTATCCTTCTTGGATATGTATGAAAATTAAAAGTATTGCCATTTTGAAATATTTCTGTCCTGAAAGCACTTTTACTGTGTATAGTGGTTAACTGAAAATCTTTCAATGTGTTACCAAAATTACAGTGTTGTAATTTGCTATGAAAACTTTAAACATGCAACATCTTCATCTGTTTAAACCCTTGAACTTTTTAAGCAGTGCCTAAAAATAGCTTGTGGTGCAAAGCACTGCAGCCTTCAGTTTCAGGGCTCAAAATATGAATTAAAGACAGTCCTTTGGCCATATTTGTACTGGGCGATTTAAAGCAGATTAATTAGAATGGATCGAACAGAGCAGGAGAGTTTCATAGGGACTCAAGACATAATGATACAATTTAGCTGAGGAGTCACTCTGGGAACTTGAGACAGAGCGGATTAGTGATGGAGTGCAGTTCTGGTGGCCGTGGGCCGGCTCTGTGGTTTCTGGGTCACCTCTGCTGGGGTGGCAGTCTTCTCAGAGATGGGTTATCAGCACACCGTTTCCTGTGCCATGCGTGGTCCTTCCCTGCTTCTGTGGCAGGCTCATGTCACACTGTGTTGCTATTTTGGATCAGCTCAACAAACCCACGCTGTCTCACCTTGAGCTCAGGAAAGGGCGGTTTGCGCGTCCTTCCTGCTTCGAAAATAGAGATTTTCACACTTTCTTTTGGACGCTTCACATTCGCAGTGGTCGGGAGATGGTGGACATCGGATTGCTTTTGTGTTTGAGGTATAAGCGCTGTGGTCATGAAAGGACATGGTAATTCCTTCAACAAACCACTAGGAGGAAAATTCTCAGCTTTGGCCATCAGATGATTGAGTTACGACTGAAATTCCTCTCTTATGGGGCAGACTGGTCTTACAGCTGAGCTTAGCTGTCTCCTACCACAGGTCAAATCTGCAGACTAATAAAACACTATCTAGTATTTTTTGTGAGAATTCAGCATTCCTTTTTCAGTGTGAATCTTGTCTTGGTCATTGTGAGAAAAGAGGCTTAAAGTCTGGGGAAGGAAGTGAAGGGGGAGGGAAGGTGATCAGGCTTTGATATTGATTTGATCCTGTAAGAGCCCTAAATGAATTGGAAACTCTGAATTGCTTTTCTCCCAGTCATTAATTTTTCTCATTATCACACTTATTCCTAACAGAACAACGTATTGTAATTCTCTTCAAATCATTCACGACGTCATTCATTATCATCGTCCACATTTATTTATTATTTATATCATTTTTATAGGTTTGGATTTTATCAGGTTTTTTGTTTTGTTTTGTTTGGTTTTGTTTTTCACTTCTGCTGGTACTATGTATGCAGCTGCACTAAACCAGTGTAATCAATATCTAATAGCTCTCAGCGCAGCAAGTTTTACTTACAGTAAAATCTACAAAATCTACACTACACTACAGCATTCTTCAAGCCAGCAAAGGTTCCCATATCTGTGCAAATGGGCAGTCCACCAGTGTCAGTGTGCTCCAGAAAACCTCCAATATACAAGCATTCAATGACAACATCACTGGGTCTTTAACAGTTCTTATACCTGTCCCTGCTCTTTTTGTAACACGTAAAAGGTCAGGGCCACAGAGGGAGCACAGCATTCAGGTCCTTAACCCTGGACATGTGTGCACACACGCACACACACACACACACACACACACACACACACACACACACACACCCGACTGGTCCCTTCTTGTGAGAGCAATTTGCAGATCCTAAGTTTACATTTGAATTCCATTATTTCTACACTATTAGAACTATGTACATTCCTGTATGTGACAGTATTGATTTTATGCAAAGCAGATCAAACAGAGGGTGGACTTGGTGCTGTCCTCTCCCTGATGCCAGATGCAGTCCCTCCTGGCGAGTAGTGCAGTAGTAGAGGAGGCTCTGATGCAGCACAGCAGGCCTTTCTGTGTCAGCCTGCAGCGCTGTGGGAATCTCTGTTATTCTACACCCCACCAGGCACCACTCTGCTTCTCTCTCTGATCTGCTGCCAGATACTGAGGAGAGCCAAGACCTATGTCAGAGAGTGTGTGTGTGTGTGTGTGTGTGTGTGTGTGTGTGTGTGTGTGTGTGTGTGTGTGTGTGCGTTCGCACACGCGCATGAGCAATCTTGTGTGTATGTGTGTGTGCATGAGCGAGAATGTATGTGTGTGAGGATGTGAGCATGACTGTATGTGTACATGTGTGTCTGGGTATGTGATTCTGGTCTGTTTTGTGTGTGCCTGCAAGCAAGCGTGTGTGTGTGTGTGTGTGTGTGTGTGTGTGTGTGTACATGAGCAGAGCATGTGAGAATGCCTGTATGTGTACATGTGTGTCTGGGTATGCACGTAAGTCTGCTATGTTCATGTGTGTGTGTGTGTGCAAACAAGCGTGTTTGAGAGCGAATGTGTGTGTGTGTGTGTGTGCGTGTGTGTGTGTATGTGTGTCTGTGTGTGCGTGTGTGTGTGTCTGTGAGAGAGAGAGTGTCTGTATGTGTACATGTGTATTTGGGTGTGGTGTGTGTGTGTGTGTGTGTGTGTGCGCGTGTGTGTGTGCGTGTGTCTGTGAGAGAGAGAGTGTCTGTATGTGTACATGTGTGTCTGGGTGTGCGTGTGTGTGTGTGTGTGAGAGAGTGTTTGTATGTGTACATGTGTATCTGGGTGTGTGCGAGTCTCCTGTTTTGTATGTGTGCTTGTGCGTGTGGGTGTGTTGCCCCAGGAGGGGGGAGAGTGGTAGCACTGTGTTCATTAATAAAGATGTGTTCTTTTCTGTCGTCGCCACGGCAGCAGTCCAGTCGCTCTTATTATTATCACAAAGAGCTCATGAAGAGGACGCTGGGCAAGCCCACGTACGCATTTGAGGCCAGGCAATATGTTGTAAGTGCGTGCGTGCATGTGTGTGCGCGTGTGCGTGTGTATGTGTATGGCCGAGCAAGGGTCATACAAGCGCTGCACAGACACTAACCGCATTTAACAATGGAAGGTGAGGTGCAGCAGTTTTGGGGGTGCCCTTCGCAGGGTGCATTCATGTGCCTCTGAAATATTCCTCTAAAGTTACAGCACAGCATTAGCACGGACTTCAGTCGCCCCACATGAAATGAGACTCATTCTACTGTCGTTCTGATCTGAAGCAACTTCATTGGGATTATTTGTATTTATCTCTAATTTACTCCTTGTTGCTTATCGGCTGTAAAGCAGTAACAAGCTTGTGTGAAGATTGTTTAGGATTCTCCCAGCAATGAGGCTTCACCACAAACACACCAAAACTTTGTCACTCAGCCATCAGATCCAGTTCTTCATTCTGCTTCTGGCTGTTTGTCAGTCTCTGTCGGTCCTTTAAATGGGGCTAGTGTCTGTGGTTGCAGCTGCCCCAGTAACTGTGGTCATATCACATGACCATCTGGATCACGTGGTCGCGAGATGCGACGCCATCGCGTCTCCCGAATGTTACTGCAGCTTGTGGTCCAGCGCCGCCACCCCCTCCCCCCCCATCCAGCATTTTAGCAAGGGGTTAATTCACAAAGTGTCACAAGCACAGAGGTAGACAAACAGGAGATGGAAAACAGTAGAACATAACAGGAAACGAAAGTGCTTATCGCTCAGCTCGACCCCCCAACCCCCCCAACCTTCTCCCTCCTCTCTCAGGATCCCCCTCAGGGGGTGGGAGTCCCGCTTGTGTTTGTTCTAGTGCTTGTAACACTTTGGAATGCAGGGGCACCCAGAATTTACCCCTCTCAATTCGGTTGTGCTGACATCCATCACTCTCTCGACCTGTGTGCATACTGCGGTCTCCCCCAGGCCTCCAGAAGCCCACTGCACAGCAGCAACAGTCATGCTGTAGCACACGAGTATCCATTCAAGTAAACTTGAGAGTTTCCCAATTACCATTCAGAGAGGAGCCGTGACATGTTCAGTAAGCACACACAGGTGTAAACATAGAAAAGGATACAAACGCTGCACTAAAGAAAATCAAAATCGCATCGGGCCAGGCAACGTGACCTGAAATTCTTTTTTACTGTAATTTTTCACAACCTCACAGCTTTTCAACTTAGCTTATGTTTTTTTCACTTTACGATAGGATTAATAGATATATAAATTATATATATAAATTAATAGATATATAAACAGTAATTACTGATCCTTATGTTCTTGTGTCTATAGAACATTTTGTGTAATTCATGTCATTTTAATCAAGGTTTTATTTTGACTTAAAATGAATTATCTTAACATCATCTCATAGGTCCTCTTCAGATTTTGTTGGTCATTTTGCATATTATTTGTCATAGTTTTGGTGTTCTCGCTTTTGTTTCGTATGGTTTCTTGATTATGGCACCTCAAGGTCATTTGTTTTCCTGCTGCTTCCCATTTCTAAAATTGGAGCGTGTTACTGACCTTTTTCCTTGTCTTTGTTTTTTTAAAGGTCAGCGAGCATGCATGTTTTTATGTGTCAGGTCTGCGTTTCTGGAGGGAGTATATGCGGGTGTGCAATAGTGTGTAATGGCACATTGGGGTGAAGGGTGCTTTAGGGTGGCAGCTGGTTTTCTGCAGGGGTGTGGCGTGACTCCACTCCAGCCCCCGCCCCTTTGGCATCCCGGTACAGCGACACCTATACCTGTTCCTGAGCTTTCTCTCTGCGGGTTGCCTGTTCACTCCTGTGGGACACCTCTCACACTCGCTCCTTCACGTGTGTGTGTGTGTGATGTGTGTGTGATGTGTGGTTTTGTCTCTTCCTGTTCACTCTTCCCCATCTCTCTCGCTACTGGCTGACTAGAGGCGTAGACTAGTCTGCTGGTGTCTCTGTCATGTCCGGGGAAAAAAAGTGCTTCATCTCTGAAACCTGTTGCTGAACTTCACTGGATGATAACAACAACAAGACACGAGAAAAACGTTCCGGAATCACAGTTGTCAGTACTGACTTTGAAATATTGCAGATGGTTTCCGCCTGTATACTGGGCACAATCTTTTCTGATATGATCAGGGATGTCTGGCAGAACAGATAAACAGTGCAGACACATTTAACCAGAAACCCAGTCACAGAAACTATTTGTCACTGCCGTCAGACCTCACTGTGGTATGGCAAGCCCATGGGGACAAATTAGGCCAAGTAGGGATTTGGCACGATTTCTTTCAGCCAGATGTCTTTTCATTACAGTAGCCTCTGCGGGTTGTAGCTTTGCTTCGGTAAACATGTAATTTGCCCCCAATTTATCCACGCTGCAATATTTCAAAATATCCAAACGATGATGATGATTTCGACTTCTCGCTCTGGCACAGCCAGCCTGGGTATCATGCGATGAATGTTCGGCTCAGGTGTGCCCCTCGAGGCACCTCTCACCTGTCACACCCTAACAGCTCCAGCTGTCAACATGTGCCAGAAATGTCAAAGTTCACCTGCTGCTGATGTCGACTTCACGTTTTTGTCTCTTCTCTTTTTTTATTTTACATTACTCTCCCTTCTACCGTGAAGCTTTCTCTCAAGCTGGTAAGCATGACCGTAGCATGCTCCTCATGTATTTGACACTTGACAGTAATTCTCTGTGGTTTTTTGGTCGTTTTTGTTTTAATTGTTTTAATTGTGTACTGTTGCAGTGATGAGAGGATTAATTGCCCACACTTGTTGTTTGTCTTCTTTTTTTTTCGTCGTTTGTCATTTTTTTGTTTTGTGTCTTTGTCCATGTGCCCGTCCTGCTCTGTTTGTCTGTCCTGTCAGATCACACTCAATGCTCAGGTCCGGAATCTCATTGAGGTGATCAGAATTATTCATTGCTAATCTTTTGGTTTGTTTTGTTATTGGTCTTTAGTAGTTAGGACTAAAACAATGTAGATTGCTGTTAAGTAGGTAGTGCTCACTGTGTGATAACCCTGCAGCAGGGCTCTAAAGGCAGTCAGGGTTTCTAGAGGCAGGGTGGTGAGTCTTCCATCCGGGGTGGTGGGGGGGGGTTAACCAAATAGGCCAAAACAGACAAAACATCTCCACAATGCTGGTCTCTATATTCTCTCAGGTATTAGAAATGTTTTCCAGGGACCCCAGGATCAGGTGAAAGGAGTTGCTTGTCCCACCTGTTGATTATTTACAGAGGACTGTGCAAAGTTCTCATTTCCCTTTATGTCAAAGAAAGGGTTATTGTGCCCCTGGCAGAATAATATTGCTGAAAAGCGTGAAAAACCCTCCACCGTGTAAGGTTGTGGGGAAGTGAAGAGGAGGGACAGGCATAGTGTAAGAGTTAAATCTTGGGGAGGTTGAGAGTGGCCTCCCCTGCTGTGACACCAGCACATGAGACCTGTTTCTTCACCGCTGTGATGGAGGATGCTGGGAATGGCCGCCCCTCGCCCTGGACGAAGTTTTTTTTTTTTTAGCAACGTGGTAATTGTCATTTAATTTCTCTAAAAGATTCGGGGGTTTAACTGATTCAGTCTAATAAATGATCCAATCAATATTTGACTTTCAGGGTGAATCAGAGAGCCAAAAATGCTACTGTTCAGGGTGAGGGTGGGTCACTCCTACTGCTGTGCCGTAGCCATGGAGACAGTAGGAAATGGTCGCGACTGTTTTGGGCTTTTGTAATGTAGCACCTCTAAGGTGATCATACTGTTGATGTTACTGAAGTGAGCACCCAGCATTGTGTCATTGTCTGCAGAATATCATGTTCAAGGGTTTTGTCATTCCCCTGTAATGGTTAATCTCCCCCTGCCCCCATTTGACTTTAAGGTTTAAGTGATAAAACCGCTAATTACACTGTAAATTGCTTTTCTGTCAGTCTTAGGAAGGCCTTTTGAATTTAAAGTCAGACTAGCAGCTAAAATAAATCAAACCTCATCCTCCCCCACTAAAGAGAAAAAAAAAAGGATGGAACTTGTAGAAGGGAGTGGATGAAGTTTTAATTTACTTGAAATAGTAGCATTATGTTTTTGCTTTTCAACTGCAAGGAAAGATGTTTAGAGCCCTGTTTCACATTAAACACGTTCACATTGATTGTATCAAATTGTACCTGAAAGCATTCTGATCACTCAATCATTCCAGTGCTTTCAAAATATTCAGTCTATAAGGAGTGAACATATCTGAATCCAATAATGTATCCTTGTTATTTGGTATGTGAGATGGGTGATTACTGAAACACCCCAGTAAAACAACATGCTAAAAAAAAACGTACAAATGTATAATTGAAAATAAATGTTATACCTCAATAATTATTTGATCACACAGAGAGGTAAGTATTCAAAACTTGTTTGTCAGATTTGGAGGGTTCTTTGTGAGTGTTAATATTACCATGGGTTGTACTGTTCATCAGGACTTTGTTTTTTTTTCTTCTGGAAATGTGGTGCACCTAGAGAGTAGAGCACTATGTTAAAAGCAAAGTCTGACATGTTGAGTAAATCCCATTTGTTGTATTGCATGCCTGGTAAGTGTTGCGCGGTGATGCAGAGAGATGGGGTAAGGTCAACATTATAACCACCTGTATTACTGACCTGGTGCGGTGACCCTCTCTAGGACGTGTGCCTCTGCTTTTTCAGTTTGCAGATGTTTCACATGGGTCTCAACCTCTTCAGTCCAAGCCACAGTGTCACCTGACCAAACCTTGCGTTAGCGCATAGCCATGAAATATTTTTGATAATGCCAGCCAGCATAGCTAAGAGAAGGAGCCCAGGGGATAAATAGATTGCTCCAGTATGGCTGGTGTTTCAGTAGTTTTGCCATATGCATAGCAAAAATATGTTGAAAGTCAGAGATTACTTATACAAGTGAACAGATGTAGGCCCAATGATCAGATGTTATCTATCAGCAGTGTTTGACACACAATCCACAGAAATGGGGTTCTACATTCCTTTGGTCAACTGCAATATACTGCATGGGTTGTCTCCTTTTCCATGTGAAAAAAAGCACCCAACTGGCACCACCCTCTGTCTGAAACATGAATTACAACTCATAAACAAGAGTGACCTCAGTTATGCAACTTGTTAAAAAATATATCAAATATATCAAATATATCATAAAAAAATAAAAGTGTACATATCTGTTTTGTGCTCAACAGATGAATAGTGAATTGAAGTGAAGTGAATTGATCCAAACTTCTGTTCTTTGTGATTGGTATAATATTCCGTTTCCTGTATTTAAAACCAGTGTTCCTCACACACACACACACACACAGATTTTTAACAGGATGAATCAGCTAGTGAGTCAACCTCTTAAGTGTTAATGTGACATTTACAAACTGTATCCAAGTCAGTCTCCCCATGGGGAGAGGAGTGCAGTGCACAGGCCCATGGCTTGGAACTGAAAAGGTTAACCTCGGTGTTATTGCTCAGGTCAGCTACTGTGAAGCTGGCCTATCCCTGTGATTTAAAGTGCTGGAAATTAGGGCTCTATTAGCAGGACTGAGTGGAGCCCTAAATGTGCCTGGACATGCTCCACACTTGTAATTTGGTGCTAGATATATCTTACAGATATTTTGGGAGATGAGACCATAGTTCAGACACAATTCAATTCTCTATTTGCTTATATGTTTTAGACACAAAGGCATGTCAAGATGGATGAACATTCCTTGGTGTTGAGATCTTGTCTTTGTGTCAAGTTACTTAAAACAAAAAAAAACATGGGAGTATAATAATATATTTATGCGCTCCACTTTTTTATTTGACTATATTGGTTAACTCATAAAAGAATATCTGCTCACTGATGTTATGCTCCCAAGTGATTCATTTGTACTGTTATTACAAAACTGTGTCTGAAGTATTACAAATGGTTTTGTCTATGGGAATAGGGAAATCCTGAGGGGGACACTGCAACGGAGAGTGGTGTTAGTGGCTGTATTCTGCATTTGATGTTGCTGTGATGAGGCAGGAGGTGAGCAGGCCTTCACAGGTCTCCCTGTGCTCTCTCTTTCCCCCCTCCTCCAGGGCTCCGGTCCTGAAGATTTTAGCCACCTGCCCCCCGAGCAGCGGCGGAAGAAGCTGCAGGCCAAGATCGACGACATCAACAAGGACATCCAGAAAGAGATGGATCAGAAGTAAAGTATCCTCGTTCTGTCAATTCTGCCTACCAGTGGCGGCGGCGTGCAGTAATGGTCAGAGCTCTCAGGAAATGGCTGTAGGGTTCAGGTCCTTAGATTAGGGTCAAGTGTAGGCATATCCAGTGTAGTCACAGGTGCATCGCAACAGTGAAGTTGTTAATACAATGGTACCCGTGAGCTGTTGTTGCTCCCAAATTTGGTGGTTTATGTTGCAAGCAAGCAGACGTTTTGGAGTGCCGTTTGTTAGCTTGCACAATAAACCACCATGTTTTGGAGGAACAACAGTGTGTAGGTACCTTGTCTCTTCTTTAAAAACTCCTCATTAAAAACTCGACAAGACATTGATAATATAATAATTTGGCAATGGTTGAGGTGAAGCAAACAAGGTGTTAAATAAGTGTTGTGACCTTTCAGGGATGCCTTGACTAAAATGAAGGACGTCTACATAAAGAACCCACAGATGGGAGACCCCAACAGTGTGGACCCTCGACTAGCTGAGATCGGCCAGAACATTGAGAAGTTCCAACTCGAGGCACAGAAATTTGAGGTGGGGGTGTTTGTTGTGAGAAGTGCCTGTTGCAAAGATGAGTCTGTTGTCACCTCCTGTTGTCAGATGACAGCCCCTTTCCACAGGCCTGCAAACTGAAGGGCAGATTCACATGCTCCTGTCAGGCAGGCTGGCAGGTAGCTTCCAGGAAGAAAGAAATAGAATTTAAACCATAACACCATCAGTAAGTAAAAATCAGCGTTTTATTAAACCAAAGCAGATCACACACCCAGGGTGGTCCCGGCCTCCAACAGGAGATCACTTTGCTTGTGTAGGAGAACTAGGGAAAGAGGTTCAGCCAGGAGAGCCAGCTGTGCATTCCATGGCTTGTACCGGAACAGCAGACAGTGCGCGCTCAGAGGACCATGCAGATGTTGCTCCTTTGGCCTGTGGTGAAGACCAGCTGGTGCTTTCAGCTGAAAAATATCATCCCCTCCTCGCTTGCAGAGATGGAGGCCTTACGCCTCTGTGTTTTATCGTTTAGATGTTCCGTACATGAAGCCTTAAAGGCCTTCTGGTTGAGATTACATATCGTAAATTAGGTTTTATGTGAAATTGTAACAGACCAGTTAGATGGCAGCTCCCTGATGGTGGTATACAGCAGAAGGCTGGTGCACCTGCAGTCAGTGTGTCTACTTTCTCCTGCACTCTCATACAAACAAATCCTCATGTTGGGATGGCACAGAATGGGGTATTCACTGAATGAACTGTCTCATTTACTGAATGACTTGTCATTTGACATACAAGGCACGCCTAGAGTATATCACACGTTGACAATAGAGGGGAGTTAGTGTGAGGCCTTCAGGCTGGATTTGAAAGTGAAATGCTACTGCTGTACCCTTGAAATTTTTCTGTTCCTGACTCTGTAGTATGTACAGTTAAAGGTGAGTACGGTACACAATTCAGCCATTGCAGGCTGACCTAGAAATATTCCCTTGTCAACTAAATAGTGATGAGTAACATGATTCAAACATTGGTGTGTTCTGAAAGCCCATTCTTTTACCTTATTTGAACAACTTGCTCCCTGTTGAGTCAGAGTCTATTGTTGCCAGCTGGGGATCTGGCTCTGGGTCCTGGCTTTCTCAGGCATCCCGGTCAACAGTGTGGGGCCTGGTTTGTAAACATCTTTCATTTTCTACCATAAACCTCCATTAACGTCTGAACTACATTACATTTGGCTGCCCTTCCCAGGATGATCAGTCTGTTTGCAGACAGATTCCAGATTTTTGGACGTTTCTATAATGAGAAATGTGTTTTGCGTGATCGAGAGTTTAATCACAGTTCTATTGTGCTAAATACAGCAGAGTGCTCTGTACAGTACTAAGATGGTGGAGTTTGGAGGCGTAGTGTAACTATCCACTGGAAGAAAAAAACACTGTTTATGTTAATTAGCTTCCGATGTTGTCCTCTGACAACATGTGTAAGCATGTGGAAATCTGGCTGGAGCATTGATTGAAAATCAGGCAGGAGAAGTGTTTGAAAAGCAGTAGTGTTTCATTTGGTGCATTCATTGACTTATTATAATAATGCATTGTCAGTGCACTGTTTTGTACCTTTCAGAACCAAGCCAAGATGTGCTTTGGGTAAAAAAAAATCTATGGAACGGAGTTGTATTAGAATGACCTCAGCGGAAAGTTAACAGGCATTACAATTTCCCAAATAAGATCATGGAGAAACAGACATAACATTGCTCTTGATCACCTTTCCAACAAACAGAACCAAAAATAATGTGTTTTAGCTATGAGATGTGGAGGAATAACCAGTTAATTATTCCTCCAGGTTGATGAAGTAGATTTGCAGACTAACATCCTTCTTTTGTGTGTCTGTGTGCGTGCATGTGTGTTCATGTGTGTGTGTGCATGTGCGTGCATGTACGTGTGTGTGTGTGTGTGTGCTTGCCCCAGGGATGGCTTGCGGAGGTGGAGGGCAGGTTGCCAGTGAAGAGTGATCCCCCTCGCAGACAGAGTGGGCTGTACGAGACCCAGAACAACACACCCGTCAACAACAACTGCGCTCAGGACCGCGAGAGGTACAGTAGAGCATGGGTGGGCGATAATGCATGGAGGCACACTCAGACACCAGCAACTCCAGAGTAATCTGGGAGCGACTGGCAGAGTGGCGCTGTTGCTATAGTTACTGTGTCTGTTCCTCCTTGAGCAGCCCAGATGGCAGTTACACAGAGGAGCAGAGTTCCGAGACTCAGATCAGGGTCCCCAACACAGAGTTCGATGATGAGTTTGATGATGAAGAGACGCTCCCCACTATTGGGACTTGCAAAGCCCTCTACCCCTTCGAAGGTAATGTACTGCTCAGCACCAGTCACCTCAAGCAATATCCACATTCTCCTGCTAGTATCAGAAACTACCTGTCCTAATAAATCCCTTCAGAGAGATACTGAGATATAAGACAAATTATATTTCCTCATCCATTGCATCCAACTGAAGGTTTAATTCCTTGCAACAAAGTGTTTTTAATCTCGTCTTTCTTTGTCTGTATTTCATTTTATTCGTCCTTACTTCTCTTACTATCGCTTTCTCTTGGCTTGTTTCTTTCCACCTCTCTCTTTCTCTGTTCTTCTCCCTCTAACTCACTTGCCCTGTTTCTTTGTCTTTGACTCTCTCTCCCTCTCTCTTTCTGTCTCTCTCTCTCCCTCTGTTTTACTTTGCTGTTTCTGTCTATCTCTAACTCACCGTGTGTGTCTCTCTCTCTGTCTCTCTCTCTATCTCACTTGCCCTGTGTCTGTCCCTCTCTTTTTCTCTGTCCCTTTCCCTCTCTCTGTCTCAGGCCACAATGAGGGCACCATTTCGGTAGCGGAGGGCGAGCTGCTGTATGTGATAGAGGAGGACAAGGGCGATGGCTGGACACGTGTGCGCCGGAATGAGGAGGAGGAGGGATACGTGCCCACGTCTTATGTCGAGGTCTTTTTGGACACAAATGCCAAAGGTGCTATGACATACATCTAACTGTAGTCATGGGAAGGCTTTTGCACCACTGTCTGCTGACAGGGGGGAAGCGGTGGGGGGGGGGGGGTCATTGGCTACAGAAGGCAGGGAACCACCCTTCTGAAAATCCAGTGCTGCAGTGCAGGACAAGTCAAACCTCCTTTTTTTGTATTGGAATAGGGGCCGGCCCTTGAGAAGGCAGGCAGACTGTAGGGAGATCCTACACCTATGCTTACTGCTGTATTATTCATTGTTCTCTCCTCTTCCCATTCTTATAGAAAAAAGCATGTAGATTATAAGGTTTGTATGTTCAGCTCTGAGAGGCTGCTAACTGTGGAGGATTGTTGGGTGAGACAGGAGAGACAGGTATCAATGTAGAATCTGCGCCATTTACCGTAAGTGGGTCTTTCCTCTGTTAGCTCTAGCCATGAGGATCCATGCACACTCGTTTATTGGGTCATCAGGTTGGCTGTGCTTACTTTATTCATGTTTTACAACAGCAGGGGGTGATATAAGGGAGAGTAAGAGATGAGCGTTAATATTTCAAGTTGAGCTATTCAGCTGATACATTCTGGTTCCATCAGTTCTGAATTACAGTCCTAAGTGAGGTTCTTCCCTGTTGCTTGTGCTCAGCAGTGTTAGAATTCAGTCACCAACAGGACAATTTTATGTCACCCAACAAAACAATCAATGGAAAACACCCTTGGTAACAGATTATCTTTTTTCCTCAGTGTTTTTGTAAAGAATTTCTGGATTGTTAAATCCCTGGATATTTGTGTCATTTCTGCTACCTAAGACAATCCCAGAGAACTCTCACATTTAGCATAAGAACGTAAGAACATATTTTGACGAGAACAGGCCATTCAGCCCAACTAAGCTCGCCATTACAATTAAAGAGTATCCAAAACTGCATCAAGTCTGCATTTTGAGGCTGCATCAGCTTCTGTGTAGAAATGCTTCTCAGACTCCTGTTTCCATGTCAGCTTTACTGTAAATGTGGAACCATTCACTGGCAAGAATAGCCTTTCGGATCAGAGATCACTTTATTGATTGTGAGGTCCTGAATCACAGAGATTACGTCTGCAGCTTCTCTGAACAGCAGTGACTAGAATCGCAATTGCAGAAAGGTCAGCTGATGCATTCAGCATGCGCACTGAGGAATAGACATTTCCATGCGATCTTGATATATTATTACCAATTCTAAATGACAGCCAACCCCAGACCCGTAGATTGATTCAAGATGTGATTTTTTTTTTTGCTTCTTCACAAAGCAAGAGCAACATTTGTGAAAGTGATTTTTTAGGTTCCTCTAAAATTTATTTAAAAAAGTGCTAGAGCTATACATTTATAAGAAAGCCCAGAATCACTTTGCTTACCCTGTAGGAACGCATGCGAGATTGTGCTGTGTTAAATTATGCAATTGTAATGTTATTTGTTTCAGCTTTTTAAAAAATAGAGAAATATGCAAGTTCTTTTCTTTTTTAAACTATGAAAGGCTTCGTATCCAAAAGTAACGCTTCTCTCTCCTGTAATGGCGGCTGTAGGCGTCTCTGCATGCTTTGGGTAAAACACTTGTTCTGTAACGCAACGAATGATGTTCTTTTCCAACATTTCCATTATGACGTCACACATCCTCTTCAGCATCCCCATCAGTGTAGCATAAGGAGAAAACACAAAGCGCCGATGCCAGGGGAGCGCGCTCGGAGAGAGGGACAGGTTTCCGGAATCGGTTTGAAACCAGCATGCAGTCCGTGGGCGGGCGGGGGTGCAGATGCTGGGGTGATTTTTTTTTCAGGCTCGGCTAAATTATTTGTGTGATGAAACAGCGAGAGATGGCAATGGCACAGTTGGACATGCCTTTGTCGTGATGAGCCTTTCTCTCCTTAAAATAAAAAAGCCACTGTTTGCATGGGTTTGAGCAAATCCTGCTTCACAACATGGTAGTTCAACAAGCATGGGTTAACACAACGGATGTAAAGCTGTTTTCTAAGCAGTCAACAGTTGTATGCATATTCCGTGGATGTCAGACTACAATTAAAGACCTAAAGTTCCCACCAGCTCTCTGTACTTATGCAGACTCCTAAAAGACACAAGGTGGAATTCCTCCATGGTTTGGCCTTACCTGCGAAAAGTAAAATAAGTGACTTTTTGAGTCACACGCACAACATTTTTCATTTGTTTCACTTTGAAATAGAAGGAGAATGTTGTGTGGAACCTCTGCCCAGAGTAATATTAACACAGCCATTTCATCGGCCATCTGGTGCACACAGGGCCAAATGAAATGCAGCCATCGGCCAGTGAAACGCATGATAGTCAGCCTTCTTAACTGCATAACAAGTGTTTTTTGCATGTTTGGCATCAGCACAAGCTAAAAGGTTACCTTCGACATGTTTAGTTTGTAAAACTGAATATTTAGGCCAAATTGAAACCAAAATGAATGAGAGTACATTTGCAAAAGAACACTATCTGGAGCCAGAAGGAGCTACTGTAGAATATATTTGATTACTCTTCCTTGAATTGCCATTGACTGGAAACTGCTGAAGCTCATGTCCTCAAATACAATAGCTTTGTCTGCCTGAAAAGGCCATTTGTCAGAATGATTTTCTCCATCTTACTTTTTCATTTTTTTCTTTTCTTTCCTTTCATGCATCCTCTCTAACGTGTTTTTGTCATTTGTTTTTGTTTTTTTTTTTTGCTTTATTTTTATTTTATTTTCTGAATTGCAGATTCCTAAAAGTGTGGGGCTGGCACAGGAGTGGCAGGGCAAGCTGCCCCGGAGAAAACCATCTTCCTTTTAAAGGTCGTTAGTCAGAGAAAACAACACAAAGGGGGACGAGTTATGAGGCCTTTCAGTTTTCCACTCCATACAGAAACCCATTGAGCGCTCCTTCTGCAATGGTAGCTGAAAGCAGCGAAAAAATACAAACTAAAAGAAAACAGAACTAAACCAAATTTAGCACCCATCATATTTTTTATAGATCTGCTTCTATTGTTTCTGCATAGCTTGCTTTTTTTTGGTGTACTAACTTGGCTTCTGTGTCTGTGTGTGTGGCGGCTGATGGCTCTCGCTTTGAACCCCCCCAAGCGCAGCCTGTCGTGGTCAGAGACAGGACCGGGACCAGACGGTCACGCAGCAGGAGCGGAAACTGCATTGGTCGCGTAGGGCAGACCCGTTTCACCACATATCAGAGTCATCATCAGACCTGCACAGGATTCCACTCACTGAGCTCACAGTCACTGACATCACATCCAGGAGGATAGACCACTTGCAGAGTGGAGTTGCACCAAGGGAATTAGTTCTAGAATCTGAACACACATCCACACATCATTCTTTTTACTCATATGTCTAGTATTTTCTAGATCCTCGTAGCCACGTTTTAAATTATCATACAGTGAGAATGCTGAAGACGGATGTAAGCGGTTAGTAATTAGCTTTGCCACGTCTGAACCAATAGAACATACCACAGTATTTGTCCATCCGTTTACACGTTATGCTCAGTGTTTTTACTCTAATAATTATCGTCACCTTTCTTTGGTCTCTTCACTTGGTATGACACCTTGCGCAGCTGCACACCTGAACCCGCGCGTGGGGGGCGGGGCCTTTACTCACCTGCACTTTCTCTCTTGTGACTCACTCACTGGCGACCTCTCCTCTCTCTGGCCACCCCCCCCACTCCAGGCTGCAGCCACGGCCGCTGGCTCCAGCCAGGGCGCACACCCGCAGCTCCTCAGCTGGGATCGTGTTTCTAAGCATGCATGCTTGCCCTGTCTCCCTGCCTCTGCCAATCCTCGAATGGGGTCTGACCCCGTCGCCTGTCATTTAAGTTAACCCCATTGCCTGTACAGTTCTTAACCTGTTTGCTTACCTTTTCTTTTGTGCCTGTGGTTTCATTTTTCTTATTTTTACATCATTTTTGTTGTCTTTTACGCATGGTCACCTGTGTTTAAACCGTGAATTCTTTTTAAAGTGATGTACTCCTGGTATCTCTCATCTTCCACCACCCAACACAGAAACATTCTGGATCCCATGTTTTGTTTTGTTTTGTTTTTTATTCTGGTATCTTCTATACATAAATATGGAAATGCCCTTTGTTAATTGTATGTAAGATGTAAGTTAATTGTTAATCGGAACACAAGAGGTATGCCACTAGTGGTCGGGAAGCATTGGCAACAGCCCAGGATCAGGAGGGGCTCTGCTGTCAGGAAGAGAAAACAGACATCATCGCGTCATGTCTTTTGAAGGTTTGACTGGTGGTCGCTGGTGCATGGAGACAGACGATCTGAGACAAAGTCCCGCCCCTCTCCACACCGTAGAAAGGAAACCCATCTTGAATATGGACAGACACCGCTCGCGTCTGTCCTAATATGTACAGAAGAAGAGGCATCAGAATCGGAAAATATATAAATATATAAATAAAGTTTAAACAGATAAAAAAGGAAAGAATAAGTCTATTTTTAAGGTGTTAACTATACTTGTTGTTAAAATTGCTTTTTTTTTTGCTTTTCTAAGTAAGAGTTCTGGTTTTGTTCTGTAAAGTCTGCCAAATGGTATTTTTTGCACTTTTTGTTTGTTACATTTGGTCTGCTTGTGTTCTGAGCACTGAATACTTTGCATTGTGTTAACTGTGCCAATTAAAAATGTTGGGGAAAGGAAACAGCATTTTGTCACTTCACTTTGTGCTTGTGAGGTCTTCTTGCCTTTCAGGGCGAACCGCCAATATAGGGCTGCTGCACAGTAGTAATCCCCAGCTGAGAGTTTTCACCTACATAGATAATGTTGTGTAATGTACTTAACCAGCAGCATTATAATACTCCAGAAATTGATAGTTCCTCAGATTTAAATGGCCTGCATTTCTATCCATCAACAGCATTCAGTACTGAAGAGGAAAAGCAAGACGAAACACACTGGTTACTCAATATAAGAAAAACAAAAAAAAAAACGTTGAATGTATTTCATTCAGTATTTCAGAATAAACTGCCACATCTCATGAGTAATGTTATTACTGAGTGTCACATTAAACCCCAAAATGGCATCATGATGTCGTTGGTGCATATATTATCACATACAGTCACCTACAGAATTACTGGCACACTTGATATAGAAAAAGGACTAGAAAAAAATGAAATCAGTAATACATATTGAATTTTTTTAACATACAGAAAATAGTGAACTTTAAGTCAATGGAATGTAAAAGTAACATTTATCAGATTTATTTCCAAAACACAGATGTCAAAATTATTGGCACCCTTTAAGATTATCCTAAATAAAATAGAATGAAATTAAATTCTGCAGCAAGGTTCTACATATTTAAGTTCATCTTAGTCATTGGGAACTGTGTTGTGGTCTTCCATCACTTTCTGTTTCCCTGAGGAATAAAAATGAAGCAACATGTAACATCCCTTTGTCATCCATCACCTTGGGAAAAGCCAAGGAATGCATTCAGAAGAAGCAGACGCTTGTAAATCTACACAACTCAGGTAATGGATATTAAAAAATACATCATCGGCTATAAGCACTGTCAGGGCTATAATAAAGTTTCAAACATCTGGAACAATTGTAAATCTGCCAGACAGAGGACACAGGCACATATTATCATGCACTTTGAGAAAGATACTAATTGAAGCAAAAATGAACCCAAGGCTCACAGTTCCAGAATTACAGTGTTTGGTCACATCCGGGGTCTACAAGGCAGCCATCAGATGCCACCTCCACACCCACAGATTATTTGGAAGGGTAGCTTTGGTTGTTGTTCTGCTCATCTCATTGTTTATTAAGGTCAAAAGTAGTGGGTCACTTATATGGTAGCAGGGAGTACGAATCCCACTCCAAATACCAAATGTGAAACGCATTGGCCAGCTTCCTTGCCAATTATCTTTCCCAGATGATGCAGATAATTTTGGCACCCATTTTTGGAATTAAATTTATAATTTGATAAATTTATTTTTGTCAGTTCCATTGAATTATTAGTAAAGTTCATTATTTTTCACGTTAAACTACAAAAAAGTATTGTTTTTATTTTTTTCTCTACTGTCCTTTTTCTGCACCTTTATCGTGTGCCAATAATTCTGGAGACTGTATTACTGCCATATTGCCTTGCTTGATTGTGTTATCTAAAGAAAGGCATACATCCATGAAGAGGCAGGTGTGTGGACCCACTTCCATAAGCTTCCACTTAACATGCCAGCCATATTCTCCAGCAGTATCCACACTCACTACTAACAAACCAATTGTTGCATGCATTGCCTTGACCAGATGGTGTATGTTGACAGTTGTGTACATATAAAATCATATGTTCTACATCCATCTTATACCTTATATTAGTTTCTTATGTCTGATTAATACTGCATGCATGCAGTAATGCATGCATACTACCACATGAAAAGAAAGCTTGCAGCCATTTCAGCTTACAGAATTTCACCTCTTCAGAGTTGTTGACTCAAAGGGAACATTCCTATCTGCAATGTTAGGAGAAGCATAGTGACCATATCGACAGTAACTGTTTACCTTTGAACGACAAAATATTGAACTTCTTGTGTGTACTCTGAGAACTGGATGACAAATTGGCCTAAGATACCGTGCTAGTTGTCAGAAAACAATGAATTATGTGTGCTGTACATAAACTTCTATCCTCTTAGAGGGAGTGGGTAAAGCTGGGGTTTCCTCTAGAGGAAATCACCAGCTTTTCAATGATCGTCATCCATTGGCACAGGGGAAATTTTTGTACAAGCTGTGTATTTCAAAATGTCTGTGCAGCCCCTCCTCCAGGTAGTACATAGTGATTGCTCAGCGCCCAGCCTTTTCCTGATGTGACATCACTGTGGTGTGGAGGGGGATACAGAGGTTTGGTTCCAAACTCCAGCAACATAGTTCTTTACCTCAAAATCCCCCACTTGATACAACATAATTTCTGACATTATCCAGTAAACTAATTTTCTTAAGCGCGGCACAGGTAATCCACAGCTAGTAGGCTACCATTAAGTTTATGCATCCAGTCATGTAACTCATTACTGTAAGTGGTTCACTACAGAGACTCCAATATGTGTAAGTTTTCTTCACATATGCATCCAAGCTGTTTTAAGCCTAGCACATTATGCTCAGTAAAGATGTGGAACCAGAAAAGGCTGTGAGAATCTATTCAACTGTTTTATTCACTCCATGTGTTGCCATCTAACATTTTACTACTAATGTCCTGACTTATAGAAGGTATTTTATGTAAATAATACACCACAGAGGCCCCAAGACTCACCTGTGGGGCACTCTACTTCCCACAACATCATGCTCAAATGTGATCATTATTTTGCGTGGCATATTTACTTTCTTAGAGGCTTTTTTCCAAGGCAAACATTCAGAGTTCTGAATTTATTTTAAGTGTATATGCTTTATCAAGGATTGTCACACTGATTTAGAAATCAGGCTAGCAAGGCCTGACATGCACATTTTCACAATTAACAAGAAGATTACATTTGTTAAGTTGCAGCTGTTAGGTGAAACATTCAATGTTTGAATGCTGATGTAGTAACACAACAGTGAAAAAGAATTATATATGTTCTACAAAACAGCTGGCTAGCCAACCATTGCATCTCAAACACTAACATGTCAACAAAGTTCTTCAATTATGAAAGAATAACAGGTAATGTCAGGGATTACTGGCCGCTATTTTTTTTCTCAGCGTTCCATGCAACAATACAGTGGTTTGGTAAAAATGAAAGAAGCATGTTGAAAAAGATCACTGTAGTTTATTTCAAGCTCTTTGTCCCACACATAAGCACAGACTGAGTGCTATGTAAATCTGATCTTTACAAATTCTCAACAGGTTGACAACAGATCCAGAAGAATTGATTAATGCATCCACTCAAAAGGTGGGCACACTTCCACAGTACTTCTAAATTAGCATCAATGAGCCAGCAAAACATTTCAAATCAATGTGAAATGCAGTCTTTTAACATGCAAAATTAACCAGCTACTCACCAGAATGGAGGAAAAAGGTCATGAAGACTGACAGAAGTTAGTCTGGATTTGCAGCTACTGGACACAAGACGCCAGACGTAGAAAAGTCCAGTGTATTTTTTTAACAACTCTTCAGCCAGTGGGGGAACTAATTAGTGAGATTAGCCTGTTTCAGTGTACGAGTGGAACAAATACAAGCAAGGACTTATTCTTTTGAGGAGTAGAGTTTTCCACGTCTGCAGGTCACCAGGATGAACAGTAGAGTAATCAAGCAATGGAATTCATTGTGTTGTTTTGTGTTGCACAAATACAGTAAGCGTGAAGTAAAAGGCAAGCTAGGCCCATAGGCCTCTTCTGAGAAAATTAACCACACTGCAAGACGCATGGGTTTTAATGGGAACTACTGGCATTCAGGCCCAAAATCTTCCCCCTTAGAATGGCTTCAAATCTGCAGCCAATGGATTCTAACATGGATTAACACTTCATCTAAAAACATTAATGCATGAACAATAACTTATCTCCAATAACTTATCTAAGACAGACATACCCTTCACAGTTGAATACCTGGTTGCATTGTATTTCCACATAATCATGACTTAACATTGACAAAAGCTTCCATCCCAAAATCAGTTTAACACATCAGGCCCTTGTTTCAGCAGAAAAATGTGATCATTGTAAGGCTTCTTGAAGATGCTGTGCAGGACAATATTTCATTGCATTTCAGGTTTTACATACCAGTTCAACTTACATCTGTTAAAATGGTCAGCTGGTCTGACAGCACTGAGAATGAATGTACCCATCCAACCAACTGAAGTGTTTCAAAATCACAGTTGGGAGTGGTTTAGTAAAAGGGCACTTGAATTACAGAAAAAAATGAGGATACTGCTTTTGTTATAATAAGGTACACATTTCCCTTAGATTTTGTACATTTTATTTCAGGGTTAAAAACCTGAAAACAGCCTGCCATTGCCACTGTCTTAGGCAGTCTCTGCAAAATGACTTTCTTCAAGTCAACAAATTACAATAAAAACAGCAGGCAGAGGAATTCAGTCAACCGGGTCATCTAAACCACATGCAAGCAAGCAATGGATTTTTTTTTTTTTAAAGAAATCAATAAAGACATCTATAACAGAGATGAGCGGGACAAAAGTCATGGATGTGCACAGCCATTTCACCGTTTTCTCCCACTCACACACCAATCAGATGCCAAGTCCAAAAGCCAAAAGCATCTGTGAGTTGGGCCCACCAGAGGCATGGGAAGAACACTGCATTTTGCAGCAATCAACCATATACCCTCCAGAATAGTCATGTGTTCAAATATTTCAAATACTACAGCGGCTACAAATATGCTCACCCTCACCCCCCCCTCCCTTGTGTGGCTGCCCCTCAGGACAACTTGGTTCAGATTTATCCAGCAAGACAAAATAATCAAACAAATCAATCACTCAGTGCCAGATCTACTCAGACCATTTCTGCTCTCTCCACCAACCTTCAAAACACTGCCTTAACACAGACACGTAAGGGTATTCTTCATTGCAACACACACAAGTGCTCATTGTCTTACAACAAGGCTAGTTTTAATCAAGGGAAGACCCAGAGGAGAGATAAGCAGCCATGCTGATCACTCACTAATTCAGATCAACTGAATGAACATTCCATCCCAGGGCTGAGAAATGGAAATTTACCTCACCTCTGAACATGAAGACCATTTGTTTCAAATGTAGTGAAGGAAACATGCAGAGTAGTGTAGTAGCTGCACATGTATGAAAGGATGGTTACTGAATGCAACATACATAAGGCACTGTGGAACTGACACAACGTGCTGTTCTTACAGCTGAATCAAACAGAAAACAGTATCTGGATGTGCTGTTAACCTATTTACATGGCAGGTTTACAAAGGATATTACTTCACATAGGATCTCCAATTCCAGATATGATCAGTTTCATCCTGCAAGATAAGTAACTGGTATGCCTTTGCATTCACTTTTTTGAAACAAGGTCATTTCTTGATCCTGGACAGGATTCTTTACATCAGAACCACGGTATTACAAACACACTTGGGATGTTTTCCCCTCACATTTTTTCAAGGATAAAATAAGGCATATTTTCTTCATAAAAACAACCAAAGTCCACATAGACATAACCAGTACACAATCACTGGCAGGGAAATTTTCCTAACCAATGACAAGCTGCCTTGCTTGTCATGAGCCACTTTGACATATTTAAGCTACCATCATTTATTTCTTCTTCATGGTCATAAAAAAATCACCTTAGAGATTTGGAATTAAAAAGACATGTTAAGAATAGTGAACAATTGTTAAAACAGGACCATTTCCCTTCACCCTGCACCTTCCTTTCATTCAGCAAAGAAATTTATTGGAAGGATTTGATGTCCTTTTGAGCACTGTTGGACAGGAAAAGAACAAGGCCCTCCATGTGCTCTGCTTCTGGCCCTTGGCTATTCCAGGACTTCTCTTCCTGGGCAGAACCTGCTGACAGTTCTTTGGAAAGTGCAAGGAAATTGTCTGTGCGCCAACAGCCCTATGTGTAGTAGTCCAGCTTGCTCCTGGTGGTTTTGCAGCCCTTCGACGCAAAGACCCTCTCTGCCTTCGGGGAGTATATCATGTCGTCGGCCACCTGGTTTGCGATTTCCTCGTCCAGGGGCAAGCCCTGAGCCTCCATCTCTGCCAGGGCACACGCACGGACATGCCTGCGCTCCAGGGGTAGGAAGGGGATGAAGAAGTCCACAAGGTTCTTATCAATCAGGCTGGTGTGCCAGAAGCCGCCTGCAGATGCAGAGAGACAGCCAATGAGAGTGGCGGAAACACAGCACCATGGGAAAACATTTCTTTCAATTCATACATATGAAGAAAGAGGAGCCTGTCATGTCAACACATGTCTGTTTTGTCATAAATACTGTTAGGGGCATTTAACACATGGGTTGTATACATTATCACTGTTAAAGGAAAAATGGATAAGCTGGATCATGAGTTTGGAATGCTGCATGCCAGCTACTGGAACTATTGTTTCTTTGGTTCCAGACATATTTTTACTACTCCTGTCAAAGCTGAATCTAAAAATCTAAAACTCTGACCCCTGACAGTGGACGTTACAAGCATTACTAATTAGACAACATTCAGTGATGAAAACTCAAACACTTGTTCCAATCCATGCTACATATTTTAAAGGTGACAGGTGACATACTGTTTTTGTTGTTGAAGACCTCCAGAGACAAAGCTGCTTCCAGATCCTTCAGCTGTATCTCCTCTCGGTCTTTGCCTTTTAACCAGAAATCCAATGCCACTTGCGAGATGTTCTGCCCACCTGCGTTACTGTGAGGACCCGCAGGAATGCATAGGAAATAAATGAAAGAGCATACATGAAATTGTAGCTGTAAAGCTGCTCTTGGGATTTTACTATTGGATTGCATACAGGCCTCAATTTAGGGGCACTTTCACACATAATTCACTTGACTGCTGGATTCAAGTAGATGAGCGTTTCAGTTTTTTTGGAACTAAATGTGAAATGTCTGACAGTCATACAATTGCACCTGAACACACATTAAATCAGGGTGTTCTGAGACCATTTGGAAGGGAATTTGGCGTGTTTGTTATTTCAGTCCACCTGTTTGTGCATTCCAGTTTAACTGGAAACAAACTGCTCAAAAGAGGTTGTGGATGTGACAATTTGTGAAGGGACACACGAATATGCACATTAATTCCAGTTTGAGTGAAAGTGCCCTGTGACAGTTCTTGTGCACTCCTATGGGTTGCCTTTTGAAAGCATAATTGTTGACTAAAACAGTGAAAAGACACTTGTCTCAGTTTTTTTTTTTATAATAATCACATTTCAAAGACCTATTTGTAACTGTATATCAAAATCCACTCCAAATGTATCCTGAAAGTTTGTTTCCAAAAAAACGCTGATGCCTAGTCATCTGTGAGAGGATTCTTCTACATCAAGCATCTCATCACAGTCACTGAACTTTTCTGAACACATTAGTCTGGCTCACCTGAGGAAGATGAAAATTGCATGCCGATAGGACACTCCTTCCAGGTTGTCATAGTATTCCAGGTAGGGTTTGATGCTATCGATGAGCCCCGGGGGCATCTTGTCCATCTCATCGAAAACAAACAGGGACCGAGGGCAACTGCTCACATTCCCTTTGATCCATTGTTGCAGCTGGACCTACAGGCACACCACAAAGACAACAGGAAGTGAAGTCATATGAGCTCTTACGTGATTTTCCCTTCAAGGAAGGAAGGCATGTTCATGCAATTTTATATCAGGGAATAAGGCTAATCTACCATTAGTTAATTCTGCACACTCGGTATGCAAACACAGTCGGGATACGTTTGTTAGTACGTTTGATGTTGGGTTATCAACCAAATGGCCCTCAATGCTCATTCAGAATGGCAAGTTTTAAAGACTCTGTTATGCACTGTGTGTTGTTTAGATTGTATTGTGGTTTTCAGCGGTATCTCGTCTTTACTCGCAAAGCTACGTACTTTGTAAGTGTCAATCTGACTTGGATGGGGGAAATGAGCGGTGGACGTGAACAGATGGACGTAGTTGCTGGTCATTCCTTTTTTGTAGATGTTGTCGGCGATCAGTTGACTGACGAAGTTCTTCCCTGTCCCTGTGGACCCGTGGAGGGACAGAACCAGCGGCTTTTTCGGGGATTTGTTGTTCATGAATCCGGTGACGCCTTTCAGGACAACCCGCGACGCTATATGCTGACCGAAGAGCTTCCTCTCCAGGTCTTTTTCCAAACCTTAGGGCCAAACATCCGTGAAAAAAAATCATTTCACTTTGAAGTTTCCAACCTCAGTTGGATTTCTCAGAATGACAGAACTGCTTGTAAGACAGGTAAGTTAGCTAGTCGATCTGGATCGATAACGGTGCGCATAATTGCACAAGACAACGACGATTTATATTAACAACATATATTAACTATAACTAGCTAGCTACCCCAAGTGTTAATAACAACTAGTTAACAAGTTAGACTGCCAACCCTCACCCCAGAACATATATAACTGCAGGAACAACGTCAGAAATGTAAACACGTCTGGTAGCCATTTCTTCCTAAACTTCGCCAAAGAAACCAATAAACTAGCGTCACCTGTACTATCCAGCGACGCCATACCATTCACTCACCCGTTGTATTAAAAGCAATCCAATCGTCATTACATGTTTCTCGAAAATAATTGTATATTTTCTTCCCCAAGGGATACAGAAAACCCGTTGCTCCGACTATAACTGTAGTTGTGACGGGCTCGAATGCGTCGACAAGAACAAACGATATCGAAAGGTAAACAAGTAGTGATTTTCGCATTATGTGCATTGCTAAAGTCTTTTAAAATTCAGCTTTTGACTGTATCGTAAAGTATAATCATCCTCCGTCGTACAGGCGGAGCGGCAGCCGGGACACCAAACAGTTGGCTACTTCCTGGATGCGTCACTATTGTGCGACACATGAAATTTCTCTACCCGGAAGCGGCGTTGGTTTAAACTTTGTCATGTTTCCATTTGTGTGTAGACTACCCGGAAACAGTTACCAAGTTTATTAACAAACTGTATCTTTGTAACGAAAACAGGGAGTTCGGTATGCATGGATATTATGATTTTGCGTAACTTATAATAATAAACAGATGACTGACTACCTAGCAAGCAAGGCATTCCAAATCAATTACTAAATAGATGTTTTCCATTTGATTAAAGTTAGTAGCTGCTAGCTTATTGGTAGCACGTTATATTCTGATCCGTTCTTGAGAAACCCCACAGAATGTATGCAAACGGATCAAACCAGACGTGTATAGCTACAATCTAAGTATTTAAGCGCCAACAGTTAGATAAGTTAATGTAAGGTCCCACCTGATTTGTTAAATGATATCCATTCTTCTCTGCAACACTCGTGCAAGTAATAAAGCACGCCTTGGTAACTGGCGAGGAGGCCGGTGAGAACGGCTGCCATTCCTACGGCGATACTAGTGCTAATAGGTTCGCCGGCCGCCATGAGCACCATGTGCGACAGCAACAGCAAAACTGGTGCTAGTGGCTGCAACTGCATCTTGTCCGGTCAGCTAAGAACTGGAGAGGAGCGCAACAGTCTCAGATCAGCTCGCCGGTCGAATATCGAGAATTACAGTCTATCAGTCAGTTTGTTTTTGAATGAAATTGAGAAAAATTCTTTGTCTACTTAACGTTATCTGTGCCTTTGGTCTTCAGATACGCGTTGTGCTACTAAATCTTAAATACCAGCCACTTAACTAGCTAGCTACAGATAACTTTTCAAATGGTTCGCCAAATAACTAACAAGCTACACTGCTAAATCAACGTTTCACTGAATACACTCTACAAATTATATATAGACTATTTAGAAACACTCTGACGCAATATATGAAGTAGCTGAATCTTTAATACTATTCTGACTAGTTAATAAACAACTGTGGACCGCTGCACTCCAGGCATCCAGCTGTTCAAAACAATATCTTATCTAATAATTTTTCAGTTTCAGTGTCAAAGCAACTAGCAGACTCAGAGTCAAGAAGGTACTTTGCTGCCACCAACAGCATCGGAGTGTAAAATACTGCGAAATCTTTTTGTAATTCAGAAACGTGTGTGCTGCCTTGATAATCATCCAATTATCCAATCGTTATCATGACCGTTGCCCTGCCTGTATGTCGAAGAAAATGTCTGAACTCCAATATCACACTCAACCCAGCGCCTCAGGTAATTCATTGTAACCATCCTTTACAATGATGTTGTTTTTATGCCCTCCAGCGAACAAGTTTCTTTTCAGATACAGAAACTGTATAACATCTTTGTTCTGTGTCCATCATTAAATACGCAATCAGACTTGGACAAAACAAAGCAACTCTTAATGTCAGAAATAATTGACATTTCAAATAAGCAACACAATGGGCCAAGTTAGTGGAAAGAGTAGAGGAGCCATTAGGTATCATTGCATGGACCAGTGCCTCTTTTGTGTGTGTATTAATGTAAGTGTTACTAGGAAGTGGTATAATATTGGTAGCAGTACTTGCAGTTGCAGACCTGTTTTTGCAGATTGACTTTACTGACTTTGGATTTGTACATGTGAATGACACGGCCTTTACTTTTACCTTTTTAATCTGAAAGTTTTTTTGTTGTATATATCAGAAATTTGAACAGCATGCCTGTTTGCCTTACTTGCTGCCGTCTAGTCCCTCACGAAAAGGCTGAAGGTGGTGAAGGCCATGCATGGAGCTCCAGTGTTCCCTGTCACGGTGCTTATCGAGTGCAGTTCCTGGCATGACTCGGGACCCTCCTCCAGTGTCTGCTGGGTGAATGGTCACTGCATAGGATGAGGTAGATCCTGACACCCTCTTATTGATCATGGGGCAGGATTCCCTGTTAGGTTCTGGAAAAACAGACACAGGCTCAGCAAGTTGGTCTTTCCAGCCATCACTTGCTCATGATACCACCAATGGAGCACTTGAGAGTATTGAGTATCAGTGAGGTGAGCATCAGTTGTCATTTAGTCATTTATATCCATCATTGAAACAAGTGCAATTATGATTTTGTGTATATTTTGTGATTTCATTGCAAAACCAAATATTTTAAGTATATACAGCAGTCTTCACCTGCCATTTGCATCAGAGAAACACATTAAAAGCAAACATTCTTAGGCTGGTCAAAAACAAAACAGCCATTGATGACACCTGTAATTCCATTTGAGTTGGTGTTGTAAATATTAAACATTCAGCTAAATTTGAAGAATACTCATGCACAGATAACATAAGGGATCCGCAAGTTGTTTCTCTCAGTTGTTTAAACCTCAGTTCACACCTACAACATAGATCCAACAACGATAGCTCACCCTGTTGACGTTTTGTTCTTTTGCCCACCAGTTCCAAAAAGAGACACTAGATGGCATGAGAGTGCTGTTGTAGTAGTATCTACTGTACCATGCTATGTTAGTCCTGAAAAGGAAGGATAGTTGGCAGGTGCTAATGTTCTTCAGCTTTTGTTCCTGGTTTGTAAACTCAGTTATTAAAAGTGGTAATATATATATATACATGTTTGGTTAAAGAAAGTTCTAGCAACCAGATGTCATAGCATTTGTCTTCAATAGGAACTAAGATTACAATTCCAATTTACAATTTGGTATTTGGTATTTCGCAGACGCTTTTAATAGGAATGCAAATTAATTACTTACAGTACCATGCTCCTGTATATCCTGCAACAATAGAACAGAAATCTGCAAGCATAACATTTACATTTATTCATTTGGCAGACGCTTTTATCCAAAGCGACGTACAAAAGTGCAAATAGTGGGTAAACAACAGGCACAAGAGCAAGATGTGTACAGGTCATACAATGCAAATAGTGCTGAAACTGAGCGCAAGGTCAGTGACGTGAGCCAACTAATCTGAACTAGGATTGCATCTCAAATACAATTACAGGAAAAATAGAGTAACGCTATACCACCTAGGTAAGTGAGGAACAAGTACAAGACAGGAGTCAGATTCTCAACGTCAAAGTTACAAGGTCAAAGAGGCAGAGGTATCAGTCCAGGTAGAGTCTGAAGAGGTGTGTCTTCAGCGCACGTCTGAAGGGTTGGATTGAAGGAGTTGTTCTCAGGGGGGTGGGGAGTTCATTCCACCACTGGGGGGCGATGATGGAAAAGCGTCGTTGTGAGGAGCGTGGGCCTTTCGTTCTGTTGGTGGGTGGAGCGAGGCGTCCGGATGTAGCAGAGCGAAGTTGACGAGCGGGTGTGTAGGGTAGGATGAGGTCCTGGAGGTAGGTCGGGGCAGTCTTTCTTGCAGCAGAAAAGGTGAGAGTCAGGGTCTTGAAGCGGATCCTGGCTGCGATTGGAGGTGGAGCCTTTCCAATAGACCTGGGAAGATCTACCGGTCAGGTAGGACCTGAACCAAGAAAGGGCCGTCCCAGAGATGCCAAGCTCAGAGAGCTTGGCGATGAGCAGCTGGTGGTTGACGGTGTCAAACGCAGCAGAGAGGTCGAGGAGGATGAGGACCGAAGACAGGTCGGAGGCTCTGGCTGCGTGGAGGGCCTCTGTCACCGCCAGGAGTGCCGTTTCGGTTGAGTGCCCGGGTCTGAACCCAGACTGGTGGGGATCCAGAAGGTTGTGCTTGTGGAGAAAGGGAGAGAGTTGATTAAGTACAGCACGTTCAAGAGATTTGGATACAAATGGCAGGAGGGATACTGGACGGTAATTGTTCATGTCAGATGGGTCAGCGGTGGGTTTTTTTAGCAGGGGGGTAACCATAGCATTTTTCAGATCAGTGGGAACGAGGCCAGTAGTCAGAGATGTGTTGATGATGGAGGAGAGATACGGGGCAATCTCACCGGACACAGACTGGAGAAGGGTGGAGGGAATGGGGTCGAGGGGGCAGGTTGTAGCTCGGTGGGATGTGATGAGTTGAAGAACTTCTGAGTCGCTGAGTGTAGAGAAGGAGGACAGGTGGTGGCTGGGTGCCTAACCTGCAACACAGAGACAAGGTTAGTACAGAAGATGTTTTTTTTCTCTCAAAGTGAATTTAACCAGAACATTTCAGTCTAGAGAACCCAACTATTTACAACTGTATGGCTTAAAGTTTATCTCCATGGAGATTCTGCTACGTACAGAATTTGTTTTCATTGAAACTATATGCCACCAGCTGTAGGCTTGTGACTGCCAGCTCTCCTGTCCTATTGAGTTTAAATACTCAGATGTGGTCTCTAAGGTCAGTCTCCAATGCATACAATGCAATGCAGTTAGATGATTTGTCTGTATTGTATCACAGAAGAGAGAAAGACACCAGACACCGTTGTAACATCATGATAAATGGCACCACCTTAGGTGCCCAGCCTAACTGTTCACTGAGTTTTCAGCTCTCCTTTTAATTGTCTTTGATGCGGTGCCCAGACCTGTCGGACTCCTACTACTTGATACTTCCCTCCTGTGCTGTCAGTGAACTGTGCTGTGCTGCACTCTCAAGATGTGAAGTCTATGCCCAGATTCACTGAGTAAGGAACTTGTTGATCATGTTTTGTATTCTTACAGGAAATATTTTAAAAGCAGTAACTGGAGTGTGTGTGATATCATCTATCTATCAAAACAAGGGAACCTGCTTACAGCTTTATATACTCGAGACATAGGACATTACTATGGGATTGAATGTTCAGCTCAGAATTGCTCAAAACTTGAAAGAACAATAACAACAATATGGAAATGGCAAGAGAGACAACAAAGAGACTACATTCATCCCTTTGATCCATAACTTTCCTTTAACAGGAACCTCAGCCATTGCAAGAAAAGAAATTACCTTCAAAGACACGATGAGTAATTATCTCTGAATTTAACCTGAATCATGAATGTGTAGTTTATGTATTCCAAATATATTTCTTACATTCATCTTGCACATCAGGCCTTATTAGGAGTGTTTATTAGGAAATATGTGATTTTTTTTCTTTGAAAGTCGCCTATTACCTGCAGCACAGTACTGGATGCAGCCAAGAGCTCAGATCTAAGCCGATATCAATGTAGTAATGCGCATAGTTTCCAGAGCCACTGTGCTGTGTAAATGGCATTGGCCTCTTCTCAAGTGCAATGTTGCAACGCTGGAAATCCGACTCAGAGAGAGTGGTGATGGAAAAGAAACCTGGCTCCTGGAACCCAGGAATTTTCATGTGCGCGCATGAGCTTTCATCCTGGTTTCTGATGACTGCTGCAATATTGCTGCCATATCAAGAGAAGCTGCCTGCCAGTTCCAGCAGAACACCAAGGTTCAAGAAGAGTACCACCGAAACAAATGGGCCGGCAAGAAAAAAAGAGGAAAAAAGCTGGCAGTGTAGTATAACATTAGAGGGGTTATTAGTCATGTTCCCACTCTCTTGTACAGAGGGGTAATTATAAATCACAGCCTACAGATGCACTCTGGGTAGAGCTTTCTTCCCCCACGCAGAGCCCGGTCTATGGAATGAGATATGGGCTAAGAAAGAATATGGCACTAGATTATTACCTCACCTCTGGGAAATGAGAGCATACTAAAACAGATTGTGAAGACAGATTTCTCATTATTTTTCTCTTGGTGGTGAAAGCAGTGTCTCTCTTGCTTTTATTAAGCTTGTAGTCACAATAATCTGCAGAACTAATTTAGGTGGCCATCGAGTTGACGTTTCTGCTCCATAAACTCTTGTAAATATTGTAAATATTCTGGTGTCCACAGAATGAACCGATGTCAACATAGCTGTGGAGCTGTAACTCTCTGTGCTGTCTCTGACCGCCCCTTCTCATAAGAGCTCCTTTTTGACTGTTATTCTTCAGTGTAAAAACTACATGCTTTGGAGTGTGAGATAGAGGCTCTCCAGAGTACTAATACACTCATTTTTGGCTCCCCATATGAAGGTAACGCAGTACTGCTTGACATTTATTGAAAAATATATTCCCCATATTTTGGCTTTGATTTTTTGACAAGCATAACTGTTTCATGAGGGTAAAGCAAAAGTCAGGATGGGTATACAACATGTTCCTGATGTCTGACACAAATATGGGACAACAGCATGCAAACACCACCATCAGCATTAGTCCATGTGCAGTCAAAGATTGGCAACATTATATAACTGAACATGTTTTCTATTTAGTATTTAGATTGTATTAAATATCTCCAGGCCATTTTATATATTACAAAATGCAGAAGTAATTAACAAACATGCATTTAAAATGCAGGTACCTAAAAATAATGCTCATTCAAAGTATACACACAGTACTAATGATGTTTCACTTTGATTCAATGGAAAGGGACTCCGCTTTATTCAGTGAGCAGTAGAGATTTTAGACTTTTGGTTTAGTTCAGTTCAGTTCTGGTATATACTTTTACACTGCAGACCAGAAATAGTGGCGGTCCATGACTGTGCTGCATGTAGCCTAAGAGTGCCATATAGGGCAAAGGTCAATCAAAGTTAAAGGAAGACTCAGAGATGACTGGACATTGATCAATGCGCTAATAATTGCCAAGGATTATGTTTTTGCTCATGAGAGTGAAGAATCTGCATTATTACTGATTGAAAGGCAGGGATGTGATCAATCAACAAGAGTTGCACTTAAAGGCAGAAAACAATAACAGATGCTGAGGTGAAGCTGGAATCTGTTCCCAAAGCTTCCTGTGGGTGGCTCTGTCTGATCAGAGCTCTGCCACCAACATCGCACACCCATTCCTGCCCCCATCGCGACTCTAACCACAACAGTGGCTCTCTATGTGACATGGTGCCAGCAGCACCTGGGGTGGTCCCCCATACGCCTGCATTTGAGGACAAATAAGGCACCCAGCCACAGAGAGGGGGAGTCCCGTGGCCCCGCGCTCCGCTGATTCCAGGAGAATGACGAGAGCTAAACGGCCTGTGATTTATGGGGCTTTCTCTGTATGAAACAAACGCAAGCCTGTTTTTCAGGCACAGTTTATGTTTTCCTCCCATAGTTTGAAAAAAAAAAACTGCTAAAATCCAGGAAACACATGGCTCTGATGCTGCTTTAAAGTGACTCTTGGCTCCCCAAGTTTATTAATGCACATGCAACTTATTAATGCAAGTCATTCCATGGGGGTGCATTGCCTGGGATTGGAGTAGACAGGCAGCCATCGCTCAGCTGTTGTCTAACCTAAATCTTGAACCCCATACTTTAAAAAAATCATGTAGTTGCTGTTTTTTATGCCAGTAAAGGTGTACTACCCATGACCCGGGACATCTTTGGTTTCATTTCCCCCCTGGCCGTCCTATGAAGTATTTCTATTTTAAGGGGGTAAAGGGGTCTGGTTTATGGAAACCAAATGTTTTGCTGCCAAACCTCCCCCTGGCTGTGAGGGGTTTTAATGTAGGTCGGAAGCTGAGCCCGAGACGCTTATTGCCGCTGATCCCAGGGCTGGGCCCATTGTCACGCCTGGTTAGACAGCTTGGGTGGAAAACTCCACCTCAGCCTGTGATCTGCGATTCTCTTTCCTTCCCTGGGGTACGCAGTGCCACTAAAATGGGGATAAGTAGTGGGACTGACAGAGAGATGGAGTATACAGTGTGACTAAAAGAGAGATGGAGTATATAGTGTTACTGACAGAGAGATGGAGTAAAATGTCCATTAGACTAACAAAGAGATGGGGTGTATAGTCCATCTGACAAACAGAGAGACGGGCTATACAGTCCACCTGACTATTAAGCTGCTTTTTACCGAACGCGACGCGAAATTTTCGCGCGACGTGAAAAGTCAACGGCTGGAGGCGAATGGGCAGAGTTAATCGCGGCAAAACTGTGAGCGACGCGAAATGGGCGAAATGAGCGTTCACTTGAGTTAAAAAATGTTCAACTCAAGCGAAAATTTCGCCTGACGAAAGCCACTCACCATCAAGTTGGGCTAGAAGCCTCGCCCCCTTTCCAGAACTCTCAGGCTGATTGGTGTTGTCCGTTAGCTGACGTTTCAAAACGTGGACCCATCGTTGTGTTGACCATTAGCTTTGAAACTTTAGAGGAACATTACTTCTTAGAAAAGAGAGTTCACAAGACATGACGAACTGCTTGTGTGCCGTATTTATATATGCTGATTAATTAGCTAGCTAGCAGCGCAAGATAACTTAGCTGTCTTCTATTGTGTCTAGCAAACTTGCTAGCAGCGTTGGTGTAATGAAAAATGCTTGCTGTGACGTGACGCAAAATTCGCGTGTTCATTTTTCAGGCAAGCGATCAAACCCGTGCGAGGAAAGTGAAGCGAACTTTCGCGTTGCATTCGGTTAAAACGCATTTTTAGAGAGAGGCAAGAAGAGGAGGAGAAAGTGTGTATACAGGTTTAAGAGAAGAGTTAGAGCATACTGTTTGAATTGATGGTATATACAAGTTGAGCAAAAGTAGTACATTACTGTAGACAGAACATTACTGTAGATGGTCTTTAACATGTATATACTGTGAATAGACATTGGCAGCTACCTCTCTGCACCCTCAAATCCACAAGATAAGGTAAGACACAGTGGTCTGTGTCTCAAGACAAATAAGACGAAACAGATGTGAGCCAGTCTGGAGCAAGCCACTACCCAGTGGTATTCATGAATTTGTTGTCAAGGAAATGATTGAGCCATTTCCTGGGTTCATCAGCAAACAAGGAACGGGGAAAGTTTGAGGAACGGCCTACTGTTTGCTGCCTGGTATCTCCAGTAAGACTTCATCTTGTTTCCGACGGAAAACCATTGACACGTTTACAGATCTTCTGGGGGGAAATAACTGTGCATAAAATGTCCAAAAAAACATCACTAACCACACGAAAACAGCCATGCGGTCTGTTTTTCATGCCAAAGATGAGCAGGCTGCTCCTTCAGTCTTGCCTCTGCGTGCTGTAGCAAAACAATGACCCTGAAGCATTTGTATCTTGTTGATTTTGCTCTGTCTTGACCTGGCCCTGACTAATGTTGACATGTAACTAGACCTGTTCGTTACACAATCCGCTTGTGTAAGGGGGAACAGCGGCTGTCAATCAATCCTGAAAGACAGGTGAACAAGAAGAGGGAATAAATCAAAATCTTCATGGTAATAGGACTCTGGATTGGGTCCATGGCACAGAATTGCACTATGGAAATGGATAAATCTGTTATCAGGAGCCTGCCTGCGGGTGGGGACACCAAAAAAAGCCTCCTTTTTTTCCTCCACTGCCTGACAACCAACTGCAAGCCTGCTTTTGTGATACGCAGGGCGAGTGGTATTAATTATGGTCAGAGTTTAGGAACTCTGCTGCATTCCCCTCTCCCCTCAAAGGGCACAGGGTAATGAGAGCAGCGTCCACTGACAAAGAGCAGAACTTCTTGCAGGCAGAGATAACAGAAGAATAAGGGATTTGGTTTCCTTTGACAGAGCAAAACTGCACAGCACAGAAAGCTGAGACGGCACATCGCAACACGTGTTCATTTCTATTGGCTCTTGGCAGCGTCTGCCTGTGTTATCCAAGAGATCTCCAAAAACACTAACCAGCTTTGAAAAATAAACACACCTTTTCTTAAAGAGGCCACTGGACATGTTTTCAGGAGGGGAGGGGTGATGTAAAACTAGAATTACTTGCAAGTGAGCAATTTCCATTATTTTCGTGGATACAGTTTGTGTCGCCAAGACGTATATTTCATTACTAGCTTCAATTTTTTTAGTTATCTTTATCCAAAGTTTAGGCATTTTTGCCTTAAAATGTATTTGTCTCTGAATTGAATATATGTAACCATTCTGTACAGAGTTGAGGATCAGGCATTTTAAAGAGAAAGCAATCAGAGATCTTGATTGGACACCCTTAACATAAAGGTTCATGCAAAGTACAGCCAATTTGAGAAGAAATGGCAAACATTAGTGTGCAGTGAGATACATTATATCTTTCAGTACCAATTTTCATCTACATCCTTATCTGAAGTGGAGACATTTTGGGACTAAAAATGTTTTGTGGTTATATTGCCAAATGACACAATGGGAAAATAGCTTTCTTTACTGTAAATGACCCCAGAGAGAGCATGACACTCTTAAGTGACACTTACTCACTCCTAAAAAATCATCAACATCTTGAACATTCAATCTGTATTATGCAGAGCACATACAGCATCTATCACTCCAGACATCTAAAAATGTATTGAAAGGCAGATGTCAACAAAGTCTGAGCCCCGATGAGAAGTTCCCGAATTATGTGCACTTTCGCCTCTCTGTGGCTGCGGTCGGAAATCCAGTCACATTAGCAGTAATCCGGGGCTCCTCTCACCCCTTAAGGCTCTGTGTCTTCCCACCTGTCAGCCGTCTTTCAGCTGGAGGGGCGTGGAGTTGTGAAAGATCAGAACTCGTAAATTACCCTGAGCATCTTTTCATCATCAGCTCTCTCAGTGTCACGGATGCGGGGTGAGGACTCACACGCAGACCCGGAGGTGAATGGCAGAGTGACTTTAATAAAGCCCCAAAACAGGAGCAGACGAAGACAGGGTCAAAGACAGGCAGGGTCAAAACCAGGGAAGTCAGTCCAAAAACAAACAGAGAGCAAGCACGTGGTCTGGACAGGCGAGGGTCGGCAACGGGCAGGCAGGCAGCGGGGCAACCAGAACAGAGCGGCAGGCAGAGACGAGATCCGAAGGCCAGGCAGGGGTCACAAACTGGGCAGGCAGGTCCGGAGCAGGGGGGACGAGAAGCGGGGAGTGAAGTCTGGGAAGGGGCAGAACCAGGGAGACCGGCAACAGGGAGCTGGGGCAGAACCACGGGCAACCCAGGCAGCCGAAGCAGAACGGCAGGCCGGACCGGGGCTGAGCAGGCGGGAAGCAGGGTCTGGACAGGGGCAGAACCGGGCAGGCCGGCAACAGGGAGCGGAGGCAGAACAGCAGGCGGGAGCAGACTACCACAAACAGGGATACACAAAGACAGGACGAAACAGAAAACAGACTAACCGAACTCACGTGACAGAACAGCGGGCAAACACAGAGACCCAGGGCGGGAGACAGAAGACCGTGGAAAAACCGAGTAACAGAAGGCAAGGACGAAACAGGATACTGAGGCAGAACTGGCAACAAGACAGAGAAAAGCAGGGCAAATATAGGGTAGGGCTGATGAGGTGATGGGAAGCAGGTGTGCAGGCAGGCAGGTGGAGATGATCAGGTAGGCGGAGACAGGGCGGAGAGCGGGGCAGGGCCGGAACACAAGGAAAAACAAAAGCACATGGACAGGGGAAGAACACAAACACACAGCCAGGGGGGCGGAGTCCTGACACTCAGGCTCATACCCAGCACGCCTCCCTCTCCTGGCCTGCCATCCTCACTTCACCTGCTGCTGAGTTTAAACCAGGTTACCACCAGTCATCTGCAGAAGGCCAACATCAGTTAAGGTAGGGGATTCCATCTATCTATCTATCTATCTATCTATCTATCTATCTATCTATCTATCTATCTATCTATCTATCTGGTTCAAGTTGCTTTCATTATTGCTGTCAGAAATAAAATATGACTGATAAGATACCACTGTTGTATACTTTGATCAATGTGCATTTTTTTGGCTTGCCCCAGTCAAGCCAGGGGTGTGAGTGAATAGAGAATTCTTAGTTTCAGAGTAGTGAATTATGGAATGAATGAGGATGTGTGAGAGGGAAATACAAAAACAATAAAATATCATTTTCTGTGTGTGTGTGTGTGTGTGTGTGTGTGTGTGTGAGGATGGCCTGGAGGAGGAGAAAGGGAGTGGCGTCAGTTCAGTCTACATGGATTTAGAAAGAGGTTAATCTCTAACTTCACTGTTTCAGGGTCTAGTTGGATCAGACAACATTGTGTAGAACAACATTGTGAAGAGTTGTTTCTCTTTGAAAATGACTACAGACCCAGTTGTGTCTCTTTGAAAATGACGACAGACCTAAGCCCCTCTTTGGTGTTAATTCCATCTGCACTGGAGAGCTGGCAGAGCATGATAGAGATTTTAAAGTGTTTATGAAAGATAAGAGAAAATGAGCATATGGGATATGGCTCTTTTGGTTAATGATAAGTATACATGTTGCTTCTGGGGCTCTTACAGCCTGTCGAAGCACCTCTGGGTACGTGAACATAGAATCTTCTCAAGATGTTGAAGAAGGTGCTGTACGCTGACAGCCGAGTGTCAGTTACCCAGAGCTTGACAGTTCTAGGCACCACCTCAAACACAGTTCAAACATTTAACATGGTGTGGCTTACCTGGATGTCTAGTGTCCTCTTTTCATACAGCAATATATACTCTACAGTTTACCAATATTATGATTATGTGTGGCATGGAATAGTTATTAACATGTGTACATGAGAACAGAAGAAAGGGAGGTGTCTTATTTTCCTCAGTTCAACACATATACGGGTTGAATAAGGCCACATACTGTAACATTATCACTGAAAACGTGGGTCAGGCTAACTTGGCTGAATGTGCACAGTGGTACTTTGAACATCAAAGGCATGACCCCTCCCTCTACCCCCCACCATTCCAGAAGCCTATTCCCAGGAGACTGTTCCACATTTTGGGTAGAGCGGTAGGGTTCTAACATCAATAATTTAGGTTCAATATTTTGGAGACTTTGTGGAGGGTGGGTGTCCCTCGCATCCCAGTCCTGTAAGTCAATCTATCCCCAGGCAAACTCTCATACACAGTCACCCTGGCGTCCACCTGCATCCCCCCCACCCAAGTTAGGCGAGAGAGACGGGAATGTCAACAAAAATACACCATCAGACTGAACTTATCCGCTTAGTTTTCCATCACACTGTTATCTTTCCTAATTTAAAATCTCCTGGGGGGATATATACATGATACCACAAGCTGTCCATTACTGTGCACAGGAAACATTTCAGATGTGATTCCTGACTGTTGTGTGTGCATGTGCATGATGTAGTTCATTATACATGAGCTGAGCCTTTGTGGTGGATATTAGTAGTTGGGTGGGCTTAATTCATAATGAAAACATTTGAAAAATCAATATAATCATATTAGTATTTATTTTTGAAGTACATATCATGGCTAATATCCCTTCAATCAATACCTTAACCCCCTTTATCACATTTTGTCTCATCTCTTAAGTTGTTTCCATGGTAATGTCCTTATTATTACCTTTTGGGTTGCACATCAAGGCTATGTTTTATTTTAAAAAAGATTATGAGCTAGCAACTATTCAACAAGCTATTCTTAGGTGTGGTAGTTATTGAGTATTGAGCTCCACTCCCAGATGTGTATTGTGGTGTTGTTCCCTTTCTTGACCTGTAGGTGGCAGGAATCAGCCTTGGGCATTGTGCAGACATATAAAAAGGGGAATTGCTTTTTTTTTTTTTGGTCAAAACAATGTTTTGTGCAAAACACAACAAAGCAACTAAAACCATGACAACTCATGTTACATACAAACAACACAAGATAAAAAAAATGTGGTTTACCACTTACCATAGATTTTGTGATGTCTTTTTCATGATCTGCATTATGCTTCTTACTCAAAATGCCATTTGAACATAATGAATTCATAAATCTTAACAAAAACCTGCTGATTCAGCAACAATCCCCTCTCAGTGCTTTTGAAAGAAAGGTGGTTGTCAATTCTGCCTCTGCAGGGAGTGGCACTGAATCTGATGTGTTTTGACTTTTTTTAATCATCTGTCAATGAACCCACATGAAGAAAGCCACTTGACTCAATGACATGACAAGCCATCAAATATGTTTGTAAAGCAATGATGGGCAAAAGAATAGAAATCCAAAATTTTTGACTTTTTTACATTTACATTACATTCATTCATTTTGCAGATGCTTTTACCCAAAGCGACATACAAGTGAGATACAATACAACACAAGCTAAAAACCATATGGAGTCAACAATATTAGAAGCACTGCATGACCAGGTTTCAATGGTTAGCCAGGAAAGGTACAAACTAACAGGTAAAGCTAACAAGTGCGTTAAACCATTAGATTACATTTTTTAATATAATTTTATTTTATTATTTTTATTAGTTTAGTAGGAGACAGTTTGAGACATGAGAAGTTCCTTTAGGGGGTAGTGTTTCAGGTGCTCAGGTGAGAGTGGAAGAGCTGTGTCTTCAGATGTTTCTTGAAGACAGGGGACGCAGCAGAACAGGTGAAGTGTGGGAGTTCATTCCCCCATCGGGGGAGAAAGTCCTGGATAGTGATTTTTGCAACTATATCAGTCATCCACTGCTGTGTGCATCACACGAGAGGGTCACAGAGCTCTTGCACAGCAATACACAAGCTCTTGTCTTTTTAGAACAAGAGTGATTTGTCACGCATGATTTGATTAATTGTGTCTTGCTCTATTGCCTGGATAGCTGACAAGAAGGTTTTCGTTTCTAATGGATTAATGGACATTTCTAATGTGCTAATGGCTACACAATTACCATTTTACATTTTTCCACAAAAGCATATTATATAAGCAACAACAATTGGAAAGTAAGGTGCTCCTTGCAATCTAGTGTTTAAGGAGAAAGTATATATGAAATACACAGCATTTAAGTTTAGTCATTAGCTGAGTTATTTTCATATTGCCTAGTTTGAAGGATAATATTACAGTTACCCCAGTCTGTTAAATGCCCCCCAATTTGCCAAATGAATATTACATGGATTCTTCTCAAACTATATCTTAACTGCATACCTTAACTGCATCTATCATTACGGAACAGAATCATAGGTACTGTCTGGACAATGCTGATTGAGCAGTCTTTCCCAGAGCCAGCAGGGGTACAAAAGCTCATCTTTACCGCTGTTTAATGATCAATAGTATCCTCTCTGTTTGCTTTTCAGTTTTCAGTTTCCCATCCTGCCACTCCAGAGAGCACATACAATCACCTTTCCTGCCACTCCAACACATACTCCCAATAGTCTTTCCTGCTGCTCTGGACCACACCTCCAATAGTCTCTCCCCCACTGAAGACCACACCTCCAACAGTCATTCCCAGCACTCAAAACCACACCCCCAATAGTCTTTCCTGCCATCCCAGACCTCACCCCCAATCATCTCTGCTACCACTTCATAGCACTTCTTCAATAGTCTTTATTGTTGCTTGTGTGCCAGGGGATGAGTGTGCCCGACCCTTGACCCCAACTGACGGACAGGTCTAGGGGTAGGAGGGTAGGGAGGAGAGGTCAGCCCTGAGAAGGGACACTTCTCTCCCTCACCTCTGCCACTCCTGGAATCCTGCCTCAGATGTCCACTTCCACAGGCTCAGCCGCTAATCTGGAATCAAACAGAGGCCACTCCGGCTACAAAGGGGACCCCTTCTGAGGTCGCCCTGGCTCCCACTCAGGCAGAATGCATTCCTCTAAAGTCAAGAATGTGTAAATCTGGTGGAGGGGGGGAAAGGATTGTCCCTTTACCAGCGTGTTATCACTTGCGCTGGGTTTTCCTCCACCTCTCTTTCAGAATAAACACTTTGTGGTGTTGGGGTTGGCCGTGGAACTGACATGTCTTCTCCACAAAGCGTTGATGCCTCCCAAGAGATTTCTCTCAATGTGTGCGTGCTTCTGGCTGGATCCTGTCCTCTGTGCAAAATACAGATATCCCTCCACATGCAGCGCTCTTACCCCCACGACTGGAAAGACTGAGGAAACAGCAGTATTTCAACCACTATGTCTTTTCCCACACAAGCTACAGGCAAGGTAGTTGCAATAAATCTTGAAACTGCTTTTGAATAGCAGGTACAGTCACTCCAAGTGCAGACCAAATGTGTTTGTCACATTTTAGACATCAACACTGTACATGAATTGCCTTTGATGCAGTTTGCTAAATCAAAAGTACAGGTTAAAGTCACTCTGTAATGCTGTATAATTAACCTCTGTAATTAGGCAATTACAGAGTAATTGTCTTCCAGGGTACTGAAAGTTTAAAATGAATGCCATTTCTCATTCTTCAGAATGTATTATGAAATGGGGCTTGGTTTCATGCTTGATTTCAGGATCATCCACAGATAGGACGAACAGCGTCATAGAGCTAAACTGCATATTTTTGTGTGTGATACCCATGCACACCAGCAGAGGGAGATCAGATCTTCAGTCTTCAGTATTTTTTGGACACCACTCCACCACATTCTACTACTACAGTAGCAACACTAAAATCTTTTTTCAGAGTTTGATCAGAAATTGATGGTGCTTGTTATGAATTAAATGACCCTGCTTTTTAATAAATGGGTTTTAGGAAAAGTATATGCAACTTAAAGATAAAAGATACACAATAGAAGTTTGCACATTAAATGTACATGAAGTACATGAATGGAAGAATGTGTGTAAAATGAATTGTGCGGGGAATGAATTATGTACAAGCCTATCATCTTAGTATTTTCTACATTACAAAGGTATGTCTTTCTGTGATATTTAAGTTTTTTATCCTTGGTTCGGGGGTTCACAGACCTCTGGAAGCTTTGTTGCTATGGTAGATTGAAGTTTTCAGAAAAAGTAGCATGAAAAACTAAATGTCTTCCAGACCTCTTTGAGACTTCAGCTGTTACTGGATCAACTGAACCCCCGCTACAGCGTTGTCTGATTTCTGCATACACTGATCTGGAGACAGATCGTCTTCCCAGAGTGTTCTCTCTAAACTACATTTCCCATAATACAATATAACTTCTAACCAAACTGTTACTAGGATGGACCTATGTTTCTATATTTCTTTCTGTGTGCGCACACGAGCACACACACACACACACACACACACACACACACACACACACACACACACACACACACACACACACACGCACACACGCACACGCACACACAGTCGACCCCAGATGTAACACCGTGAAAGCGGTGGAACAGCGCGTGTCTCTAACAACACTCCTAACCTCAAAAATCCACATAATTAAACATTCTCCATCTTGCTTGATTGCTTGATCTCCCTAGAGAACGTTTCACATGGACAGGAATTCTCGGGGAGAATCACAGGGCCGCAGCGTCAAACGCAGTGACAACTGGCCTTTCCACGTTTGAGGACGGGGCCCTTTTGATTCTGATGGAATCTCCCTCTCTGCATCATGGGACTTTTAGCTCTGACCCCCTGTGGGGAACGTTCCCAGTGATCCAGGGGTTCAGGGCACCCAGCACCTCCTCTGACACGTCTTGTGTTTCCACAAAATAAATAAGCCGAGACCCCCCCCTTTTCCTTGACAGTGATGCATGGATTGTTCTGGGTAGCAGGACTGTTTGCCTAACAGGACCGGATAAAGAAACAGGCCACACAATCCCCTCTAAAGCTGGAGGATGCTGCTCACATGATGCTTGATGCTCCCTTACTGACACGTTAGTAAGCCTTCATCATTAAGGGACACTTAGAGATAGTGCATTTAGGCTTAACAAAGGTTTGAACACAGCTCTGGTCACTAATTTGGAATACAACTTTACTGACATTGCACTCAGTCATTTTACTGTGACTTTGGCCATTACAGATTGAGTATTGTTTCTCCATTATTCACGCTCATTCTCCTGTCTCCATCTTATTCGTGTGAGGCTGCAGATGAACCCGCTAATGTATTTACCACCTGCCCCCTGTCAGGTCTGCATCAGTAGCTCCAGTGTCTGTCTCCTGCGCTGATCTGAGTTAAGCCCTGAGTTAAGCTCCTCTCCCAAGTGCTGAGGGTCCTTCCTGTCTGGGGCTTGAGAGAGTGAAAGAAAGAGAGGGAGAAAGGGAAGATAAATCACTGGGGCAAAAGAAAGGAGGGAGCTGAATGTGCTGACGAATGGCAGCCAGGACCTCTTTGTCTCCGCGTGTCTCCACATGGAGGGCTGTCTTGGTGGACGTATCTGTATGAGAAGAAAGGGGGGAGTGAGAGGGAGAAGGTGTCACTTCCCCCCGTGTGACAGATGGTTCCAGTCAGCCAGCATCCCAAAGCTCTTAAACAGGAGTCAGTCATCAGGGACCAGGGCCATGTTCACACATGCGTGTTGTATTCACACATGTGCACTGCGCTCACAGATGCACATATGCTTCCATGGTAAGCCCGACCAGTCTCTCGTCCTCAAACACGCTGGCATACATGGCCAACAGCTGCGGTTCACTTCAAAGAGGAAGATGGGCCAATTGTTTTGGTGGAAAAGGTATTCTGAATGTAATCACTTTAAATTCCCCTTTCCGGTCTTCTCAGGAAAGAGGATGCGAAGGCCCCAGTCTCATGATAAATCATGTGACAACCCACGCTTTGCGATTCTGTGTTTTACCGAGAAGGAGTTATGCCACTTCCGCTTCACTCAGTTTTTTCCCGCCATCAACAGCAATACAATATCTAAGCAATCAACTCTGGCCTATAATGCATCACATTTGGCCGCATGGCACATTGTCTCAGCCATTCAATAAATAGACAGACACTGTTTGCTCTGTGGGCTCTTCCTGTTTACTTCAAGGGTTTTGGGCATCATTTGCAGAGTTTATGCAGAACATAAAGAACATAAACAACATATGAGAAAGATACATCATTGACGCTGGCAACCAGAATTCAGCTTTGCTCTTGTTTTTCACAAGAATCATTTGAAGGTAAGATTCACACCTTGATGCCGGCCCTGAGTTTGAAGGCAACATGGACTAGAAGTTACAGCTGCACATGCAGACTTGCCATTGGTCAAAAGCCATCATGTCTCCCCACAGGCCTGACAGTGCTGGGAGTCTGCAGTGAACTGTAGGTGAGCCTGTGGCTTGTCTCCATCGATGAAATACTGTGCAGCAGGGAGGGAAGTCTCTGTAAGCACCTGTTTTCATGTTCTGTCCCAGTACTCATTTACTGTGTCTGCACAGAACAGTACAGTCATTGTACTGTATGTGTCTCAATGTGTATGTGTTTTGTGCTGGGGGGATGTGTGCTTGCATGTGTCTGTGTATATGTGTGTGTGTGCGGGATTCACATTATATCTGTCAATGTGTGTGGATGAGTAACAGAGATTATGTGTGTGTGTGTGTGTGTGTGTGTGCGCGCATGTGTGCGTGTAAGTGTCTGTGTGTTTGTGAGTTAACTGCAAGGGATTGTGAGCTTCTAGTATAGTGCTTCATTACAATATCTACAGTGTCTGTGTGACAATTCTGGAGTGCTAAATAGAATTTATTTGATGGATTGATGATTGATTGTAGATGTGCTTTGTCACCATCATACAGTACTGGCGGCTTGGAACTGTGGCTCTCATGTCCCTCTGAAGCAGTTGGCAGCAGTAGTAATGGCCATGAAGTAACATCCCAAAAACACAGGTCAATTGCACACGATGCCCTGTTCCATTTCTTGTTTCATTTCCTGCCCATGCTCCGCGCTGCTTCCCCTCACGTCCCTCGTGATCCACATGGCCCGGCCTCACGCCAGTGCCACGGTCATCAGACACAGGAAACAGACAGCAACGGGGGGCGGGGACTCTGCAGGATGTGCCGGGAAGGGATGGTGCGCAGGGCGGGCGGGTCTCTGAGGTGGAGCGGGACAGGGGGAGAAATGAAAAAATACAAGGAGCTGAGAACCGCGCCGCCACACAGGAGGGGGTGCTCCGCACGACTCACACGCGTGTCACACGGTCTTCGGCCCGCGGCCATTGTGCCACCGCTTGCCCAGCCCCAAACATCCACCGCCCCCCGTGGCCTTGTTTACGCCCCTGCCAGGAACTCCATGACCTCATCTGCACTGTCCTTGCTTCCTTGTTTCTTCCTTTCTCAGCGAAATGTGCCCCATGCGCCCTGGCCATGAGCTCGCTTGCCCGTTTCCAAATCCGCTCCCCAGAAGGGCACCCCACACTGATCTCCAAAAAAAACACCCCCGATCAGGACAGAACATGCAATCGACTGGTTGTCTGAGAGACTCATCTGTAACTTTCAGGTTTAGGCACAGGAGCTTCCATAAGGACATCTAAAGCTTGGTTCATATGCTCTCATCTTTAGCATTTCACCCAGATCCCAGAGATGCTGGCAGGTTTCATCAATGAATGTGTTTCTTTCGAACCACCCACAGTTTACTGGTGGGACCTCCACGCATCTATGTAGACACAGCAATCCAGTGTTAGAGCTTCCTACCGACTGGAGTCATATACCACAGTAAAACGGCTCTGTGACTTCTTCCATGTGACTCTGTGACCCCTGTTAAAAGGAGGAATTAGTCTCCACAGTACCCGCTCTGTCTGTTCAAGTTGCCAGGCCAAAGTGGTGATGCCACTGGTTTGAAACTGAAACCATTTACGGCAATTAATTTGTAGAGTTTCCCATGTTGCATTTATGGATTTCTTTAACCAAGTTCTCTCAGGCTCATGGTCAGTAAAATGTTATATTCCAGGGCCAAAGAATGACCGTTAATAGTGAGAGCCAAAGCAGGAACAACATCATGACTTCATTGAGGAATTTCTGAGGAAGCTCTGATGGATGAGATGAACATTGTGTGCAGACAAGCCCGTGTAAACATTATTGTAACATCCCCTGCACTGGCTGCTGGTGAAAAGTACCAGTTGCTCACTAATGGAGCGGGAGCTGTTTGCTAGCATCACATCGCTAAATGACATAACACCCTTCCCACGCTTTGCTTTACTGACTCCCCCACCTCCCTGTCCCAGTGATCAGTAGTCACTCTGAGGTGGGTAGGTGTGGGGGTTGTTGGGAACCTCTTGTGATGTGTTTAAGATGTACTAATCCTGCATTTTGGCACCCCATGCCAAGGGACGAGGCAATCCCGAGGCTGTGGCAGACAGGGACATCTGAAATCTCGGTTAGTGGTCTGTTTCAACACATGCCCCTCGAACCACAGACCACCAAAGACAATCCTGTTTAGAACCGAAAGGTTCTGCCTGGCTAGGGGCCAAAGCCAGCTCATATTAAAGGAGCATTCACACATCTCCTGAGGGGTAAATCTGTTAAGGATGTGTAAAACATTTCTGGCTTAGTTAAAACTGCCCTGTGCTGAAGGGACCTTTGTCACCAGGGAGAGTGGGTGGGCATTGGTCCAAGAAATCTGACCAGTTTCAGGTGCTAGGGTACATTTTATTTCTAAAACAAACACGCAGAAACACACATTAATGATTATATTGATGGTCATAAAATAATGTAGCTGGGAGGGATGAAATTGCAGGCACAAAAGAGTTCAAAAGAAGGTCATTCTTTTTGGGGGACTTGCGCTGTCAATGGAGTGTTAGTGGTTAAATCAATTTAAATCACCTTTTTAAAAAAACAACAAATACATTTTGAATGTTTTTCATCATAGCCAAAAACAGGGAACGCTTTAGATCATTTTGTTGTTGTTATTTTTGCCTGTGTCATGGATTTGCAGTGTTTTTGCCTATTAATTTTGCTTTTTAATGTGAAACACCTGAGCAGATGTGCTCAGACAAAGCTGCTCCACTCACAGGCGGAGCGATCGGGGGGAACAGTTATTAATATGAAAGTGACCTCATCAAGGCACTTCCCTTCGATTAGCTGTTGCCAAGGAAACAATGGGCTCAAACACAGGACGTGCTCTCCAGCCGTCTGTGTGCACCTGGGTGATTGTTTGGGAGGGGACGGTCTTCAGGACCCTGTTTTTTAATTTCAGATTGAGACCAAACCTTGGAGAAAATGAATCCGGAATACTACTATTGATATTCCTGTACTTGTGCCCCATACACCACCCTGATTACGCCCCCCCCCAGCACACACACACACACACACACACACACACACACACACACACACACACACACACACACACACACACACACACACACACAAACACACATACACACACTCTCCCCACACCCATTGTGTCCACTCCTCCCTTTTCCGGAGGGTAAATGAGGGAGTATTTGGGGAGGCCGGGGGCCAGACCATTAGCAGCCAGTCTGAGCGGATCCTCTGGGAGGGAGGGGGCGTTATCGCGGCCTGGCCATCTGTGAGGCCGCGCGGCACGGGATGGCGAGGAGAGGGGCAGGAGAACAAAGAGTCTGGAGAGGGGGAGGGAGGACCAAGAGGAGGGGGGCGTGAAGGCAACACCACGAGGGGACTGGGGAACACGAGAACAGGCAGAGCCAAATTGACACTGTTGCGAACCCCTTCGGGATCGAGCAGGGGACCACGTGTGCTCACCACTAGCCGTTAACGTATTCAGCAGATATCTGTTTCTGTTCTTATCTTATCATTCCATGAGGCTTTACTTCACTTAGGGTCAAGACAAAAAAAGAAAAGATAGAAGAATGTGAAAGATCTAGCTAATTGCTGCCTAAATGAACTCGATTAAGACCAAGGGAGACGTTTTTAACGTTATCACAACCCTGCCTACAAAGGGCCTGTCTAGGGCGCTTGCAGATACCATTGATTTTGTCATGAAGAGCCTGCTGACAACTGAATGGGCCAAAGCTCTGATAAGACCAGGGGTGCGCAGGCCCAATAACATGGGGATTATGGGTGGTGCTCAGTTTACAAAGCCTACCCTTTTAAACTCCCACAGTCTGAGCCCCTAACGCTGCGGTAACGTGCAGTCCACCCTCCAGCCTCCATCTGCTGGCATGCACCGCTGCAGGCGGGAGAGGTGGGCCTGCACGCTTCCCATAATCCACCTGAAATTAGAGACCGCGGGGGCTGTGGAAGGAGCCGGGATCAGGATGTTTACAGCTGTGGAGTGAGTTTACTGAAATGCACAGGAATAGACTGCTGAATAAAGACCCGGTAAAGACTGAAGACACAGATAAGGAACGCTGGGCGTCACTATGTGCTCTGAATTTTGCGTCAACAAGATTCAGTTACTCCCTGATGACAGAAGATGATATTTAGAAGAGGGCTCTCTTTGAATACACACACATGCATACATACACAAATACACATGTATATCTCTATATCTGCATTTTAAATACATGCAAATTTTTTAATAAATGCAATATATTTGAGTGGATATTTTAAAAAATATATTCCTTATATTTTGAGATATGCATATTTTGCCCTATAATGGCTATCATACTATGATTCATAAGTGCAAATAGCAGTATTATGATTCATATGCAAATAGCAGTATTATCTATGGTAGATTTGTTATACTTTTGTAACAAATATTTTGTTGTGTTTAATTGTGTGCTTAATTCTACAGCATTTACACCTCTGCAGAGCCTTGTATACTATAACATATAATAACTATAATAATAATTCTAATAATAACTATAATAATGATTCATGTAATAATGATTCATTCAGTAATGATGTTATCTATTCATACAGCTGGATATTAAAAAAGGCAACTCTTGGATACGTATCCTGTTGAAAGGTACAACAGCAGTGCCCCAGTGAATCAAACCAGCAACCCTTGGGTTATGAACTCTGCTCCTTACCGCTATATTATTACCTTACCAGTATATTAATATCTGTTTCAAACAAAGCATGCATAAGGGAGAGCAACGAGCAGAGTTTACCCATAAAGGCAGACTGGGAGAGCTTTAAAAACCAGGGAACAGGGGATCAGGACCTTATGGCTGTACTGACAGGTATGTCTGACCTGCTCACCACTGCAGTCCCAAGGCTAAGGGTGCCATGAAGATGAAGAAGTAGTTAGAAGAAGTAGAAGAAGTACCTCAAAATGAAGTCTGAGGTACATGGCATCTCTGCTTAATAAGAGGGACCACAACAATAATAGTGATCATTACTATAATGCATTCTCAGAAAGTCTTGCAGATTGCAGAATTACTGGACTCCATATTGCAGTGCTCGAGGGTCAGGGGCCAGTCCAAAGCTGATTAGCGCTTAGAGAGAGCAGTTAGCATGTTTCTGACTGTGTCACACCTGGACACATGAATTAATGCAAGGCCCATGTCCCACCCCACATATCTGTCCCACCCTGCACACAACTGTTAAATGGAAATTTAACGTGCAATCAGTGTGCACAGATTACAAAGGTGCTATGTGTGATAGGGTGAATTCTCTCTGGAAGGACAAACAGAAATAAAGAAAAAGGAAGAAAGACTGTAAAAAGGGAGAAGAAAAGACAAGAAAAAGAAAACACACAACTTGGTGCCCAACTCAACCTTTGACTAACCTAATAAAAACAGGAAAGGCAGCACTTTCTTTGACCCTGTGACTTTGATTGAAACTCGATCACCAGCATTTTGGCAGACAGCACCGTCACCAGGGCGACAGCATGCAGTCATAACCTGGCGGAGGCACTGTGTTTGCTGAAATTTTTGTGACCAAACAGCTATAAAACAACGCCGGTGCAGCAAAGTGGGGGCTGCTCTCATTCCTCTGCCGTGGTGATGGGCGTGGAGGTCAGGCTGCACCGTGCTGGTGCCGGGCAGTGAGTCTCCCCACGCTGCCTAATAAAAATGCCAAAAACCGCTTCTGACAGCTCATTTCCAGTAGGGTGTTGGTCAAACTCCAAACTCACATCACTTCTCTCACAGGGGTGTGTGATCTCTGATTGGTGGATGAGCACAGGTTAGTCTGATGAGCCCCCCTGGCTGGCATTATCCTGTGACATCCTGTGAAGGGGATCTGATTTGCTCCCTGGCAACTGCAGGCCTGGTGAAAGGTGTTGTGTTTCACAGATGCCTTTTTCTGAGGGAATGTAGTGCATGTTCAGACGTATGACGTGAGGCAGATTGACTTCCCTTCCAGCTCAGACCTGGATAATGGCGTCCAAAACTCCGAGGCTGGGGAACGTGTGGAGTACAAGTGCCAGTGGTGTCAGTGTGCAGTGCCGCCGGAGATCTGTCTAATGCCACCAACAAGGTACCCCTCCCGCCTGCGCCCCAACAGCCGTACAAGAGGTTCTGAAGCTGCAGATGTAGAAGTGTGATCATTGCAGTAAAAGGCACTTCCACTTTAGCGTGAGTGCTCACAGACGGTTTCTGCAGCTTGTCCACCACACTTCTGTTAATTTTTCCATCGACCAAAACCAGCTCATAAACAGCTTGTATCCACTGTCTTCACCACCCGCATTTTACTGTATGAAAAACTAATGTAATCATGAGACACTTCAGCCAGGTATTCTGATGCCTGTAACATAAATCCAAAAGAAATACCTGGAACACATATTTTAACAATGGAAGAGCACAAAGGGGTACTGTTATACAGTGTTATACAGTTATAGTGTGTTATACTGTTATACTGTTATACAGTGTGATTTCTGGGTGAGATGTGCTGCACAGGCAGAAGTATGGCATCTCCATGACACGGTCTCCTAAGTGGAAGGAGCCCAATTGCTAAATCTCTTTGCATTCTGCTGTGAAATCCTACTCATTGCCCAAAAACAGCCATTATTTTTCTAAGGCCCTGTTAAAATAAATATGCATAAGATCCGATAAACACAGCTTCAGTGTCACTGCAGCCATAACAGATCTCTCTCCACTCATCTCACAAACTCATCTCCTCCTTCCATTGCCAGCGACCCCCACCCTAGAGAAGCAATGAAGCAGTCAGGTCAGTCTGACCTTAATTATTTCCATTGCAGGTGCCTTTATCAGGGGCTCAGAAATAATAATAATAGCTCAGAAATCAAGGCGTATTTATACTGCTGGGACCGGAAACTCATTGCAAAAGAGCACATTAGAATAAAAATAGTGACCGGCACATTGTTTGCTCCACAAAAAAAAGTGTGAGAAAAAAGAAACCATGTTCCAATCCAAGTGTGCCCTTTGTGTAGGGAGAAAGAGAAGACAAACATACCTGCATGAAAAGTGTTAGAGTATAACCAGAATTTCAGTGGAATTACCTGTGTATCACTGGCTTCCTGTTATTGCTCGCATCAAGTTCAAAACCTTGGTGCTGGTATACAAGACAGTGAATGGGACAGTCCTCTCATACCTACGACCCCTCTTCAAACCCTATGTTTCCTCAAGATTAGGGGTTCAACAAATAATTGACGTAGTCGACTAAAATCAATGACCAAATTAGTTGCCAACAAATTTAATTGTCGATTATTTGGTGATGTCATCGCATGTGTGTTTCATGCTGACTCAGAATGCTCAGACATGTAGCCTAAGCTACGTTGCTTTACTGGAGTGAACAATAGAGATGGCAACACCTTCATGACCAAAGACCTCAAAAGTGTGGCAGCATTTCACTCTTAACCCTTTCGCACGTAACTTATTTTTTATGCTATGTAGCGCACGTGTTACATTACATGGTTTGTTATGTTTTCATTAGCACTATTAAGCTTCTCATAGTCTTCAGTTAGCATTTGCTATATTTTTAACGTTAAATCGCTGTTTCCTCAAAGCTAAAATTAGCTAGAATTTTTCCAATCTAGTGTTCTAGCACCAGTTTTAGCATACACGCTAAACGGCTAATCACACTGGTGTGACCGTACGCGTGAAAGGGTTAACTCTGCCAAGAAGGTTGTGAACTGCAACATTTGCAAACCTGACCTTGCCTGGCATGGGAGCACGTCAGTTATGCTCAAGCATCTGAAGAGGTGGCACGTTGGCTCTCTGGATGATGAAGATTTGTCTCGTTAAGTTAGTTAGCTAGCTAGCATAGCTAATGTTAATGTTATGTTACTTCACGTTATGAGCTGTAACGTTTTCTGTTTTGAAATACATTTTCTCTTGATCAACAAATTATTAATGACATTGAACATACAGTGTAGCAAATAATAACCTATTACTCACAACGATCCTGTTCACATTCCAAATGTGCCCTAACTTTACAATGTTAAACCAGAGCCCGTCTGCTATTTAGAAATTCTTTGCTTAAATGTTGCATTGTTGTCATGGCAACGTTTATGGTGGAGATAGTGTTGTTTGAAGGTAAATATGTTGCACTTGTAGCTCCGGAAGTGAGAGAGGACAGCAGTCTTCTGATTTCTGATTGGTTCACCCGCCGCCCCCTGCTCCCCGCCCTGCGCTCTCACTTCCGGAGCTACAAGTGCAAATTGGTTTTGTAACAACGCTGACTGCAACAAGTATTGCAAAAGTCAAGGCATGCAGATTTGAAGTTGTAGGGACCGATTCGAGAGGTTGTAATCAGGGAGTTTGGTTGTAATCAGCGAGTTGTGGTTGTACCGGAAAATGTATTTATGTAAATATCAATCTACACATTTGTGAATTTCAACATAAAAGTTCACATTTTTTTCTACAAGTGAAAATTTAAACATACGAGTTCAGATTTTTGTTCTACAAGTTTTCACATCGTATTCTGCAAGTTCTCAAAATCAAGTCTACAAGCTCTCGCATTTTGCAGCATATTTACCTTCATAGTGTTGCTGCTGACTGCACACGTTTAGAGAACACTGGAGAATTTGATCCTTTCTAAATTGCGAAAGATTTCTACAACTCGTGCCTATGCGTGCGTGCCCGCCCAATGTGGGTTGCATTCGAATTAATTCGAACGAGTTATGGGTTTGTTGGATCTCATAATGCTACCATGGATGGCTTTCTTCAAAGGAAGCAGACTTGTACTAAACAACTGCCCTCACTGAATTAGTCCTAGTAACCATTAATTAAAAGATGTATTTTTGAATGAAGTTCTCATTTTTATTGTTAGTTAGCACATGCCTAAAACAACCTCCAGCTAAATTTAAAAGCCGATAGATAAATAAAAGCCATTGAGTAATTGTGCAATTCATAATCTGAATAGTCAATTATTCATTTCAATAATTGATAGATTATTCGACTATCAAAATAGTCGTTAGTTGCAGCCCTACTCAAGATCGCTGCTTTCTGCATCTACAGGCCAACTGACTGTCCTGACCCAATGGGGTCGCTCTTTTCAGACACGATCCCTGTCTGTACTGGTCCCTCAGTGGTGGAATGAACTCCCCACTGAGGTTAGGACAGCGGAATCACTGGGCATCTTCTGATGCAGACTGAAGACCCACCTCTTCAGATTGCATCTCAGTTTCACTTCTATCCCCATCCCCTAACATCTGCTACTTCTAGTATTTGATGTTAAGTTTATGTGTATTATTGTGATGTATTTTAATTTTGTGTTCTAGTGACTGTTGTATCATAGTATACTTGGCTTCTGTCAGAGTGCACAAGTTAACTTGTGATAAGGTAAGAGTCGTGTCATGCTCACACTCACTTGTCTGGGATTGTTGTTAGCCTGCTCTGACACTGTTGCTTGTTTAGATTTAATGGATACACTTATGTGCTTTTGTGCTGGAAGTTGCCCTGGATAAGAGCGTCTGCTAAATGCATGTAATGTAATGTAATGCAATGTAATGAATTAAACCTGCTGCTCTCTTGTCAGTGGTTTGGTATCTTAATTATTGCTTAGCACTGCTGCCAACCCACTCATGAGAGACTCTCAGGAGATCTGAAACAAGCGAGGAGAAAGAGAAAGTAAGGCACATCACCAGATTTTCAGACCTTGAGTACTATATCAGTGGTCCAGTCAAACAATAGCAGCTCAAGAGACACTTGCACAATATATTCATGACCAAGTGCAGGCAGCCTTAGATACACAATGAACTGTTTTTCCAGTGACATTAAATCTTCTGTGCCACAAAAAAGAGCCAGAACACACAAGCTTGTTTCTTCACATAGGGTCCATATCTGTACTCTGTCTACCCCTCGCTCTATCAGTAAGGGGTCTGACTCATTTATTATTCCAGTGTTATAATGATTTGAGGGAGGACCACATTGGCCGGAAGGTCTGCTGAAAGAGATTGGGTAACTAGCTTGTCCCCCCACCACCCCCCACAGTTTTAATGGATATGCTGCACCTCACACTGATTAAAGAAGCCCATAGCATTAACGCAGCAATAACATTCTGTGATTTTTATGAAGAGGTTTTAATTTCAAAGGGAGAACCACATTTGGAATGAAATAAATGTACATTATAATTATTGAGACGTTTCATAACAATCATGTCTTTATGAAGCAACTAGTTAAAACCTGATGAATAAAGAAAGGAATTGAGCTTGTCAAGAACTTCGTTTTTATTCTGCAGACCTGAAAATGCAACAAGGGATCTATTATGAAATGGGACCATGCCAGTTATTATGCTAAAAATATACACACAAACCAAAATGTGATAAAACTTGGGCAGTCACAATTTAGAAACAATTAGCTTTTTAACTGTCACCATACACCCAGAACAGGGGATTTCTGGATCAGGTTGTTTGCTTCATCAAGGTACAGTACAGTGGGGGAATGTGCCAGACACTCCCTGGTTTAATTGGTTGGTGCAACTGAACGCATCACAACTGAAATCCATTACCTTCCTTGAAAGGTGGCAATGTGAGGGAAATGTGATGTAATGGGTGGAGGCTTAAGCTTAACCAATGAACATACTGGGAAAACATCTCTTTGTTTTTAATAGAATCATTGCTTACTTCTTCTTTTCTCTGGCAAGGAATCTTTTCTCTTCCTTTCATGTTAAATCCACTGTTATGCACATTGACTCTTTTTTCCCTTTGTCAAAAGCAGTTCATTAAATCTGACTGACTGATTGATTGGCCAACATAATTAGTTACCTTTCAACAATGACAGTTAATGTTAGTTGATCAACTTAAGATGCACTAGCAACTTGTTTGTTTTAACACTGTGAATGGAGAAAACAGCTGAGAACTAGAGTAAACAGTAAACTTAACACTTTCATTAGGGGCACTTTCAATGCATCTGCACCTGTGCTAAGCACCACAAAAGAGCATTTTTAACCATTAAAAATGCAGTTGTAAAAACAAAGGACATGAATGAAAGCTGCCCGTAAATTATACCATTTGGTAAGAAGAAGAATATGAGACTTCAGACATGTAACAACTCTCACGCTTTCTTGCCTACTTTCACAAACCAGATCCCCGAATCTTTATTTGTATGCACACTTTTGCTCATGGTGCATTGGTTCATAGAAAAGGATGCAGTAGGTCAATGTAAAAAAGAAATAATAAAATATTTAGGGGATGCAAGCTATTTCCACATTTATTGAGTAATGGAAGTTCATATTAAGTGAAGGAGCCACATTTACATTTTAATTGAAATAAATGAATATTTATTTTCAAAAAAAACAAAAAACAAATGTAAAGTCTACATTGACCTTTGTTTTCTGTATTACATTTTAATTCTGTATTTCAATTTTACAGTACCAATCAAATGAATAAAAAAAAAGTAGCATAAAACAAGAAAGAAAAACCTTATAGGAAAGTTTTAATGTGTCATTTTGGGCGTAGACGTAGCTGATTCTGATTGTAATTTCCTTGACTCTCTTTCGGAAAGGCCAGTTAAACCTATCAGAGTTCATGTGTTTCTGAACTCTCTCCAGGACATGCAGCACTGTTTTTCATTCAGTGTGGAGCGTACATCACATCCTGTCTGGATCCACCCTGTACACCTGCACCTTACCCCTCAGTGAGGACTGAATTGAATCAAAGGACACATTTCAAAATGTTCTGCTAGCACATTGTTGCAATCTCATGCCATTACAGTGGAATCGTAGCCTGTCCTTTTGATATAGGCTGTATCCTACAATGTAAAAAAGCATTTTGTAGACCGATCTGAATGAACTGAATGAATATCAGAGATCTGGGTACTGTTCTCCTGGATATAAGAAAGAATCATTAATGATTATTAAGTCACCATCGCTAATAACAAGCTATAAGCGTGTTAAATATTCACTGGGAGCTGTGCTGTCGGCTACAGGTACCCTTTACCTGCCACCGCGACCCCAGTGCACTCTTATGCAGGCCACAAGACTGGAGCATTTTAGCTCACAACAGGCTGTGCTCATGCACACAAATGAGGGCAGTGGTGGGTGTGTGCATCCTACACTTTTCACCAACACACAACTCTTCCACTTCAATCGGCTCCAACAGGAAGCACCTTGACAGAGATGAGTGTTCTCTGCCTCAGTGTGAGAGAGGAGCGGTGGGGGGTGTGGATTGAGGAGGGGCAGGGGGGCCTGAGAAGGCTGCTGGTGGGGGTGTTGGGATCGGTTCGCCAGGCTGAGACTGTGGGGTCGAGATAAACCTGGGGGCTCTCTCACATCACTTCCTCCTTTTGTTCTGAACATTATTTTCAAGGCTTGGAATGTAATTCCTGTCAAGGGCGAAGGAATTCAAAACAAGTTCATTAACCCCGTGTGGCGCGGGAGGAGCCGCGGGGGGGCATTTGTGAAGTTGGGTTTGTGTGTGAAAATGGGAACGCACCACACCCTGCACACATCCTGTCCCACCCTTGTCCTTTCCCTCTCTCTCTCGTCTGGGCTGTGAGACATGCCCTCGCCCCTTTGTCCCAGAGCACTCCAGTGAGAACCACCATCCCCTGGGCGGTGTGTGGCATCTCTTGGACACACATGGCTGGATAAAATCAAAACTGTGACTCAGGCGCTAATCAGAAACTTCAAACCAATCAGAGCTACTGGTTTATGTTTTGCCCAGACATTTTTTTTGCCACAGAGAATGTTTTTAAGCCACTAATCATACCAGACATGTAATTAGCAATTACCACACAGGCCAGAATTTTTGAAAATTTTTCATTTCCATGCATGGTACACTCCTCTTTGCAAATGGTTACTTGGCATGGTTTACTAAAAAACTAAAAAAGTTACTTAAAGTTACATAAAACAAAAAAAAAACTAACAGCTGATATCTTATGTGTTCTCTCACTGATTGATTTTATAACTGAGTAATTTTATAATGAAAACAGACTAAAGTTCATTAGTTATAATTTCAGATATAATTATAGAAAAATTATCGCTGCAGCAGACAGTTTTTAGGGTCTGCTGTCAGCGTTTTCACAGAGATGTGCTCCCTCTTCTGCCGGATTTCCAGTAATCCTGTAGTTTTCTGTCGGACGACCTCAATCACAGTAATAACACAGTAGGAAACTGTTGTCAGCATGCTTCCAATTTGCATTTGGTTACAGCAATTTTCCGACAGGCATGATTACAGCCTGATGCTTGCAGAGTCATTGAGAATGCATTAGATGAGCGCTACAGTTAGAGCAATTCCCCTCACGGTGTTACCCCCCGCTTAACGCCTCCACCATGGAAAGCACTGTCAATTTAACCATTAGCGTGTGGCCGCAGCTGGGCTTGATGGTTATTTTTCTTACCTGTGGTGTTCAGCTAGCCCCCAGTTTTATTGTTAGTGACCTCCCAGGCCTACAGAAACAGACAGCACAATGCTGTTTCTTTTCACACTTTGTTGACAGGCTGCCACTCACAGCGGATTACAATGATGCCATTACTGACTGTGACAAGTTTTAAGAGAGCGGTGTGGCTCGTAAATCGAGCCCGGCCGAACAGAAGGGGAGAGAGGGCGGAACAAAGAGGCCCATTTGTGAGTCTTGTTTTGCAGGCTTTTGCTACTGTGCACACATGTCCATACTCTCTTTAACAGACCCGCTCCCCTTTTGCCACTCTCTCTCTCTCTCTGTCAGACTTTGTGGGAAGCGGTGAACCATGGCCTGAGGTGAAGCATTTTGAATGCAGCAGCGATTTCCAGACACGTCCCATCTTTTTTGCCGCTGCCTGAAAGACTGACTCTGAGTCACAGACGCTGGCTGTACCTTCGTAACATGCAGCCCTGTAGGCCACGAAGTGCTGGAGGTCCTCACGTCTGCTGTTAGCCTGACGGGCAGGTTTATTGAAAATCTTCAAGAAACCGTCACATTCAATCTACATTTTGCTCAGAGGGCTGGGTGTAACTGTAACTGTAGCGGGTAATAGCATATATTCCAAAAAAACAGGACGCGAGCCAACCGAATCTTGCGGGCCCGACCCCGTGCTTTTTCTGTCAGTCAGAATTTTTCATATGCAGTTGTGGTCCCGGATATTTCGAGACGTTAGCTGGATCTGAGCGGTCACCGATACAGCTGTCTCACATTAGAGTCAGAGTAAAACTCCTCGTTGAAATGAGTGTCACGTTAACATGGGACAATGAGTGATCATACGCCATCAGAAGCAGCACGTGATAGCTACTCTGTGGCAGGCCATAGTGTTCCATGTCATGCAATCCTTATGAACTTAAATAAATCAACAGTGAAAGTCAGTCTGGATATTAAACTCTTGCAGAGATCAATGAGGCAGTGCATTCTTCACGGTTTGGTGAACTCTTCTGATTTCACTGCCTGCCTTGATTCGAAAACTACGATTAGCCCTGCATTGAATCATTCCAGAAAAAGTATAACCCCCGGCATAAAAAAATCTGATTCATGGGTAACGGAAGACAGGTTCATCCACACACCTAATGGGTCTTTGCTGAACTAAAATTTAAGACCTCTGATATACCCACTCAGAGCCATTCAAAAGTCTATACTTGCTCATCAAAACCTCTGTCTGCAAAATGTGCATGTGTATCTGGAACCTTGTAAAATGTGCAAGAATTACTTATATATTTAAGTACTTTTAGCAGAATTTGAACTTACATGAGTCAAAAATGCTCATAAAAGCGCTACCCTTGATTGACAAGAGATTGGTATCTGCAGATTAGAGGTGCAGTTGGGTCAGATTTTTAAATTAAATTTATGCCCCTGTTACAAGCAACTGATTTTTTGTCATCATCTTGTGAGCTGCAAGTCCAAAGGCAAAGTGTCTCTTTGAAAGCTGAGAGTTTAAACCTCTGGATACACTTAGTGGAAACTGCACACACACAGCAGACTGCCAGAGATTATTTCTGACATCCCTCTCCAGAAGTCAGAAAACCATGAATGTCTTTTACCTCAATTTAATTTCCTTCCATTCAGTGACGTTGCCCTCAGTGAAAAACCCCAACCAGAAAAAATGTGGAGCGCAGAGTTGTGATAGTAGAAATTTACTGTTAATTAAAACAGTGTACTCATGTCTTTCTTTCATCCTCATGCACTGTGGGATCATGTGTCTGTGTTTGTGCCCATGTGTCCATTGTACTGTGCCGCTTCAAACTGCACTCATGAAATTTGGCACAAACTCGCATGGCCGCCGTTCCAGTCCCAGGGCCCAGGGCCCAGGGAGAGAGAATTTGATTACAATAGTAAATAAACCAATCACTGTCACATGTGTTTTTAGCTCTCAATATTCAACGGAATGTGAATAAGAGCGCTTACTCTACCCTCGATGACAGTTTCAGAGAAATACTCTTGGCAGAGAAAGAAGAAATCTCGACGATTGTCCACAAAAGACTCTTTTCACAATGTGCTCACGTTATAAAAATGCACAGTTTGCAGTTAAATTGGTCAAGGGCTATTTTCATGGTTGCGGTGAGGCTTTGACCACTCTATTGCGTTGGCACAGGCTACGCTAAAAAAGCCTGCATTCAGCTGTATGCAGTGAAGGCTCAGAGTGAAGTGGCGAACAAACAGCACTTTTCTGCAACTGTAAAGTTAATCAACTAAACCTCCATCATGGATGGAAAACACAGTCTGATGGAGGCCGCTGCAAGGAATATGTCCAATCCACCTGAGTACCACCTGATTCAAATACTTATTGTATAAATTTAATTAATCTGGAGACTCTTAGAGTGTGCCTGATTTATAGAAGGCCAGGCTCTTTCTAGTACCGTGTCCCTCTTGTACTTAGATTGTGTAACCCAATCTGTCAAAAAAAGATGTTAATATACCTAAAAACACTGATTCAATGCTTTAGTGGACTGCAATGGTATTTAGTTAACTGGTATTCAGAGGAGTAAATTGAGGGAGACACAATAATGTATTGTGCATAAAGAACTCAGAGACCAATAGCAGAGACGGGAAGTGGAAAGGTGAAAAGGGTTCGGTTCTTTAGGGTGGAGTGGTCAGGGTTTTTTTCACACCATTGAATGAAATTACATCTGCCCACATAAGTGCACAGACTGTGGGCTTGGGATGGGGGCAGTGGGGCCTCCGCAGATTTGGGGGTCTGGATCCGCAGCGTGACTGCATCATTCCCCTCGTGAGAGGTGTCTCGTCGTTTCTGCAGAGGAAGGAGAGCACAGGCCTTGGGAGCCAGGACATCCTGTTTGGCTCCTTGTGGTGGAAATCATGTCAGCACTGTGGATTGGATGGGTTGGGGAGGGGGGGTGTTTGGGGCTCCAGAGAGTGGGGACACATCATTCCTTTTATCTGAGCGATGCAGATGAGGAAGCACGGTGATGTGGCTAATATGTGCTCTTCCCTGTGTGTGCTGTCATCTTTATTATGATGGGGGCAGTGTTGTGGAGTGGGGATTACCAGTCTGAACCTGCCCTAGTCTCAGAGGCTTTGTAAAAGGGCTGCAAAATTTCAGACAAAGATTAATTGGATATGTATGTAAAGTAAGCAATAGCTCAGAATAACAAAACCTGCCAAATGATTCAGCCATATCTAATGTGAGCTAGCCATCCACTCCTTGCCAAGTCCACTCCTCAGCCAGGGCTGAGAATGAGAATCTCCCTAATAAAGCCAAAGCGACTCCAGGTACGCTTATGTATCCCTTGACAGTCAGACAATTGTGTAACATGCTTACAGATTCCTTTGTCTGATATGACTTTGTATACAGTGTACTGATTACACGTTGCTTGCTATTTTTCACGTAGTTAACTTGGTACTGAACCCATCATCCTCTCATTTCAAGTCTAATGTTCTTAGTATTACTTCATGCATAGTGACATACTTAATCTCAGCAATGCCTTCTCTGCATGGTCAGGGAGAGGTCAATCATGCTCTACATGGAAACACAATACTTCACAGCATGTTTGTTAGTTTTCATGCAAAATATTTATATTTCTTGATTTCAACCCATTCAAAAATGAAGCATATCACAATATATTGAGAAATATGTTGTTCAGCCCAAGAATATGTTCTAAATACATTTAAAATATATTAATGCAAAACAGAAATGTATTGCAATATACCAAAGTGATCATACTGTACATGTTTTCAGCATATTGATTGAGCTACAAAATACATTCTCAATGCACTATTTTTATATGGGAGGAGAAAAGAATCACTCTGGCTTGGCCAGGATGTTTAAAGAGAAAGCAAACTTAAAACCTGATTTGTGTTCCCTTTCTGACAAACATGAAGATATCACTGTCAGAGATTTGGGCTTGAAATTTAACACAAAGATTTTTTAAAAACTATTCATTCATCATTGCCACTTTTTTTTAGCCATTCATGATATCATACAACCCAGTCAGTGTCCATGTGTAGCAGAATTTGTTATTTTCAACATTGTCATTGACGTAATATCTCTTTCTCAAATCTTTCTAAATAACTGATGTGTTCATTGAACAAAAAGCTTGCACAAATAAAGCTCAATAAACACTTGCGCGTACTATTGTGTGGCCGGACAATGAACGAAAGTGTGCTCTGGGAACGCTCCGTTTTTCAGATTTGTTTCTCGGCAACAATAATATTTACAGTCTGCCCTCCCCGCACTTTTCCAAATCTCAGGCCTCCCCATTGATTGTAAATAATGTCAACCATCCACTGAGCCACATTTTGAAACAGCAATTGTTCTGAGAGGAGAAAACATTTTTTTTGATTGGCCAAGCAGAAGAAAGTGTGGTACTGAAGACTTCAGTGAAATGGTCACTTAAATACGCTTGTCTCCACAGGGTCACTGGTGCTGCCCTTTCCAAAATCTGTCAGGTCCTCTTTGACGCAGATCCGTTTCCTGCACAAGTGAGATTTTTATTGTTTTGAGGGACCAGACTCCAGAATCTCTCTTGGCCAGCCACTTCCTGCTTCCTCTCTGACAGGAAATGCTGCAGCAGCCCGGTGCTTTTTTTTCCTGAGCCAAAATCTGGAAAAAGGAGTTGAAAATTAATCTGGATCAGCCCAGCTTTGATTTCAAAGAATGAAAAGATTCAAAGATTCCTAAAAGAGAAAGAACCCTTCCAGGCACACACATACACACCCACAAGGCCCCCTGCTCTCCCACTAGAGTAGTTTGTCAGCTGCGACCCCAAGCCAATGTGTTCCCATGGTGCTGGATCACGTAGGCTGCCTCACTGTCACTATTATAATGAACAAGGGCAACAGGACATGAGGAACTAAGACTCCAATGCAGATGTGGGAGTTATTATGAACCAGTGAGTACAATAAAATGTTAATACAGGTATATGTAAACAAATGCAGTATATCATATTGTGACAAAACAGACCATGAAAATCAGCATTACTCATCAATACTAAAACACTTTAACAAACTGTATCATGCTAGAGCAACTTTGGAATGGTTGTTGTATGTATGCACATTATTGTTATCCTAGAAGCTCCACAGTCTCCACTTAAAAATGGAATCAAGAATGCATTAGCTAATGTTTTGTGCTCTTTTAAGCTCTGCCATATTGAACTCTGACAATCAAAGAATTTTCTGTGCAAAAATATAAAATTGTTACCAGAGAAAATGTGAACCATGCTTTTTGATTAATTCCATGCACTCCTAATACAGCACATTTTGACCCCAAGTCTCAGTAATGGCACTTAACTGTGATTACAGATCATTATTAAATTTGGCATTTTGCAATACCCACACAGGCCAAGAGATATATAACATGTCAGAAGGCAGCAAAGCAACTTCTTGGTCAGAGATAAACAGAGAAGAAAAGTCAGACAGAAAGCACGGGGACCTACTGTCTGTCTGGAAACTTTGGAAATGCTTCACTCGATGAATGACACGATGAATAAAATGCAAATGGGCCATATCTTGTCTCATCTCTGATTGGGGCAGGCCTCTCTTAAGGGTAGTCACTAATGTGCTTGGGCATCTGTGTATCAACTTTGAGAGCTGTTCCTGAAAGAGCTTCAGAGGAGTGGATCTCCATAACTGAGTGCATTGTGAAGGTGTGTCCACAACAGACAGTAACGTCACCAGCTCGAGTCGTGATCAGAGCATGACCCAGTAGTTCCCCACAGGAGGGTTCAGGACCTTTTGCATGAATGGCTAGTTTAGTCTCTTCTCGGAGAGATGTGCCATGTGGTTTTGTGGGCTGTGAGTCCCAGCCCAGACCAAACGGGTCACAAACACATCCTTCATGCAGGCTGGTAACTGTGAGAACACACACACCGGGAGGGGGACCTCAGCTCTCCTTCTCATCTCAGCATCACGACACAAATCACACTTTCCCGGCATAGCCCCTAACGGCCAACGCTTCATAGTGTTTCTTTCAAAGGCCGCTCAAACAACCATAAATAGATCACATCACCAGTTGTTTGAGTAAGATGCAGTGGTGTATTTGTGGGCATTCAGTAGTATACACTGGAGTTCATCCACCTCTAATTAGGAAGATGTAGTGTTTCCTCACTGTTACAGGAGTCACATTCATAAATCACATTTTCAGCTGTATGACCCAAGATAATGAATTTTGTAGCTAAGATAATACAAACAAGATGTGACTTTATTTCCATAGTAATTTACCAGCTGTGCTCTCCTTTTTTTCTAAATGAAAGATGGTGACATTGAGACACTAGGGCACAAGTCCCTGGTGTTCTTGTACCAGACCGTACTTTCCTCCCATAGCTTAAGTTCCCGTATTGTAGGCATAGGTTTTTCCTTTACAGACTTGTGATGAACAATTGTTGGCCTAACTGAACAATGTTTCTTATCTTTAATGCAAAAAAAATGTTTTCAGTCTGTATGTAGACTGGAAAAGGATATGACCACTATGTTCTTAGGCTTCCCATATACAGAAACATGAAACAGAACAGCACAATAGACATAGTACAGTATACAAATATATAGGGGCAGCATACGTACGTCAAGTCTAGAAACAACACTCAGCATGCCTCGGCCACGTACATGTGCACACCCCACACAGACATACCCAGTCCTAATTTACTGTCATTGCTTTCCTGTCATGTTTTAAATTGTATATTTGCTGATGTTTTACACTGAATTCACAGAGTAATAACTTCTGTGCAAAACAATTTCTTATGGTTTAAACACAGTACATTCAAAACACAAATTTTCCTAAACATTTACCTGACTAATGAAAGTTTTAACAACAAAAAAGCCTTCAAAAGGGTCTCAAATGTACCAGTTTTACAAAACATTCTCCTCACACCACTGACTTTCACCTTTTGTTACTGCTATGCATCCTTGGAGAGACATTTATAATATTTCAAGTCAATATAAATTTTATCATAATACATTTTAAGGGCTCGATTTAATTATAATTACATTCAGCAAAGTAAAATTCCATTGTGCTTGAAAGCCCAAGGCTTGCAATCTGACCTATCAAAACCAAACACTAAATACACGCAAGGCCTGCATAGTTGTAGAGTAAGATAAACATACCTTTAATAGATCTGCTGAGATGGCCTCAAGAGCTTTACAAAACATGTCACACACAAATAACCATAGTTTGGATGTTAGTGATTAGATGATTGTGGTTTTAATAAAAAATGCCTATTTTAATCTTATTTGTGCATTGCCTGATAGATGTTTGGACAATTCTGAACTGTCCTTCATGTCAGAGAAGGTACAGAGACAGAGGGAGGGAAAGAAAAAGGGAGTGACATGGTAATATTATTGAGAAATGGTGCCTGTGAGGGTTGTTACTGTGTACTCTAATGTAGTATCCTGAGGAGAATATCTAGTGTTTCCCATTATCTTTGCAAGTCCAGTTACAATCAAATGAAAACAATCTAGTGGCCTTAAAAATACAGATGATGCTAACAGTAATGATGGAAGATGATAACACTAACAAAGAGAAGAATTTTTGTGGTTATGGAACACTGTGTTATTTTGACAATAATGTTATTGGCATGTAGGAGAACACTGAAGATGCTGGCTGAGTGTGGGAGGGATGCCAATGTTCCTATTCCCCTGTACCTAATGAATTACCCATAGGATCTATAGAGAGACTTATGGAAGACACTGCTAGTTTTTTATGATTTGCTGTGATTCTTGTTAAATTTGGAATATTCATGTTGAAAATGCGCTTAACCACTTTAATGCCTGCAAGTGACCATAATTGCTCTTGCAGTTTCTAGCAAAAAATTTCATAATATTGTCCAGTGTTGAGTTCTTCAGTGTTGAGTTTCACAAACAGAGCTATCAGGAAGTGCTACCAAAAAATCAATGATAAATAAAGAGCAACAACATTCTCCAGCACTTGTTTCTTACAAGAAGCAGCTAGACAGCTGTGGGAGAATGAAGACAATGGCAGCAAGACACAAAATGCAAGGCAAACCATGTGCTGGGCAGAGGTGGAAAATAAGGAGCTTGAGCTTCAGTGAGAACACGGGTGTTTAGTTAATTCATCCCCAGAGACCACAACAGCCAACAGAAGCATGGCAAGGTAAAATAAATAACAAGGTGGCTTATTTGACAAAGGTACAAAGTCATTTTTTATGCCTGAGAGTTATATTCTATACTTGATAGTAGGCTGGCAAAACTAGCTAGCATGGGAAAATGCACGATTCTGATTTTATTTGCATCCTGTGGGAATGACACATTCTACAGCTCTTAGATTTCCAAAGATGGTTTAGCCTGTTAATCCCACCTGTAACTGTTAATCAGTAGCTAAATGGTACAGTGTATGAGATAGGCTTTCACCCTGCAGTACAGCTTATTGCTTGAGATTTAGAAAACTCATAATGTGTTTTGTAGGCGTTACAACCATGAGAAGCTCCCAGGCATTGAATGCTATATGAAGACATTAGATGCACTGCTGTGAAAATGTGAATGTTTATTCATTAACTAACTCTTCAGTTTTATAAACCCTGTATAAATACAAAATGTCACTACATTCTCATGTGCGACACATAACATTTGGTTTTGGAAAGAAAAATAAATATACAAAAAGTAAACACAGGTCAGTAGTCATTTTGACATCAGTACGTAATTGTTTTGGAGTTTCTAGTGGGATTGAACACTCAGTTGTACCCAGGGAGGGAGTTCACATTCAGGGTCTGGTCCTGGCAAAGATACCCTCAGGAAAACCTTCAATTATTCCAGTAAATATCACTGTACATATTGTAAACATTACATGCAATACTGCAAATATTGTAGGTGTGCCTTTGCAAAGACTAAAGATGTGCTTGAATGTGGGAATGTGAATATGAACATGCAGCATATGTGGAATATTTCCTCTTTCTTTGCTTACATGTACAAAAGCAGATTTGGCTAGCCTATTAACCTCCTATTTGTTATTTATAGGAAAAAGGAAACAAGCTCAGCCACTCTTTAGCTTTAACAGACATGAACAAAGTACAAAAAATATGCACGCACATGCACACACACACACACACACACACACACACACACACACACACACACACACACACACACACACACACACACAATCTCTCTCACATACACATACACACAAACACACAATGTTGACCATTTGGCTGATATCAGAGGCAGATACTTGTCCTTGTATTTTGGTCTTGAAGCTAATCACACACACACACACTCCCTCGCCAGCAGTCATATAATTAGTGCACTTGGTCCTAAATGCTGTTGATAAACTGATAAACTGATCCTTTATGTTCACCTCTCTTCCAGTATTGGAAAGCAGAAAACTTCAACAATTACTTTCAAATTAACTAAATATTAATACTTTCATGAGGTGCTCAAGGTATTTATTTATTTTTCAGTAAGTAATCTATCTCTCCAAATATCAGGTTGAAATGCACATTTTATTCTGCTATCTGAAACATTTAATCATTTTCTTATACAACTTGAGAGGTTTAAGTCAAGCTGGAATAGGAGGGAGCCCAAGGCCTTCTTACTTGGGCTGAAAATAGCAGGACACTTTCTATGTGTCCAACTTGGGCATGTGGGATAGGATATGCTGAAAAATGTGACTCATTAAGCAGTTTGAGCAGGATGGAGAGTGTTTGTTCTGTAAAAACCGTTTTATCAGTTCGAAACACACACAGGAATTCCGGTTTGGGATTGTCCGTCCAATTCCTGACTTCCACAGGAAGGCCAGCATAAAAAGCAACTGAAAAACGCCCAAAGGCATTTCATTTCTCTCCAGCCGGTTCACAGGGAGCATCGAGAAATTAACCGTGGGTTGTATCCTAATAAAAACTTTGGGATGAGTTTAAAAGAAATTGAAACTATGGAAGAGTTTGGTAAACCGCCTGTCAAGTGGTTGGGGCTGGTGTCTATGGCTGCAGCTCTTCACGAGACTTCAGGAGCCTCGTGCTACTTCAGAATTTGGGGGTAGGCACATTTTTTTCTGTCTAAGAAGCTGATAATACAGTATGTGAAAAAAAACGTATTTTTGTATTTTTCATTAAGCGGAAGAGCATGGTAGGTTATTTATGAATGTGATTTTGTTATTGTTATCGTTACTTTAAATATCACTGTGAATCTCCTCCTGTTACGATGGCTACCTAATTCCATGAGTCAATGAGCAATACTTTGTCAATAAATAGTGATTTGTTACTATTTTTGGGACGCCGACAAACTCGAAAGGTGTCTTGCTGCTAACGTTAGATGTTGAAGAACTATTGTGATGTAAGGTCATAATTATGTCCCCCATCTGGCAGTCATAACTAGTCCCCTGTAGTTTTCTTTAAGAGTTTATTGGGCGTGTTCAACACTTGCATTAGATCGAATACGCCTCTTCAGATTTTACAATAAGCATATCTGCTTTTTGGTTTTCAGTTTTGTTATTAATATGCCTGAACCTGAACGCCCGCAGCTCTCTGGGGCAGGTGCGACACTGCGTGCAGACTAGAGAGGTCCACAGCGACCGGAGGCTGCGGCGCTCGTAGATAGGCCTACTGTACAAGCAGTACAGTACAGATACTGTACAAGTCCTCTCCGATGCTACGGGGAGGATTCGCTTTTGTTTAGCTAGGAAAAAAACCGTACCCAAGCCCCGTAGGCTACCCGTCGCCTGTCATCGTAGCATATAGCCAGTGAAAGAATAATACTTTTAAACATTCACGTTTGCAGTTCATATTTTTGTGCGGTTGAGCTTTTTAGCTTTTTAAACTAATTTCATGAAACAGCATGATTACGCACGGAAGAGCAGTTTGTATAATTTAGTCTAATCTCTGTAAATCAGTGTAAAAGCTTTCAACATATCCCATAATACCAATGAGGATTACTAAACCTAAATATGTTACATCATTGACAATGTTAACAGTGTTCATTGAGTATACAATCATTACCGATTCTTGATGTGGTCTAACAACAGGATACGCACATCCATAACCCTGTCTAGAGCGCTGATCAAAATACGGACAGTTTTCACCCGCTTGGGAATTGGCAAGTGAGGCGTTACAGATGTTCAGATTTTTAAAACTATGACGTTGCGATCATATCCGTAAAATAAGTAGTTTCTTCGGAACTTCAAACTCCGGGAACTACTGAAATCTTGATTTATAGCGCTGGGGGAATCACAGAATCAGGTGAAGTCCTGATTTTATTGCGTCACGATGGGTGTTTCCTTGACCTGTCGCTGTGGTCATGAGGCTTCCAGCTGGCTGGATGGGAGGAAGGCTGGGTTCCCCCCCTGCGCGCTCTGACAGTTCTGCGAAAGCCGACACAGAACAAACCTGCAACTTCGAAACAGCACAAAACGGGAGTACAAAAATCCAAAAGGAACATTAACTACATTAACTCCTTGGATTGAGTAGAAGGGAACACCGCATTTTAGGGTCATCTTTCCTTTGGCGCGGGTGACTTGAAAACATAAACCATTTTCTGGGAATTCCGCATTTTGGGTATATCGTGGGAGTCTATGTACTTTGCCTCGCGTTGGAAACGTTGGTGAAATCAGAAAGATACTGCCAACATCACAACGCCGCTTTGGGCAAGTAAGTTTCTGAAGCATGTTTACGTTGTGATTTGTCTGGCGGCATACTAACACATGTATAGAGAGATGCGGTTGTGCATGGCGACACATCAGGTAAATTAAACAATCTCATGATGACGTGAAATGAGAATTTTTAAAGGTCAAACATGACGAATACAGATACAGTTCCATAACTGTAATTTTGCTGCATATTGACAAAAACATGTCAGAAAAAATTTGCTGTATACAAATCTTTATTTTTCGAAGAGCGTGTACTCCATTCATTCACTGTTGAACCCGGCATAGTACAACAATTAAGGTAAACTTAGTCGCAAAAACAGGATAGGGTATTTTAGGTATATATTTCTTGTGAAATAGCGCTCTCTGTTGGCCACAGTTAGTCATTAAAAAAGGCACCCTTTCTTTTCCATCACACAAGTTCCAGCAATGCACGCTGCTACGTAGCATAAACGTAACAATAGAGTTACTTTAAAACAGTAGATATAATCGAATATTTATGTAATGTAATGCTTGACGGAACTGCCCTGTACAGGACAACGGAGTTGTGGCTGAAGAAATACTGAGAAATTCCCAAACATTGAACATCTTGTAGTGAACAAGCGAGGGGTTTTACATTTGGTTTGACTGACAGAGATAAACATAACAGCTCAATATGTCAAAGTTTGAAGTGTTTCATAGACTTCTCTGTTACCGATATGATTAGTCAGAAGGATTAATCTAAAGATTTAAAGCTTAAAAAATTAATGAATGTCATAAACTGTTTTGCTTTTTGCTTTATCGCTAGCCAAAAACAGCCTACTATTCCAAAGAAATGTCTTTTCTTGAAGTTTTATCTTTGAGCTGAGACAGCCGTACTGGTAGCGTCATGATTGTTTCATCTGCTTCCATATACTACTATGTTTAATGTTTTGAATAATCAGTGTTTTGTAATTACTGGAGTGTGTTTACGATTTAATGCTGACAGTTCTTTGATAATGCAACAGTATTGGTTAGTTAACTTCTGTATCCAAGGGTGGATTGCACTTATCACTACTTGATTTATATCTTAAAGCTTTTGTATATTAAGATACTGGAATATATTAAGTACTACAGTGGTAAGTGCTTTTGGTTCGTCTAGGCTTTATGCCTTTTCAGTCTTGCATCTTAGTCATTTTACAATGCCACTTAGAGCTGAGAATAAGTACTGTAATGTTCTGCTCTGATCTGCACTGCTTCAAGATATCTAATTGGCTGACCCCTCCCACCCCAGGCTATGACCTCATCCTCCTGGTAACCCATTCATAAAAGTAGAGGTTACATGGGAGATTCTCTTCCCTCCACAGCAATCCTCACTACAGGAAGTGTAGGCTTTCACAAAAGGCTCCTCTTGGCTAATTTTATCCTCTTTCCCCTGCCTTTCACGCTGAACCCTGGAGAACGCACACGGCCAATTACCTCCGCCTTGTCAAAGCGGCCACGACTTTTGTCCTCCCCCTGTCAGAGCACAAGTACCCCCTGCTGAAAGAGGCCCTGAGAGCGGGGGAGTCTGCCCGGCTTCACGAGTGCGCATAATGGAACCCGATTCCACAGCCACCAGCAATTAGGCACAGATCCCCTGTGCCACACAGGGTTCTGTTCTCCAGCCTGTCCCAATAACTTTCCACAGACTTTGCTCCACATAATTGCCTGTCAGCCGGGATATCTGTGTCTGATCTGGAGGGGGCTGTTTCCCTTGTGAGACACTCTCCTTTGGGAAAGGCTTTATTTGTTTGCAGTCTTTTTGGTGTGAGGGTCCTCTCCAACTGAAGGCAGAGGAACGCTAACCGAGTCCTGGAACAATACCTGCTAATCCACTGTGCATTGGAGTAAAGGAGGTGGAGTGGAGGGCAGCCAAATCTTCCATAATGGCTCAGGACTAAATTCAAATCAGAGACCACCTGCTCTGCATTGTCAGCTAGTTTCGGGTCAGGACGGAGCCATCTATTTTTCTGTCTAAGCGAGAGGGAAAAGAGGAGTAAGTTTACGGTATAACATCATGCCTTTGATCCCGAGACACGCCGTTATTGCATGTTCCCTGGCAGCTCATTCTCCGGGCCATAAGGAGTATGATTCTGAATTCCCCCAAGGGCCGTTTGTACGTGTCAGCGGTAAGGCCGTCATTAGCTCCGTGGCCAGGTGTAATTAAAACAGCCGTGAAAAACTCGGGCCTTTGCACAGGATGGCTGTTAATCCCAATCTTGCTTTTGCTCTCGGAAAAGCGTGGCCCTCCTCGTTAACAGTTAGCAGTCTAAACCTGCGCGTTTGCCTGGCGTAGCTCCAGACTCCCCTTTCCCACCATCCCGCTGATGTTGAAAGCAGGCGGAGGAGAGGAGCGCCGTGTTCACACTGGCTCATCCTGTCTGTGGGAGCCCATTCCTCTTCAATCTTCACCTCCCAGAGGAGCGCGGGGAGGGGTGTGTGTTTTAAGAGCCCCGCTGCGTGGTGCTCGGCCACGGCCCTGCCGAGGCTGCCCCCAGCCAAGCCACAGGGCCGGTGCTGTGGCGATTTCTGAATGAACGCAGGCCGTGGGGGGGGGGGGCTCTTGGTCGGCTCCAGGCAGTGGGCCAGCTGCAAATCAGAGAAATATGCAACCCGTCAGCGCTCGGCCTCGCCTTTGGGCTGAGGAGAGCGGGCTCGGGGTTTATACAGGGGCCTCCGGCAGCCCCTCTGTGGGGCGCACTGACCTGGCTGCTTTTGGGTACCCCGGATTCTCTGCCCTGTCTTCATACGGTACTGTTACCAGTCACAACAAGCAGACAGTGAGTGGAGTGCACTTAGGATCTACCCTTTAGAGGAAGACACTGTAAACTGTTCCAGTGATGCAAGACTCCCCTTCATATGCATACTTTACAAGGCAGATAAATAAGATAGCACCTGCAGCGATTTTGTTATTGAGAAACTGCTGTCTGGGGGTGGCAGTCAAAAAAGTACTGTACCTCACATGCTCCCAAGGGATGTTCCCATGTCCTGGAAGCCCTTTATTGGAAAAAGCAGCGGGGCATGCACCCTTTACAAATCAGTCATGTTTAATGACAAGCAGCAGACACCAACTATAACTTTATTTTGGAGTGCTCCCTTTGATCTAAAAAGCACTCGCCAGAAAGAAGAAAAAGTACATTTACTTAGTGTTGGTTTACCCCCAGCTCCTCTGGGGAGGTGAAACATGAATTCTGTAAATCTTTTAATTTTTCTGAGGTTATTTGCTGCATGGTCCTGGTGTTCGTTGTTTTTGTATACATTTACATTTACATTTATTCATTTGTATGCATGTGTCCAGTGTTTTCATTTCCCAAATGACAGCACTGTATATGTGAGAATGTTCTTGGCTTTAGGAGAGGCCAAGTGTGAAACAGTACAGTTAGAACTGTAAAATATTTTCATGCTTCAGTGAAAGTTTTGTCCTTCTTCTTGCAGATGCGAGGCTGCATTTGTCTAGCGCTGAGCATAATCTAGCAGCCCACAGGAGCAAATGCACACGTCAGTATTCCATTCGAAATGTTTTCATGGAACGAATTTGGACAGGGAATCTGCTAAGTGAGGAAAGAGGGACATCAAGTGTGATGAACTGATAACCACTCACAGACAGCACATGCGGAAGCACGCTGAAAAGCAGCAGAGTCTCGCCGGGTAACTGTGCGAGCGAGTGAACTCAGGAGAGACATTGTGAGCAGTTTGTGGGGGACGGGAGGGCTTTTCATTTTCCCTCTCCAGAGACAGTTTGATAGAGGGAGATCAATGTGCTCTCAACCGTGAGCAATCCTGTCATTACACCTCTGCATGGAGCCAAAGTGGGTCAGGAGGTCAAACGAAATTGCCTGTAATCTCCGGGGACCTCTCCTCTAAACCTTGAGTAAACCGCCCATTAGCTCTGTGATGGTGCCACTTCCTGTGGCCCAGCGCAAGCCGGGCTCAGTGACTTATAAACGGCCCTCTAATGACTGACCATTATCCGCGAGCGGCTGGCTTTATGGTCGTCTGGACGGTGCTGGTTGTCAAGGCCTCTGCAGTGAGTTAATGTAGACCCTTCTGACAAGGTCAAGGCCCGTCTCTCCCTCCAAACAAACTGCCCCGTCCGCCGTCTGAAACCAGCAGTACGTCTGTAGCAAGGGTATTGAACTCCTCCCAAAGGCAAGGAAAACAGACCCACCCCGCCAATCCTCTGCGTCTTTACTGGGTCCCTTGTTTTAATTTTTACAGTTGCGAGCGCTCACCAGCCAATCTTATTTGAATCTGCATTTAACCTTTCATCACTTTGGAGTTGTTACAAGTAAATAAACAGATCGGATAATGTAAGCTGTTCAAGATGTGGGGCTGGTGGAGGGAAATGTTGACTTATGAGTCACTTTCCGTAACAAAGTATGGTGCAAAAAAATTATATATATATATGAAAACATGGCACTTCTCAATTTCCAGTTGAGACTAATAGATATCAGACTCCCACATTTTATTAGATGTCTCATTTGGTTTTCGCCTGGTGTCTGTTGCTTCTCTTGTCCTCTGATTGGACTGGCTGAGTTCTCTGCCCTGTTTCAGTGTGGTAATGGCTTCACTCTCACCCCCCCTCATGTGAAATGCAGCAGAGTTATCCTCTGGGTTTTCACACAACTCTCTTGTGGCTCTTTTTCATTTCAGCTTTTAAATGTGTTCTTTATCTCTGCCCCAGTGGTAATTACATACTTCTGGAATGTGGTGATAGCATATGAGGGGAAAAAAGCTTTTTGGTTCAACTGGTCAGTTTGGAAAGTGTTGTATCCCTGAAGCTTTTGCTAATGTATGCTCTCCATGGATAAGGCGACGAGAAACTGCCAGAGCACTCATCAGCGTCTCCCCTTTGACATGAGACGAGCAAGTCTCTGAAGAGCCTGACTTCACTAAAGGCCTGGGCCAGTTTAGGCCAGGGAGTACCTGTCCCCCACACTGTCTCTGTTACACACTCATTTGTTTCAATTGACCTGAGTCAATTGAATATAAACTCACTTGTAACAACAGCACAGTGGTGATATTTGCATCACTAACAGGTGAATCAGGTGACGTGTGGAGGCATCAGCTGATGAGTGTGGAAGAGTCTGAAATGAAAGGCAGAAAGCATCATGCCTGATGTCTGGGCTAAAGGGTTCTTCTTGAGGTCACTGTCCTTTCTCCCAATGTCCTTCATTTTTGTGACCCTCCGTCTGTCTCTCCCTGCGTGGTTTCAGGTAGCCGGAGTCATCAGCTCCAAGTCCACGTGAGACGCAGGCCTGCCAGGGGGCGCGAACGCCGCTCTCCACCGCCCCGCCCGCCCCTCCCCCCAGTCTGCAGCGCGACCTGACAGAGACAGAGCGAGGGAACGAGTGAGGGAGAGATGTCCCGGCCGCTCCTCCTTCTCTGCTTCTCCCTGCTTGTTCTCCACGTGACCTGCACACCCCAGTACTACAGTCACCCCGGGTAACGGTCCCTGTCTCCCCCGCACACACCACACCGCACTGCGAGCCCCACCGCGCTGAGGGGTGCGCTCTCACCCATACCTCACTTCCTTTCTCTCACACAGCTCCATGTAAACCTTCCACAACGGGTTGCAGAACTAAAAACTAATCCGCGGCCGACATCGTCCGCGGGGGCTGACACGTCCTGAAGTGATTGAACAAAATGGCTGACATGAATCGCCTTGTCAAATTGGGAGGATGCTCAGAGTGTTCTGTGTTCCCCCCACCCCTTATTTAGGTCCAGCTCTATGTGTCGAGCTCCTTTCTGGCAATGTGTTTCAGATAAGTCAAATGGCTCTGTCTAGCCAGGTGAATGCTTGAAAGGTAATGAGGAGTAATTACCATAATTTTCAGTCTGAAACCATGAAGGTTCCTGTCAGTTTAATTCCAATTGTGACCCCAGAAAATGGTTAATTTAATGCTGTTGGTTTTCCAGTGGTTAGGCATTTTGACTTGGCCTTGTGTGAGCGCGTGCAGAACAAGCCTGCACAATGTAACGAGCACTGCTGAGTATTCACTCTATGCACATCAAAATGGGTATAAAGTGAATATTTACTCAACAGAGTTCAGAGCTCACTGTCTCAGTCACCCTAAAGCTCAAAGCTTCTGGAATACTACATAAACGATATGGGATTTTTTGGATGCATGTGGTTAATTTTGGCGTTAAGTAAAAACTTTGAGCCAGCGCACAGTGACAGATTGCACACATCCCTGCTACTTGGTGCTGCTCGCCTAATGCTTGGGCTTTGATTCTACGCTTAACTAACACTGCCATTAGTTCTGGGTTAGTAACACTGCCATTAGTTCTGGGTTAGTAACCGATGGTTAGTGAGGGGTCCTGACGCCATCCTGCAGTGAGGTACAGGAGATCACCTGGCTTGGACATGTAGGGTGTGTCCTAAACTGTGCTTCTGGGGGGGCGGGTCTCAATGCAGGAGGCGGGTGTGTGGCAGAGATGTCCCCCATCACAGCAACGTTGTCCAATCAGAGTCCTTCATCCAGCCGGTCCACAAGCCCTACATCACGCTCTGTCAGGGCCACCGGCTCTGCAGCACCTACAAGTAAGCACCCCCGTCACCGTGCGGTCAGCTGGTCAGGCAGCATTGGGGTGTGGGAGGATGGGGAAGAAGACAATGGGTTGGACGTTCTCCCGCAGGGATATATAATTATAATGACATCATGGGTTTTGTAGGGGAATCTCAGCAGTGAGCATTCTACGCAGAGACGGGAAACCATTTGTGGCCACAGGCCTGTTTGTCTTGGCCAGCCCTCCGTGTTTATGGCCCTTTGTGTTTATGATCCCCTGCCTCTCCCATGCACTGTGTGTCATACAGTGTAGCCATGCGGCAAACCCTTTCATCACACTGTGCAGTTCTCACCACTTTGGTTCAGCCACTGACTGCGGGCTCCTGCCACTTTTGCCAGAATTTCTCAACCCTGGTGGAGAGGGTTTCTGGGAAGTCTCCTGCTGATGTATATGCCTGCTCATCCAAGAGGCTGCCAGGAAAAAAGTCAGTGGTACCTAGTCTGAGAAATCAGCGATGCCTCTGAAAGAGCATTTTGCCATTCTATATAACTTACTTTCCCCACACACCCCCACAAACACCATGGTGGGATGGGGGTCCTTTTGGCTGTGATGTTCCTCTCTCAGAGAGGCAGGGCAGGAACATGGCCCACAGAGCCGACAGATTGCTGGCAGTAGCATAATGCGCCTCTCTCTGTCGACAGGACGGTGTACAGAGTGTCCTACCGGCAGGTGAACCGAGTGGCCGCGCTGTCACACTCATATCCAGAATGCTGTCCGGGGTGGAGGAGAGTCCACTCTCACAACTGTAACCAAGGTAAGGGCTTCCCTCACAGGTCCCAGAGCCTAAACAGGCCACAATGACTTTCAGACATTCACCAGGCACTGTGAAATGACAGATCGTGCACGCTCAGGGCAGCATTGTTCTAAGGATCGAGCCAAAATGATGAACACAGCGAACAGATGACATGCACAGCTCATCCCTCTCTCTTGCTCCTCATATCTTTCTCACCATCTTAATTCATTTACATTTACATTTTGTTGCTTAGCAGACTCCAGAACAAGAACAAACAGCATCCAGCAAAATGACACAAAACATTACACAAACAAGGAAACCATCATCCACACAAACATGGCCAAGTCCACAAATGCACACTTGGACCAACACGCAAGTGCAACACAATATACCCAACAGGAGTGTACAATTCCAATACAATACCAGTGCATTCCCAGGTCTGTATGTTTGTATAACATTATACATACCCATACTGTTTGTTCATATACCCTGAACCTGACTCTAGTTCAGGTTTAAAACAATGGAAAAGGGATATTGATTTATGCATATTACTGGTTGTAGCTGTCTGGACGCTGCGGTCCATTGTAGTCAGTTGGCAGGAGTAGTCTACTCTGTAGTGTGGTTTTTAACGTCCCTCTCCCCCCACAGCGGTTTGCGCCCAGGCTTGTGTGAATGGAGGCACCTGCATGAGGCCCAATCATTGTGCCTGTCCCTTGGGCTGGACAGGACGACGCTGCCAAACAGGTAACCGCCCTATGCTGACAGACAGGAAGGATCAAATTCATTCTACTTCCCAGTTTACTGACAAAACTGAATTTAGTCAATGGTATTAGGGGTAGAAGAAGAATGTGCTTCACAACAGACATGAGTTATTCTATAAGAAGTGCTGGGCTCAAAAAGTCATTCATCCAATCATAGCTCAAAAGAAAAAAAATGTAGCACATCCCACAAATAAAGATGAAAATTATGTATTACTTACATTATACCGCTCAGTCTTCATCAGAACATACATTTTCATCTTTATGTGTGGGATGTTGTACCTTGTTCTCTTTTGAGCTACCATTGGATAAATTTGGTCAATGCTTTCACTGAAAGAAACTGGAGCCTGTATACATGGATATATTGTCTTTATTAGGATAGCCAAGGTAAACCACCAATGGCTGCATCCAGAAACAGTGTCCAATACTTTGGGCTAAGCTGCTGCAAGATGAGACTTCTGACCAGTCCTCTGTAGCATCAGCTTGTGCTTACTGTATTTTACTGTAAATATTGAAACCAAAGACCAGAGATTTAAACAAGTTACTGAGGTCTCTGAATTTCCAACATTAGCATATTTGTGTAGACTTCTTTGTATTTGAACAGTGACTCATCTTACTAGCCGAAATGGGCAGCAGATGGAACAGATTGGTCTTGAGAATGTAATGTAAAGGGGTTTGGTTTTGCATGTCTGCTTTGCCGGGTGGTTGTCATGGTTCCCTTGGTGTCTGTTGAGCTGTGTTTCCCTAGCGTGCTGTAACGCTCCTTCCCTCCTTCCCCCTCTCCGTCTCCCAGACATGGACGAGTGCAGTGGGGTGAACCGCTGTTCCCAGTACTGCTTCAACACAGCGGGCAGCTACCGGTGCGGCTGCAGGGAGGGGTACCGCCTGGCTGGGGACGGGCGCTCCTGCGAGACCCTTCTGCCGCCTCCCACGCAGGCCAGCCAGCCCAAACCAGCCGATCCCCCCCCCTCACACAGCGATGCAGGTACAGCCACCCCTCTGCCCTTTCAGTTACAATAGCCGATGACAGAGTAGTTCACGGTCCATATTCCAGAGAATGAGTTCCCACAAAAGAGGAGCAGGGAGACACCCGAAATGTTTTCCATGCTCTGTCGGAGCTGTCTCCTCGTAAACCTGCGTGTCCAGACCGCACGGGTTAGCGGCTGACTGAATGATTGCTGTTAAGTCCCACTTATCTGAGGGACGGGGAGGAAGGCAAACCGCGAGGCTGCTATAAACCGCCACTGAGCCTGTGCCAGTGAGCGCTGCAGTGTGTGAATACCAGGGCCAGGCCGTAGGGAGAGCTGTGTCTGTTTCCCAGCCTCTCTCTCCCCCCTCCATGGGATCCTGCTGTGAGACAGCACGTTTGGCTGTGCTCTCCGGGGCTTTCCTGCTCGCATGACTGCCAGTGGCCCACAGGGGGAAGCAGACGTGACCAGCATCCCCACCCAAGCACCCCCTGTGCCCCCGGGTCTTCACGGCAATACCAGAGTCTCGGAGCAGGTCACCTGGTGAACTACAGATTAAAACATCAATAATTGTTCAAATCTGAAACATGATCAAACACACGAGGGGTCCCAGCAGCTGTTGATGTGACCCACGGGTTGGTGAGTGGGCTTTAGATACTCCCCGGGAGATCCGAGATCCCCAACACTATAATGAGCCTTAGGAGATTATGATGGGGGGGGGGAATAGCCCCTTCTACAAAAAGCACATGTAACAAAAAAACACCCACCTGTCACCCGTCAGATCTGAGGGTCATTTGCTGGGCGAAAACACACCTGGTTGTTCTAATGTCAACATGTTCTCCAATGACTGCCTTGAAAAGAGAGAGGGTTTTGTGTCTGTCCATGCTTGTGTGAGTGTTTTAGCCACAGCGCCCCCCCGCTGGAGAGAAGAGGACATGACTGCCACCAGTTGCACGGTCCATTATTACTTTTGGTACGCGCTATGCCACTCACAACTCGTACCGTGAGTAATAATGCACTGTGGCTGGTAAAGTCAACAAAGGGAGCACACAAGCTCAGGTACCCCAAAAATGAGCCACTCTGTTCGTAATGACTGTGCCTTTCAGGTCTAGGGTGCTGGGCAGGGCTTCTTCACTCAGTGTCCTATGAAGTCCTTCAGCACGTGTGTTCCTGAGAGCACATGTTTGCTGGCTCTCGTGTCTGCTAGTGCTTGGTGTTCTTGCTGGCCGAGGCATAGCTCCGGATGATGTCACCCTCATTTCTGCTCTTCAATAGCCTTAATCTACCACAATTTTTCACACTGAGAATTTGAACCTCGCAAATACTTTCCAACTCCCATATACCTACTCTTTACTTTCAGTTAGAGGGATTTGGACAAAGCGTTTTCCCCCAGGGTCCTACCGTAGTCTGAACTTGAACCCGCAACCTTGCCCCCCCCGCCCATGTCAGTGCGACGCAGCGGCTTAACCGTTTCAGCCTGCTGCAGGTTATTTGTTAGATGTAGAGGTTTGGGAAGGTGCCTGCAGATACGACTGTTTAGCGTATCCTGGCAACAGGGGAAAAATAACCCCGCAGTTCAGGGTGCTGGACGGAGCACAAGGAAATTCCTGCCTGAGTACTAGCATGAGCTCTCTCCCCGCTCCACTCTGGAGCTGCACTGACCCCACGGAGGTTTTCAGTTTCTCACACATGACAAACCCCTTTAGTCATACAGAGAGGGCTTTTTTCAGTCTGTCCCGGCCGCTTACGCAGGCTGTTTGCTGCATCAGCAGAAAAGCAGAAGATAATTAATCTCCTAATATGTTTGTGAGACATTGAATAGGTCTGTGAAGACACAGCTGTGGAGGGGGCCGTCATTGCAGAGTAACTAAAAATGAAAGGTTAGCGATTTGTTTGTGGATGTTTCTCTCACCATAAACATAGCAGAACTGCACTGTCTACAGCTACAGTATTTAAATATACTTCTAAAAGTTGTAGGAGGAGATTATGCAGTCTGTAATAAATCACACATGTGCTGTACATGGTACATATAGTGTTCAATGCAGTCTGCCTGATGCAATATGAGATTTAATTGTAAACACATTTTTACTTAATGGAGGAAATAAGATCATTTGAGCTGATGAGTTCTGCCTAAACACAGGAGCAAGAGTAACTACGTTCAGACTGAAGTTTACTATAACAGTCTGAAATGATCTGCCTCATTATATTGGATTGGTTGGAGACTGATTCTGTTTTATCCTTGAATCTCATGTTCAGGTTGCAGGACAGAACTGCTGTTTTGGTCAGTCCTCGGCTTTCAGCATTAGATCAGCAGATGCTCGTGGGTGACGGAAAACTCCATTGTGCATGACTGTCACGTCTCCAGACACACTGCTCTGTTTCGGATAGAGAACATGCAACAGTTCATTTCTGTACCTAAGGAGACAATGACTCTATTTTTGTATGCCAGATGAAGCAGGTTGCTGTGTAAGGGAAGCTGGCGAGAGAGCATAGTGAGATACTGCAGATACAAAAGCCCACTCTGGCCCTCCCTTCTGCGATTGGAAGGCTTTCTCTTGGCTGAGGAGCCTTGTTCCCATTCCAACCTCATCTGCTGGGGGTCAGCATGCCTCCCCCCTAACTCCCCCCACCTCACTCATGTCTCACTAACAGCCAACATCTGGGAAAGATCTGAACACTGAGAACAGATTTCCATGACCTGCATTAGGGTCCACACCATGACCAAACACTGGCCCTGCAAGGCTACGCGGGGAGTGGGGACAGCCAGTGGCATGTGGGACCCAGCCAGAGGCCCTGCCTCAGACCTGACATGGGGCTGCGTGTTTAGAGAAAGTGTGATGGACTGTTTTTCTATTTATGACACTGCGCATTAGCCTTCTCTTTCCCATATTTCCGTGTGCTCTGTGGCCAGTGCCATGGAATATTTTGCCAGGGTTACCCTCGAGCTTTAAATTCTCCCGACTCCTCCGACGGAGGGCTTAGGGGACTCCAGCTTGCCATTAATCATACTGCGATGGAATGCTCAAGCAGCCATCTCAGGGCGATTCTCAAGTTCCGACCTCCACACTTTTCCATGCCTCCCGTAGCTAAGCGGGAGATGCTGTCTGAGAACGCCATAGAGACTGACGAGGCTGCGCTGTGTGTTGTGTTTTACAAGGGGGAGGACCGGGAGCCGCAGAGAACATGACGGAGGAGGTGCAGAACCTGAAGAACCGAGTAGAGCTGTTAGAACAGGTATGTCTGGTAGAACTGGCTGTGGCCGCTCAGTACACCTCCAAACGGAGCCTCACCACAGCACCCTCGGAGCTGGTGAAAGACGCCCCTGTGCATTCTCACAAGCACTGCTGAAATTTTATCAACAATTAACATGTTTCTTAAAAACAGTCCTGCTTTAAAATGTCACACACCTATAAGTTCTTTTAGTTTTATGTAGTTTTATGTAGTGTGAGTATAATTTCAATGTTTTTTTTTTTCATTGGACTGATTTATTTTGTGAGTAAAATGCAGGTACTGGAATGCTTTATGAATAATAGCCCATGTCCTGAGCGTGGGGCATTTATTGCCTTGTGAAAAGTTATGCAGAGCTGTAAGCTGTAGAGGATTCTTTCTCCAGTGATAATTTTAAAGTGCAACTTTCCCTGCATGTTAGAAATGAATTTTGGTGGTGCTTCTCCCAGTTTTTAATAGCTTCACTGGTCCCATTTCAGTTTTGACAGGCTGGCAACTGTGCTTATATGGGTATGCTCTCAGTCATATTCGTGAGGGTCTGAGATAAGTTGAAGCATGTTTTCTGGAAGTTTCCAATGGAAGTGAGGCTTGTGCGTCTCATAGGTACCAAATGAGCACAGTTGTCCATGTCTTGACAGACAGAAAGACACCCGCCTGCCAGATAGAAGCACAGGGCTGCTACATTGTGAGAATATCCACCACCGTATCCGCTCTCTATAAATACACTATTGATTCAGCACGCTTGGTGGCACTCGGAACACATCACCTTTCGGGTATCGACCTCTGGCAGAGTTTGGGGCACGAGGAGTCTCACCTTCACGCTGTGGCCTGTGTGTTCCCGCAGAAGCTGCAGCTGGCCCTGGCGCCCGTCAGCAGCCTCTTCCCGATGTCTCTGGATGAAGGCGTGGCTGAGAGGACGAGCTTCCTCACCCACTCCATCCAGCAGCTGGACCGCATTGACTCGCTGAGCGAGCAGGTCGGCTTCCTGGAGGAGCGCCTCGGGACCTGTGAGTGTCCGTCTGTGTGCCTGACTCCATCCTCTCTGAACATTTATCAGTCTGCTGTCTGTACGTGTTTCTATCCTCCTTTTTTTCCGCCAAGTGGCCATCATGCACTCTCCGTGGATACCAATGTGTTTATGGCTTTACAAGCTGCGCCTGTTCTGCGCCATTTCTGTCCTCATCTTTTTTTTTTCTTGGAAGGGGGACTGACCTGACTTCTACTCTGTCTGTCACACTGGGAGTGAAAGAAGCGTGTTGTTCCAGCTGCGTTTGCATAAGTTAAAAAGCATCTCAAGCAACAGCCAAAGTGGTTTTCAGAGAGCATTAAGAGCATTGTCTCCCTTCAAAGACTAAGGACTCTGTTTACACTGAAACTTGTGCAAGTACTGTTACAAACAGTTCTGCATAAGTGTCAGTCTGAATGACCTCCACAAGGAAGAGGGGGAGTTACATATTTGGCCATATTAGAATGTCTGATACTGTCCTCTGTCAGCACAGCTATGACTCCCTCACTCTGTCTCTGTGTTTCCAAGCCCACTCTGACGGTACTAGTCAAAGAAGTCAGGTCTTAACCCCTTTCCCTTTACTAAATGAGTTTGTCTTTCAGTTTCCGAAAATAATAATCAGTGAAGCCCTTTTCCATTATCTGTGCAGGGCAGGGTATAGTTGTTGAAACTTGACACAACTAGCAATTCCCTAAGATATACACTGTCTAACACTATTGCATGTCTGAGCCTGACAATAGTGGAGAGTGGTGGTATGTTTAAGTCAGACACTAGCAGGGAGTGGTAGTTTTGTTACTGGATCATGGGACTGAAGTGTGCAGGACTGAATTTTGGGAGATTTTGGCTGCTGTTCCCTACAGCAGGACATTTTACTTACTGTAAACTGGTCCAGTTAAAATGCAGCTGTTAAATGGGTCAGAGCACTGTACTTGGCTAAGAGAATAGGTAATGTTCTATAATGATGTCTTCTCTGCTGTTTTCACTCCAGGCTCCTGCAGAGACAATTAGACGCACAAGACCAAGGTTGGGTTTCTGTCTGCATTCAGGTCTTTTCCAGCACGGATCATCAAACCCGAGTCGCCTATCCCTGCAGTTTTACAACCCCTGATGGAAGACGTAAATTCCTAATACCACTCGTGTTTGTCAGACAATGAATAATAGGAAGCAAGTCAAGGTCCTGTCTGAGCAAAATCTTAGCTTTTCCCCTTGAGCTGATTAAAACGGCCCGTAAACTGTTTTTTTTTTTTTGTTCAACATGCACTTTTTTTTTTTTTTTTTTTTTACAATGGTGTTGACGGTGCTGCAAATGTAACCCCACCAGATTAGGAAAGTGACTCCAGACCTGGTTTTGTCCTATATTATGAATTATCCTTCCCTTCCCCTCCTGTGGGAATTGGACTTTTGTTTAGCAGGGTGGTGCAGGATGGGGGACCAGACTGGACCAAGTGTTGCTGTTTCAATGTCTTCATCGTTTGTACTCTGCTATTTTTCTGCAGTTGGCTCTTTGTCCGAATCACACACGGTCCTAAGAGCAAACCTGGATGTCTGTATTTATGTATTTAAGTTATAATTTCATGTGCTTGTGTAGACGTGATAGATGAATTGCGGCCGTCTTTTTGTAATAAAAACAAATTTGCCAGAAAAGTGCAAACCCTCCCCCAGTGAGTTCCTTTAATGAATTCCGTATTGGTTTTGAAAGCTAAAGAAAAATCTGCCGCATTTAAAACAACATGGACATATAATAAGCCAAATGACTTACTGTACTGATATTTTAAGGTAATCCCAGCAGAGGATCATTTGAGCACATTAGTCTTCTAATTAAAACAGCATGTGCAGGAGAAGAAACAAAGAAAAAGTAGAACTCCACATTCCCATAGGAAAAATGAACTTTATTTTTTCAAGGCATTCTTAAACAGGTTTAGCCAGATTCTGTGAAATCAAGACCATTACATCTTCAATATAACCAGATACTACTATGGGTTTGATACATCACGTATGTGTGCTGTGTATGTACATGTACACATATTGGACCACACACACAAGCCTCTGCTGTATTAGAAAAGCAGACATTTCTGACTGTTTGTCTAAAGCTACCACAAAGTCTACACTTTTAATAGCTTTGGTGAAATTCATAGAGTATTTTTATAAATCTGACAAATTTCCAATACATTCGTTTTCTTTTACTTTACCTCCCTATGAATAGAAAAAAATGGAAAGTGCTTTACTGTTTTTATTTTCCAGAAACAAACCACATTAAATCTAATTTTGCAGACAGCCAAGCTGACCTTTTAGTCTTTTGTACATGGTCATTTGATTTGTATTCAGATTTGTAGGCAAATGTGTCCATAGCAATGAGGTAGGCAAAACACTAATCACCGGAAGTTTCCAACAAGGAGTTGCACCACAGAGACAAAAACTTCTGCACATCACTGATTGTTTCAAGAACTAAATCAAGGACAGCCACTAATAGCTAAAATGATTGATTTCATAAGAGTTCACCAAGATTCAATGAGCTGAAATATTTCAGCATTACTAATAAATAGCTACTTAATGACACCACAAATCATTTCCTCTTGTTTTCTAGATAAAAATGACTAACTCCAGGATTTACGTTTTGGCGATAACTTTTTTTTTTTTGGAAACGTCTGTCACTGTACTGAGCAAAATAAATACAAACAGCTAAATCTGATAGTTAGCCACATCTTTCACGTGCCACACAAGCTAGTTACAGTATCTTAAGCTATATAATTACACGTGTTATTCAGCCCAATTTACTCTGAAACAAACTACCTTACGGACAGACCAAAATCACAATCAGGAACCCATCTTCAGCTTGAGCATGTGTCTACTTTAATACACGTGCATGGGTTTCGAATTCAGCCTTGAGTTAAGCCATTGCTAAAGATGGTAATAAAAGAAAAGTAGTAAATTAGATTCAAATACACATACTTATTTTATGAAACCCAAAACAGAGGAATTTATTCAATATGGTCAATGACAAATCAACTCCTAATCTGAGGCAAAAAGAAAATGTTAAATTTTACTGAGCACAGCCATTCCTTGAGTAATACTTTCTCTGTTACATCACATAGAAAAATAAAGTGTATCATATTCATGTTCCTGTGACTCAACTCGTGCTTTACGCTGATCAGTATGTTTTGCCTACTTTGATGGTAATGAAGATCTTAACGATCGCATCATAACCCATGATATCCACCCAACACCTGGTGCCACAGTCTTCACTGGCATGCCAGAGCACATTGACATTATCGTTGTCTCTCTAACAACAAGCTCTGGTTCACGACTCCTTCTGTTGCAGCAGAACAATGTTAGCTGTCACCTCTCAAAAGCTGAACAAAGCATACACCTTTTGGGTGTGCACAGATGTCCAAAAAATACAATTACAGGTCATTCACTTCTTTCCAAATATGTATAAATTAAAATCTGTTATTGTTGGTGAGTGTTGAAAGCATAGGTTACACTAGACTTCATTCAATTTTATTACAGTTAGAACACAATACCGTTGTCGCGATTAACAATTCCAATTTCTGTGAGGAATCTGAAAACTCAAAAAAAAAAAAAAAAGGTAGTTACCCCCACTTCACCAAATGGATTGTTGTAAAATAAAAAGAAAAACAAAATAAACAAAATGCAAAAACGTAATTGCTCAAATGTGTTTCATGTAATAGGTTTAGTATTACACTGCATTTAACAAAAGATGGCTTGTGGTGTGTAGCTAAAATGTGTAAAAAGGCTAATTTGAAATGTCATAGACTTCCTTAAATTGTTTTTAAAACTGAGAAACATTCATTTAAAGAGAATTTTTGTAAAGTTGTGTTTTTCTATTTCTATGACGAACACATTGCCAAAACTCCAAGAACCCTTCTAATTTTGATAGTAGTCAGAGTATTATAAATAATTTTTATTTTAAATAAATATTGAAATTATTATTTTCTTTCCTCAACAGACCACCTTTCAAATGCACCATTATATTTGTTTGGTTATATTTCCTGTTTTAGTTTCATAGTGTATTGACCACAATAAGCCAGATAACCGAGTATCAAAAAGAACATGAAGACATTCCCTTGGCTGGTTGCTGTCTTTCCCTCATTGCATAAAAGGTCACATCTCCTTTGTAACTTAAAACCTTTCTGCCATGTGTTTCTGTATTTTATTTATTAATGGATTTGACTTATTTGGTGATGTTGTTCCTCTAACCTGTTCCTTTGATCAGGCCTGGGGTTCAGTAGTTGTAATGACATCTGATTAAACAGATCCAGTGCACAGGTCAAAAACAATATACCTATCACCTTTGGTTTCTGACAGCAGGTGGAGAGTATTGAAATGATCTCCGCTAAATGCTGGATTCACCCTTAACAGACGGGAATCTGTGCCTTTCTCCCAAGACCATGACTGCATGGATAGTGTTGCTTCTCTGCTAGCTCCACCCACGCTGCTCACACTCACAACATTTCCCAAAAGTACTGTTTTCCTAGCAGGAAGGAACCGTTAACAGAATGAACAGGGCTTATTGTCACTGCTGGAGACCTAAGTTTAAAGTTTAACAGAGACAAGAAAACGATGATGTCCAGAGCCCAAGGAAGCAGACCCTCACCTTTTCAATCACTGGGGAAAAGCTAAACAGCAGTAACAAGTCTGCTTTACTTTAAACCAATGAAAGCCGATAAATGAAAAGCTTTTGATCGTGCTTCAACCATTGTTGTTTTACACTGTAGTGAAGCACCTGTATCTAAAGGCTAAACATGGCACAAGAGGAAGCTTGCACTTTGGAGTGGTAACATTGGTACAGTGGATGCTGCACTTACTGAAATTACTTTTGACACTTGTGGTTGGGGCTCTATCAAGGAGAGGGAAACAAAAGCATGACTAAGTTAAAAAAAAAAAAAAACACCAGATATATAAATAAATCTAGAAGTACACAGCTTGGAAACACTTGCTTTAAGTTACATGCAGAATCTTGCAAGATTGTTGGAAAACATCATTGTGGTACACAAACTATGCACAATATTGGAATAAACTAGCCCTGGTAATGGTTGCTTTTTTCCAGTATGGTTTGGCTTAATATGTCCATATTGATCATTCAGTTGGACTGCTTTCGTAACAGAGAATGGATGCGGCAGACTGACATGTCTAAAAGTTGCTGGTTGGCTCTTTTTCACCTTTAAACCCCCATACTTCACCCCTCCCTCCTCTCTCTTCCTCCCATCTAACACACTCCTGCTCTGTGTTCAAAGTCAAGAAACTCTGGAATGTTGTCAGCTGTGGAGGGTGGGGCGCACTCAAAAGGATGATGTGTGTGTGTGTGTGTGTGTGTTGAGGGGACGACTGCATAAGGCAAAAAAGAAAGAAAACACAAATATACACTGAAGTTTACAACTCAAAACTAACGCTGGGTAGATCTGGCTAGGAATGAGAACCTTGAACTATGATGGGGAAAAGCAAAAGCACGACCACTGATGGACCAAATAAAACAAACTTGGACCGCGAGCGGTCCAAAGGCATGCATGATGAACGCACATCCATAAAGAGTCCTGGAGTCAGGACGGGGGGCCCCCCCCCACCCGGCCCACCGGGGCCCGACAAGCAATAGGATTCCTCTGGAAGGGGTTTGGACAGGACAGGGCTGACTGGAGGACCGGGCCCAACCAGGCTCACAGGGAGAGACAGTGGCTGAAATCTGGAGTGTGAGACCCAGTGCTTCAAACCTCCTCCCGATAACCCTGAACGTGCCCCCCACCCCCACCCCCCCCCCCAAACTCTCAGACAGTCTGCTGAAAGACCCGACAGGGATGGCTGAAGCGCGGCCTGTGTGTTTGTAGCTCTAGCAGACCTGGGCCAGAGCCTGGGAACAGGAAGGATGAGAGCATTGGGGTGTTGCCGTTCTCTTCGTTACTGCCTCGTCTCCGGATTTTTGTTTGTTTTGGAGGAAGACCTACCACTGCTCTGCCCTGTGTGTCCTAGGAGCTGCTGGAGAGGGGTGGTGGGGCGGGGGGAGGTATGGGCAGGGGTGTGTGTGTGGGCAGGGTAGGGGTGGGGTTTGGGAGGGGCAGGCAGAACGCTCAGTGACCCGACGGGCCGTTGCTCTGACTGCCTGGTGCTGAGATCTCCATGAACACAGAGCGCATGATGTTGTAGGATTTGTCGGCAAGGGCGGACACGTCGTCCGTCGTCATGCCCTTCGTCTCGATCTTCGGGAGGATCTTCAGTGTGATGGTGCCTGGGCCGGGAGAGGAGACACGCAACACCGTCAGACTGCAATCCTTTATTACATACGTTAATGGGCCTTTATGTTACATTGTAACCCTAGAGGCCTTCCTATATTTAAATTATAATACCAGTGACACATTTATTGAAAATGCACAAAATGAATTATTGTTGTGCATATGCCTTTTTTGGTTCGCAGAATTTTTTCTTTCCACTGAAAGTCCTTACTCCACTTAAATTCCTTCATATCACAACCATTTGTGACATTAACCTGTTCTCGCTCTATATCTCCCCCTGCTAGTGGCTAATTTTGAAGAATGGCGGAAAACCAGTAACATCATTTAGTTTTTGATTCCGGGTCACATGAGGACACAACAACTGTGCATATTAAGGCATTATCTGACAACTTTGTTGGCTGGATTTGCAAGTGACGGAAACCACCATTGATATCTGAGTAACATTAATGTGAATGTCATTCATATAAAATCAGGAGAAGTTAAGTTGCAATTTAGCAATATGATATACTCATGTAGTAGGAACAACAACTGCTTTAAAACTGGGCAAAGATGCAATCTCTTAGGTGCTCTATTGCATATTTGGGACAAACATATATTTCACAGTATGGATCCACTGCTTTTAAAATGGTAGGCGTATTTCTGTAGTAAGCACGCGTGATACCATAGCAACAAAACCGTTCACATCAACCATGACCTTTCACATCAGGGCCACAATGATGAAGCAGGCATTCCAGCACATGGGAATATTCAGAGGCGTTTATTTTTCAGGCATTAAAAAGCTGGCGGGAATCACCATGAGACACTGAGGTTTTGGATTTGGCAGAGAATGAATCAAGGCTTCTCAGAGAATGGGCTTACGCTGAATGAACTGACTGTACTAAAATTCCCCAGAGATGCTTGCATTTAGTATGCTTCTGCAAATGATTACTTGATTATTTTATTTTGAGAGAGTGAGAAAGGAGAGAAATGGCTAGTGTTCAATAGTACACTCATATGTGACACAATTACATCTCTCTACGCCAACTTGTTGCAAATTATTCTCTCAAATTATTATCTATTTATATTATAACTATTAATCTATGTCATCTAACTTTCCACAACATTCAGTAGCACAGAATAAACAAAGCAACATTTAAGCAATCCCTTTTTAGAATATTGTTAAGAATTAACTTTTGCCATGTACACTGACTGTATCTCAGAGTGAGTGGGATTTCATGATAAATAGTGCATGTGTCATTTCAAATTCATTAAAGCACATTTTGAGCTAAATAATGCAACTTCTTATAAGCTAAATACACTGTTTATAGCACACGGCTGTTGGAATTTGGGTTTTTATAACAAAGAATTTTTATTACAATAGATTTACTTTGCGCATGTCTCATGTCAATCAAACCTATTTTTTAAACCTTGTGCACAGGCCTTGAGTTAGTGCTAGTAAGTGTTTAAACAAATTTGAATTTCAAAGTAAATTGTGCAAACTACGCAGGCATCAGTGCAGGTTAGCAACAGATAGACGGGGCCTATCTGGGAAAAGTATGCAAATTTACACAAAGGTTCAAAACATAGGCAGTGCTGGTCACCCTGTGTGAGACAAAGTTAAATCACAGGGTTGTGTGGTGTAACTGCTGAGGAAAACACCCCTGCAAGGAGGCCTCCTTTTATCGTGTGAAGGAGAGGAGGAAAGTACCTAAATCTTGTTCTTTCCAAATGCGCCCGCACAAAAGAACAGCCCCACCGCGTTCAACCTCCACCGAGAAACACTTCATTCATTCCCTTATAAGTTCTCTCCGGCGGCTGCAGCTCCCAAACCACAAACCGCCATGAGCATGACGCCACGGCACCGCAGCCTTTCCCTTTCTACTGTTGTTTCTGAGTGGGTGCCTCTGTGCCCACAGCTTTCACACAGTCAGGCCGCCGGTGCGAAATGGCGAGGGGACCAGCCTCAGGACCCTTCAATAACTGGTGTGCTACACCCATAGGCATCATTTACGCTGCTGACGCTGGGAACATGTCCCCACCACTTTTTGTCGTGGCCCATTTCGTCCCCACCACTTTTTGAAAGCCTTTAGTTAGTTGAACCCGTCGTTGTCCCCGGCACTTTTCAAAACAGACACCCATGGCTACACCGATAGAAGAGAAACTCAATTTAGCTGATGGGGAAAATGAGTGCCAGTGCCAAGTGCCAGATATTAAACACTCGTAAACATGCTTTGCTGTATGCAGTTGTACTGGGGAAAATGTATTACAGCTACAGGGCGAAACGAGAATCTATTGTGGAAGTCAGCCAACACATAAAGCATGAAATGCCCTATTCTGAGACACTTTTTTAAATCTGAGTGCATGCTAAATATTATCTAGCAGTAAAAGGGCAACCTCATTAATGACAAGCCTTCTGAGGTTTGGTCTCGTTATTGCTTGCAAAATTGAGGTTTCACTGCAAATTACAGTATACATCTGTGTTGTCCGTTCTGAGATGCAATGAACACTGAAATGAATTTTTCTTTCTCAAAACCACAAGAAACTTAAACCCAAAAAAGAGGGGCTGTGAAAAGGACATCCTGGATGGTATTAGCAGGGGAAATAAAAGGAGATTCGTAGCGGATTTAAACTGCTTTTCTTTCCGTAAGTAGAAGTTGCTGTAGGAGGAGAACACAATGGGTATGATGGGAGCCTGAAAGGAGAGATAGGCAGAAAGAGGAGTCACATACGGGCACTTTCAGACACACACGGCCTGCCTTGTGGACCAGGAGGCTGAGGGAGTCACACAGGAGCACTTTCAGAGACCCACACTGCCTGCCTCATAGATGAGGAACATCCCTGAGGAAAAGACCCAGCCCTAACTGATTTAAACTAGGCTACCAGCTCTGCCACAGAACCACGACCACCAGACAACCTCATCTGCACCCCCCTTCCCCCACCTTAGCTCTTACCATATCAAGTTCTGGCTTGGGAAATAAAGACTGGAAAGCCATTCTTGGAAAATACAGACAGGAATTCCCAAGTTTAGCAGGATACATCTCCTCCGTAGCTAATAATAGAGCTGGAAAAGTTCTCATGAGGACGGAGCCAGGCCCAGACGTTGAGCGTCCCAGGGTTTGCTCGGCATAGCATGTGTCCCGCGGGGGGAGTCCTGCTCATAGCCAGCTCTTTGGAGATCAGCACACGTTAGTCTTGGCATGGTCCGGACTGCTTTTTGTGTGAGCTGCTGGGTTGGAGGGTTCACTTGGCCTGATCCCGTGCTGCCGCAGTCGATGGTCTGTGCCGGTTGGTTCCCAAGCCCTGGGGTCAACGCACACGCTCGGACTAATGAACGTCAGGGCTGCCGCAGCGCTATGCTACCGATACCCCAACGTTATCCCCTACTCTTCCCCCCTTTCTGATCTTCAATCAGCCCTGCCGGGGCTAATGGAAACATAATGGAAGCCTCAATCACATGATCAATGAGCAGCCGCAGGACATCACAGGCCCAGATAACCATCAGCACTGAGCCGAGAGACACCCGCCCGTCAGACAAAAAGCCCTCCTCTCCTGCTTTGTAGTGGCGACTGCTTGGTGGGCCTTACAGTTTACTGTGAAGGCGATATCTGGAGTAGATTAAGAATCAAGCAACCACCCTTCAGCTAGGAGGTCTAAAAAGACCAGCTTTAAAAACAGCTGCAACAAAAAAAAAAAGTTTTGTGAAATTGGAATGCAGCTTGCTGACTATATATACAAGAATTCCAATACTTTTACCCGCTTCACTTTGATCCTAATCTTCAATCTTCCTGATATCTCCCCATCAACAGCAGACCCTTTTAACAGAGGTGTGTCAATGCAGTAACCTTGTTTGAACTACCAATATCGGGCTGAATCTTACTTTCATTAATTGATTCCACCTGCGTTTTCACACTGATGTCTGGACGGAGCATACCTCCCAGTACTGCGTGTTAATTCGCTGGTATGTAGCTGTCTGGTGAGTCCTTTGCTGTTGACAACACATGTGAAAGCCCCACTTGTCATTTTAGCTATACAGTAAAACTAAATCACCAGGATGGAATTAGGAAGCCCAAACGGCATTGGTGTGATCCGTCCGGCTGAAAACACACGGAAGGCAACGTGACTGAGTTTTGCTCTAATGAGATCATGGCCCCCTTGGACAGAGGACAACTGGCCTATTCTTTCAGGCTAAATGGCTACCGATCAAAGCGAGCAGCCAGTGTTAGCATGCTGAAGGCACAAAACAAGTGCAGCAATTAAGCTCTGTAATTTAGCCCTTGCAGGGATTTCCCCACAGCCAAGTCGGAAGGCCAGAGCGCAGGGGGAACAACACAGAGCTGCCTTCATGCTGATGGCCCTTTCTTCCTGCCGTTCCCTCCACACTGGACCGCTGTGTAAAGTGGACGGGGAGATGAGGGGGCGTGGGGGCCCGAGCCTGAGATAACAATGCTGATTATGGAGCCTAGACTGGGGTCCGGTTTAAGGAGTGCCCCCTCCCCTGCCTGCCCAGCAGGGGTCAGTCTCTCTCCTTGATTTGGGAGGCGGCGACGTCGGCACGGTGGCATGTGGCTAGCCTTCTGGGCAAGCCCAGGACGAGGCACATAAGTTGCCCTCCGCGACACGTGCGCCGGCGGGTGCCGCTTAGGGCTCTGGTGACACCTGCGACTGGCACTTTGGTGCTGCGTCTATCACACACTCTGTGCTTTTTTATTGTGTCTATCACACACTCTGTGCTTTTTTATTTTTAAGACCGCGACACGCAGAGGGCGACTTTCGAGCCACTGTGCACACAGTGTCATGTGATCAGAGACCAGGGTGGGGGTAAAGTCTCAGGTGGAATTCTGCTGCTGTACACCAGAGCAGGTGAAGCACTTACTCATGACAAAATAAATACAACGCTAATTACCTTACATAATCTACTATTCAAATAAAACAAACCACCAGTAAGGGGCAATGAAGAAGCCCTTATGGAATGCACTACACATTCATGAAGGTTACTCTTTAGAACAAAATCTAGGAAAGAATAAACACCAGACTCAACGTGACTTATCTATCTCTAGATCAGTATACAAAGTAAATAAAATGTACAATGTGTTGTAAAATGTGTTAGATTGTGAATTTGTACATTCAAAATCTAACACAAGTAACAGCATTACAATAACTGCAGTTTAGTTACTCTTTCAGCAGTGTTACTTTTAGCTTTTTGACTGATTCAGTCCTTTTTTGTATGGATAATATAGGATTACTTGCTCCCTCTAGTGTCCTGCAATGGCACTCTAGCTATTCAACACCATGCAACATCTGTAAGCTTCTACTGTAAGAAAATGGGCATGGAGTTCTTCATGCCCACAAAGTAAATTAGATTTCTGAATTATTACTGAATTTTAAATGAACCAGTGACTAGCATCCAGCTTTAAAGAATGCTTTAAAAATTTCTGGTAATTTTAACATGTTTTTCAGCTTGTTGCAGCTGTGTCACCTATGCTCCTGTAATATGCATTACATGCATTTTGCAATGATGACAATTGAAATTGTGCCCACCAAATGAATTACAACAATGACAGCAATAGTGACAGATTCTCCAGACTAGGACTGGGGACCTTTCACAAAAAAAAAGTCAGATGAAGACGTGTTTTTGCCCCGGAGATGGCCTCACTTGTGCCTGTATCGCCAGGTGGAATGCGCCCTTCTTGAACGGCAGCAGGTCGCCCTTCTGGTTGCGCGTGCCTTCAGGGAACACCCAGAGACGGATCTGCGGGGGCAGCCGACAGCGGGAGAGAGCATCACACAGCGGGAGTGCCACCATTGCGTGAGAGGCGAAGCGATAAGGTGATAAGACGCAGTCCGCCAGCAGCTTTCACAGCCAGCCATAACTCTACAGCTTACACACACCATCTACATCACAGCAACTACAAACCTGTCTGATGGTTACAGTACATAAATGAAACTCTGTACTGTAAATAAACAAACTTGGTAAATAGATATTGTACTGTTTTAAATTTTATTTTCCAGCCACCCTTTTTTTCACCACAATGTCAATGTAAACTCACTGAAAGAACAATCCACAAATTATCTTGCAAATACATGATATATAAGGTAACAATCAACTGTGCTGAATTCCAACCAATTTAACTATTAAAAAAAAACATTTTTTTAAGTTCGATTCCTTAATGGGTAATTCCTTACATGTTAACAGTCTATTTAATGGAATCATTAGCTGTAATGGATAACTAAATGTTGTGTACAATCTATCAAATAACTCAGTCCTTATCCCCACCAAAGTGACGTGAATGAATGAATTAATTATTGAATGCTGACATTAAGTATTAAATTACTGTAATTTAATCAAGCAAAGCTTTATGGTGTTATGAAGATCTACAGTGGCACACAGGCCATTCATAGTAGCATTTACTTGCTCACGTTTATTTCACTAATATTTCAAAAGGCATCTTATTCTCAGTTTTACTGTTTACTGCTACTGGCCATTTGACCCATCACTTACATCACATTACAGTTGTGCAATTGGTGTATTTTAGTGGTTGAGAAACAGAACCAGTGAATGATTTGTCTGCAAGAAAGCAGTGGCAGTAAGAATACAGTCCCACTATTGGAGGTGTGGTATAACCTGAAGGGGGGTGGAGTTACCTGGTCTTCCAGCATGGTCTTGGCGGCGTCGGCCATCACGCTCTTGGCGTCGCTGGTCTTCTTGCGGTTGATGAAGATGATGCCCCCGAGCCAGCACACGATGCCCACTGTGCCCGCGTACACCAGCTCCTTCTTGGCGATCATGGTGCAGCGGTCAGGAAGGATCTCCATCAAGCCTGAATAAAGGGGGACAGCCACAGTCACCCCAAAAGTCACCATTCACCCCCATACACTCTCTACTCATATCCAGCGGAACTACGGAGAAAGCAAAGTCTTTATCCGGTTCATGTGACTATTCCCTGTGCATATGTAACAGCTGTGCGTTTTCACCCTGGTTTCACTGGCATTGGACAGCGATTGAATGGGAACCCATCACTGCCTCATCACGAGGACCCTCCCTGTGGATATCCCATAATAGCCTGCGTTTCTACAGAAATAGAAACCGAGCTCAGTGACCTGAAAAACCCATGATAGGAAAAAAAAAAGTCGTCCTCAAGACACAGCTGAACACTGTTTGCAAAATCTCATTTGCACACCCAAGTCCTGAAATTGAAAAAAGGCCAGAATGAACTGAAACTCTGACCCACCAATGAGAGAGCCAATGAGGTGCACGTCCATGGGGGACACATGAGGAACCAAAAACACTTAGAGGCATGTCTGTTACTTCTCATCACTGAACGAGTCAGAGATTTGAAGTTATTCCAGCGCTGGATGAAAGCAGTAGTTCAGAGGGCAGATACCAGGTGTGTCTGAGGCTCATTAGGACACAAACATGGCTTTTCAGACAGATGGCAAGCATTCCTACGTCGACAACAAGCCAAAACTTACCCACGGTTCCCCCAGGGCCTGGGGAGGCTGGAATCCTCTAAAAAAAATCTGGTTACAATCACGAATCTTGTAAAAAGAGCAGATCTGGGAGAAAACCTTGCACGGCTGTTGTTCCCACCCCAAACTGTTTGCACAGTATTTGTAATCAGTATTTGGAGTTGTTGTCTAAGATGTGTTTGAAATCCAGCCCAGGTGATAACAGGAGGCTAATGTGTAGGACACACCTGTTTACCAGACACACCTGTGAAGGACACAGAAGGTGTCAGGTAAACAGGTGCCACTGCATCAGCAGTCCTTCGGGACTCATTTCTCATCCCCGGCTCAAGGCAGAGGCAAAGGCTAAACACACTTGATCTTTGGCTGAAAAATGAGGTGGCACTGTGGTTGTTGGGAATCACGGCACAAGGCTGCAGATGGGTAAGAAACACAACAGGCTTTCTCCTTATGACACTGTGACTATTCCACGGTTGACTGAGGCAGGGGGACCGCGGTAGAAAGAAAGCCAGCAGATTCCTTTTGGTTCTTATTAACTGCCTGGTCCCTCCCACTGTGTGCTGGCAGAAAGCCTAGCTGTGTCCATCACCGTGTTAACACTCGCCTTCTCAAGCAGTAAATTTACCCAGGCAGAATTAGCAAGGTCACCACGACGCTCCAGAGATTTAAGGAAGTCAAGCAAAGCCAACGTCAAGACATCCGCAGTCAACAGGTTCCCTGATTTCAATAGAGCCATGGCCAGGAACTCGAGCCGACCGTGGGAAACCCATAAGGAGAAGCCACCGGCATTAGCAAACACAGGCAGTGGGAGAGAAGCCCGCTCGAATCCAGGAGAAACTTGCTTGTGAAAATGGCCCCTGACAAATTTATTAAGGGGCATGTTCACATGCAGTTCAAAGTTTCACTCAAGCTCCCTCTGAGGTGGAACCCAGGTGTCATTTCAACCTCTTGAATCAGACCACGGTACATGTCTACAATGTGTCTTTCCCTTACATCATCTACCTGCCATAGGTATGACGTGACTTCCATGACATTTGGCCAGATTCCAGAAGGTAAAAAGGCAGTGAGTAGGGGAAAGTCGACCGCTGAGCTGACTGACCATATATTCCATGTTTATTTAATGCCTGAGACAATCTAGCGTGAAGCCCAATACAACACACTATCACGCTGTGTTGATTTCTTAGATATTTCATGGCTCTTGATGGCGGTAGGAAATTGAGCAAAACCGAGAGGGCATATTTCATTCTTCTTGCACAACACAAACAAGAGCAAAGCTGACATTTTCCCTTGATGTATCGCAGAGAGGCCCTCAATCATTTCCACAGACCATGAGGGCAATGTGGTTGTGATCGAATGGCTAACTGCCTTCAAAGCCAGCAGTGGCTGTGGTGGACATATGTCACAGGGTGTGAAGATGAAAGACTGATTGAACAGCCCTTCGAACACGACCCTAGATCCTGGAGCCGGGACGGCTCTTCCCTTCACACCTCTGCCTCGTTCCTCCCTCCTCTCATTTTCCCAGAGTGCTTCTTGGCGGAGGACCACAGCGATGCTGGCTCCGGTAGAGTACACAACAGCTTGGCTTCCTTATGCTTTGTTCCGGCACCTTCCCTTTCATCCTCCATTAATACCAAATGAAGGAGGCGTTTCTCAGAGGAGCTGCCACCACCGGCCAACACCGCAGTCACAGAGGAACTCACGATAATTAACACACAGAAGCTGGGGCTCAGCGAGGTGTTCAATGCGTGATTTCCACAGGTTCAGCCAACTGGGCTATGGACAAATATCCTCCATTTGCACAGCCTAATAGAGCAATGCCAACTGCTAGGAAAGGGCACGGCGTGCATCAGGAATTTTGCATTGATGTAATCTATCTGCTTCTGGAGTCCACGCAGGCTTGTGGTGATATGTAGATTTGTATAATTTTGCATCACTTGCCTGGACTTATTTAGGGGACAACAAAGGCTCTAAGAAGAACATAACATGGTGTAACCTCCCAGGCCCTGAACCTTGAGCCATTACCAAACAGAATAAAACATTACAAACATACTTCTCTTCCACTGCTGAGTGGCGGCAAGGGCAAATACCAGGACTGTTCCAGCAACATCCGCTTCTAGCATTGTTTTCTTATGCTAGCTTTGTACATGCATTTACCTCCCTGTAGACAGACATTTGTTTAACCTAAAACCTCCCTGGATATTAGCAAAACTAAACAACAGCAGAACTGACATTTTGCAAGTCCCTAAAGGTTGATATTTCTATTAGAATCTCAGTATCTGGCTGACTGCCCTTTATTGTTTTTCTTAATGTAATGCCATTATTTTTGATATTTAAGGTTTAGAAATTCTTACTGTACAGGATTTTTGTTAGGTGCAGTGTATGTTCCTGGTAAGGAGAGGCAGTGTTTGAGACCATACATGCACAAGACTAAAAGGAAGAGCCACAAAACAAAATTTGCTTGGTCATCTGTTTGAGCTCAAAATGCAGAGACCAGGGACAATACAAAACCTCAAAAGAATTGGGGTGTTCAACCTGTGTACCTCTCCCGGAGATACAAATTGCCAATCAAATTCTGTAGCAAATGTATTCTAGACAGGAAGTACTAAAGTACACATAGTCATCATTTTCACAATAATTAACAGATATTTATAATTAAACATTATTTGATCTACTTAACAATTCCTGAGGTTTATCCCTAGCTGTGCAATTTATCCAATACCATATGTGAAAGGCCTGTTAGAGTGACAGGTAACTGATCATAACATGGCCCCTATTTATGCAAAACAATGATGTGAATTGGAGAGAAACATGTATATGAGGAGCTGAAGATTGTGCAACATATTGCATTACCTTGCACTACAGTTTAGACTCTCTTGGGTGGACAAATGTTAGCTTATACAATTTTATATTTGAAAGGACAGTCAGTATGACAGTTGTGCTTACTTTCTTTTTTCTAAAGACCCACATACAGGTTTGACCAAATGATTTTCATTTTTCTACAAACGTTGATGTCTTGACAGTCTACCTCACTGATACAATCAATCAACATGTGTGCTAATATGGACAGTTTACTTAAAACTGTGTTTGTATTGCTATAAACAAGGAAAACAAAATTGTGCACTTAGCTCAGCTAACACAAAATAGAGGGTGTTTGTGTAGCTAGCTAATCTAGCCTAGGGAGAAATTCCACTTTCACACACAATGTTACTCTAAATTAGTGTTCTTATTTGGATCAAAAACACATCTGACAGCACACAACATGCCATTTTTCATTTTTTGGTGTCTCATTTGTTTCAAATTTTGTTTCTTTGATAATTCCTCACTTTCTATTTATTACAGAAGTAAGAACAATATTCATTGTAGTTCATACCATGGTTATTCCAACCTTATACAGAAGTGTTGTAATCTACCTCCTGTGTTCTTTGTTTACTGTATACAGACCACAACATGGAAACCTTTCCAGGAAGGCAGTTTTTCTACAGAACCCCACCCCCCCAGTGCTGAGGCCAAACCACAGATGCCTTCTCAAAACCCACAAAAACCCTGTCCACAAATAATGGATTATGATCTGAAATATTTTGAGTGTAATCTGGATTATGTGAGATGATCAGATCACATAGCAACACATCCTCCACCTCAAATACAGGTCAGAGGGATGGATTCAGAGCACTATGTTGTGAACACACACACGTAAGCGTAAACGTGATTACAATTAAACAGAAATAGCATGAGTTTTTTTTTTTTTTTTTGTAAGTAAACCATTCCTTACTCTCGGAAGACACAGAACCACTGAGTCCAATATTTAGCTCAGGAGAGGGTATTTTTACTACATTTTTATGACTCATTAGTGATTTTTTGTTTATACCAGGTTTAGTTTCAAATCATACACATTCATGACCCAGTTGTGCAGCTGAATTTACTGGAACAACTCATACTAAACACCTCACTCTAGATTAAAGTCTAGATTTCTGATGGATGTATTATTATCTTTTGCAGTGGCATTCCTTTGTTTGTTTTTTTTCTTTTGTGTAAAGTACATTCAGCCACACGTTGAGACAATTTTTCTGGAAAAAAAAAAACAGTTTTCAACAAATGTGTTGCCCAGACTCTGGCATGAGTGAATTTCTGATTCAATTAAACAGTATTTAGAGCTATCGATCTCTGCTGCTTTGATCCTATGTCAGCTGGCATTCCTTTCTTGTACTTCGCCTGAGTCAGAATTTAATTTGTGGTGTTCAGTGTCACTGATAGCTGAATTCAATAATGTTTTTTACAATTAGAAAGCAATGGCCTTGCATTACAAGATCATTATGAACAGGCCTTAACTTTTGAAGCATGTGACGCCGCTAATAAGAAACACCGTTTGTTTCGAGGATGCCTTTGCCCAATTGAACTTGGGTAAGAAACACTGCCCAAGTTAAATGTGTATGCAGCTGCAAAAAATATGGGAATAATTTATGTTAACTACTTTCTTGAAAAGCACAACAGGGGTTCAAATCCACAATTAAATGGCAAGGATTTTAATGCTCAAACCACTATTCTAGACTATTTAATTTATAAACCAATTTATTGTGAACCTGTGACTCCTCTTACCTGACTATAAGCTAACCAGAGGCTTCTGTGGCCTGAGATTCCACAACCCACATCAGGACCTCTAAAGGTGAACCACCCTGTTATCACTCAGGCTGTGCTCCAGATCTCGGCTTCGCCCTGTTGCAATCAGGACATATGTTCCCTCTCAATCAATAACGGAGATAGACAAAGGAAAGGAACCTGAACCAAGCTTTCCTGGTCTTTGTGCAAAATCTAAATTTACCTGGAATGCATTAGCCATGACACTACAGGAGCAGGCTGTAGCCATGGCCCTCTGACTGGACAGGAGTGGTGCCCACGGCAGGTTATGGGTGAGACTGGTGGTGGGGGGGGGGTTTAGCTGTTTGTTGTGTGGGTGGGAGTTGGAAGATGGACACAGGGGCTAGCAGTTTTGAGGGAGGGTCAGATGAAGTACATACCCAGGACATCTAGTGAGCTCTGGTGGTTGGAGATGATTACGTAGGGTCCCTCCGTCTGCAGGTGCTCCCAGCCGCTCACCTCAAACCTCAGACCCAGGAAGTACTTCACGTGCCGCACCAGGAAGCGGATCACCCTGTCAAACAGAGTCACAGCTGTTACACACCGCCTCTGTAATACAAACCCAGAACAGGAGCTTTTTCCGAAGTGGTGACTAAGCACACTGCATCTTCATTCTGCGTTCACAACATCCCACTACCATAATACCACCAATGTTGTAAAATAAAGTATCCTCAACAAATTCTACAGAAATCTCATGTTTTTAAAAATGAACAAGCTTACTCAGTATCACATTTGCTGCATAATTATAAAACTGAATCTGAAGGTGCAAAATGTGTATGTGCATAAAATGAATGCACTAGTACCATCATTTTACTTCGTTCCATTACAATGAGGAAGATGCCAGGTTAATTCCTACTGGTTTGGTACAGTCACTTAGTTGAAACATATTGCAGACACCACTGGTGTTGACTGTCATCCACCCACAGAATATAAAAGCTAACAGTTCCTCTTTTATCAACAAGTTTAAGAGTGGTTTTATTGGTGCCGTTATCATGAAAGGTTGTCTTAGCTCATCCACCCTTAAACACGTGGAACATTCTCAAGATTCAAGGCGATAATTTGTTTATCATCCCTTTCTGATCAAAACTTTTAACCCCAACGACAAAATAAAGAGCTGCAGAACACAAGGTTTGCTAGACATGCAGAAAAAAGCCCTCTCCAGATTTTTTTTATCACTAGATACTGTCAGGCCATTGGAGCACTGCCATATTTCAAACCCTTGAAGAAGAAAAAGCCTGACGAAATGATCTAGCTTGCAGTGTTTGCATCTGGGGTACTACAGTGAAGTCTGTTCCAGCAAATCCCCATGGTCCTCTCTAAATCTGTGCAGTTCAAAAATGTGATTCTTTCAACTTACTTTCTGGTTTTAAAACAGCAAGCAGGGAGTGTGATACATTTATTGAGCTTAAGTGCAGGACAGCAAGTATCTGTGTGTGGCGTTTTAAAACCGCCATGTCATTTGACCTTTGAGCTGAAGACTTCCAAACTTCACAATAGAGTGATGCAACAACGCTCCCTCACTCCCCTCCAGTGCAAACACAGACCCTTTCAAAATCCTCGCTGTTTTTCAGCACACTGATATATCTTGAAAGATTGCACAGGCAAGTGACTCAGCCACTGCGCACATGCATCAGTATTTCATATCCAACTCATATCCACTCACATTTCAGCTATTGGAATGAAAAAAAAAATCACGAATTATTGCACAGATGTACAACTACAGAAATGGTGTACCTTCAATTCTGCCCTTTAATTAGAAATTGCTCTTTTAAATTGACACTTCAAACATAAAATTTGCAATGTATTTACTGGATGACTGTACAAATTATGTCATAGAAATTGGGTTCTCAAATTTAATGTTAAAGTGTTTGTGTAGGTACACCTGGATCACACACTGCAGGGTGACCTGGCTCAGGTGGTGCTGACAACTGCAGCACATCTGAAGACCACTGCATGCAATCCGGACTTAAAACTGGGTCACAGGTAACAGGATGAGACGACAAGATCAACTTTTGAGAATCAAAGAAGAAAACTGGGAAAGCTGGTAGTTATTCCTCCGGAAAGACTTAAAGCTATTATTGAACCAAAAGGTAGCTCCACCAATATTAATGTATGGGGGCTGAATACCTACTTCAGTATTATATAATATTTAAGTTTATTTTTCTTATAAATAAGTAAACAATAAACTTATATACATACATACATACATACATACATATATATATATATACACACACACACACACACACACACACACACACACACACACACCCATAGTGTGCAGGTTTTCTTTCCAGTCATTCCCTCCCAAAAGGAATTTAAACACCAATGAATACTTAATGGCTGTCAACTCTTGCATTCATCACCCTCAGTGTTTATAATCCACACAGATTCACAGTGTCAAGTTTGCATTGATGAAGAAAATGCGCTTTTCAGTACGTGAAACGATTCACATTATTCTCAGCGTTATGAATGTTGTACCTTCTTAGCTAAAAACACGAGTACCACATCTACAGTAATAATACTACATAAAAAGTACACAATAATCAATTTTTGCTGAGGTGATCCCTCAGAATTAAGAAATCTAAGAATTTGCCAGTATTCATTACTTTGTTTGGCCATTTAATTCAGCTTTAACAGCTTGGCAGACTTCTACATTCCATTGCAATCTCTTTGGTTAAAACAAACTCAATTTCAAAATTCACTTCTTCAATAGTCAGTTTCTTTTGATAGCAGCTGAATTTCTAGGAAGAGCCGAAAGATTGTGAAGGTAAGTAATTAAAGACAAGGTGTAAGACAAGTAATTAAAGACAAGGACAAGTGGTATTGTGTTAGTGTCATTGGTAATTGTGACAACTGCAGTGATCAACAGCTATCTTTACATCCAGGTACCTCAGAATTGCAGAAGTGTTGGTGAGGGCAACCATTAGGTCGCATAACACGTGTTTTTGCCTGGATTTTAAACAATATTTTTATTCTCTTGAATGGCGGGCTGATGCTGATCTTTTCTGTTGTAGTATGGCTTTGTCTTTTTATTATACACTAAAATAGGGGCACAACTCTCTATTCATTTTCCCTTTGTATTTACCCATAATGCTGTTCACAGCCTATATCGTGCAGAGCAATTCATTTATTAGTAACCTGTTAGAAACAACATCTTTCTCTTCCTGTTTGTTAAGTGCTTTCTGTATGCTGTTAACCATAGTCTCTTTCATCACAAGTGGTGTTAGTTGTTTATTTAGGCCTCATTACTGTATTGGTCTTGTTGTATGTTTCACTGTCTAAGCAAACTCCTAGGAAAATCAAAATTAAAATTAAAATAATAATAATAATAATAATAATAATAATAAAAGCCACTGGGAGAGGAACACCCGGCCTACATGCTGGTACAAGGTGACTGTGACATTAGACTCCGTTCCAAGTATTGTAACAGGGACAAAAAGGCCAAAGTTCCTGTTCAGCTGACCAGCAGGGTTTTTCTGCTGGTCTGGGAGATCAGTTTGTTTGGACTGAGCGTTGAGGGAGGGATAGAGAAGGGGATTTGGGCTTTTTTACAGGAGAGTAGTGGATTGTTGCTTTCCATCAGGGCTTTACTCTGCATGCCACACTGAGTCAGTCATTGCACTGTACACATTCTAGTCTGGAATTAGCTAGAATTCTGGGTTTAATTCAATTCTGGTTTGAGACAGGCTAAAGATTCAAGGCTGAAGTGATGGAATCTGGGCAGGAGCAGCTGTGCAACACTGTGGCCTGTTGCCAGGAACACCGCTATGTCACGCTGACCCAAACCTTTCACCCACCAGTTCAGACACGTGCTCACAGTTGTCCGTGTCACTTTCTAAGCAGGCTGAACCACTGTTCAGCATCCAGAGCAGAGGCCAAAAATTGTTCACAATCCACTACTCAATCTACACATATGGCAAAGCCACATGTACTGGAAGAACTGAATGGGCAGTTCCTCAGCAGAAGGACTACTGACAAAAGGCAGAGCTACAAATTTTGGGAAAAAAAAAGAGGGAGGAATCAGCTCTCCCAGAGACTTGTGGGTATCTGATATTAGCCCCCATATTCTCCTGTGCTAATTCAGTATGCTCCATTAAACTCACACCCCTGAGCAGGAGCACACATATGCACGCACACACACAGAGACACATGCACACACACTCCGGACTGGATGTCAACATCAGTGACGTGAAGATGCAAGTACCCTTTGGGTCAAAGCAGAAAGCTATTGTGATGCAATATGGCACTGTCACAATCCTTACTCAACAGTATAACTGCTTGCCTTCCCTGGCTATTCAACAGGTCAGCCTTAACTGGCCTTTGATTCATATGAGCCACTTATTCAGATCGTTATTTACTGAAGCAGTTCCACACAATTCAACACTCATGGTGCAACAGCAGACTCGCTGCAGAGGAGTAAATTTCCACTACAGCAAACTGTCACCCTTCTAAACCACAACACCCAGATAAAACAGTGTTCCACCTATCCACCACCATAGTCACCCCCCAACCCCTACCTCCACCAATTCCTCAAAAAGTCACATAAAGAGACGCTAGATCAATTCCTCCAGCAGAGAACACAGACAAATGGCGTGTAATGTTAGGCTAACAAAGGACATTCAATCTGATCACTATCTGCTGTGATTACAGGATAAGCCACTTGTGCTCTGTTAACCTTACTTTACAAACCAGGGCTGATGTCTCTGGATGAGAGGACTTCCATTACAGAGCTGGACTTCAGTTTTGGGTGAGCTCACAAGGGCCTACATTTTGCAACCTCCTCTTCAAAACCAACAGGACACACTTGGGTTACTATTAACAACTTACACAACACATTCAAACAGATGTTGCAAAACAATAGCGAGCATGTTTTAGGGGATGTATTTCAACTGTAGGTCAGTTCATACTCAATATGGACATTATGACACAACTATAGTAAAATGTGTATGCCTGCTTTAGTGTCCACCTAAACTACTATGCCCCTCCAAAATTTTGTGTCTGTACAGACCAGTGCCTGTACGTATGTGCTGACTGCAGCCACGCCGGGAGGCAGAAAATACAGAAACATAGAGAGACAATCTTGATTTCTAGTGCGCATGTGTGGAATGTGCACAACGTGCTGGCACCAAAGACCAGTCCTCAGCAGAAAGACTGCCTACTGCTACTGAGCAAACCACCAAGGAGCCAAGGACTGGGAAAGTGCTTCAGACATACAGGTCACCTGACTGGGATTACAATAATGGCAGCTGCATGTGCCATTACCTATTCTGAGTGGAATAATATGTAGGTTTTAGTTTCATACCATCCATAAAATCACATCTATAATACTTAACCCAACAAACTCTCCTGGCCTCAGAGATAACAACAAGCATGCAATGCATGTACCTAAAATACTATCACATTTGTTGTATACATAACTATTAGGTAGTTACACTAGCTGTTGCTGTTTTATTTTGTAATATTCAAGAATGCTTCTCAGGTCCCTGGGGACATTTGTGTCTGATAACAGTTTCTAAACAATAAAGGCCTGATAGTGATGAGGTTGCCAGGCATTTTTCAAAACAAGTGTTTGTTTTTAGAACAAATACAAAGAAAATTAACTTTCAAATAATCATTGAATGTCGTCACATTTTGTTTATCACAGCAAAACAAAGTTTCCAACGTCTTCTCAGCCACCTGGACTCGTCTGTGCTGAATTCAGTTGGCTAAATGTTACACAACATCTCATGGGGTGCTGATGGGACGTAAAGTCCAAAGCCCACAGATACACCACAGCTTCTATCTGAAATATGAACTTCACCTCCCACATGCATCGTTACAAAGCCTTTTCCAATGTTTAGCTAGCTAGCTGTCTAATGAACTCTTGACAATTGCCCTCATGAATAACTGCGTCTCTCCTCAATAGAATGTGTTTTTCACAAATTTTGATGGGACTTATGCCATCTGCCAAGTTACAGCCTACACAACACAGAGAATCAGGGTTTTCTAAACAAGTAACCACAATAACCCTGACACCCAAGTCTTCACATACATTTACCATCCAAACTCATCTGAACACATAATTCAGATACTGCTTCATATGGATACACTTCCTTACTTAATATTCTCTGTCATAATTGTCCTGCTGCATCAATTGAGCTGGTTTGCTCGTGACATTGTGAGCAAATAAATGTGAAAATGGATCAGGCTTTCTAAATTGCCAGATTATTTTATTTTCAACCATCTTGCTCACTATCAAGATAACAGAATGTAAAAAGTACACTCCACCCCTGTTCTGACACTCAAAATCTCTCTTATAATCTTTTATAAAAACTATCAATACGCCATGACTGAGCAGCCTCTATGATAACTAACAGCACCATTGCTCTTCATAGTATGCTACATAACCTTAAATGCATAGTAGCATTCTAACACATAATGAACAGTGAATAGATTATATATCCACAAAGACCAACTGTCAGTGTACAGAAAAGCACCAAACTACCAACATGTACAAAGTATGTACAAAGTAGTTATTGTAATCAGCTTAATGTCCTCTCTGGTGTGCAAAGCAATCACACAACTGAAATTAGCTTCTGATCTTGCTGCAGATAGAAATGTGAAGCTTGTTGCATTGTTTCTGCACATCAGCTCTGAAGAGTTTTCTCCAGGACCACTGGTGGACACCAGTGATGTACACAGAACAGCAGTAGCTTAAGCAAGCTAGAAATGTTGGCAACATCATACTAAGTTGGTGGTATTTTATAAAGCCAATCCTACATGAGTTGTGTTAACATGCCTCAGAAGTATAGCTAAACATTATGTGAAGTTTGACCTTATTCATTGCTGACAGCAAGAAATCCCTGTTTTACTTCTCAAAACTGTCCAACCAACTTTTTCTTTCTCCAGAATATGCCTACTGCTACGTATGGAATTATTGGTTAAATTAATTACTGTAAGACATTACACCTGAAGGGCGAGCTTTTTTTTACATCTACCGGGTTTCGTTATTAAGGATGGTGATACTAAATGAATTTATCTGTACTACCTCAAAGTCTGTATAACGTTTTCAAAAACAGGTCAGTCATCCAGTCATTAAAATCGAAATAAAGCCAACTTCAGCACATTACCCATACTAGCTAGCTAGCACATGTACACTTGTAGCTTGATGCATTTTTAATTTGTGCATGGATTATATTGTTTTAAAACTATCCCAAAACAATGCTACCCAATGTTAACGTGGCCATGTTTTTCATTTTACAATCTGAAGAAAATGAGGTGTTGAAAACGTCATTTAATTGTATCTAACTTCTGGGTCAAGTTTTAAAATACTAATCGCGTTTGCAAGGTAGCTAGACAAACATAATCACTGGCATCAAAACGCCCAATAACTGCTACAGTTCATTTGAACACCGAATGGTAATTCAATGCATGCATGAATTAAATTAAATACACACAAGCTAACAACGCACATGTCATTAGCTAGATGGCTATTACAGTTTTCTACCCTGATGAACAGCTATATAGACTCATGTTGTCACCTAACTGCTAGACTCTTGCCATTTCAAAATACAGTTTTATCTGACATGTGATTCTGCACGGAGAGTCGCTTGTGATAACGGAGACAGCTAGCTAGATGTACATTGGCACAATGCATCCCAGATTTTATTGCTTAGGTAATAGAACAGAAATGGAGGCTACAGTGCGATGCAAATGCTTGGTCATACAGAATCATTTTAAATGAAGGCAGCCAATTCGTGGTACAAAGCAACCCGTCTACGATTTGTCAGATAAACTGATTTCATATTCTCGAAAACGTCCACCCTCGGGCCCAGATCATCGAGCAGGAGCCATGTCTAGATGGAAAATATAACGTTAGCTAGCTAGCTAACATTGACTAGCTAATCCACATCTGTCTCACATGCACCGCTGGACGGCACATATGTCGTTGCTTCCTAGCTAACACAAATCGAGCACAATCAGCTAGAGAGCTAGCTATCTTTCATTTAAGGATAACTGTATACATCCCCTGTGTATCCTATTAGCTTGCTAGCTATCTTTAATTGGCTGGCTAGCTAGCTAGTGCTGTATGAAAGATGAATTGAGCATGGGCTGCATAATTTCACTGCTAGCAGTAGCCAGGCAAGCCAAACGTCATATCCTTGTTAGCTAGGTAGCTATCCTAACTTAACTTAGCACAGCTACTTTGAGTACTCGGCTCCTGACAACAAAACAAAAAAGATGCGTTTTCAGCGTTGTAGCTAGCTGGCTAGGTGCTACAATTGATCATGGCTCGTTGTTCCGGATAGAGAACTTACCTCATGTTTTCTATGTCCCTGCCTCCGCTTTTCAGAATACAAATCGGGATTGCAAACACGGCCAAACTCATCATCCAGGCCACATAGAAACACTTTTTGAAATAAAACACAAACGTGCTGCTGGTCCATAGTAGTAGCGGGATCAGCAGCAGTAGTAACATCCAAAAAGCATCCATTGTGATTGACCCGATCGCAGGGGGTTCAGTGGTACCGCGTCTGTGTTTGCGCTGCTGCTATCGCGATCGGCCACACAGCTCTGGCTGACATTACAACTTCCTAGACAAACACTTGACCAACTTTGTGGCGCACAGATCGCCCTTTCCCCAAAATAGCGCAGTCCGCAAACGCCAGAAACAGTAGCCTGTGTAATCGGATGTTTGGTTAAAACACAGAAAACGTATCTGCGACGCACAGGGAGTCAAAGTAGATATTTTATTTGACCCGTTTCAAGAGGAAATTGCCACTGAGAGGGGGGGAACACTTTTACTTCTATTTCCGGTTCTTGCTCCCTATATTTCCTCTGTGCCCCAAAACATTCACACATGTATTCCGCGCAGTGGCCACAAGCTGAGACACAAGGACGGAGAGGGAAGAAAGAGAGAAACAACTGTGTCATAAAGTCCTGACACCATCAATAAGTAAACAACACGATTTATCTTTTGGATGTAATTTCAAAATACAGATTTTCCCTCTGAAATATAAACGTGTTCTGAGATTACACATTTATTTCTGACATTTTTTCGTTATATGCTACTGTATTTGGGAATGAACCTACGTGTGCTTTCCTCAGACAGCTTTGTGAATCTACTTGGACTGAAAATATTTGCATAACTCTAAATAGGTAGAGCAAATGTTCCACAATAGCTGGCCCAATGACTGAACAAAATGTCAACACATTAGTTGTACTTCCACACCATTTAGAGAGCCATCATACCCACGCACAAATCAAGGCCATGCTTCTGTATCTTCTTAAAAGACCTGTGAGCTGATGACAGTCATCTTAAACTTCTGTACAAGCTAGGGGCATTTTAGCTGCTTAGCAAATATATTTGTGATCATGTTAACTAGGATGCAGGATTGTACGTGTGATCAACAAAATAATCCTAGAAATAAACACAGCTGTGAAGCTCAGTGGATGTTGATGTGCTGGGCCACAGGTAAGGATCAGTTGTTACAATGTTCAGTGCTACGTGTTTCATAACAGCATCATAATGATTTAAACTGAGGTAGGTTTGCTCTTATTGATTACATGTTATGTTGACAAATATACACAACCTGTCACATCACAGACATCAGATGAAAAACAGTATTTAATATAAGCGTGTATAAACTAACATGATGTAGGACCTTTACTAGTGCTATATTGTTGTGTGAGGTAGTTTGCATTTTTGCTTGTCTCCTGCTCACCTTCTCATAAATCCCTACACAAGCACCCCTTGTATAGGAAAAAGTAACTGCGTATTTGTCTGAGAGCCTAAATACAGTGATGACTCACTAGAGTTATATCTACCCAACTCTCTCTCTTGTTCTGCCATTGACACACACTGGTAAAAAGGCTTTGATTTGTCGCTCAGGGTTGGTACAATCTTGACACAATGACTGACTGAGGGCCACTCACTGAAATTACATAGTGTAGGTCTGCTCAGTATAATGCAGTCTCAAGTTTTACATATACACGCGAGCAGCTGATTGTGAAAATAACAAGTAGATGATATTATTATACAGCATTTCCCTAATTATTTTATTTGCAGCTGTAGTTGACTGGCTCAAAAAAATGTTAATACTCTCTTAAATTAATTCCTCAAAAGACAGATGAAGTACTTCAACTGTTCAATTGAGTGGAACCTCTGATCTCTAAGTAAATTAAATAAGGTAATCACAATCAATACTAAATTGAAACTGTGATCTATGATATGTAAAATTCAAATGTCATAACATGGCCCACAGGCCAAGATTGACCTTAAAAGCAAACCAAGAGAGGGTCAATCAGACAGCAGATTAGAACGGGCAATGGATAACGAGATTAACTCCATTAATCCAATAGTGTAATGCTACGCTGCCAAAACCTGGATCCTCCCAAGCTTCATGTAGCAGACACTAACAGCAGTGAAAAGTAATTCCAAGGCAGAATGCTCCTCATTTTGCCTTCAAGGTAATTCAGTTTGGAGAACAAAAGAAAACAGAAATCTCACAGCCACAGCATTTCAGAGCAACGCCAACAATAAACTCTTTTCCCAGTCTGCATATTACATATCTATATGTAGAGGTTTATAATATGCATGGCTATCCTCCATATAAAAAAACACACTGTAACCATGCATTGTACATGATCCAAAAATGTGAGCATTTGCACCAACACACACCAACATCACATTTCACATGAGAAATCGTGATGGATAAAATAAACACCACATTAGGGTTGAACATAATGTATCTGAGCTGTGGTAGCTTTAATTCTGGTGGTTGCATTGTGCACCACTGTCAGTAAACCCAACCAAACCTAACCCCCTTTCACACTATTCACTGACGAATCATTGTATCAATAATGCAATCAAACCAGCAACAAACTGAAAAATAATGCCTCCTAAAGACACAGCATACCCTAAGAATGGAAAAAATCTATGGAAAGATAAGAATGTGGCTAAAATCAGATCAGCATTTAGGACTCAAATGTTGCAAGCATGGATTTTCTGCTTTCAGACCCTGTCCGGAAACAGTGTTGTCGATTTTGCCAGACATTTCCAGAGAATCAGGTATCTTGGAGCCACAAGGGGGCACTATATGGCCAGGCTGTAACCAGGGCAACCTGCACAGCAGTGCAGAAGCAAGAGAATTTGCTGCAAACAACACACTTAAAGAGAAACAAGCTTTAACTGTCAGGATCGACACGAAAAATTCTCAGCTGTGAAGAGCAACAGATGAACACTCTGCCTATGACACTATGAGAATCCCTGTTGCACTTTTCTGTGTGTGTCTGTTTGATCACCTCTGTGTGTATGTGTGTACACGTATGTGTGCACATATGTGTGTACACGTTTTGCGCATCCTCTCTCTTAAAACTATGTGGAGCGTGCTGGTCTTTTTTATCCCAAGGGATGACCACTTCAGACCAATGAGCATTATTTAATCTGCATGTTGATGTTTTGTGATTTGTACTGGCCTCTCAAACACTTGCATTGTTTCTGCTCATCTGGTTCCTCCTGCTGGTGATAAGACACTATGTCACCTCTCAGAGGCAAGGCACCTGATGGGTCTTAACTTTGGTATCCATATAAGGACATTTCAGTTGTTATGATAACCTGCTGCAGTCACTTGAACGTTGGTCTGCTGTCAGATTACCTGGAGTCAGACATTCTTTGTGAAATGTTTGCTATATGCTGTTTTTAGATGTCCAAGACAACATTACTGAAAGCCTTTTTTTTTGTTCTATTTTTTCATTCTTTTTATTCTGCATTTGAAAGCATGTGAGACTACTTATTAGAAAGTTTACACTTTTTATGTTTTCCCATGGAAAAGCTTAACATTGACCTCTCCAACAGCTTGCAATCACCATTCCTTATATTCCACATACAGCTGTCCCTTAACTTGGGTTAGCTCTGAATATTTTGTCAATAAACTCTGCAGTGTTTAAATATTCCATCTTAAACAGTTTACACTGTGTTAAGACTTTTGGAACCCCCATTAGTCAGCCTGCCTGTCATGTATTGTCCCTGAGCAGTAAAATGAAATAATTCTTAACTTATCTCTTGTTGAGGACAAATGATTATTCTTCAGGGCACCTTGCGCATTATTGTTCATCAATATTTTAAGGCATTCTGAAGGCCATAGGGACTAGTTGTTTCTACCAATGCAGTATAGACTAAGATATTCATAACACTGAAGTAGCTGCAGTAATTACACACAAAGACATTTTTCTTTCTAAAATTCACTTGTTATTTAGGTATCTTGCTGTATCACCTTAAAAGCTAGTAGTTACCTAACTAACTTCCCTAACTAACTAACAACCCTGGAATTTCGGCCTCTTTTCAGCCGATGCTATAATTCTAACGTGCGATCAAATATATGATTAAATGCAATTAACTAAAGACATTGTGAGATTAATCATGATTAAATTTTCAAATTCACAGCCCTAAGAAAACACAATGTACAAGTTACAGTGTTTGTCACTCTCCACTGAAGTATGTGATTGGACTGACTGCAGCCAGTTATGGTATTGTAGCTAGCTATTGTAATGTTTCATACTGTTATGCAAGATTGTTCAGGTATTACCTGCGATTACAACACTGATACTTTACTGCTACAATACTACATGAATACCACAAAAAGCCTACGCACATGCTGACAAAAGTTTAAAAGAAAACCAGCAGGTAACAGATGCATGTAAAATACTTTTTTATGCAAGGGCATTATTAAGGGCACACCCAATATGGGCAGCAAATGTGTTTTTCACAGATAAATAAACTTTTCATATTCATCTTACATTCGGTTCATTCATCAACATGATTAATGAACCAAATATTACATCTCTAATTAATGTGAATGCAACCTTCACGTTATTACTCTTGGTTTCTGGCCACATATAATCATACCCAGTTCAGTAACAAAACATGATTTTTGCACCACGTTTCACAACACGGCTTAATTGGGTTTTTGTTTGGCACACAGTCTGTAAATGTGCATGAAATACTTGTAGTTGTCTTGGCTCCAAGACCACATAATTATGCCTGACATGCACATTTTTCACAGCAATCATATTTGCTTCTCAGCAACTTTTAAAAGCATTCAGTCATTCATTCACATTTGCACATGTACTGTACTGTAATGGGTGCTATATGCTATTCATAGCCACACCCAAGCGCAGTCAGTGCAGTAAACCCTCTAGATGTACATAATTCAATTTAAAAAGAATAGTGTGCCTAAAATTATATCTGCATTCACATGTTCAACTAATATTTATCACATTTCTGAAACTTCATTTTTGGTCTGTCAGACTGAGAGCATTGTGGTTGCCTGCAAAATCTTGCTTTTTTTTTTTTTCTGAATACACATCTGCCTATACATCTTTCATTTCCTTTATTTGAGGAAGTGGTTTTTTCAGCTTATTTCACTTGCATGCATTTATGTGTCTTGGTAACTGTAGCAGCATCCAGTTCTGTGATCTTCTGTTTTCTTTACAATGGTTGAACCTCCATCCTATTTTTCACCACCTACCCCATGCATTCTGAAACAAACATTCATATTTAGATATGTATCCTTCATCCTTTTCTTTGAGATTGTCATTATTTATGTATAAGGAGTTTGAAAAGTGTTTTTTGTGTTGATTTGCAGGAACTGTTGAAATTTCATTGTGCTTGGCTCCTTGGCCTCTTGCTTTATACTGTCAGTGTGCATATGCTGGATTCCATCAATCATTAGCTAAATATTTCTGCATGAAGGCATTTAGCTAAAAGAGCAAGCCTCACAGATTGCTTCTGTGATGTCAGTTACAGCTCACATGCATAGCTGCATGTTTATCTTTGTCAGCAGATAAGGTACATTGTGGTCCAACATGTGTTTTTTGCAGAGAAGTTACTGCAGCACAACAATATTTTTCCATATATTAAAGTATTTCAAGATATTTGCACCTACTCTGTATTACATGGTTTGTTTGGTGAAACTTTAATCTGTAACTCCTCAATTATGATGGCGAATCACAGCTGTCTGTTGTAAATCATAGAAAATGATTTACAATTATACAGTTTAAGGTGGATCTGACGGTTTTTCTGATGGTCAAGTCGTGTTTTTGAAAATAGAGATCATAGTAGCTTGTAAGACATTCACCCAAACCTTAGATTAGACAAATGAATTGAAATTAAATCTGTGTCAATGTGGCTTTCTAATCTAAGCACAAACCAGGCATGGGCCTCCTTAACCTACATGGCTCCCAAAAGCTTGCATGTAACAATTAGCTTGCGAAAGCCACAGATTACACATCGTACAGCCTTACTAGAATGGTGCAGAGCAAGCGTTTTCTGGGGGCTGAGTCCGAAAGCTTATCTGCAAGGTTACTTGAAATGAAATTTTTACTGGGCAGGTTAGCAATCCGCAAGTGATGCAACAGAAATCAGTGTGTGCCCTGCAATGGCATGACAGGGAGAGAAAATCTTATGGCAGCGGTGGGGACTGTGTGGAAAATACCACTGACAATAATGGAAAGCAACTGAATTTTTTAAACCCAGTGAAAGCGCCCTCACAGTGAGGAAGGCTGTCAGAACGTTTTGCAGGAGGAACCTGCAAGGTGGCAGGGCTGCTGTGTAGGCCTCCGGAGGGTCATCTGTCTCCACAGTGACTCGGGTATTTGTCCTGTCCAGGAGTGATGCATCAATGCTGTCTGAATATGATCAGATTCCCATTGCCCTCATCTCCTCCATGAATAATAAATAGACTACTCTTGCATGTAAAGCACACCTGAAGATAGTCTTAGCACAACAAATATTAAGTTTCCAAGCAGATGCTAACAAGTTTGATCAAAATAAAGAGTGGAGCAAAAATGACATGGACTGAGTGCTCTCATGGAGACAACGTGAGTGTGGATAAAGATATCGTTCTGCAGCAGTGTAATTCGGCTGGTGAGTGCAGGGGTTTGTGTCCGTGGGAACAGGTTTCGGATCTGTCATCAGACTGACAGTGACCCCGATCCTCCATGGTCTCTTTGTGCTGTTGGTAAAACAATGCCACACACATCATCACCAGTGCCTGCTCCTCTCCTTATTGGTGTCAGTTTCCTGCAGAAAAGACAAACGGGAAGGTGGCATTGTCCTGGAATAGTGACATCACCCTGCTGGTCTGATTCACCGTTGTGATAGTCACCTGTACTTCTTTGGTGCAGAAGCTAAAGGGACTTAAAGAGTTTGCCTTGGCATTGTGAAGGATGCCATCTTGTGTTCCAAAGGGAATCACGTTGGCTCCACTAACTGTACGTGGGCACAGTTCAGCTCAATCTCATCTGTAGTCAGTGATAAATTTGATGCCATCTTCATCATTATTTTAATGCTTTGACCTGGGACCGCACTAATGGGCCCTGAAGTCTTAGTCTGAGTCAATTAGCCATTTACACTTTCCTTCATTTTTCGCCAAACTGATCTTTTGCCACCAATATTTAACCTTTGAGCCTAATGATGTGTTAATTTGTGATGATTGGTCCTATGCTTGGGTCCTTTCCTTCTCTCTGCAGCAAATCGGTAGGCTTTTCACCAGCTTATCGTCCTGCTTTTACATTAACATACAGTACATACCACAGGCACAGCAGAATAGTCAGTCCAACAATAAAACAAATCAATCATAAAATATCCCACTGATTTGTTGAGAATTAGTGGAAGGCCCCTGTAGTAGAGGCAGTCATCTACTAAAAATGTCTGTCATTAATGTAATGTATTTCATTAAACAAATGCATATTATTTTTGTGTCAATATTTATGAAGGTGTACAATATTAATTGATTTTTCTTTCAGTAATTTACATATACCGCATACAAAGGCCTTATTTACGGTAGTGTCCTGTGTGTCCTAAGATTGAACAAGTGAACAAGTTTCAAGTTTGGGTTGGCTGAAAGACCCCTGCCTCCATCAGCAGGTTCATTTGATTCTTTTCAAACTGGATGCAGTCTCGAGACTTTGGGCTGTCTGTGCTTCATGTGCAGGTGAGGTGGTCAGGTTTGCCAGCTTTACTTTAGTTCTGTCAGTAGCTGCACTACAGTGTGTGCAGGGGTTGGGCTGGAAACTGCCTGAGATGTAGAGTAGAAAAGGCCTGGGGTGGGAGAGGTGTTGTGTGTCTGTAAGAGCTGGTGGTGGGTGATCCAGGGATGAGTGACTGGCAAGGGATGGGTCCCATTTTCCGTGTGTGTTTTGTGGTTTTCCAGCATCATGGGAGGGGGTTGAAACTGCCTAGGGGATTGCACTGAGGCAACAGGCTGTCTTAACTGTTTGAGGGCCTCATCTTATGTGCTTTGGAGAGTACTGCACACCAGGGTGGTAAGCAGAGGGGTAGCAGTGCGCTCCACTAGGATTCTTTTTGCTGCTCCCTGTCACCCATGGACACTAAAGGATGGGTCCCATTTTCCTTTCCCAAATTGAAAGTTATCAACAGGCTCAGTGTTTATTTAGAGATGGCATGATTAACTTGTCATGACCTGTAGACAGAAGATGCAGACGGTGTCCATTAGGAAGGCATTAAATTATACATGAGGAAGGCAGTGGAAAGAACCCTAAATTGAATAGAAAATGGGACAGAGAGAGAAAGAGAGAAAACATTCTGTTTTTCCATATTAGTTTTCTAAATAAATCAACCTGTTCTTGTTCTTTGAATACTTTTCAGATGGTTTTACACGATTGCAAATGAAGAATAATAAGTCTACAAGGTCAAACGTACCATTCATTTAAGAGAGAAAACAGCAAAAGGCTCTGATCCAGTCATTGTAGGCACATATATGGCTCACTCTCAGAACACAAATAATAATTGTCATAAAAATTGTAATCTAATTGTGTTACAGAGCCCCTGTGAGCCACTGCACCAGCCAGGGACACGCAGACAGAGTAGAAATTTCAGTGCACACACATCCTGCACCAGTGGCCTGTTTGTCGCACCGGTAAACACAGGCTTGCTCTCCAGCCCAAAGGCTTCTACAACTGCGTTCCAGTTCACTGGGGTAGATCAAATGAGCATTCTGTCCTGGGCATTGAAGCACAGGCTCTCAGCTGAGGACACTAGAGACATCCGGAGAACACAATATTACACCAGACAGTAAGTGTTGAATACAGTGGAGCTGGGACTGGTAGCTGTGGTTACTTCTGTATGAGGACAAAGGCAAGCATATCTGAGGCTTTGGCAGGTTCCCTTATATAACGCTTGTGAATGACAGGGTACCAAGTGGGCCTTCTTCCACGCTCATGCCCCATCAGCCTATTAATGTGTGTCACATTACTTTTGTGCTGCTGCCTATATGTCTAGAGGTGTTGGCTTGAGTATTCACAGGCTCTGTCCAATGGGCAGTCTGCGTCAGCTAGGGCGGTTCTCAGCTGCTAAATAATGGATCAGCTTCTCTGCAGATCCACAACAGTACTGTCCAATTGCAGTGATTGTGAGTGAGGCTGTGCTACTGACCTTGGTGGCATGTGGTATTGGGGGGGTCGGGTGAGTTAGGCTTTGTCCACATGTACACGGGTATTAAACGTAGCTTTTTCTATGCGTTTTGGCCTTTCATCCACACGCAAACGGCGTTTTAGGTCACTGAAAACAGACCTTTGGCAAAACTCCTTCCAGGATGAAGATTTTCAGAAACTCTGTTTTCAGTGTTGACGTGTAGACAGGGAAAACAGAGTTTTTGGCTTGTAACATCAGAATGTGCGCCGTAATAACTTTTTTCAGGCTTCTGATTGGCCAATGTGGCTTTACGGTTAGGGTTATATCGCCGTCTGCTGGTTTGGCATGCTCTTGACAGTGCTTGACAGCGTGTTTTTGCGTCTTCATGTGGACAGAAATTTTTTTAAGAACGAAGGAGGAAATCCCCCTTTTTTAAAAATACCTGTGTACGTGTGGACTTGGCCTAAATCTATCAGGAAGTATTAGCAAGCTGAAGATGGTGGGAAATGCTGAGAGTCACTCTAGATAAGACTGTCTGCTAAATGAATGTAATGTAATGTAAAAGTGAAAGGATTAGACCTGAAACACTTGTGAGAGTGTCAGTCACAAGGTCAGCAAAGCTTTCACCTCTTCATTCCCCTGCTCTTTGATTTGTACATTTATTCCTTTTAAAATTACCTTATATCATTGATAATGCATGAATAGTATCAAAAAGATAGTGGGTAAATTGAACAGACTGAATTCTTTAAAGCACGTTCAACTGACAGAATTTCTTTTAACATTTTTTTCCAGAGGTAAGGTTCATGTCCTTTTAGGAATGACGTTGCATTGAGGAAGTCTCAGTCTCTACAAAATACTATGATATCATTAGCAGTCTTGATGCTTCCAAATTATTATGTTAAATAAGAAAGTGTACTTCATAGACCGCTGTGAGGGATGAGCCTCCTGCCTTCAGAAATTGTGTACATAGTGCATCCGCAGAAACTCCTTCAGTCTGGAAACTCTGTGGTTTTATTTTACTTTACTTTTTCCTTATTGTAGTAATAATTTTATCTTGCAAATAACTTAAAAGTGTTTATATTTACATTTGCAACAGTATAAGAAAGTATAAGAAATATAAACTCTGTGCTTGGTTAAAAAAAAATCAAATTCTGAAACATTTTTTAGGCTTTTTTAGGCTCACCCTATTTATGTTTAATTGCAATAATCAGCGATTACAAAGTCAGCTAGTGTGTGTGCGTGTTTGTATGTGTTTGTATGTATGTGCGAGTCTGTGCATGTTAGCGTGAATTTATTCAGCATTATACAAGTTGTAACATCTATAATGCACAACAAAACTACTTACTAATTAGTAAAACTAATTACTTGACCTCTTCAGCAACGGCATTTCAGTAATGTTATACATACTATAAATGCTTTATAATTGTCTTAGGTATTTGAAGAATTACTTCTAAGCTGAGCTGGACTTCACGACGAAATATGAAATGCTCTTTTCGGACGAAAGACGGGGAGCTCTTAACCGCACCCTCCAAATAGGAGTACCATTTCCCCTTTCGAGCGTTCTTCTTTTTACATCGGAGGGCTATAAGCGGGGTCTCGGTCGGGCATCACTTCCCCTTTAATTAAAGCTTCATGTCTGATCCTCAGAAACGCAGTAGCTGCAGAACGGGGACTTGAGCAGCATCAGTGTCGTAGCTACATAGCGAGCTAACTAGCGAGCAAACTAACTGCCTGCGGTTCTTAAAACATAAAGACCTTTTGGGAGAACTCATGTGATGCAGCCGGCTAGCTAAAAGCGTTGACTTTTTTCTGCGACAGTAACGTAAGCTATCTGTGGCATTTGCAACAAAACCCTTCCTTCATTGAAGCATCAGAGATATCGTACGTTGCTTTCATACCTAGCGATCTTTGATTTGTAAGGCTAACTAGCCAGCTGGCTAGCAAATTGGAAGAGATGTAGCAAACAATTTTGTGAATTTGATTTATTATTTCAAAAGGGTACGACCGTTGCTGTTTTTCCCCACGATGAACTGCAATGAGAATTAGCTAGCTGGCTAGACTGCTCGCTCGCTACATGGAGAGGTCCGTATCTTCTCACCCAGCGTGTCAGGGAATCCGCGCTTGTTGACCCGGCAACCAGACCCTCGCTTGCAGCTAACCTTATCTGGATCTTCTGAAAAGGACCAGAACGCTTTTTAGCTGCATTTCAACCCACATGCACGCCTCGTATGAAATTTGCATTCTTAAAAGATGTCAGTTTAAACATCTCGGGGGAACCAGGAGATGCTCGATCATGTTTTATGTGGACGAGGCAATGAGATGTGACTCGATCGGAATAAAGGTACACTGATTTGTCAGTCATCTACAATCTTTGAACGCTTCATTTCCGGACCTTAAGATGACGAGGAGTTTACGAAGACTGGTACATCTAGTGCTGTTTTGCCCGTTGTCCAAAGGCTTACAGGTAAGGGCAGTTGTCTAAATTCATGGAGAATATGACATTCGCAAGATATTTTGCAAGCCTGGGAGCATAAACTGTTCGCTAGTGAGCTAACTACTGATTTGTTAAGGGACGCACTTCACAATTACCATTTGCTTGAGCCCATTCCAAAATGATCTGCAGTGTCAGGCATAAATTAAGCTGCTAGTTGAATGTGCATCAGAGGAGCTGTGTAGTGGGCACTAATAATTATGCATTGTTATCTGATGATAAAGTGGGCTCATTCAGCGTGCAAAAGAAACAGGATTCTGATATGTCAGTAGCTAACATTAGCCAGCCATTCTCGTGGATTCAGCCTGGTTGGGCTCAAACCTTAGTTAATACAGAGATCAAAGAAAGGACCTTGGTGTAATAAAATTGTAGACTATTACTAAAAGTTATAAATTTACTATGTTATTGAAAAAAGAGTATTATTTCTGAAAGCCGAAATTGTGCTTTCCTGTCAAGGTGCTCATCTGATGGTACTGACGTCCAAATTTGACCCCTCGGGTTATTTTTGTCCTGTCGGCAAGCGATGGTGTTTGTACGATGAGGAAGATTTAAAGAAATCGTTTTCCGTATTTAGGAAAACAAAACAAAAACAGTGGCTGTCGTAGTTGTATGTAACTGTCACAGTTTGGGATGGCGTTCAGTTCAGTTTTACGGCATGACCCAATTTTGAAAATGACCCGTCTAGGCTATTCTGTGTGGATGGTCTATGACAGAAATGTTTAAAACAGTATTTGTCCTTTTATAAATCCATTATGGGACATTATCATTCGTACATTTCTAAAATATACAGTACATTTATAAACACAGCCGTGCATACAGTGGCAACCCCTCTTCAGTTGTACAGATGATTGTTATGGTTCTGTGTGCAAGCGTATAGAGTACACTGTGAATGGTAACATTAAAATGCAGGTAATTAGGTCAGAGGTAATTAGGACACAGAAATGATACGAACGTGCATTTTTTCGTGTTTTACAGTGTTAAAGCTGGATAGGCTCTAAACACAAACACTATGTCTTGCAGTTATGGCCCCGCTACGTCGGGATTGAACACAGTTCCATCGCTGACACAATCAAGTTTTTGCTGAGGATCTGCATGTTAGTTAAAAAGGAAATGAGTAAAATACAACGAAATAAGGGCTTCTACTAGCTTGCTCCTTCTTCGACACTAAGCACATTGTATACCCAGCTCAGCACTGTACAGACACAAAAGCACGCAGGTTGATATTTTTTGTGTCTTTATAAGGGACTGACGTCCCAGTGAAGAAACTGGTGCAACCACGGTTTCCTGAAACGCCCCAACGCTCCAGGACGCAAATGTTAGGCCAGGCGCTGTTGCAGTGCTGTGAAATGAGCTGCCCAGCGGTTTTATCTTATGGCGACAATTTGGTAATGGTGCAATCTGTCATTGCAAAAACAGAATTTGATTCAGAAAGCTAAGTTTTTTGACACAGTGAGTTAGCATTTATGTGCGATTGGAATGTCATGTTTGGACGCTTGGACATGAAGTTTTCGAACTGTTGTGACAAAAGGAAAAGTAATTTATTCCTAACTAATCATGGCAATCATTTATCCATTCATATAGCCTACTCGCCGGTACCTAATCATCGTTACATCAGCGAAATAAAAAAAAAAATCTTGCTAGCTTGAAGACATATTAATTACTAAATACAAAGAGAAGTCGGATGCTCTGTGAGAATTACGATGATGATTAAAAAGAAGAAAAATAACATTAATATGCAACGTTAATTTACTATAAGAAGGCAAACGTGGGAAAGAGACAAAGCAGCTCAAAGCAGTGGAGTAAAAAGGTTTGACACAGTCGCTCTAACGTTGATTGTGGAATATAATTGTGATCAGGAATGCAATGAACGATGTTCCTACAGCATGCATCATTTCTTACTCTCCTGAGTGCACTGTAGTTATATGAGTAGTCTACATGACAGGTGAGCCTAGAAGCATTAAAAATTCTTATGGACTACTTACAGTACGTGGAATTAATTCATTAATTTGGCAGTTAAACGAGACTTCTTGCCGGTTTGGTTGTAGTAAGCATAATCTTTTATTTACAATTTGTTTTAAGAGGCTTGCTCTTTGCCTTATAAGCCTAATCATAAAGTCCTCTTTTCACCGTAAATTGTATTGCCGTGGATTTAATGTTTAGGTTTTGAGGCTTTTGTTGCAAAGGCATTCATTTTGAACTACTATTTGTTTTCTTTGGGTTTAGGCTTTTAAAGTGTAATTTAAGAACATTACTGACATGGAGTGTGACCTTCATATATACTGAAGAGATGTCCTGGCCTTTGGCACCAATTTATCTTTTGCTGCTTTTTAATTTAAAAAGCCCCAAAGCATTGTATTATAAACCAGCCAGAAAATTAGGTCTTGCCCTTTTGATACTGCATAAGATATTTTTTTACAAAAGAGTGGTAATTTGGTTTGCTTAAGTCCAGTTTTAACCAGTTCATGGAGTTAGGTGTAGCCTAGGATATCTAAATAGCTTCTCTGCTATGTAAATGAATTCTCTAAACATCTTAATGTGTGTTAAACAAGCACTGGACATTTCTGTCAATGAGAGAAAGAAAAAACAATTAGAATGTAAAAATGTATACAGTCTGTCTTATAATTTGAGGTGAGAAAATCTATCTTAAAAAACATCTGGAAGCATTTTTATTTAATGTCTAGCAACAGTGGAATGTTGAAGGTGTTAGTAAAAATAAGTAGTGTCACCTTTGACTTGAATTCTGTGCAGAGAATAAAAACCTGGATTGTGGACTCATGCAAGTTTAGTTTGCTCTCCATTGTCCTCAGCCTCTGTTCTGGGAAATTCTAATGGAAGGAGAGGTGGGGTATAGGTGCTGCAGATGCAGGAAAAGATGGAGACATATCTGTGAGTTAATGGAGCAGTGCAGGAGAGTCCTTGGTACATCATGAATATTGGCACAGTCAAGCACATTGTTCACTTCGTACCTGCAACACCCAAACAGTGTCAGTATTTACTGGGTGCTATTTATGCAAGTACTCTGCTGCATTCAGCAAATTGATTTACACAGATAGTATATTCAGAATTTTTAAGAGTGTAAAAAGTATGTTCTTACAGTGAATATCATTCTCCCACAATATGGAGTATATACTTTGTATTAATAGCTCATAATCATGACTTCTAAAATTAAAAATGAAGTCTGAAAACCCTTCCCAAATACATGCATGGCAGCCTGTTGGAGATGTGGGCAACATAACATATTCAGCCTGAAGCATAGCGTAACATTTGTATTAGTGGAAAATACATACAAATGCATACAAAAAGGAGGAGAAAGAAGCACACACTTTGTATATTGCAAGCAAGGTTAGCTACCAGGGCACGATTCTGACTGGATGGCTGCTGCTTGCTAGATAACGTCACACACTTGACAAGAGCAAACGTTTGCTGGTACACCAGTCACCCTGTGTTCATTATGTTGCCTTTTACATTAATCTGAACATTGCCATTAGAAAAACAGCCACCGAAAAGCTTCCACGTTTCACCAGAGACTGGAATCCTACCTCTGTGTTTATTTCACCATGCACAGCTCCTGCGCTTCCCAATTTTTAGAGATGGTTTCTAGCAATAGTGAACTCCTCAGTTTGTGACAACCAGCATTCACAATCTTTCTGGCCTCGCCACCTGCTTTTTACTTCTTCTACAACAGAGTAATGTGATGTAGTAACACAGCAGCTGCGCTTGCTGGAAATGTCAGATTTGCCAGTGTAGGAGAACATCTGTCGCTAGGGAGAAGTGTTGTGCGTATCAGCAGATATATCACCTGCTATACCATCCTTAAATATCACAGGCAGTTATTCAGTTACCTGTCAAGAGTCTCACAGAGCAAAATTAGATTTAACAGTGTTTGAGAAGAGCCGTACACAATTTTACTTATTTATTAATTTGTTTTTTTAAATACACTATTTCTCCTAATAGCGATTGAGGAAGACATGAATGCTGGAGTGTGAGCTGTTATGCTCTCAACTCAGAAATATCGATTCGGATCACAATAAAAACTGTAGCTGGCTGACTGCCTCTGCTTGGTAATGATGCAGACAACATTGCAGCTGGCTAATTCTATGCCAACATCACTTGTTCTTGCTATCAAAAAAATTCTAGGAAGGCAGTCTACCTCTCAGAGTAAGAGCAGGCGATGTGCTGTATACGTGACGGTATGTCCATTTACATCGCCTAGACGTGTTTACTTTTCATGAGGTGGAGTCCAGGACCAAAGACCAAAGATGCTGTAGGGTCACCTGTAAAAATTCACTTGTTCCTCCATGGCAGTCATGGAGTCAGGAGTATGTACCCTATAGGCAGATTGTGGCATAGTGAAGGGTCTGAGATATCAATTGTTGATATCCATCCTGAGTGCGCAGAAAACCTAGTTGGCTAATGTGTGGTGCATTTAAAGTATCTGCAGGTATGTGGAGCAAAAGCTACTCCAGTGTTAGAGAAAATCACTTATGTCCCCTTGTTAAAGCTGTCATTTTGGTCTACCCATTTAATATAATGAAAAGATAAATCACTCTCTCTGACTTCAGCTTTTCCTGATCAAGACATTACAGTAATATATAATATAAATTGCTTGCTCTAGCTGAACCAAAGTTGATCATTCAGAATTGGATATCAAACAGATTTCATTTTCTTATATCTAATATGAATAGAGAACCATTGTATGGACATTGTGCTCCCTGCTTCTGTTCTGAGGACAGGATTGTTAATAGCTTGCTCTGAGTTGGTTGACTGTAAAGTCATATTGTTTCTTGAGTTTAGCCATTTATTTTTAGAAAACTCAAGCAAACTCATCTGGCTGTGTTTTTGTTTTGGCTACAAGTCAGCTATAATAATAACATGTTGTTGCTGCTGGCTCAGATGTTACTGTATATTGTTATTTGGAACTATGTTGCTGTTAATTTAACATGATCTTGCATACACCACCTTAGCAAAGATTTTGAGCTAGCTATTGTAAATACTCTCGGAAATGTTTGTGTAGTTTGCAAAAATATTACATTGATTGGGCACTAATCAATTATTCCAAGCATTCAGTGGGGAAAACATTCATTCAGAATCTTAATTATATCATAAGTAGGCTGTGCAAATAAACTTGCTTGATGTCATTATCAGACTGTTTTGTTGATTAGCCTAAATTGTTGAATTGTACAACATCTACAAATTTGATATTGTGTATGCCCATTTTGGGTATGAGAATGGGAATTTGGTCCAACATATTTTGAAATATAATAGTTTCATGTTCTTTCCACTAATAGACTAGGCACTGTTGTGCTCAGGCAGCAGAACATGGGTGAGTCATACCTCGGTTTTGAAGTATCAAGCTCAAATAGTTTTATGCATTTAAGCATTCATTGATATTGTCTTTTTGTTTGCATAAAACAAGCTGCATTTTACTGAACCATTTCAGCTGGAAGTCACACACGAGGTGTGCAGATTTAAGGGGATTTAGCTCAGTGTAGATTGATTATGTGTGGAAAAAGTATTACAGAAAAAGAATGTCTTCATTTACATTTTTTAACGCTGAAGCAGGACACCTTTTCTGCTGTGTTGAATTGGTAGTTGATACATTTATACATGCTCTTCCAGCTTAGTTTTCTTTCTTTTTTACAGAGTGATTTGGATTGTGTACTGCAGTGAACTGTGCCCTTCTATGCAGTTCAATCATTAATTAGGCGGTTATCTAGAATGGTTTAACCTGGGTTAAGTGCTTTCTACACCCATCTAGAGGTCATGAATGTGTCTGGCATAATGACATGTATTGCAATAGGCTCCTTTTATGTGGCGAAGGCCATTGTGCTTGTACTGTGAATGTTTTAATTTTTATTACTGTTAATATGCACTGCTTAATACAAGACAATGTATTTGGGGTAGAATCTAAATGCAGCCACAAAGTCCACAGCTTTGTCTGCTAACTGCGTTACACTGAAAAAAGAGATTAGAGAGTTGTACAAATGACCTTTCAGGTGGGGTTGACTATATGCTTTTGACAGGTTGTTTCACACCTCAACCAAATTAGTTGCCAACGAATTTAATTGCAGATTAGTTGGTGATGTCATTGCATGTTTTTTCATGCTGACTCAGAATGCTCAGACATGTAGCCTAAGCTACGTTGCTTTTATTGGAGTGAACAATAGAGATGGCAACACCTTCACAACCAAAGACCTCAAAAGTGTGGCAACATTTTACTCTTAACCCTTTTGCACATAACTTGTTTTTTATGCTATGTAGTGCGCGTTTTATGTTACATGGTTCGTTATGTTTTCATTAGCGTTATTAAGCTTCTCATAGTTTTCAGTTAGCATTTGCTATATTTGTTAACATTAAATCGCTGTTTCCTCAAAGTTAAAATTAGCTAGAATTTTTCCAATCTAGTGTTCTAATCGCACCGGTTTCAACATACGCGCTAAATGGTTAATCACACCGGTGTGAGTATCTGAAGAGGTGGCACATTAGCTCTCTGGATGATGAAGACTCGTCTCGTTAAGTTAGTTAGCTAGCTAGCATAGCTAATGTTAATGTTAAAAGCCATGTTACTTCACGTCATGAGCTGTAACATTTTCTATTTTGAAACACATTTTCTCTTGATCAATAAATTATTAATGACGTTGAACATGCAGTGTAGCAAATAATAACCTATTATTCACAATGATCCTGTTCACATTCCAAATGTGCCCTAACTTTACAATGTTAAACCAGAGCCCGTCTGCTATTTAGAAATTCTCTGCTTAAACGTTGCATCGTTGTCATGGCAACGTTTATGGCTGGAGATAGTGTTGCTGCTGAGTGCACAAGTTTAGAGAACACTGGAGAATTTGATACTTGGTACATAGAACTCGTGTCTATGTGTGCATGCCCAATGTGGGTTGCATTCGAATTAATTCGAAGGAGTTATGGGTTTGTTGGATCTCGTAATGCTACCATGGATGGCTTTCTTCAAATGAAGCAGACTTGTACTCCCCAGCAAGCAACTGCCTTCACTGAATTAGTCCTAGTTCATTAAAAGACGTATTTTTGAATGAAGTTCTCATCTTTATTGTCTTTATTGTTAGTTAGCATATGCCTAAAACAACTTCAAGCCAAATTTAAAAGCTGATAGATAAATAAGAGCCATTGAGTAACTGTGCGATTCATAATCCGAATAGTCGATTATTCATTTCAATAATCGATAGATTATTCGACTATCAAAATAGTCGTTAGTTGCAGCCCTAGTTAATAGGTGCAATAGTGAAGATTTATGCAGAGGCTAAAAATGAAAGAGGGATCAGCTCCCAGAAAATTAGCATCCCTTCCTGTGATGTTTGAAAACGGGTTTGTGTTGCAAGGGACAGCAGTCTGTGCGAACACATTTAAGAGGTGGGGGTGGGGGCAGGGGCGCTAGCTGGAGGGATAACAGATTCTGATAGGGTGTGCAAAACACAGGTCAATTGTGATTAATGAAGAGAAGAGGAAGATGCAGAGCTCTCAGTGACCGGCAGCACGTGTGCTGTGCACGGGGTGACCGGCTTGTCCCTCCCGACGTGGTTTTGTTGCGCTTGGCTGCACCGGCCGCCTGCTGAGGGAGCACTGGCCTGATGCTGCCGGCCGTGCTGGGGCGCGTCCCGGACCGCAGGGGGCATGGGGCAACGACGGGCCAGGAGACGTCTTCACCTTCAGCCGACCCGCCCTCCGGATGGGAGAGGAAATGAAACCGGAAAGCAGAAAGGGAAATGCTCTCGTGTGGCCATCAATGGCACTGTTTCTCTGCTTTTCACTTAGGTGGGTAGAATCACAGCCTTGATATAGTTAGGAATGAGCTGCTCTGAAATGGAGTGCTTTGGAGGAGCAGGACAGGATGCAATGATTCGCCATCAGAACCATTAGATCACATTACGTTATTGTCATTTTGTCTTTATTGTCATTACATGGGTTACAATTTTTACATGTTATCCATTTATCCAGCTGGATATTTACTGAGGCAATGCTGGATTAAGTGCCCAATGGTAGAGCAGCAGTGCCCCAGAGGGGAATTGAACCAGCAGTCTTTTGGGTTACAAGCCCCCTGCTCCTAACTACTATGCAACACCGCTACCCAGAAACACTCACGCAATAATAGATAATTGCTTCAGGTGCATCCTATGAAGAGAAAACACAACAGCATTTGCATTTGTTCCCAAAGTGTGAGTAGACTATTTCTGCCTCTGCTATTCACCCTGACCCTTTTGTGGGATTGGTTCAAACTTACCTTATCACACCACCATTCCTGCTTAAACAGCTGAAGTCACTTTCCCCAAACTTAATTACCTGACGGACCAAAGAGGCTGTGATTACATTTTGTTCAGGATCTCGTTACACGGAGCCCAGCCACAGGGCATCCATCACAAAGGTTATTGCTATGTGTTGGAAAATGAATAGCTTGTATCAGGAGAACTATTTGTTTTATTGACTTGAGGCTTGGCTGATTTAACAGCTCTCCCAGTGGGCATTCGCTTTTGATTTACAAATAAATGAAATTGGTTGAAAATGGGTCAGACATTTTCAGGGGGTGAAAGCGTGTCAGCTAGCCCAGCAAAACTAGTGTTGAAGAGGTGAGAGGTGTAGCATTCTGTGAGGCTGAAGTGCACCTTTGATGCGTGGAATGTGTTTTTGCCAAAGCAGTGCGGCCCGCTAATCCCTGTACATGGCGGCGGCAGTCAGCGTCATGAGCACCCGTCCTGCACGAGACAGGATTACGCCCCCTGATTAATGCTCCACACAAGGCTGTGGAGGTGGAGGTGTGCCACTCCGCAGGGCGTCTTCCTCTCCTGCCCGAGCAGCCAATTGCTCTCCTCTGTATCCCTGCCGTTTTGGTCTCATTGAATTAAAAAATGTGCAAATGTGCATTTGAATGGATATTTGTGTGTGTGTGTGTGTGTGTGTGTGTGTGTGTGTGTGTGTGTGTGTGTGTGTGTGTGTGTGAGAGAGAGAGAGAGAGAGAGAGAGAGAGAGAGAGAGAGAGAGAGAGGAGAGAGAGAGGGAGAGAGAGGAATAGTGTTATATTCCCTTTTGCCCCATTTTAAGCTGTCAGCATGTGTTGTTTTTTGGGCATTATCTTGGTCTCTGCCTGAGCCCGCCTCCCTGTTGCCTCTTTCCCCCACAGAGCCGTCTCCCAGCCATCAAGGTGAAGTACCTGTTCCTGGTGTGGCTGGGAATCCTGGTGGGCAGCTGGGTCATTTACATGCACTACTCCACCTACTCCGAGCTGTGCCGCGGACACGTCTGCCACATGGTCATCGTAAGTGTACTGCGCTCCCCCCCTTTTCGTATCGTCACCAGCTGTTTTTTCATGTGGTCTGGGACAGAGAACTCTGAAAGAGGGCTTTTTTAAATTCTGCATGCCTATAGCAAGGACACATACAATTAACTGTCAAGACTAAACTGAAGCAAGTCAGGATCTCCAGTTCACATGATACAACAGATACAGATAAATCAGGGACATACCTGTTTTAGTTTTAAAAGATGTGTCCTTTTAAATCCTACAGTTAGTATCTTTAAACTTGACACTTGGTTGTCTCATATCAGGAGGGACAAATTGCTATGGTAACGTAGCAGACACCTGCCAATCATGCTGTCTGAAGTAATACTATTACTTTGGAAGATAAATGACAATAAATCTGAGGTGATTCCTCAAAAATCGTAAAAAATGTAGTTCATATATAGAGGGCAAAGACAAGTGTCCTTGGTAACAAATTGGGGTTAACAGGTCACATGGAAAGTCCACTGTATGTAATTTCTTATTGATTTTTTTTTTTTTCCAAAAATCTTCCCAGACCCATAGTACACAGATAGTACAAAGCTGAAAATCCGCTCACCCCGACTCATTTTATATATTGGCACACGTGATATTTTTATGATCCTTTTATAACTTGTATAAAATGCATTATTGCTTCTACCAAATTCAGCTACAGCCTAAGCATATTTACAAGCAATTTCAGTGTAAGGCACGACATGCAGTATTAGAATGTAGAATCATTATGAACTACACAAGAAATGAACCAGTGACCCTGTCATTCTCCCCTCTGATCTATAATTGCACACAGGGGTTTAAAGAAGAGTTTTTGTGCCCTGCTCATAGATGTGTGTAGCTATATTTACTACTGTCAATATAGTCTAAAAGACTCCTGTGGGGGCTGTCCACTGCTTATATTTTATCATTTGTACTTACATTAGACAAACACATTTGAGCAATATAAGATTTTCTGTTAGTTTTTTCATTACATGTAAGCGTGATTTAGGCACTTACTGACAAAGCTCAGAGTAGGAGAGTTAAACAGCCCCCAGAGTTAAATTACTCCAGCTGTAAATATGATACAGGCTTTAACAAAGTCCTGGCTATAACTGAATCCCAGCAAGGTTGTTCTGACTTGTGCACACATGTATCCTAGCCACCCCAGAGTTCAAGGAGTGCTCTGTCGAGTTAGCAGTTACCTCAGTGGAGGTGGAGAACCAATATCCTCTTAAGATATTTAGTACAGTCTTAACAAAGAGGTAAATTTGTTTTTTCCCTTAAGCTGAAAAGAAACACACTCTCATAAAGTTTTCACTTTCCAATATTTTCCAAGGCTGTCTTCAAAGAATTGGTAGCTGGCAATAAAATACAGCCTCCAAAAATAGAGACGCGCTAACCTTTCTAACATGTAATGTAAGTAAAACAACTGAATTTTGGACTCAGACCTTACTAATTCTCCGACTTAGCCTTTTTTCATGTTGTTATTGCAGTGTTGAAGCAGTAAGCCAGTTGGCCTGAGGTAAGTGTGCTCCAGATGGGGTTCACTCCTGGTCTGGGAGGTTTGTTAAAGCAGCCATTAGCTCGGCCCGGCCTGTGTTTGTCACCAGGGTGCAACCTGAATGTGGCACAGCCGGCATAACGTCACTGCCAGGACTGGGGCCTCGCTCTCCCCCCTCATTACAGATCTAGGCGGCCTGCTCGCCTGGATGTGGCCCAGGCTCAGGTTACCGTGGATTAATAATGTTATCCCGTGGACACGGTGAAAGCCGGGCCCCCTGGATGCTCCACCGGGGGGTCTTTATGTGGCAGCGGAGCAGGAAGGAAGACAGCTGCCTCGCTCAGCTGGGCCTCCAGACCTGCCGGTGTGTGCGGGGGCTGGAGCGGAGTCCTTGGGATTTTTGTCGTTTGTCCTTGTTTTGGACAGCTTTGTGGAGACCTTCAGTGCTGCCAGTGTAAGGATGCTCAGACAACAAGGTCAGGCACCTCATTGCACAATTTCACCCTGTAGCTTTTTTGCACTTCGGTACTGGATCACCTTTAATTACTGTCGCTGTTAATTACTATCACTCTTTGGTGGTTTCTGTCATCTTCCCTGTTGATACGAAGGTGTCATAATTTTTGCTCTTCCCACTTTCACCAAAAAATGTAAACAAATCTTTAATATAGAAATCTATCAGAATCACAAGTGTACTTTAAAAAGGCACAGGGGAAAGCATCCTTAATTGCCGGCAAGAACAATTTTGCAACACTGCTCTAAGTATGCGAGAAACATCCTTATTCCTGTTTCTGCATACGTTAGCGCTGCTGCCAAAATACTTCTCATACACCTTTTTCAGTGTAGCTGAAGTGAAATCAAAGTGCGAGAAAGATGCAAATTATATGAAACATTTCTGGTGTAAGCAAGATCTATTGAGCCACAAGCAGAGTTCTTCACAGTGGTTGTCAGTGCCACTCTGTAGCCCTGTGACTGAAACTGTTTTGCTGTCACAGCACCCTGTGTTGGCAGGTGTCCCCAGTGCCTTGTAGCATCCTGTACCAACCATGTGTGATAAAACGGTGCAGGGTTTGTGCTGGGACTTTTATGGATATAAGATGATGTCCTTCTCCAGGCTGTATGTGTGAGACGTGATAAACCAGCGCAGCCTTCTGCTAGGACGCCCTGCACAGACCAAGGAGCCCTGTGCCAAACCATATCAGAATATGATGGGATGTCAAGCACATCGTGTTTGGCCAGGACATCCAGGCTCCTGAGATAATGCACTGCAGCAAAAGGACAGTGTGTTTTCTCACACTGCACAGTGTCACTCAACGTCTGTGCTTTAGATTTCAGCCACCTCATCGCCCCCCATAGGATTAAAAGGCAAGATTAGGTTCATGTGGTGTGTGGACATGCTGGAAAAAAGTACCTGCTCTAAATCTTACCCAGGGGAAAGTGTTCTTGTCCTCTTAGCTATTTATGTGTTTTGAGAACACTTTGTGTTTAATGGTTGCTAATCTGCGGACAGGGAAATAACTCTGGAACAACCGATATACTGAAAGCTGAATTATACAAGCTGTGATGAAGATGTGCTCACTGCAGCATTGGATTGTGTGGTCTGAAAATTAACGCTGTGTCATTTCAGAAAAATGCGCAGTCATCTGTAATTTAACCAATAATGATCTCTTGGGGCCAGTGTCCTCTTAAAGTGCCGGGTTTAATAATATGGAGACGTATATTCCAAGCGTAACGACTGTTTTGAAAATGTTCTCTCAAAGTGTACCTTGTGAGTCCTGCAACAGTGTTTTCATGTCTGAGTTCAAAGGAGATCACCTCTTTGATCCGTGGACTGCAGTAAGACTGTAATATTCTGTTCAGCTGTGATTTTATAATGAGTACGATGACCCAGTGATACCTCGACAGAAAATGGGTCTGCATGTACTTCTGTTGCCTTTCAGTCGGGCAATTTCCCATTAACTCTTAGTTCCAGGTCTCATCTCGCTTTATAAGTATATTCTTAGTTATTGAAAATGAAATCTTCTTCTGCCCCTTTGAAGGCAGTTTCATCTACCACAAATCTGTACCATGAATACATACAGAGGGACTTTCTCAAATGGTAAAAGCTGTGAAGCAGTGCCAGCCATCAGCAATACTGCACAGAGTACCAAATCCATACCTGTAGTTTTGCAAACAGCCAGATAATACATGTAAATGTGAAGAATCATGCTGTCTCAATAATTATACAAATAATGTGATGCATCTGGCTGTGTAACTTTCCTTGTTCAAAAACTTTGTCGTGTATTCTGTCATTGTTCTTAAGAAAGGGACAGAGTGTGTGACAGCCTTTGATGTCAGTAACTCAGGTCCTTAGATCTGCACATTAGACACCTTCTGAAGACAGACGACAAACTGTCAGAATGCAAAAGACTTAATAATGTAAATAAGTAATCCCGGATGAACAGTCAACACCCTGTCAGTCTTCCATAGAAATATGAATAACCCCTGTCCCCTGCTGTGGGCGGACCGACACTTACGGCTGATTTTTTCTGTTCTGCTGTCACTTAGATTGATTTGTCAGACAGACTGTCTTAACACTTCTCTTTTTGCGTCTACAATTCAAGGTTTTGAAAATGTAAAATAGGTGAAGCGCTTTGTTGGGTTTTGATTTTATGCCTGTAGAAGGGTTGTTTGTACTTTGGTTGAACCTTATGACTTTGCAGTGCAAATCATGCAGATTTATTTGATATTCAGGGCAGTGGCTGGAGAAGGATGTTGCTTGACTCGCAATGAGAAGGTTGTGGGTTCAAGTCTTGGACGGGGCGATGCTGTTCTGCTCCTGAGTGAATACCACACCAAAGTTGTTTTGGAAATACTCCAGTTATATATCTGGAACTGATAAAGAATATGTATGAGGGTTTCTTTCACACTAGCAAAGAAATTGTCAATTTAAGAGGAAATATAAACCAAAGGGTTGGTTTCCTGAGGAGAAAAAAATACCGTAGGCCACATGTGGTGACAGCTGTCTCTCACCTCCCTGCGACATAACTGCAATCAGAACAAAACAATCATGCATTGCCTATTTGGCACAAGAACTCAATAATATACAAAAGGCAGACCCTGTTTTCTTTGTCTTCTCCTGACTGTGAGCCTTTATTTTCTGACACTTTCAAAATGAAGAGGAATTCAGTTCTTTCCTGTGTCATTTCAGGTGTGAAAGGGAGTGGCCCTTCTGTCTGAAGCAGAATGCCCTTGTCAGAGAAAGCACAGGAGGAGAGAGATGTGTCCTCTGTTTGGACAGCCAACACTGTGAATGAGAGATCCTTCCTTCCTTGGTCTGAACGTTTAAGCCGAGCGAGAATTAACGCATTTGGAGAGGGCCGTCACCGCTTTAAACACCCTTGGGGTGCTCTGTGCATGCACAGGGGCAGTGTACACGGCCAAGGCTGAAAATCTGTCCTCTCACTGGACAGCAGGGCCAAAGAGCTCTATAATTGGATGGCTCACGTCAAATGAGCCAGAAAAAGAATGTTGCCGTGGTAACTGTAATACAATGCAGGAGGTCACCGCTCACAGTCTGCATGTCCTTTTTGCCTAACAGTCCCACAAGCCGCAAAGGCAAAGGGAGTAAGTATAAAGTGCCTAAGCGTGACCTCGTACTGGTGCAAGACTCATTCACCTACTGCTATGCCTTAACACCTGCCGCAGAGGCTGCTGTGGGCGTTCCTTTTGTTGATGGAGCTCCGCTTCCTGTTTATCTCCCCAGTGCGATCACTACAGGAGAGGCATCATCTCAGGGTCATCCTGCAAGTCCCTGTGCGAGCAGAACACCCTGACTCTCCAGCGCTGCATGTCCACCTCGCCCACGCACCAGGTACGCCGTGCAGCAGACGCTCTTACCCACACAATATCTGCAAAACTACAGTGTAGCACACTGAGCGCAGGAGCCCACCTCCTCTGCTCGCATCTGGCTTCTGCAGCAGACTGAAAATTCTGCTTCTTGGTTCAGCTAACACTGAGCCTGTTCCTGCTTTATTCTCAAAACACATCTGCTATATCAGCAAACCTGCTCTTGCACCTACTATGACACTTTACAGAATATGGCATGTTGTGTAATGACTATATGGATAGTTTGGCTCTGCTCTTAGCTTAACCTTCTTGTACACACTGTTGTAAGGATAGGAGTGTCTGCTAAATGACTAAATGTAAATGTAAATGAGTTTGATTTTGTCTCACCATTAAGGAAAGATTTTGTGTTTAAGTCACAAATGTCATTACGCCAAGACACACCAAAGTAACTCTTGGAAACAAGGGAGCTATGGAAAGAGCAACTCGTTCAGGTGACGTGAGACCAAGGCACTCTGGGTAACCGGGTCTCTGGGCCCTCAGGTTTATGGCGGTATCTGGAAGGACAAGCCAGTAATTATAAAGTGCGGGATTGAGGAGACATTGCGGGGTGACGGAAGTCCAGACTCTGTGCTGCGGCAGGAGATGACGCTCTTTGATAAACCAACCCGGGGCACCTCTATGGATGAGTTCCGGGAAATGCTCCACAATTTCCTCAAGGTTTGTGACTGCTTCCCCACCCCCTTAGTAATATGATGCAATATAAAAAAAAACACTCTCGAGTTTCATAAATCAATCGCCAAAATTGAATTTCTTTAAAAATGCTTTTATCGTTTATGGTACAGAACCTAATGACAGTAATATGAACCGAGGAGTGGAGAATACTGTACTGTAGAGGATGTATACGGTCCCATATGTAACACTCCATTCGCAGGGAGGGATCCAAAGAGCACATCCCAGGAGGCTGAAGCTGTGCGCCAAAAATAGCCAAACTGCAGGAGCGCAAGCACCAAATAACATCAGCACTGTGTGTTTGCCTGCATTAAACAGAGCATGGAGTCAGGCTGTCTGATTTATCAGGCTAATTTACAATCCCTGAGTTATGGGCAGCCAGAGAAGGGGGACTCATATGGCAGTATACCATCACTATGACAGAAGACTTTCATCTAATTAATGGTGGCTGGCTAAAGTAAGGTTCAAATTTAGTATCCCCTCAGGAAATGCGGCTGGGTGTCTCACATTCTGCTCTTTGTGTCCCTGGCGCAGTCTAATCTTGGGGAACAGCCTTCACTGGGGACCCTGGTCGGGCGCATCATCACCCTGGCCGATGTCAACCAGGATGGCAAGGTCTCTCTGGCGGAGGCCAAGTCGGTGTGGGCACTGCTGCAGGTCAACGAGTTCCTCCTGATGGTGGCGCTGCAGGAGAAAGAGCACACGCCCAAGCTGCTGGGCTTCTGTGGGGACCTGTACGTGACGGAACGGGTGGGCCACAGCTCCCTCTACAGGCTGGAGGTCCCACATTACCTGCAGCCACTGGTGCCTGCCGCCCTCAGCACCAGCCTGAACCAGTGGCTGGCCCCAGCCTGGCCGCGCCGTGCACGCATCACCATCGGACTGCTGGAGTTTGTGGAGGAGGTCTTCCACGGCTCCTACGGCAGCTTCTTCATGTGCGACGCCAGCCCCCGCCACGTGGGCTACAACGCCAAGTACGACTGCAAGATGGCCGACCTGCGGAGCGTGGCGTCCGAGATGGCGGTGCGCGGCTTCCTCAAGGGCCGGCGCTGCGAGACCAACATGGACTGCACCTACGGCAAGGACTGCACAGCCACCTGTGACAAGCTGGTCAAGCAGTGCAACACAGAGGTGGTGCAGCCCAACCTGGCCAAGGTGTGCCAGCTGCTCCAGGAGTACCTGCTGTTCGGCGCCCCGCCTGACCTACGGCAGGACCTGGAGAAGCAGCTGCGCACCTGCGTGACGCTCAGCGGCCTCGCCAGCCAGATGGAGGTGCACCACTCGCTCGTCCTCAACAACCTCAAGACCCTTCTGTGGAAGAAGATCTCCAACACTAAATACTCCTGAAGCACAACAGGCCACCCACTGTGGGACACATACCCCTCCCCCTCTCCCTCCCTCCCTGTCTCCAGGTTTGTTTCTTATAGAGGCATCTGAAGTCCTTTTAAATTCCACTGATTCAATGAACCACAAAGAAAAAAATGACTCTTAATCACTACTGATTTAATTACTTGCCAAACTCTTTTGAAGAGAGGAAATGTCTGTTAACTGAGTTATAAACCTGAAACTGTGGACTGGTCCTAGAGCAGTTACAGAAATACAGCATACCACATCACTACCATACATCACTTTGCACCACAACCTCTGAGGATGATTTTTAGTGTTTGTCAAAGGAAAACCATGACTTACACATTTATGTTGACTGTGTATCTGTTGCTAAGCTTTCTCAGGGCCATGCCTACATGACAGTTATTTATGGTCTTGATAATGCAAAGCCTTTGGGTAACACACTGGACAAAGCTTGCAGACGCTACTGTTTGGATAAAAGGCTGTGTCACTCCCAGGGGCAATGTTTGTGTAATGTATGTGTGTGTGTGTAACAGGGGAAGAGGCAGGGTGGAAGTGTGTATATCGGTGTATAGATCAATTTTTTTGTGGTTAAATGTAGATGAACCCCAAACTGACCTGGGTGAGGTGAAGCACTCAGTTTCTGTATGTTTTTTTCTAACCATATTATTCCAGTGAAGGAAGTTAGATAATATTACCAAACCAGAAATAAGTGTTAACCTTTTGTATTAAGAGCTCACAGACTGTAAATAATTTTCTTGAAAGCCAACTATCTAAGAGTTCATCTTCATCCTCTCAAAATGGGAGAAAAAGTTGGAAGTCATTATATTCCTTGTTTTGTCATATTTGTCATGTATTTCTCAACTTCACCGGTGTCTGACATGGAATGTCACGTCGTGATAAAGTCTCAGGATGGATGGGACATCTACAAAACGACTGCCGTCACATTTTGTCTTGGTATTGTTCTATATACGGCTGTCTTGAGGCAAGTCTTCTGCAAAACTCTCTTCCTCAAAAATGTTCTGCTCTGAGTAAGGAACTCTGCCCATTTGTTACTGAGTAAACAGTGGTGAAAATCCATCGATATGCAAGACAGCGTACTATATGAGTATTTGATAGCCATATCTGTTGTAGGTGTGCAGTACTCCTCCCTATCAGCATACATGTGTGGTTTGACCATTAGATTAAATGGACAATTTAGACCTCAGTTCAGTTTTACAATGCCTGTATTATAAATCTGGTTCCCTTTCTTTAATGTACACCTTCACATTGGGAGGAATGACACAAGCTGAAGTTTCACCACTGAGAGGATTTGTCCTACATGCCACCACCAGGGGTGGCTCTGAAGAGTTTCTGGGATGCAGGGCAGGACCTAATGGGACTTGTTCCCTTCTCAGCCAAAGGGAATCTAGGGGAATGCTCCCATGTGTAATTTCTAAAATATACAGATTGTGCAATGCTATATTTGGGACTTCTGGGGATTTTCTTCAGATAACACTTGAATTCTAAACAAGTCAGTGATTTTTTTTTTGTACATTTAGTATAAATATTTCTGGAGCAGGTGCTTCATGTAGTCTGGAACATGATTCCCTGTCTCAGTCAGCTTAAATAACCTCCTGTGACTCATTTGTCACATATGTTCTAGTGCTGGGTATCAAATGAGAATATAAATATTACATAAGAAACTACTTGGAACCACTGAACAAGAAACTGGAAAGTCCTCTGCTCTGACCTGAGGCACCCAATGTTAAAGGTCTTAAAATAAGTCAGTTTGGACCTAAGTTGAATTCTATTCATAATGCCTTGAGTATAGGCAACTGAAGTGAAATTCCATTATGTGACATCTTTGGGAAACAGTCTAGTGTTCCAGCAAAAGATTGCCTTAATGCAGTCTAATGAAATTCCCTCGAGGTTCCCAGGAATCGTCTTGCTGCGTAGGGGACCAGTTAAGACTTCAGCACGAGCCAGAAAGCCTCTGATCAAATGCCCAAGACTGGCAGAATGGCTCTACACCATCCTTAGAGGTTTTCCCTAGGTTTCCATTAGCCTGGTTTTGCCACACACAAGAATACCACACTGCTACACCATTTCTTCAACTGTAATACATTTTACCACTGCAGCACTCAGTCCAAATGGAAGCCATTATGACTCATTTACCAGGCATTACGCTGAACTAATCATTTAGTCCTACACCACAAACCCCTAAAATGCACCATTTCTTGTATCCATCCACATACATGAAGCATTCAAGGATTTCCTTCAAACCCAGTTTCAGATTTAGTCTACTTGCACCTGCTCCACACTGATAACACTCACTTCTTGCTAATGAAACAGCCCCCTGGAGGTGGAATGGGGAGCTTAAGAGCAATGATGTATGCCACCTTTGTTCTGCAATTATTAAAATTGAATCCAATACGCATTGACACGTACATCAACATGTTGCACAGTTCAAAAGAACATGAGGCTTTCAGTGGGAACACCGAGGCTGAGTAATAAAACAAGACAATCAAAATGTCTGGGGACACAACGACCTTTATTAGGAAAAAGTCTGGCGCTCGTCACATCAAAAGCACAGGCTTGATACATGCTCACTGCTGCCTTTCAAAGCTGTTCAAGGCAACAAGTGTACAAAATGTATACGGCTCATGTCCTGGCCTGTGTCATCCTGTCTGAGTCAAATCACATTTTTATTTAACCTTTATTTTACCAGGAAGGTCTCATCGAGATGAAGAGTCTTTTGTAAGGGGGACCTACAAACGGCAGCCTCATGCCAACTTGCTTACCATCCTCAACTGATCAATGACAAACCCAGAGATTTTTTCCATCGAGTTCTGCAAGGTCATCAGCACGGACTGCAGTGCGAGACTTTCATATTTCAGCATCAAGAGTGCGCAGCATGCATAAAGTGCACAACTCACCACCTGTCAAAACAAATTACCACAATGAATACAGGAACCAGAGCTTCCTCAGATAGAGTCACCTTCAAATATTTTTGAACTTCCATTTTATTCCTAGGACTACATATACAGAGAACACAGGTCACCAAGCACTTGATTATTCTTGCTCTGCCTGAATGTAGTGTTTCACATGTTCTGAAACTGTACTGGCCAAAACAGGGAAAACTAGTCACTTCAGGAGCAACTTTTCTCTAATTTTCAGAAAATGTGGGACAATGCATTCTGGTCTTTGTATCAATGTTCTATAGCCTGGACTTGGTTACAAAACCGCTAAGACTTCATGTTCAAACAAAGAGCTTTTCAATATAGTCAAGGTCAGACATACTGCATTTTAAATTTGCAGTAGAGTATTCCTTTAAGCAAGGTAGCAAGGATTTTTAAAGGTAATCTAAAAAAATCAGCAGACTGTCAGAAGGTCCAGTCTGCCCTTGATGATGCGCACATGGCACGTCTTCTGTTGGGCTATCAATCATTCTGAGCACCCACTGCATTCTGGGTACTGAGCGTAGACATAGCCCTTTACTCTCTGCCACCAAATGACACAGCAACGACACTCAGCCGCACTGCAACGCCTCTTGGGGCAGTTTGGTTTCACCCAAACTCAGAATTGCCAGACTCACCATTCCAATCCTCCAGAGCGGGGAGCCTCTGTTTCTCAGAAGTGGGCCTTTGTCATACAGGCAATGTGCTAGATTACCACATTCAGGGCACTTAGCAAAGGACAAAAGAATATGCAGTTTTACTTTTCATGACCTAACATGCATGCAGGGTTCACGGTGACTTCCTGCAAATAAATTCAGTGAACAGCACTAGCTAATAACACAACACATTCACCCTTAAAGCATACATCCGGCAAACCTTGGACTATCTGGCCACGTACCATACCCAGTGTCCACTGCAGGAAAACCGGGTCATTTATAGCCAGTTTCTGTCTGCCCTCTTATAGCATAACCGTGACACACAGGCCAAGATTACGTCTCATGGGGCAAGAGTCCTAATCAGCAGTCAAAGACACCTGGTCCTGCTTTCTACTACAATGAAAGATAATTCCACTGCAACTTACTGTGTCAAGACCAAATTTTGACATTTGACAATACACGTACTACTCACCTGCTCAGTCAATGCCAGACTCATGGTGGAGTCCAGTGCCCAGCTGTAAGAATCCCATCTTCACGGTATGGCTACAGACAAAAAGTGTACTGCATGAGTTAAAAAAGCATTCGTGTCCAGTAGACATATACCCCTTTATGTCCATGCATTCCAAACTTGAGAAAATCCTGAAGCCTGATAAACTGATGTCTGGCCATCAATCATTCTGAGCACCCACTGCATGCTGGGTACTGAGCGTAGACATGGCCCTTCACTCTCTGCCAGCTAATGACACAGACACGACACTGATGGTCGCCCTGCAACGCCTCTAGTGGCAGTGTTGTACGCAAGCACGTGTGTGAACTTAGTAACTTTGAAATTACTCAGGTCTTTCCTTTAATATTTCCTTTACGCTAATTTCATCCAAATCCTTCGCTAAAATGTTGATGTTTTATTTCCATCACCTTAGCTTGAGCAGTATGATTAGTGCTACTGGATGATTGATCCAATACAAATTGGCAATATAAATTTCGATATCGCTGGCTGCGCTTTGCATGGTTGGGTTTGCCAGAACTATTGCACTCAACTAACGTTACAATAAATTCTCAGTATAGTAACAAACTAGTAAGCATCATCGGTGAGCAAAATCAAAATCGTAGACAACACTCAAACAATACCTTTATATTTTAAACCAGCTAGTTAGCTACATTATCTTAAGAACCAGCAAAACCCCAGGCCTTAGTCTGTACAACGCGCAGCTAATTTATTAGCTAGCTATCCACGTGTTTCTATGTAATTTCAGCGTTCACTTACAACAAGCGAATCACTGATCTGGCGATCTATTCTAGGCAGCATCTGGCGAGATTGGATAGCTTTCTACAAACACCGGTGGTTGCTTTTGTAACTAAAGTCACGGGGTGGATAGCAAGATGGCTAACGTAGGCCTACTAAATTTCGCTTATCCGCTTAGTTTCCTAGTTAGTCTAGCTCTCTGCGTTAACAAAAACAGCGCTAAACAGAATTAAAGTTGCTTGCTGCCACTTGCAATGCAGTCATCATACGTTAGCCAGCTGAAGACGTTTCTTGGAAAATGACAATAACGTACATAAACTACCTAACTACAGCTGCAAACGTAACCGCTTACCTCCATCATCCGCATGGTGACTCGCTGAAAGGAGCGTTAATGCGCCTCGTCGCGCTTTAAAAGGAGGAGCGCCGTAATCCGAGGGTCAAAACTGTCCTCCAATAAACAGGCTCCTGTCAAAATATCTATGGCTCTCATTGGACACTGGGATACGCGCGTAACGACGAAACATGATCCTTGCACATTCTAGAGGCAGGAACTGGAGCCGGAGCCGGAGTCGGGGCCAGACATGAGCGATTCCAGCTCTTTTGAAGCTCTTAAGGCCCGTCCACATCAGAGCCATGTAGAGAGACATGTGTCGCTGCCCGATCCGTGCCTGCTGCCCGATCCATTCTGCACATGCGCAAAAGTCAGCGCATGTGCAGAATTTAACCTCTTTTACGACACTGTCCCACACATGGGGGAATTTTTTACGTCGCTTTAATTCTCAGCAGGAGTTGATGAGATATGGTGTAATTAGGTAAACTGTTGTGTGTGTCAATAACTGTATATCATTTAAGCGCTGTGTTGCTGTATGATCACATTTGTCTTTGATAATGTATGAAGTAAAAAAAATCTTAAAAAGAATAAAAGACAAAATTATTTCAATCAGTGTTCATGTCCATCACTGATAAGCAGGGACATCACTAGAATTTGGAAATGGGGGGGCTTAGCCCCTATTGTGGGGGGGCTATTTATAACTACATATAAACTGTAAATATAACCATAATTTATTCTGTATTATTTATTGGAATACAACCATATACATATACAGGAAGTAGTATTACAGTAGTATTACAATATTAAAAAAAAACAGAAAAAAAAAATTACTTGGTAGGTGGAATCAAAGAATACCGTCTATTTTTAACTGTTGTTAATCGGTCTATCACTCTGTTTTGACTCAGCTGCTGTAGTGTGTCTTTTTCAACTGACATGACTGCAAGACTGTGAAGCCTTTTCTGCCCCATTGTTTTCCGCAGCCAGGAGTGTAGTCGACACAGTGCACTAAAGGACCTTTCACAAGAACAGCTGCTCACAGGTACTGTTAGGGCAACTTGGATGATTGCCTTCAGAGAGGGAAATGTGTCTGAATCTAGGAGGTTGTGCACAGTTAACATATCTTGGGGTGGTGGACAACCAGCCTCTGTTTTGCGGGTGGTGGAGTGATTATTATTTAGTGTATTATTCATGTCCATTGATGATAATGATAACAAGCCAGTGAATGAGCTGAGCTCTTTTTCAGAGCTAACACAAGTGACAGAAATCAACATCATGCTAACAATTTAATTTATTTGGCTAGGCTAGTCCAGTAAGTTAAATAGGTAACATGATGGCTAGTAGCCAGGTTTTTATTTGTCAAAATGGGGAGTGTCTGCTTCATTAATTACAACGGACTCTCTGCTGTTTGTTAGCTGGAGTTAATGCTGATAAGGGTGACAATATCACAAGCATCCAACAGCAACTATCTTTAATTTGAGGGTTGATAACAGTGGAGTGTTAGAGTGATAGTCAATAGGGCCCCACAACAGTAAAGTCCATCACAAAGGGGAGTGGGAAGAGTCAGGTAGAAGGCCCTTGGAGAATAGGATGCCAGAAGGTGCTCAGAGAGGCATTCTCCATGGTACATTTACCACAGGTAAAGGCAGGCATCTTAAACGGCAGTGTGTGATGTGACATGGACAAACAAAAAACAATCCTTTCAGTATCCTATACAAGCATTAAATATCTTTAAAGAGACTCTGGCTGTGAGCTGCCAGTTGTTTCTGGTTATGTAAACTCGTTGGCGGCCGTCAGGTGTTTTAACACCGTAAAATGTTCACACCTCCGTGGGACAAATCGGGCAGGAATACGTTGTTTTTCCGAGTGCGCAAGCCCGCGCATGTGCAGAACGGATCGGGCAGCAGGCACGGATCGGGTAATGACACATGGCTCTGGTCCACATAAGCGATTCGCTCGTCGCCCATCGCTTTGTAGCTGACAGTTGGTCGCAAGTGGACGTTCCAGGCTCTGGTTGCCTAGGTATCCTTTTGTATATTTCCCACCCCAAATGTTTCCGAGTGAAACAAGCAGTAGCTGGGTAGTTCTACAAGACCATAAATATATCGCTAGTGTATGCATATGGACAGAGCTACGCTTCAACAGTGACAATTCACCCACTTTTAATTTCTTTTAGTTCACAGATTTACAATTTACAGTACAATTTATAGATCAAAGCCGCAGTAGTAGGAACTAAAGTCATGGACGTTGTCTCCTTGTGGTAAACGTTTGGGGAACTCAGTGTTGGCGTCAACTGTCAGTCAACGGTATCCTTCGCTCCCATTGGTAGTCGCCTCAATCGCGTCGCCTCAAAGTTGAGATAACTCGGAACCCTCCCACTTCGCGTCGCCAACTGTCATTTTGCATGACGCTGCAAGAGCCGAATTTCAACATTCCATGGTCTCTCGTTGCTAGTCTCTTCCAGTGTGTAGGGGGCTTTGAAGTCTGGGTAAAAATTCCACAGAGGAAGACGAAAAGAATAACGGCACGCTCACACTGCAGCGAATTTCGCTTCGCTCTCATTCAATTTGTATAGGGGCGAAATGCGCTCTGGTTGGGCGAAATCGGGGCGAATTCGCCGAGGCAAGCGAATTGAGATGGCCAAATCCCAACTTTATGCAAGTGAGAACCAATCAGTTCAGCGTGTGATGTTTGGTACGTAACGTTCTCTAGACAGGCGGGAGTAACAAAAAAAGATGGCGGAGGCTAAAGGCTACATGTGGCATGAAAACATGTATATGATTAAAAGGATGTACGGGCAACCATTTGTGTCAACATCAACACGGGTTGTCGTTTATATGTTACACTAACTCAGCTGAGACAAATAGACCCCTGTAGATAATCATTTAAACACTCTAAGCTAGGTGACAGGCTAACCGCTAATGTTTTTGGACAGCACTACGGAGATTGCTGGCATAGCCAGGGTAACGTTGGCATGAAAAAATATGTCTATGCCATTTCGTCACAGTTGATTGGTTGACTTCACAAGCTTGCTAAAATAGCCAGAGCGGTAGAAAAAAACAATAGCTAGTTTGCTGGCTAATGTATCTTCCTAGCTAGCTAGCTTGCCAGCCGGCTACGTCACCGCACCACAACTACACTTGCTGGATAGCCAAACTGCTTGCTGTTTTCGCGACCACGCCCCCAGAGCGAAAAATCGTCGGGCGAAATTCGCAAGGTGTTTGACTGTGTGTGAGCCTAGTGTAAGCAACTATTTAGAGTAGTTATTGGCGCGGTTAAATGATCAAAACAACCATTTTCAAATATCTTTTTAATATTCATTGAATTCATCAGTAGACTCGTGAGTCTTTTTTGACAAAAATTTCTGTTGTTCCTGTGTACATTCTAAGCACCTATTTGATCAGAAGCATCAACACCGGTTATAACATTCTATATATGCATACCAAATAAATCAAGAATATTATTGCCATCATTCAGTTTAATTGAATCCAGTTTCAATTGTGCTTTTTACAAAGGGGGATTTGCCACAAAGCAGCTTTCCAGAGGTCCCAGGGCCTGAACCTGCAAGAGCAAGCCTACAGCAGTACTGACAAGGAAAAACTCTATTGCTAAAAGAAGAAACCTTGAGCAGAACATGACTCAAAGGGGGAACCCATCTTTCACTGGCTGGCAGTGGGCAGTTGAATTAGAGGAATGGTAGGGTGGGAAAGTCTGAGGAGAAGGGGATGGCCAGGCCAGTGGGATTAGTGGGTGGCTGTGCATAGTCAGGCAGGAGAGTGGATGAGGCTTCTGCATATACTATATTTATCAAATTGCTGTTTATGAAATGACTACACACAAGAAGTGAACCCATAACACACATGATAATTAATCAATATTTACTTCAAGATGTACTTATACTAATTCAAGATGTAGATACAGACATGGTAAATTCCAACTAAGTGGCAGAGTTCCAATTCATGATGGATGAAGTCAGCAGAAGCTTCTGAATACACAAGAGGGGCACAATGTTTTTCATTATGTTGCATTTCAGCAACTGCAGAAACAGAACAATGACATGTAATTCAGTATCCCCATCATCATAAATTTTACCAGCCCATCCATACAGTAGGCCAGATCCAACAGGACAAGACAGGGTGGAGGTATTCAGGATAAAGACCACAACAGACCCAACTCCCCAATCTTGTTTAGAGTCACTGTAAATTAATCCACAGAGAACTCCCTTGTTCTCATGGGTTAGGGGCAGTGAGGCCATGCAACAACTCCATCTGCTTCCTTTTGTCCTTGGCGCGGTTGATGGTCATCTTGAACAGCCTGCAGTACAGCTCCACTGCCGAGGGCGAGTCATCATTGCCCGGGATGGGGTAGGTGATCAGGCTGGGGTTGCAGTTGGAGTCCACCACGCCCACGGTGGGGATGTTCATTTTGGCGGCGTCTCGGACAGCCACGTGCTGCTGGAAGACATTGTTGAGGGTGCAGAGGAAGATGATGAGGTCGGGGATGCGCACCCCGGGGCCGTACTGAACAGGGGCGTTGGTGAGCAGGCCCCCCTGCCAGTAGCGCGTGTGGGCGTACTCCCTGCACTCCAGCGCCGTGTTCTCCACCAGGTGGCCAAACTGCCTCCGCCGGTTCACAAAGAGGATCACGCCGCCCCGGTATGCCACGTGGGCTGTGAAGTTGAGCGCTTGCTGGAGGTGCTCAACCGTTTGGTCCAAGTCGATTATGTCCTGCTCCAGCCGACACCCAAATAAGTAGGGCTCCATTAGCCTGGTGGAGAACATACACCTAGTTAGGAAGATTAGCTTTGAACTAATTACATTTATTGCTCAACTAAACTGAATTCATGTCATGAAACATAATAACCTGACTCTATCTGAAACTAAAAATGTACTGGAGTTGAAACTGGAATGGACAATAATGTAAAAAATAGATCTGATATAAATTAATTAAAAGGTTTTACAGAGGCAAAAGCAAGTAAAAATGTCCAGTTATGAAGAGTGGAAAAATCAATGAGAATATTAAGAAATACTTTGAATTGTATAGGTTACCCCAGATAAGAGTAAACGGCAATTCTACAATACTACTTCTATTATGATTTTTTTGGAGGTGAATGTAATGCATAGAATGACCTGCACAGCAAAGGTTAATATCAGCACAGCATACCTATGCCTGCAGCCCCTTTTGTGGCCTAAGTGAACCCTTGCATCAAACAGGTCCTTAAGGGTGAAGAGTTCTGACAGGCGAAAGAAGTCAGGCTGTTTCAAAGGCAGGGTGATAATCTTGTTTTCTCCATCTGAAGGCAGAAAGTCAACAATGATCGTAGTAATAACTTCTGAGTACAAAATGAGGACCCACTAAGCGCAATATAGTCTACATGATTCCAGAATTCACATTACATCTAAAACCAAATCGACGTAATGGTACACTTATGAAATATCTTAAACCGCACTGAGTTTTATTTTCGACCTGCACTGCAATACGCGAAATCTTTACCTGATACGCTGTCATTCTGCACTGGAAGCATCTGCGGTACCCCCGCAGTGCCATATAGACGGTTATGAAAGCCGAAGGACCGGGCCGAGACAGGTCTATGGCTGCTGAACCGCAAGAACGCTGAAATAGATAAAAGGGTAAATACAACAATCGTCTAAATATGTAGTGCCACTCCACGGTCACCAATATAGCCTGCTAGCCTAGTTATCTATTTCAACGTTATACTCCTTAGCTGCGACTAAAAACGTGCCCCAAATATCATCCTTCGCTATCAAGATATAGAGCTAGCTAGCTGACTAACTGGCTCAAATCACAGAAACATTTAAAAAGCGATCACAAGAATCAACTCGTAACTTTACGCTGTACTGCATTATTTGTGTAACAATTTCACCTTTCGATAAGTGCCCTGCTGCCATGCTGATTATCTTCTCTCCCCACCAGGCCAAGCTTCGGTGCCGACGGGAGATGTAGTCCAAGAGTATTTGAAATCGTATTCCCATGTACTCATAACCTTGAGCTCTGGACACAGCTCCCATCAGCACTCTGTATCGTTCGGTCAAAGTGTACGTTCAACAAACTTTATTTAAAACTCACTTTCAAAAGACAATGTGCATGAAACCTGGTTCTTCCATACGCTAAAGTTGCAAATCTAAAAAAAAAATAGTTTGAAATGGATTGTATTTCAAATATTCAAAAACAGGTCTATGTATTAACATAAAGTTGTGTAACGCGTTAGTTTAATAAAACATAATAACATTATTTCCGTCACTCGTGTTCATGCACCTGAAGCAGACACTGGAAAGACAGACATTTAACAATGTCACACATACTCCCTGGATAACACTCCAGCATTGCTGTGGGCAACGTCTGACAGCCAGGGACAGGGTGGTCAATGCAGACACGGTGAATGCGCTACCATTGGGCTTACTTGTCGCTTAGATTTACCATTTAATTTTTTTTCATAATTAATGCAAAACCAGTTGCTTCTAACTGAGTTATTTTGATGAGTGACTTGATTTAATAGATAATTCACTAGTGTACAGAATGATTTTGGAAACAAATAGGCAATTACAGGGTTACACTGTTGCAAACAAGACCATTCATATCCTCAAAATGTTTTGTTTTCAAGCAGAATTTGAATTTATGAAATAAATGTGTGCATAGGCACAAGGTTTCTAAATGGGAGGATCCTAGTAACATAAAGCCTGCAACCTCCTGCCTAGCTTTATAAGCAAACTGTAGTGGACTCCTACCATATGCTGCCTTTACAGAAACTATCTTCCTGAAAATACATTTATAGATTCACCTTGCACACCGTAGGGGTAAGGAACACACCATGCTGTCACCTGGAACAAGGCATTTTTTTTTATTTTGTTCTAAAACAAACCAGCAAATTGACATGCAGAACACTGAACACAAACACTTGAAGGATTTGGAGTACCATAAACCACCCCTGGAGAACTGACTGGAACTTGTCACAGTCTCAAGTACTGCAGTTGTTTGCAGTTCCTGGCAAAAAGAGAATGTTTACACTAGTATATGCACAATAAAAAGTATGTTTGGTAACAAGCACTCAAATTAATACTGGACAAGTTAACAACATATATGTTAATGTTCTGACTTAAGTTCATTGCAGATAAATACAGATGATCTGATACTGATATAACAGAACTGACCTTTCCATATAATCCATATAATCTTGTTCTGACAAGACCTTGATTTACCTCATGTATGAAACTGAAGCTTTCTTTTAACAAGCTTTTTCTTGTTGGTCTTCTGCAAAAAAGACAGTCAATAAAATTACTACAATCACACTGGCCTCAATTCTCCTAAATCACATTAATTTTACTGTGATTGAGAGGTCTGCCATTCAAACAGCTGCATGTCTTTTTAATAGTAATTAGTATAGTTATAATAGTTCTAGTATTCATTTCTATTATTAAAACTTCTACATTAAAAAGAGTATTAAATGTTTTTAAGGTGACTTTTTTCAACTTGATTACATATTCACTTTAATGAAATTGAAAAAAGGCTGTTAATCTTCATTGTAGAGTGTATAATCTGTAAAATTTTAGCTGTAAATTAAGATGTAACTTACACACCTGTCATTGAACCTTGAAAACATTTAAGTTAGATTACATGCAACAACGATAATTATAATGATAAAAATCAGAAAAGAACCTTTGCTGAGAGGGCAGCACAGGGAGATTTCCTTTTGGAATAGAACATCTTGACGTTCATTGCATAGTTTGGGTTTATTCTTTGTGGCTCTTTTTGGGGAATCTGTGCAACACAGGGAACATCTATCTTCAGTTTCTGAGTCTGTAAATGAAAAAAAAACTTGATTCATACATCAAAGCACTGCATTACGGCTTTGTGAGAAATGGCTGTTTTCACTAAGACTGAGAACTGCACAAAATAAGGTAACAGTACAGAAGAACATGACATAAAAGAGAAGCTGAACCTCTCAACAGATGCAGTATTTCCATAATTACAACTATGGAGCAAGAAAAAGAAACACACACAATGTATAGCTCAGTTTCATTTCCGTGATTTCAGTGTGCAAACTCCAGCGGATCTTCACAGGACATCGTTAACTTTATATCCACAGTGAATTTCCTGCACAGGCACCAACTGCAAGCACATGGCACTGTAACAATGCTTTGAGTGCTTTACTGCTACCAGGTTCTACAATATCCCAATCGTGACAGCAGTGGGCAGTCTGTGAAGCTGGAATTGAAGATCTGGACTCATGACTAGCTGATGCAGTGAGCAAAGCACATCATTAAACATCAAACAGGGATTAACTCTCAGTGCTGTACAGGTATGGGGTGTGCTGGGCCAGCCTGTGATTTGGAGGACAGCATACCAGCCATCCCAACAGACTGCTGTAATACCCATTCAGTTTACAGTATGAACTGTAGGTAAAGCAGTGGTCCTGAATAAAACAACTCAATTAGCAAACACATAATGAAACTGAAAACTGTGAAAGACATAACATTTTGGATTTACCAATTAGTGCTCAGATTTAGTCATAATTACATCTGTGTGGTTCACGCCGCTGCATTGTCATTTATCAACCACAGGGTGTTGCTGAAGTTCACTTTTTAAAAACACAATCTGCTCTGTAGATTTCAAAGATTCAACTATAATTAGGAGTCACCCTGTTGGTTGATAACAACTGCCCACAAAGTTGCTATCAGTTCCAGATAGGCCACTTTTCAGAAGATAAGACTCTTTCCTACTGGGAGCCTATTGGGGGTGCAATTTGGCCTATAATTTAGAACACCTGCAGACTGTTGTACACTGGTTTCAGTTTTCTTCATAAATATGTGTATTTATATGATACCTGGCCTTTTACAGTAAGTGAAACACAGTGTAAACAACAGTTCAGCGCTAAACCAGCTCTCTGTGTAATAAAACTATGGTGTTTCAATGATTGTAATTGAAATTATACAAGTAGAGGGCAATGTGATAATTAAAAATTACCAAGCAAATTATGGAGTGTGATTTTTATTTGACTGACCCTCTGTGTGTGGAATTTTAATTACCTCAGTTTAATGAGGTAAAAAAGAAAACAACTCAGAGAAAATCCAGAGACAATCCTTTAAACTTTCAGGTTTATATACTTGTTCTTGAGGCTCTTACAGTACCTGTGAGTGCCTTATGCACAGATGTCTCCTTGAGTATCTCAGGTGCCTCTGGGCTGAAGTCAGTGTAATGTAGGGTCTTACAGTCATTCCAGGGTCAATGCTGGTGGACAGAAACCTGGGCACACATAGGTCAGAACATATGCCATGTCAGAGAGTAACAGACTTGTGTCCCAATGCCCCCCCAAATGTGTTATGTGTCATGACCTTTTCTGGAAAGGTTTCAGGTCAGTATTTGTCTCCTAAATTAGTTATTCTAAACTAAACAAGCTAAAGAAGTGAGACACTCAGGATGACACATAAGTGTAACTTTAAACATGTCAAACAGCTGAAAAAAATTCGTTTTAGGACACAGAGCACCAGCAACATGGTAAGTGGATGGGCTGACACCTCTGAAACTGTCCACCAGCAGCTGTGCTTGGAATCCAGGGGTGAATCAGGCTGTTCGGAGGTCAGCTGTCAGCGGAGGGATGGTGGAACAATGTTCCACACTCATGTACAGTTTCACACAAATGCACATTATAGATGTTACCACACCACAACATGACAGTATTAAATCACAGCCTGTTAGGTCGTACAATGTAGGAACTGAAATTTAAAAATAACAAAAATTCCATTGATTTAATTACACAAACGGTCCATTCACCTCAGCTCCCTTTCAATACATTCTGCAAGACTGACAAGCCTTTGATTTAAATGTTAAAATGGCTACCAACGAACACAGCGTGTTCTTGGGATGTTGTTTTCGGAGAAAAAGAACTCTTCCATTTTGTGCTCCAGGAAGTGCCTTGTGCTCTTGACGTCAGGAGATACAATCAATAAGGCGATGGGGGACGGTTTTGTCCACGCACCCAAGAATACACTTTAGAGGCGGGGATGTGCTTGACCAAGCATGAAGCCGAGCACTAGTGTGAATGCACTGTAAGAATGTTGGGCTGCAACTACAACTTCCTCTCAAAACTGTAAAAACAAGCCCTGTTCTTTTTACATGAGCTCCACTGCAAGGATTTACAAGTATCATCTCTTGATCTTCACTTGATTTTACTGAATTTCTAAATGAAAACTGAAAATGCATACACTGCACATTGACATTCTCACAATACAAGTTATCCTCTGTCTTTAAGTCACAAAAGAGCCATCTGTGGAACTACGCATTTCTTCATTCTCTCCCATGAGAATCTCTGGTGAGCAGTAGGTCTATAGCGCATCATCAACAATAAGGAAAGTTAGATTCTAGGTTTATTGTGTACTGTAAAGACAGGTTTCCAGGTTTACTGTGTACTTTTTGGCATAGTCAATCCTGCATGTAAGAGTTTTCCTTAACATTTTGGGTTCCCATAAACTAACATACAGAAATTAAAGGGGTTCTCTGCTACATTGCTGAAGCTGGGCTTTAATAAGGCATTAATGAAGAATTAAATGGATTCATTCTGAAGCACTTTGAGGGCATTTTCCAGTATACCCTTTAATACAGTAAAGAGGGGAGACTGCTTGCCATAACCATATTGCGAAAGTGCCATGTCAATATGCTCTGCATTTCCATGGCAACAGGCATAAAACTACTTCCTTGAAAGCTTTTCCATTCATGAAATAACTGCAGCACGCTAACATTAGCTTGCTGCTTGATTGCAAATAAATTAAATGGCAATTTACCTGCCGAGTTACATCAATCATATTATAAGCATGTGGGTTTACCTTTAATAAAATCATTTTCCTTTCCCACCTTACACTGGAAAAAGAAAAAAAAAACAACAGTGTGTGGTATTGCAGGAGCAGATGTGATCATCATCAGGCCAGTTCTTCAGAAACGCCTGGGGGCTGACAGAAACACTTTCCTCGCATATAAAGAGATGAGCTTCAGAAAACTGTTCGCACGCATACAATCACAGAGTCATTCAGCAGGTCAAGAACAATGGTCTTGCTGAAATTCAATCTTTATTCCACAGCTGCACTTTAAAGATACAGTCAGATTTTCTCTCCTCCTCAGACAGGGAAAAGGGAAAAAGCTTCATATTTGCAAAATATTTATGAAAACTGGCAATGCACAGCATGGTCAGTAAAGTCTATCTCTTTTTTGTATAAACAAAAATAAATAACATTCTTTTCACAATAGAAATTCAAGAAACTTCTCTAAAGACACACCACAAGCAAACAAAATGATGACCGAGTTAGAGATATGTGGATCAAGATACTGTGTGTGGGGCTTACTAACCCCACCACTGAACTGCTATCTGTGTACTGCACAATGCGAGGTGGCAGTGTGACTAAAACTGCAGTTTATCACATTTCTTCACTCTAGGGCAGGAGAGGGGGCAAAGAGCGTTCATAATGTCAATTTAAATATGGGATTACTCAGCATAACGGGAAGAGCAGGTGCCAACCTTCAAGCAGCTACAACTGTGGTTGTGCCTGTTGGACACACCACCCCCTGCACCTGGTAGACACAGATCTCTCACACTGCCTCTTACCCACATCATAAACCTGCACCCAGCAGACGGAAAGATCTAGAATGCAATGCATTTTGGAAGGGGAGACGGAACAATAGTGTGGGTGTATGTGTGACATCAATGAGAATTTGAATTATTATGACTGAATTTTGTTCTGCTCAGACAGATAAATAATTATAAATCAAACAAAAAACCCTAAACAAAAGGCCATAGCAGGAAGATACATGGAGGTTATAGGGGGCATTCAGGAGGAGAGACATGGAAAAAAACATCAGTCAAGTAAGGATGGATTTTACAAAATGATAGCCTAAACTACATTACGTTCAGAAAGTGATTCTAAAACCTCAGATTGACGTTAATGGAAGAGGTACAACCTCATTTCAGAGAGAAACTTGTGTTTGGATATGACAAGGTAAGGACAAAATACAAAAGAAAACAATGCGCAAGAGCTGACGGAAATAACTCTTCTCCACCCAGTCTCACAGGTATTTAAGCGCCATTGTCAAAAATGTTTGCCCTCATACATTTACAACTGTTTGTTTTGATATACAACATTGGTGGCTATTATAACAAATGTTCTTTAAGAACACTTAAGTCCCCAGCTCACACCCAGGGAGAGAGGCTTTTTCCAGTGGTTTCTTATATTGAGAGACATTAGGCTACTATATGTTACCTCAGTAAGTGTTAATCACCATAGTTTATGCTTATGAAAAAAAATACTTCATGACTACAGTAGTTTCGCTGCAACCCAAGCTTCATCTGTGAACATGCAGAATACCACATTGTTACGAAAACGTGTGCCTTTTCGTTATTACTCATATCGTTTGCTGTTCTCCTCTGCGATTGACCCAGGTGTGACGCTGAGTTTTCAGTTCCCTTTAAAACACAGCTGCGCTTAGCTATTAACAGCTGTGTATTGTGTCAGGCCTTGTTATTTTCATAATTCATAGACGGGTCATTCACCCAAGTTTATTCATAGGTCGCCTCAAATTTTCCTAACTGAAAGAAAGTGCCACACTTTTTCTAAAGAAACATCTGTTTTTTTGGACTGCTGGGTACTCGTACACAAAATGTATGAGAGCAAAACTGGTGCAACGTTCACTGACAAACTACGACTTATTCAAAAATGAATAACACGCAAAAAACTGAACATTACTTAAGGGTCTGGAATTATTTCAAACCATGTCATTAAACAGAAACAACACATCTAACGACAATGGCAAGGTCACCTGTAAATTTCAAACCACCATTAGCAGAGGGTTTATAATTTGTAGGTGATCTCAACAGATGTCATTCAGTCAAACCAAAATGAATACATTTCTGTCTTCTTTTTGCAGTCTTTTCCATTTTACTTCACAAACCATGTTCACTGGGATAGCGCCAGCTAATTATACATTTTAATAAACTTTTAACAATAAACATACTGTGAGCCCTTGTTTTGCTGCCTCTGAACTTACCCATGCAGTAAAAACTGAGCATTAATCAATGGTCCCTCAGTGACCTCACAAATCACTGCCATAGCTCAGCCCTCACCACACATCTACAACATCTGCATGAGAGACAGCTGTAGCCCATAGGAAAGTTACAGATTTTATAACGTGACACAGACAGGATATTAACAAAACAAAAAACGCACTGCTTCTAAATGGAAAAAAATGATCATCCTTGGGTCTAAACAGCACGGCCTCCTTTAGACTGATTTATTTCAGTGTTCCTGTTTGATTTTATTGAACCTCCTTGACCTAAACTGTATCAGTAATAAGATGACATGGCTCCAAGCCTGATCACACCTCTAAAAGGCCTAAATATACTGAACAGTTGTATTTTTTTTGACTTCGCTCTCAGTAATGGGCCGGATGACAAATTTGTGAGCCCAGTTCAACACTGTTGCAGATAGCAAGATACTAAAGATTTTATGCAACATATTATGCAACTTCAGCACTGGATGACCTCCACCTTATTACAGATACTGTTCATCCAACAAAATCATTTGACAATTTTCCAGGTGTTTTGAGAAGCACACTTTATTCAGGCCTGATTTAGTTTACTGTAAAGTACTCTTTTATAGATCGGTAGTCACTCCTAGTCTCAAATTTAACATGACACTATGTCATCCAAGTTGCTGAACACAAGTGATCAACATCAGTAAAGTGCTGATGATTTGATCTGAACTTTATGTATGTCCAATGGTACCAGTCCACACAAAACACAATTTAGGACATTCTGTAATTGCTTCCTCTGCCAAGAAAAAAAACAACAAACAAACAAAAAAACAGCTGCGTGTACAGTGTGCAGGAAAAAACACCACTAACTTCTATTATGCATTCCACAATACTGAGAATAATAAAAAAAGAGAAAAAAGATCCAAAATATTGATATTGTTTTGCCTACTTAATGACATTTGTGTGTTTAAATATAAATGTACAAATAAGTATACAAAAAAACCTTTGTACTACACTCATTTTCTAAACTAATATCCCCTGCATTCTTACATATGAAAGTACTGGAATTTACAAACATCTGAGGAAGGCATAATTGAAAGGTTTACCATGATAGAAGAATGAACAGTGACTAAAATAAAGAAGGGATGAAAACGCAATGTAACAAGAAGGAACGAGACAAGGTCGGTACTCACAATCTAGGAGACTGCCTCCTCTCCTTTGACCTCTGACTACCGCTCGGCCTCTCTTCTGAACCATCTGTCTCATCTATGCATTCTTCCTCTCTTCCTCCCTTCAGCTCTCCTTCCCCTCTCTTCCTGTCTTCCCTTTCTCTGGGACACACCTTCCTGTCATCTCCCCTACCCAGGTCCCTGCTTCTGCTCTGAACATGGTTACCCTCAAGGTTAGACCACTCGCCTGGCTTTGCCTGAACCGTGTCTTTGTGCGCCTCATTCTCCGATAGGCCAGGGGATGGGTTTTGGCCAGGGTTGCCCTCTCTCGGCCGTCCATGCATGAAATACCCACATGGCAACCTGGCTGGAGCTGAGGTATGGACAGGGGACATGACACTGATGGGCGTTTCTGGGGAGCGGTGAGACGGCTCAATGAATCCATCTTGGCCGGTATTCTCATGACCTCCTGTCGCCGGACACACAGCGCAACGAACTTCGCCTGTGAGAATAAAGCTTTTGGTCTGATGGCTGCAGGCTACGTCATGCTGATGAGATGCGCTAGCCACCTTGACCTCTCTGACCCTCTTCGGGCTGGGAGGACTTATGTAGAGTGGGCTCTGTGAGAGGGGCGACACCCCCATCTCTGCTGGAAGGTTTACCTGGGGCACCCGAATGGGTTCTGTGTTAGTGCTGGGAGTGACAACACCGGCTTTATGTATTGAGCTAACCACTGCCTTGCCTTGACTGGTATTCTCAATATTGCTTTTTTCCCAGATTCCTCTGCTTCTTTTCAGTGCATTCCCAGCATCCCCCTGCCTATCTGCCTGCAGATGTGATGAGGAGTTGGAAGTGATAACTATTGCAGGGGGTGACCCCTTATCAGCTGACTGAGAATGGTGGACCTGTAAACCTTGGGGGGTACTTTGTAACATCTCCCCTTCCCTACACCCTGGCTGTCCAGATACACCACTATCAGGGAGGCCTTTGTATTGAGCTCCTGCAGTAGGTGGAACCTCAGCCTGCTGAGCTTCCAACTTTACCCCTCCGTCAGCCATCGGAACAGTGGTCTTGACTGTGCTATCCCTTCTCTCCTCCCCGTCATTAGTTCTCTCTGTAGATAATTTCGCCTTCTCTGCCAAGAATCTCCTGATCTCCTGCTCAATGCTGTCATCACTGTCTACAGAGCTGCTGTCTTCCTCTATCCGAGCTGCATCCAGATTACCGCCATATGACCGAGTGTCTACATCAGAGGGCCTTCTCACTTCACCTGTCTGTTCTACCTGGCCGTAGGGTTTAACCTTCTTATCAGCCTTCGACTGCTCTGAGGTGCCCTTGCTCATTTTGGATTTTACACTTCTGCCATTTGCATTCTGCTTAGTTTTTACTTTACTAGATTTTGAAATATAGCTCTTGGGAGCATTGGGGTTGGCAAGAGTTTTATGTTCCGTGGGGGTTCTCTTTTTCTCTGACTCGGCCTCGTCCGCATGGCACAACTCTACCTCTCCAAAATGAATACTCTTCCTCGACCTCACCTTCCTGTCCCTCATCTTTTTCTTCACCTTTTTCTTAGTCAGCAGCAAGTCCTTGATTGCGGCATCAAGGTCTTCATCACTATCTAAGGAGCTGCTCTTGTCTCCAGTCTGTGCCTGTCTCTCTGCCAACATTGATGATTTTGATACTTCGTTTTTCGAGCTCGACGGGTGTGAATCTCCCTCATTAGTTCCTGGATCTCTTGTGTCCTTCAGGCTGACGGGAGAGTGTTTCTGCTCTCCATTTTTCATAGGGCCTTCCCTTTTTGGAGTTGTGGCTACATGGAGAGAGACACCAGTCTCTGCTGATGTACCTGATGCCTGAGTCCTGAAGATGTTATGTCTGTCACTCAGTGTCAAAGGGTTCTGGTGAGGTTCTTTTCTTTCCTTTGAACCTTGTCCTTTGGAAACATTACCATCCTCCTCCTTGTGTTTTCTTCTATCCGATGAGGAGTGCTTCAGCTTTTTGTTTCTGGAAGGGTCTAGCTTTCTCTTCTGCTGTGCCATCGTGACCTGCTCTTTTGCACATGCAAAGCTGGGTGGGCCAGATGGCTGATTGTGCATTTGCGCCTTCAGTTCCAAGAACTTTCTGATCTCCTGTTCAATGCCATCATCACTGTCAACCGAGCTTTCATCACTTTTGTTGTCTAAGCAGTTGGAACCGTCTCTGCTGAGGAAAGTAGACTGAACACAGTTGTCTGTAAGGGCTGTACTGTGTGCAAAGGCCTCAGGCATGACAGCTTTGGAAATATCCAGGATGGCCTCAGCGCACATTAGTTCAGCAGTGGTGTTCACCTTCAAGGGAGCTGGAGTCTGCACCTCCAAGAGGGTTGTGTCTTTTGTTAAATTTACACAATTGTCTTTGACTTCATGGCTGTCCACTGGTCTGCTCAAACTGTCACAAGAGGCAACTGGCACGGACAGTGAAGGTTTAGGGCTCCTCTCCTTTTTCTTCTTCTTTGTAAGCGCTTTCTGTTTTTTGACAGCTCGGGTGCCTGAGTGATCCAGACTCGGTGCTGTAGCTTTACTCACTTGGGTTTGCTTGGGTTGAGAGGGTTTAGAGACCTTTGTGACATGTCTGCTCTTCTCTATTTGCTTCTCCAGCTGGTAACGACGAATGGCTTCTTCAATGCCGTCATCACTGCTGGAATCTGATTCTTCATTAAGTCGCAAGGGTTTGGAGGATTTTCTGGGGTCTTCGGGATTTTCCTTTTTCTTCTCCAGCTGATAGTGCTGAATTGCTTCTTCGATCCCATCGTCACTGCTGGAGTCAGGAGACTCTTCAACCACTTTAAGTACACCAAGAGGCTGTACTTTGTAGGGATAGGTAGTCAGGTCAAAAGGGTGTTTCTGTGATTCAAAGGAGGAATTTTTTACTGCCTTGTTGAGGTCCCCTTTTTTACATGGCAGAAGATTCCCCTCAGAGCCTCTCTCATTTTTGAAACGCTTTTTATCAATAGCTACCGAGTATGACGCTTTTACACTTTTTGGGATGTGGTTGCTGCTGGCAGTTAGGATTTTATTGCTCTCCGAATGTTTGGGGTTGTCTGACAAGAACAGTTCTCTCTTTGCCTGTTTGGGGACCTGCGACGGGCTTGTTGCTGGCTCTAGCTTCCGTTTGTGGTCACCCTTTTCCTTCAGGTACTCTTGAATGGCCTCCTCAATTCCTCTGTCCACAGAGTCATCGCTGTCGGAATCATGATTCCGGAAGTCCGCGCCCACGGGATCTGCACGCTGGTCATCCACTCTGATGCCCGCCACTGCGCCCCTGTGCCTCGCCTTGTGCGTGGCGTCACCTGCCTTGCCGGCACATCCCGGGGCTAGAGCTGGACCTGCCTTAAGATTTCCCTCATACTCACTGCTCATATCGAGGGAGGACTGGGTGCTTCTCAGGCCGTCAATGATCATCTGGACCTTCTCAGGGATCGGTGTGCCAGGGGTAGATATGTCGCTGTCAGTGTCATTGAAGCACAACGGCAGGCTAAAGCTTCTGGTCGGGCCGTAGGACCTCCATTCTGTATGCAGTGCAACCACAGGTGGAACATTCTTCAGGAACATTCTAATGTGCTGGGGTGGGCCGTGGTCATGGGAGGGACGGCTCAAGCCACATTTACATCCTGCAAAACAAAGGGAGAAAATCCTTGTCATTACATTCCTATCAACACACTCCAGTTATGTAATCCTATGTAATACAGTGTCCAAACTTATTTATAGCTCTTATTAAACAGCAATACCAACATCAAATAACAGAAATATTGGAACATTTTCCTGCTTGTTTAATGTTACACTTTAATCTTAATGTCCTTATACAGAGTCAAACTTTTACCAAATAATACATTTATCCCAGGAAACATGGATGTCACACCCCTGTATTTTGTAAATTCCCCTCTGAAATTCCCCTTCTGATTACACTTAGAGGATGTATGCGTAATGTAGGACTCTGTCAACATAAGCTTCAGCTTTTTCGACACCAAACATAACACTGCTGGTACAAAAACGCAATTTATCTTTCATCCGACGATAAGACATGCTTCCAATTCAAATTCAAATGCAATTGCCAAATTCAAAGCTCCGCATTTTGTAGTGCCACAAAATTAGCCACGAATGCAACAATCAGGCAGTAATGCTACAGTTACTTCGAATGGTAGTTATTGACATTTTGTATTGGTTTCCTTTGTTATTTGTGTTAATGTGGAATGGCCATTCGTATCACAGAGACACAGCTCATTGCCACACAACCCCCCCACTAAGGATCAGTGAGTGTACAGGCAAACACATGCCCCCCGAAAGACATGATGCCAAGCGCTGCTTCTTTTCACACCACAGTCCCCGTGCCAAGCCTGCACAGACATGAACTGGAGGAAGACGCTTCATCCACAGGTTTGCGTCGGCAGACTATGGATGTCACCAGTGGGGGTCACTGATGTGTGACAAGATGGGCAAACCCTGGCCGACCTCCACCCCTAACCCTCACCCTAACCCCTGCGGGACAAAAGAATTTGTGGACTCCTGGTCATCACTGGCTAACGACACTGCCATGATCAAACCTGGGCCATGGAGCGACTGCCTTCACCACTGAGCTACTGGGAAGCTCTGCCAGTTTATCTCCAACTGCTGTGTTTGCACACTGTTGCCTCCCGAACCACTTGTCTCAGTTTACGAATGAAAGATACACTTGTTGTCCTCTTCAAGGCAAGGTTGCTGTTGCACCACCAGGTATACATTTTTTAAATAATGGACACTACAGTGGAAAATGTCTGACTCAACTCTGAGTGAATTATTTTATAGCCATCTCACTTTTGTGGAGGTCAATGACCATTTGTTTGCCTTTTTGGAGAGCTCTCTACAGAAACAGGATGCCTCTGTATAGCTTCAGAAACCTCCAATTGCAGAATGCTGGTGTAGACATGTTTTTGCTTCATTTTATTTATAAGACTAATTAAAGGTGTCAAATGAATAAAATGTCTTATGAACCAATTCTGTTAAAAAAGACGTCACTCAAAAACAATGCCAACAGTTACTATTTGAGATGCCAATCAACTCCCATTGCAGGTAAAAATGCTACAAAATAATGATTATTTGATCTGCACCACCCATTTCAAACAACAATGAAAATGTTCAAATATGTATGATTGTATCTTGAGTGATGCATATTTAAATGCATTTATTTATTGTAGCTAATGTCATTTACATGTACTTAAACTAAGCCACATAAGCAAAGTCATTTTATGCAAATTTCATGGAGAAGAAAGGCCTCTGATACAGTGTACAACCACTTAAATAAAACAGTCAATGGAGATTCGACAGCTACCCCCACACTAAATACAAAAAATAAACTATATATATATATATGTATATATATATATACATATATATATATATATATATATATATATATATATATATATATATATATATATATATATATATATATTTATGTGTGTGTGTGTGTGTGTACACACACACACACACACACACACACAGTATGTGTATACAGCTTTCTTTTCTTCAGGGCTGTTTGGGTCGCAAACAGCCCGAGTAACACGTGAGAGCAGCGAGCACAGACGGCGCTTTGGTTCCTATTTGTCTCTCATTTCCGTGAGGTGTCCGGCCAGCTAAACACCTAGCTAGCCGGCTAATGTCGCGGACAAGCGTCTACAAGAAAGCACAAATCGTGCAACATAGAGCTGAACTCTATAGCCCCCATCATATACTGTCCTACAGTGAATTCAACCAGCTCCAGTAACTTCAGCATTTTCGTAAAAACAAATAAATAAATAAAAATCAATGACCACGATTAACTGAGCCAAGAAGAAGAAAAAAACTAGCCATAGCTAACTAGCTGCTTGGATAGTTGTCGATACCACAGCTAGCTAAGCTGGCTAGCTATTCTAGCTGCCTTTTCTTTACATTATGTATTAGCTAGCTAGCTAACTTAGCGAGCTGGCCAAGTCTCACAACTAGCTAGCCGGACGGGAACATGATGATAAACTATCTATCTCCCTTCTTTTCTCTGAATTAGTACCATTCCACTACCTACGATCATCCATTTTGACGTCACCTTAGTCCCGCATTCATTTTGAAAGCGTTGCCCCCGTTGTCGCAAACCCCACACCGGGAGGTTCCCGTATCCTTGCAGCGGCTGGGACTGCGCTGATGCCCGGTGAGTCTCGCTAAGAGACACCGCAGAGCAGCCAGTCTCCGCCGCTGCCCGGCCACACTCCCTTCTCATTTATTTACACGCGGAACTTAACGGTTTTAACCCAACTTAACATTAACAGTACACGATAAATTATTTCTCTTTGTTAAAAAATAAACAAACGCAATTGCATTTCAAAAGGAAAAGTTATTCTTCCATACAATTCAGTGTCTTGAGAAATGGAGCACTTACGGGCCTGTTCACTTCACTTCGAACCGGCAATTTGTCGCCAAATAGCTAAAAACCTTTGCATTGTGTTTCTCGGCAACCTCTCGATGATATTTTGTACATTTCCTTCTGCGAGAATAAAAACAATTGATAGCTACCTGACAGCAGACCTCTTCGTTTCGACGATTTTAGTTGTTTCGAAGGTTTTCTTGGTATTATTAATTGGGAAGATTGCAAGTGTCCACACACCGCTCGGGTACGCGCTGTGAGTGCACGGCATCCAACACCCCCAGCCAGCTCGCTTACCTTGCGGCTCAGTTAAAGGCGCCGTTCGCGCATTTTCCTGTACGCAACTTCACGTAGAATAACACGGTGGAGGCTGTGATATTATTCGGATAAACACTTTTCAACCAACTTTCCATCCCTTCCCTAACCCCTTGCTTTGGAATTGCGTTCAAAACGCACAGCTTGCCATTTTGCTAGGTTTATAGCTTTTGCAGTTCGGTAACTAAATGAGACTTCCCTCAGTAAGATGCCTTAGGTCATTTAGCGATATAAGGTATTGGATAAGTTGCATAGTGTAAAATGCAAGTCCTATCCCCAGAAAAGGCGCTGCCATTTTAGCCTTGCACAAGATACTTAACTGCAAAAACAAGTGCATTAGTGAGAAAACAAATTGACACACATTTTTCCTGGATGACAACCAGAAGTTCATGAATGTAGTTTTGGGCCAAAATGTGCATTATCTATCAAGTAAAAGCTCTTGGGTCTAATGTAGCGGCAAAAGGACATACTTGAAACAATCAAGGAGACGACAAAGTGCCAACAACAAAATTTTGGTTCAATTTAATGCTAGGAGGACGCAACTGCATTTACACTGTCTTGGTGTAAAACTTTATTTTGGGTTGTGTCATGAGGATTGTTGAAGCCAAGCTGTCACCACTTACAAAGTCCTCCAAACTAGTCTCACTGCTGGTGAGGTTGGGCATGCCATTTGTGAACTTGTTAACCACACCTTGTCACCTCACAAGATTGTCATAATGGGACATTGGTTACATCAAGAGAGTACCTGACTGCAAAATAACAAAATCATGGTGATTTTCAATACTCATCAGGTGTTCTAGTGCAGTGCCCCAGAACCAATGATTCTCTTGAGTTGAGCATTTCAGACAGGCAAAAGATGACAGTATACTGATCTTCATTATGTGTAAACATTTCCAGCAACTGAGCTCATGTAAATCAGTTGCTTTGCAAACAGGCTAATTGTGTAATTGTTAATTTACAGTTTGTAACTATTCACTTGTCTCTCTGTAATTATGTTAAGCAGCTGTTAATTGACCCCACCTGTCTAATTAAGGCTAGTTAAATACAAGTGTGTGGGTAGAGAGGGGAGCTCACTTCTTTAGCAGTTTGGCTGTGTGTTCAAGGTTGACTTCTTTTTTCCTGTTTGGTTTTAACATTTTTTTTCTGTAAGTTTCACATGTTCTGTTTTTTTTTTTTTTTTTTTTTTTAATTGTTATTTTTAAGTGTGAAGTGTTAGCCAGTTTCTCCAACAACTCCAGTAAGGAGTACAAGAAGAGTAGCTACAATGCTAACATTACTTTATACATATCCTAGATCTGACTTTCTTCCCTCCCATTTTTTCCTCTTTAAAGTTCAATCTGTTTTAATCCCCAATGATTCTGTAACTCCCTTAAAGTGGAAGATTTCCCAGCGTTTGGCAACAATCTTCAGGGATATAGTGTTATGAGAAAGGTAGTCAGGTTTTATTTAAAATCTCTGCATATTTTTATGTGTGTTGAGTCATTTTTATGGGTAGCCTCATTTAATTCTCTTAACCCTACTTTTTTATGTTGATATATTAAACTACAGAGTATTCATTTATGAATTTGAAATTAATGTAGTCTGATCACCCAGAATTTAAAATGCCAGTTTAATATGAAAATGTTACTTGAAATTATGTACAAGGTGCTCATAAATGTATATTAATAACAATGCCATAATTGAATCCCTTTAATAATAATTATAATTCATGTTGTTATAAAAATGTTTCCACGCTTTGTTTTTTTTTTTCAAATGAGTAGTGTAAAAATAACTAGATAAAACTGCCAAATAGCAGGTGAATTGGTGACACAGTTTTTGGGAGAAGTTGTCAGGTGAGATACATTTACTAGATATTCTGAAAGGACAGTCTGCAATAGATAAGGGATTCCCAGCAACAGTGAAGGAGCAATCAGGCAGTCATGAGGTGATTTTTGGGCCCAGCCTTTCGAACACAGCAGGGAAGGCAGCTCATAATGAGGATAGCTTTCACAGAGATGAGAGGAAAGGATGGAAAACCTGACAAAAATGGGAAAAGAACCTCTGCAAAGTGTGTGCACATCTGCAGAAGCGAATTTCACAAGAAATCAATGGCAAGCATAAGACCGTAGGCCTCATATACATTTGCATTGGATGGAATAATGCTTAAAGTACTCCTTTTCACTGCAATACTGCATTGGACACACTTACTATGGTGTGGAAGTAGTATCCAAGCCAGTTTTCATCCAGAAGTTGTAAGTGTGCACACGGCCTTATTCCTGCTTAGAGTGTTGAATACAGCTGATAATGGAGTTTTACAACTGTGTAAAATGCTGTACTAAGGAACAAAGGAGTATAATCATAGAAATGTTGATAGATAATGGAAATTGATGTTTGTGTCATCAATACACTGAGTTAATGGAGACAGGTTTTGTAAACCAAAAAACAAACATGAAAATAAATGAAATGTTAATGTAAATGTGTTATTAATCTGAAAATAACTATTGTATATGAACAATAACAATGCTAAACTCACTGCATGAATCTTCCTGTTGGAGTTTGTAGCTGTGGCTTGCCACCACATGTTTTTTGCCAACAATTAATTAGATTTGGTCACTTTTAATGTTCTCATTTACCATTTCTCAAATAATTAACCAAAATGGTGTGGTCTGTGCTGAGTTTATCAGAGGAAATGGGAATGACTGAAGGTAAGGCCCCAACACTTTCATATGTCTTTGGATCACTCCCAGCTGATGGAGTCTGAGTCAGAAAACTGGACTTCCTCAATAAGCCCTAGAGTATTCCTTTGGATATGGATCATGTCAGAGCAGCCTGGAATGGAGGGAATAATGAACTCATCTGTAGTGGTGAGGAGGGATGGAGATGAAGCCACAGGGAGGTGTGTAAGTAAAGGCACAGGAATATTTGCCCAGTATGTCTTCCTCACATCTGAGTCACTCCCGTCACCATACAAATTACCCTGCATATGTGTGAATGCAGAGAAGACTCGTGTGAAGGCGATGAGGATGCTTGAGCTTTGCATACAATGGCTTTCTTGAATAACTCTCCACTCAGCTCAGCCACTTCCTTAGTGAATAGTGCTCGGTAGCTGAATTCTCACCATAAATATAGTGATAGGTGGAGATATATTGGGGCAACAAACCCCTGGATGGTATTTAGCCAGCCCAACAGAATTAAATTTGGAATTTCATCCCAAAATGTGCATGATGGAGTTTCATACCTGTATTTTTACATATAACGCTCATGCTGTATTTGTGGGTCAGTATATTTATTCATTTCTTGGTAATGTACAGCAGAGTTCTAAAAAGCTCAGTCCTAGATAATTTACAGACCTGCGCTCATGTCTTGGTATTGAGTAATAAGGATCTCTTCCTTATGTACCAGATCAGACTCAGCCAAAGTTGTGTTTATCACAATTCTGTCCTTTTCCTGTCAATTATTCCAGTCCACTACCTGCCAGGTTTTGCCTCATTAGTGTTGTACTTGCTGCCTGAGAAAGAAAGAATACTTTGAAACACACTTCAAGCCAAATGTTACAACTTAAGTTTTGTTTCCCCCATTTTTCCACTGTGAATCAAGTGATCAAGCTTGCCTCTAAGTTACTACTCTTACTGAGCCACTTATGAGGAACATGGCCAACACTTGTCACCAAACAGAACAGAAGGAACAAACTTACAAAAATACTAATAACATATTTCAAAATGCAATGCAAAGGTACCCCAGCTTTGGACACAAGCTGTTCACAGGAGTCTCCTAGCAGTCCCCCACACACCTGTATTTAATGTGCTTCTGATTAGGGGGTGTGATCAATTAACCAATGGCTGGCTTCACACACCCACAGGTAATTACAAAGAAAAATGGTGACACAATTAACAATTAACAGACTTGTATACAATTGATTTAATGTGATCTGCTATCGGTAGATTTGAACTGGATCGAATACAAAGGGCCCTTGAACATTTAATATTTTAATGATCGACACAAACTAATAATTAACAAGCATTCAGTTTTGAAAAGGCTCTCCTTCACACCACTCAAAAGCCCCTTTTATTTTACTTGATTTATTTATAATATATTCCTTTAGAATGATTCTTTTATGATATTAAGCATTTTTGTGCAGAAAGCACTGATTTATTGGTATGTACTAAATGCGAACCTTGTACAATGCACTTTGATTAATGTGCATTTGAACATTATTAGGGTAAGTTGGAACAATGATGAATTATTGTTATTAATATGCACATTATGTGGAAATATGTAAACCAGCGGCACACTCGTCATATTACTTGCCATGACCTTGCATACTAACCCTTGTGTAATTTTCATATTCTGTATATTCTCCTTGTATACTGTCCTCAGGGTCACACCCCTATGATGAAGCCAAAACCCCACTAAACCCCAAATCTATTTTGCATGAAGAAACAACCTGTCACTCATCAACAACTTGGTGAATAACTGTGCCCTGATGGTGCAGAACTTTTATAAAAATATAAAAAAGGGCAGTGTTTCACCTTTTCTAATGGTGAGGTCACTCCAGGAAAAGTAATTGAATTTCATGCTGAAAATTTTTAATTTAGGGGGGTTTCTCTGCTGTTTAACTCAAAAGCGGGTCATTTTTCACCCGTAAGACAAAACAAAGGTTGAATGCTCTGAGTATGAACTGCTGCTCGGAAAATGATCATGTTGTACTATTATATTTGGCCACAAGGTGTTGCTGTGTACAAGGACAAAAGGAGGACATAACATGTTCATGTTCCGTGGTTTGTCAAGGACACAACTTTCATTATAAACATCAATGAGACAAAATTCACTAAAAACAACTAAACTGAAAACCCACATGTGGGTGCATTTCTTGTATCCTTGTTTCTCTACCATACAGTACTAAAACAAAAATGCATTGTTTTGCAAGTCCTATGCATGAGAGTACTAGTCATTTGGCAAAATCTTGGCCAAAAGAGGTAGGCTTTAAAAAATGTATTTAACCATGTGCGATAAATCTGTACAACATATGTTAGCTGGAAACGTCAGAGTAGTAGGCCTAGGTCGTGGGGAGTTGCTTGGAACTGTGAAAGGGGACAGAATGTGAAGGGGCAGGTTCACACATAAAAACATCCTCTGTATAGTTCTGAGAAAAGATATATATATATATATATATATATATATATATATATATATATATATATATATATATATATATATATATATATCTTTTCTCAGAATATATATATATATATATATATATATCTTTTATATATATATATATATATATATATATATATATATATAATTGAGAATTGGGGGGATAAAGAGTGAATGTTTATAAAACACTGCAAAGAATGCTCCAGGTTTGTTGGGGTACAGTGAAAAATAGATAATAGAATGAGCTAATCCATAGAATATAACTGTTGTTTGATAGCTTCCATAGAAGTGTATTATTTAGTGCAGAAAGTTCTTCAGCATTTCAGCTGTGGTCAAATGTGTATAACCTACTGAAAATGTTTTTTCTTTCCTCCTTTTTTCTTTCTTTATTTATATTTTTAACCTGTTATCCTTGACTGTGATGGTGTGTGATGTTTCTACCTGTCTTGTGCTCAAAGTTCTAAACTTTTTTGTTTCAACATAGAAAAGCTTGTTTTTAGATGATGTAATTATCATGTTCTTGGTTTGCATTGAACAGGCTGTTGCATTTTGCCTTGGTGGGAGAGTGGGAGTATGCAAATACTAATTTCATGACTTCTGATCCTAGCTGTTTTTCTTGATGCGCGCTGTGAAGGATGGGATGAAACCTGCAATAACCGTGTTGGCGGTTTCCCAGAGTGTGGCAGCAGATATATTGCGAGTGTCACTGGATACCGGGAAGGGTAACCACAGTTTATGAATATGAAAAATGAATTCATTATCGCTTAGGAGAAGAATATTGAAAGGTCATAAAGAGTTTTAATGTGGAAGAACATTGGTAGTTAATGTAGAGTACAACTGACTGAGACATGGTTCGACCTCAATCAGTTTTATTGTACATTAATGTGATAGCATGAATAGTGGGGCTTTAGACTCTACACAGTAAAGAGTTATTAGTCAAAAAGTAATCAATTCAATAGAGGGATTTATGATATGGAAAATTGTACTTATAGTCTCTATTAGTTGGGCAGTGCAGTACACATGGATCTGAGGTGTCACTAGTAATGTAGTTTTTAATAGTTCATAAGGTTTAATAGTTCCTTAGGGTTAATAACTGGATGGAAAGTAGGACCTGTAACATTGTGTTGAAATCTCTACCAGTGATCCTTTAGAACTGAGTAATCTAAACAAAGATTTTTTAAGAAAGAATTGAGTAATATAGGAGAACCTATGCTTTAACTTAATGCTTTAGAAGCATTTGTTTTTGTTAGCACCAATATAGCAGTTTATAAAAATTCTGATTTTACCAAATTGATTTGAGAGTGAGATTGTCTATAATTTTATATTCATTAAAAAAAAAAAAAATCACACGTCATATCAAATGATCAAAGATCCCACAGATGGTTGCAGAGGTCTAAGATAGATATAAACTCAAGTATATTATGTGTTTGTTGGATTAAATATGTAATCTGTAATTAAACTGTAACCACAAATGGTAGCTCAGTAAATTGTAACTGAAACAGCAGGTGGCTCCAGACACACACGCTCATGCACACGCACACGCACACACACACACACACACACACACACACACACACACAAACAGAAAGAGAGAGAGAAGACAGAGAGAGTGAATGATAATTTCTTTTTATTTTTTATTTTTTTCCTGTTCTGGCCAAGTTGTCAGTCATCCATGTTGTAACAGGAATTCTGGGCTTTGAATGGCATCTGGTGGCCAGGGTGATGATACCTGTTGCCCCCGTCACAGTCCTACCTCAGCCTGCTCTGCCTCACAGACCTGCACTCAGTCTAAATACAGAAGGATGTGTCAGTGGTCACGGCTGAAAATATACGCATTTTTGTGTTTCATTGTTCCAGCATGAGTGTGCCTTTTCCTTGCTGTTTACCCTCGATCATAAAATACCCTCCTGGTGTAAGACCACCATAGCTACCCTGCATAGAGGATTTGTAAATGAAATTAAATCATGGTATTTGTTTATCATGTTTCATCATAAATGCAGGTCCAGTAATATGTTATGAGCAGGTCAGATAGAAGGGTTGCCTCCTGTTGAAGGTCCCCCCTCCTTTTGCCTGTCATTTTTTTCTTCACCACCATCTCCTTGGCCCTGCTTACCAGGGACATCCCAGCTGTTGTCCTTTGAGGACGTTTTCCCTGCCTGCAGTGGACTGTTCCTCCTGGACCGCATATCATGAGTGCACACACACTGCTTCTTGTTAGTGTATTGTAACACCATCTCAGAACTGATTTTAATGTTGAATGTAAATGTCTGTGAAATATGAATTTAATTTGCATTCTGAGCACATCCTTTTGCTGTCAATCCGTCATTCTACACAATTCTTTCTATTTCTGTCTTTTTTTCCATTCAAATCCATTTTACATCTGTTACAATTTTGCTTTGATTTTCTGCATTCTGCTCTTTCTGCCCAATCCAGGAAAGGAAGCCCTCTGAGCCAAATGCATTCACTGCTCTGTACAACTTACAAGCTCTTGAATCAGCTCATCCTTTCAAGAAGAATCCCTTTCACCGGCTCCTGACTCCAGCAAGAGCAGTTGGCCTCAGGCCGCGGTGCATCTGCTGTCAGCCAGTTCCTGTCCTCACTATAAATATGAAGGCTGGTTTTCTCTGCAAGCTCAGGGCTGGTGCATCCTCTGTGTATGCTGTTGCCAGGCCTGTGGTACTGTGTTGAAACCTGGGCCGATGCTTAAATTCCCTGCTGCTGGGTACTCTGGGTACTGTGGTCACTCCTGGGTAACAAAGAGATGTAGGGATATCTACAGGACAGGCTCAGTTTGCAAAGAGAACTCAATGATGGTAATAATGGTAGCCCTACCATGAGATAGCCCCCTGACGTAGCAACACCACCACCAGTGTGGCCACTCAGCATGCAAGTGGTACCTCAAAACCTCACCTGACTGTGACTCTTGGCTACTGTGGTGACCGAGCCGGGGGGGGCACACAAGTTTCCACTGATACGCAAGTATGATGGGGACATTCTGAATTTACACAGGCCCCCCAGCAGGACATTGAACTGAATAAAGAAGCTGATTCTACAGCTATGACATCATCTCATCCATTACCAGTGCATTCTGTGGAACACTCCAGAAATTCCTTGGTTTAGTGAAGTAATCTTTGGCTTTTGGATTGCAGTATGTAGTATAATAGCATATTAACAAGTAATATCATTCCAATTTTACAGAACATTTTAATGTGCGAAACTGGAAGGCTGCTACCCACCATTAATTAGGATGCAGGATGAATACATATCTCTGTCTATAATATTTCAGTTTATTTGTGATTGAATGTGTGCTTTTTTATTTAAACGTTTGTCTAATTGTCTAATTCACATTTCAGGTGAAACTGAAGAAAAATTTCCATGTGGACAGCAGAATTTCTGCTCTATTCCAATTTAAAATCTGGGGTTTCTTTGCCTGAGTGGCTGCAGTCTTATTATTTCTGACCATGAGGTTTCCCTCTTTCTGTGTGCTGCTGAGCGGGGGTCTGGCTGTGTCTCCTCCAGGTTAGTTTCTCTCAGTGAAAGGCAAGTTCTGCGCTAGGCTGCTCCATCATTCTGACAGGGAGAGGACTCATTCTGCCGTCAATTATGCAAAAAGCTCTCTTTCCTGATCTGTGGAGAGGGGCTTTGATTGATCCGTCTTTGTCTTGTATCGCACTGATAATTTTTTCCCCCTTTTGGAAGCAGTGATGGTAATCGGCACTTGGGAGTGTCATTCGACAGCGGCGGCTGTAAACAGGCATGTTTGGACATTAAAATGAAGAGTTGTGCGTTTCGGCTGAATTCTGTAAACAAATATGCGTGTATAAAAAATCCTACAGATCAGCTCAAGATCAGGGAGTTTGAAAATGTAAATGCTTCATACATGTTCAATTTCCCTTGCGTTCCTCCCCGTTAGAGCATTCTGGCTTTTAGCAGATATTAATAGAATTATGGGGAAGTAGAGGTCTTACCTGCATGTTGCAACAGGTGGATAATGAGCACTGTGGGACCTGGGGCAGAAATGAGGGGCGTGGAATCTGGCTGGAGATGGTAGGCGAAGAGACGCCCTCAAAATGGGCGTGAGTGCATAATGCCAAGCCAAGGTCATTTCACAGGTGTAATCACATGACCAAACAGCATCTGGGGGCTCTGAATACATAATAGCAAACCAGCTAAATGTTTTTGAACCAGGCATGTCATTCAGACAAACCACTTGTCCAGGCTTTCTGTTTCCCAGCTCTGAACCTAATTAAAGCTTCACGTATCTGCCTGATTTCATCTGCGGGCAGAAGGAAATGCAAAACACCATGCTTCTCTTTAAACCGTTCCTTTCTGATGGGGAAAATGGAGCACACTGAAACCACCAGGTTATAATGCACCTATTTACATATATGAATTATCTGAGTATAATAGATTCACAGTTATTCCACGCTTCACTGGGGTAACTGAAAGCCCCATGAAAATAACTGCTGAAATAAATTATTGTTATTATTGCAAATTATTCATTGTTTATAGGTAGTTTTATGAGGCTGTTTTGTCCTCCGACAGGGTGCGGATTGAGATCAATACTTTTGGGCCCGGAACAAATTACATTCTCCCTTGATGGCCGATTATAGGTCATTCTGGGACAAATGCTATACAAAAGCTGATTTTGCACATTCTGTGAATTTCCCCTTGGTTTGCCGAAAAGAGGAGCCTCTCTCTCCAACTGCGGGCATGGGGTGATGCTGGAGGCGCAGCCCTCTGTGTGGCGCAGGTTGCTGTATCGATTGAAAAATTAAATTATTTTTCGGCCCTTAAGCAGATGGTGTACACCGAGCTGTCCTTGAGGTCCTCCGGGGCCTCGGCTCGTTTAGTTGAATATTGCAGAAGGATTCCACATGACCTCCAAACTGAGAGAGAGGACCCGGCCTGTCGAGGATTAGACAGATGACTCCTCTGCGGCGCAGCGCTCCCAGAGAGGCAGTCTGAGGATGGGCCCAGACTCAGGTCCAAATCCTGAGGCAGAGATAAAGGGCTCACATGCTACGTACTTTAGCATGCTAATTAATAAACATCACAGTCTGCAAAACAGAGGGAAAAACTGGCAGGGAAAAGGAAGTTATTACAAGGCAACCACATTGGGTGGTGGGCCAAAGTTTGACAGAAATCACTTCTCAGAGCAAATGTGTGCCGTGCCCTCCTCCTTCGGTGTTTACAGGTTTGGTGTGTGCGGTTGTGGAAAACGGAACTCTCCGAGGGCCCTGCCACGCACTGTGTGTCTGTCTCTGTGCTACCGTTCCTCATTAACAGGTAGCAGTGTGTGAGGTGACATCATGCGTGTGCGTCCCCGTGGGCGGGTCAGTGTGTGACAGCAGGTGTTCCATAAACAAGCTGAAAACTCAGAGGAGGGGACCCTGACTGGCCTTGCAGGTCCTCCTGTGCTCACAGAATGACAGCTATGCAATGAATTTTATATAGAGTTTGCCCACAAGAATCAGGAATCAGGAGGTGCAGACAACACAGGCAGATCTCAGAAAGCGACAAAATTACCAATATGCTGCAGGAGGCAAGAAGGTGACACTTGATGTGACTGTTCTACGCTGGCAAGCTTGCGGTGATCTGTAAACAATCTGAGCATTTCACTTGCGTGTACCTTCATGGTAGTTGTTAACACAACGTTTTGTTTTTGAGAAAATGCTCATGCTCCATTAATGATTGTATGCTCTCACTGACTAATCCCTGGCATGTGAAAAATATATGGGGAGCAGAAGAGCATATATTGGACACTCCTCTCCTGTGTGTAGCTCTGCCTCTGTTTAAATTCGGTTTAAATTCACACCTTCCCAGCAGGAAGAATCACACATCCGCATCAAAAAATATACAATTGTCTAATGGGATGACCAGAAGAAGGGGGAGGCTTAGGAGGTGAGCACAATTGGACATTGGGGTGGTAGGGATGCAGCCAGGTGCTGATATACATCCCCCACCATTCCCCTCCCTTACCCCTGGGGGCTTGTTCAGTCACCATGCCCACCAGAATGTAACCATGACAGAGAGGCGCAACGTTCAGTCAGCAGGTAATTACCGAGGATCACCTACAGTATTACACAACCCATAGCTCCAGATTCTTCTTTTTAAGAAGGAAAAATTATCCAGCATTGTCTGTCACCTTTTTTCTGATAACAGTTATTCCTTTGAATACCCAATTGGAAACATTTCACATTTAACTTTAAACTTTATTGAGCATTCACTATATCAGTGAAAACAAAGTAATGAAAATGTGAAAGCTGTTTTCATTGTTTTTGAATATTGATGATTAGATTAACAATTAGTGCCCCTGAAATGCTTGCCATCAAATATTACATGCCCTCTATTGGCTGTGTTCCCTGTCCGAATGAAATGTCCTCCCTATGAGGTAATACAATACAAGTTTCTGTAAAAAAATTGGGCTGATTTCTTGGAAGCCATGTTTGACCAAAGCTATCATTTTTATCACTGGGTGTAATTTTATTGAATAAATAAAAAATAAATTGAATAAATATTTTCAGAAACACAAATTTGCAACACATACCTTTTCAAATTAGTGTACTGAAAGCAAATGGAAAACAAAAGAAACCTGGAAAAATATCAGACTGAATAGCACTGTAATCTTACAATAGGCAAGGCATGCAAAATAGTCAATTATCTCCTCCTCCAAAGGGAGAGAGGTCCTACATGAAAAAAAATGTACTGCACCTTGACCCCCTTTTTGCATGCCGATAATTGTGACTCATCCAACATTAATCGTAACAAGAGTCTGTCACGGCTGCCTCCATTCCGCAGAGTCTGGCCCCAGCCTTCGGCTCTTGCTCGAGCTCATTTGGTTTCATCTCGTGGTCGAGTCTGAATTGATACGTCTCGTGTAGTTAGGAGCTGTCTGCTCTCCATAAATCATGCTCTCCCCAGACTCACAGAGAACTCGCTTTCCACAAGAAGCTCAGCATAGCATCTCCTCAGTCTCCCCCCAATCCAGTGCCTAATGGGGCTTGTAGTTTCAGACCACTGGTAATCTAATAGAGGGTACGTTCTCTGATATCTCCTTTAATAGCATTTCTGCCCGAAGAATTATTAATTGTGTTGATTAATTATACTAAGACAGAATATGCTCTTACCAACATATGCTCTTACCTTCCCCCCTTTGATTACTCAAGTAAGTAAGGCACGCTAACATGACAGTGCATGAAGGAAATTATAGAATATTATGTATACACGCACCTTAAAATGGCAGACTGATAAGGAGGTTAATAGGTAACATAAAGCCTGTGTTGTTTATTGGAGGGCTATTGGTTTTTGGTGTCCATCTCTAGTGTGGGGTAATAGCTTGGGCACTGGATACATGGCCAGGTGGGGTAGAATCTGAGTTCTCGGCGAGACAGAATACACCTGAGTGACTCCTATTCAAAGATCTGTAAAAATGCTCCCTGCAAACAGAAGCAATGTTAATCATCTGGGAAAAAGGTGACTGCCAAGGAGGCAATTTATAGAAGGTATTCCAGGAAATAGAAAAGCTCTGAACAAGGCCCTTAGAGGCCTGCTGTACTCCCCCATGCTCAGGAAGAGGAGGATTTGATTGGCATCACACCCCCCTTATCTGCAATTTTATCTGCAAATGGAACTGAGGGAATGATCTTATATTTGAAGAAAATTAAATCTGCATAAAACATTTTTATTATAAGAAAAACACATAAAAAATCTAATCCTTCATTGCTTGGGTGGAGATGGGTTGATTACAGTGAACAAAATTGGAATTTTAACTGAGACAAATGGAATGGAATTGATGGAAACTGTCATTGCTCTGGAGTGAACAGGACAGGACAGGAATTGGCCCACAGAAAGAGTTTAATTGAAGCTGCTCTACTTGGAATCCTCTGTTCAAAAGTATTGAAAATACAGAGACAGTACAGACATACAATAGCATTGTTTTGATATGCAAGTGTGCCTTTCACACGGGGGTTGACAGACAGGTGAAGAGACATCTGTTCAGGTGCTGTCTCCCAGGGCAACGTTACATCAGAAAAACAACATCACACTCACCTAGGAACAAGACAGAACATGTGTCCTGCCTGGCTTCAGGATCAATAAGAAGAGGAAGAACACAACCAATATGTGAGAGTCGCCAGAGAGAGAGAGAGACTAGGGTGAGAAAGGGGCATGATGGTCACTCTTACTAATGGTAATAGTCTGAGGGAAGGCGACATGTTAGAACAAATCTACTGTAAGTCAACCTATAGGCACTGGAATCAGAGAAGAGTTGCAATGCACACACACACACACACACACACACACACACACACAAAGCATAAGATTCAAATTCATGTTCTATGATGTATTGCTCCCCAACAAATAAATAAATTAATTAAGTAAGATTTTCATGCAGACCCTCATATTCCTCTGAAACTGAAACACAGCGTTGTTTGTTTTGATTAAAACCTGTGAAATGCTGATTTAACCCTTGACTCTCCTTGGCGCTCATTCCCTCTGCCCATCCCTGCCTCCCCCTCCCTCATTATCCTGGCGAAGGTTAATGGTGTGGTGCAGGTGACAGTGTGAGCTTCTTTATTAATCTTTCCATTAACAGGATGTCTGCTCCTCCTCATTAGCAGTCCTCTCCTCTGTGTGAGCGAACACATAAATTGGGATCTCTCTGGGAGGTCACCAGAAGGTGGACCCTGCCGTGGAAATGTAATTTGATGTTGACATACCATGATCATCTCCTGAACCTAATGTCATACATCACAGGCATGAATTTCACTAAGACTCAGAATTATATCCATAGATTTAAAAGTGTTTCATTCATTCATAACTATCCTGACTGAAAATGAAGAACAAGGAAAACAACAAAAAAAATCATATTAAGACCATTGACCTGTCAACAACACTGAAATCATACTGCAGTACAACAACCTGGGGCATAAATGTACTAGTGCTGTGGTAAGAAGAAGAGCTCATACTCGAAAGGTTGCAGGTTTGATTCCCCGCTGGGTCATTGCTGCTTGGGCAAAATACTTAACCCAGAATTGCCTCAGTAATTGGAGAGAGAGTATAAAGCTGTATACAGTTGTATGAATAGGTAACATGTAAAATTGTAACCTATGTAAGTCGGTCAGGATAAGATCATCTTGTCAGGGATGCGGGGTGAGGACTCACACGCAGACCCGGAGGTGAGTGGCAGAGTGGCTTTATTAAAGCCCCAAAACAGGAGCAGACAAGGACAGGGTCAAAGACAGGCAGGGTCAAAACCAGGGAAGTCAGTCCAAAAACAAACAGAGAGCAAGCACGTGGTCTGGACAGGCGAGGGTCGGCAACGGGCAGGCAGGCAGCGGGGCAACCAGAACAGAGTGGCAGGCAGAGACGAGATCCGAAGGCCAGGCAGGGGTCACAAACTGGGCAGGCAGGTCCGGAGCAGGGCAGACGAAGCGGGAGTGAAGTCTGGGAAGGGGCAGAACCAGGAGACCGGCAACAGGGAGCTGGGGCAGAACCACGGGCAACCCAGGCAGCCGAAGCAGAACGGCCGGCTGGACCGGGGCTGAGCAGGCGGAAACAGGGTCTGGACAGGGGCAGAACCGGGCAGGCCGGCAACAGGGAGCGGAGGCAGAACAGCAGGCGGGAGCAGACTCGCACAAACAGGGATACACAAAGACAGGACGAAACAGAAAACAGACTAACAGAACTCACGTGACGGAACAGCGGGCAAACACAGAGACCCAGGGCGGGAGACAGAAGACCGTGGAAAAACCGAGAAACAGAAGGCAAGGACGAAACAGGATACTGCGACGAACTGGCAACAAGACAGAGAAAAGCAGGGTAAATATAGGGTAGGGCTGATGAGGTGATGGGAAGCAGGTGTGCAGGCAGGCGGGCGAAGATGATCAGGTGGGCGGAGACAGGGCGGAGAGCGGGGCAGGGCCGGAACACAAGGAAAAACAAAAGCACATGGACAGGGGAAGAACACAAACACACAGCCAGGGGGGCGGAGCACTGACACATCTGCTGAAAGACAATAATGAAAAATTACAATACTGTTTACTATATATTCTGTTCTACACTCCACCCAGCAAGGTAGGATTTCAAAGACAATGACCATTTCATTAGCTTGGAGTCCAGGTGCAGAGTAGAAATTATACATCAGCATGGGCTAACTCAATGCCTTTTCTCTAATGTGTGTCTGAACAAAGAAATCATGCCCTGTAAATCTGTTCAGTTTGACCTTGCTTTAGTGGAAATAAATTTACAACACTGTGGCTGATCTTACTGGCAGAATGACATACTCCTTGTTCTTTGGTAATAACACTGTGGACCACCCTGTGAAGAATATGCCTGTCAGAGAGGGAAGCTTGCATTCGTTTGAACGTGCTGATGCAAGCCACATAGTAGTCATCCACAATTAAGCACGATAAGACAGACATTACTGAAGCCTGGGGCTGAGGCTGCAGTGTGTTAAGAGCTCATCACTTGTGCATTGCTCTTTGACTGAAACTGTGCATGACAACATTGTGTCCTGCAGTTTTCTGTTGTGAAGATCGGAGACAATACAGTTTCATCACTTTGGTTGGTGCTAATAAATCAACTGCATTGGGAACATAACAGTGTTTGCACATTGTTCTGCCACTTGCATCGTTTGTGACCTTGTCTGGCACCTGCCTAGAAGGACTTTGGATGTGCATATTATGATGCTGTACATCAATGCTGGATACAGCCACCACACCTTAGAGTCTCATTTTCGCTTTTTACTTTGTCTAAGCATGATGGGTAAAGTCAAAGGGCCAGACACGAAGGCGTCGTGTTCCCTGATCTGCTAACCCACAGCACTGACCCAGGGCAGAGTGCAGTGAGCCCAGGCACTCCTCAGCGTTTACACATCCATGTCTCGTCTATAGCCATTAGCTTGAGACTCGCCCACCGGCTGGGGATGTGAAACAGTGACGGGAATCCAGGCCCTCAGTTCAGTTATTTTTAGAGAATATGTTCCATTGATTTTGATAATACTCTGTGTGGTTGTTCAGGGACAAATAATCGAAGATGTGAAATATGCCGTGAAGAGACCGCTCCAATCTCTTCAGTTGCATGCAAGCTCCTTTAATATTTAATTATTTAATCATATCTTCTCATACACCCAATTTGGTTTCTGATAACAGATCTATTCCTGATGTCAATAATTCTATTTTCATTACGAACACCTTTATTCAGAAACGTCTCAAGAAGATGATCCGGCCCTGTAGCTGCCTCTGCTGCCGGCAGCGCGGAGATCCTTTAAAACCTTACCGGTGGTTTGGATGTGTCCGTCTGCACGGAGCGTTAACAGCCTCGTGGCGGGTCCTGGGGTAGTGCCGGACGGCTCGCGCTGAATTCCAATGCATCCGAACAGGGTGATTCTATTGAAATTGAGCCGCCGCGGCTCCGGTCAGCCGTTGACACTTGCGGCGGCTGACCTTGATGCATAAAGCGTGGTGGACAGCGTGGCGCTCCACAGATGTTCATCTGCGCTGGGAATTACGGAGCCTTCCGGAAGTGAGGAAAGGTCATCCCAGGCAGCGTGGGCCTCTCATATTGCCTCTGTCTCAGAGGATGTTGCTCTGAATGCCAAACACCCATCGAACACGGATCGCCCTCATGCCAGCCAGCCTCACGCAGCCTGCACACAGCCGGCATGCTTAGATATATTACTCACCACGCCGGTCTCAGCCCTAATAGCATGCAGAGGAGCCTATGGCTATCATTTACCCAGCCTTTTATCAAGCTATTCCGATACTTTCCCACTTTTATTTTATGCCAGCTGCCGCCTCGGTGCACTGCTGCTTCTGTCTAGCCTTCTAATTGCACTTTAATGCCATTTGGGTCAATGAAAGTGAGGCAGAGCAGGGTCAGACTCAAAAACCCATCCTCACCACTCTCAAAATTTAAATGATGTCATAATATTACCAACAAATATTCAATGATGGTCAATATAAAAGCAACTTAAAGTATTATTATAATGGAACCAGTAGGTCTTTAGTTGTTCCATCGCTTACACACAGCTGTGTGTGTGTGTGTGTGTGTGTGTGTGTGTATGTGTCTGTGTGGTGTTTGTGTGTGTGTTTGTGTATACTGGACACCCCTTGATATTAATTATGCCTGTGTTCCTATGCTAATATCAGCCTATAAATAACGCATTGACTGTTTACTCTCCTTGTGTAACTGCCACTCCTGGCCTCCCATTTCCCTTACACACAAATTCAAACACACTGAAACAGGACAGACTTTACACATTTATTCTGCTAGACTCTATAACAGTACCTGTTTAAAACAGAAGTTTGTTAAACAAGATTTTTTTCCATTTTATATTTAGGTACGCTTGAGGATGTCACATAATACTCAGTGCCTGTATATTTTTTTTCTTTTGGAAGAAGGAGATGGTGTGATGGACCCGCCCTGAGCAGTACCGTCGCCCTTTGAAGGTGGTCGTGGCCACAAGAAACAAGGACAGAGTGAGGGTACAAAATGGCACGGTTTTATTAAAGCTTGTGCAGCTAATAACAAAAAGTGGAAACCCAAATAAACCAAAGTGGGACAAATGATGAAAAAAGACAAAAAATCAAGAAAAAGTCAAAAGAAGTAAAGATAACAAAAGAAGTCAAAGTCCTTGCCAGTCAAAGCCTCCACAAGAGAAAATTATTACAGAGGCTTGAAATCATCAATAAAGAACTCAATCAAAGGAAAAAAAAAGTCTCTTTTTAATCATATCTGCTCTTGCCTCTAAAAGACTACACAGAGGTGAACACCAACAGAGCACAACCTAGGACAATACCCATCACACCTGACTCTGAACAACACTGACTTCCATTAGACACAACACACACTATATCAAGGTGTCCAGCACCATAAACACACAAAGAGGGGGGTACAAATATAACAAATAACAGAAACACCCACAAGACATGTCCTGGAATGAACCATGTACTTTGACTAATATTATAGAACCCATTAATCATTACTAAACATATTCATTAAGTAAAAGAACACATTTTAAGGAACACAGCTCGGCCGTAGCTGCTTCCCCGGTCCCCATGGCCAAGAACAGTTCGTTTGCTTGGCCCTCCTCCTAGGAACCAAATAAATGTGTCTTGTTTCCTGCCGGCACTCCTTTTGATGCTGGATTCACCTGCAACAATATCACTCAGTACAGGTAACTAACATTTCCTTTTACCAGTAAAGTTAGAACAATTCCTATTTAACCATTCACTTTGACTAGGCCCATGCACTGACCCAGCAACAATGATCAAATGAATGTTCCTAACAACAATGATGGAAGTATCTTCCTTTTACTAACTTATATATATATATAGGTATATACTAACATATATAGAAAAGTTTATATATACTTATGTGGGGTGAAACAGTGAGAGCGATGCAACCTCCATGTGCGGCTCGCACCGCGACCGTCACAGATGGGACAACCTAAAGGATGGTTCATGAAGATGTTATTGTATGAGTCAGATATCCTCAGAGTTCATCAGCAATGGGTTACTTGAAAGACATATTCATCTGTTTCTGTGCACAAAGTGCAGAGGTGAAAAAGGGGAGAAGGCCCTTTTGCCTTGAGAGTAGGACAGCATTGGTGGTGTATCGGTGACTTCACGAACCTCAAGGGGATTGAGTTCCTGTTCTAGTTCTTTCCTGTGTGGGGTGTAAGGTCATTATTCAATGCCATGCAATGCTGAAAATATCAACCTGTTTGGGTGGTATTTTCACATTGAGATGGTCAAACACTGTATTTAAGATCCCTCAAATGGCAAAATTTACATTGAGGGAAGTATCCCCCTCATCCTGTAGAGTTTCTGGCAGGCGGCAGGGAGATGTTTGTCTTGTCAATGTGACTTTTACCCAGAGTGCCCCTGAGGACTTTGGAGCCGGTATCAGAGAGAAAGGTTGCCCATAAAATATGCATGTCACGGCAGAAGCGGGCAGTGGAAGTGCCGTAATGTGATTTATGGTGTGACGCTGCTTCAAAGGGCTTTAAGTGCACTCAGCAACCAACCGTTGGGCCAGCTCTGCTACCTGTGACCGAATTGCCGAATCTCCGAATGCTCGTTAGCGTTCCACCGCTAGCCCACTGTTGGCTTAACAGCTGTTCCCTGACAAGAACCTGTGAGCTAAGTATTCTGACAAACGCTGTCACAACAGAAGATTGCGCTACCTTCCCAACAATCTCTTCTGCATCGCAGTTGTTAAGCCAATCACAGCAGGCGGTGCAGAGAGAGGCAGATGTGGACGCTTCTTGCTGAGGGTAGAAATTTGGTGTTAAACTCCCCCCGTCCTTGTGCAAATGTTATGATATTAAAACAATGAGTTGAGGGAGGGAAATTATAAAATGTGTCATTGAGTGGAAACGGTTTTTTCAGGAATCGAAATGAGGAATGTAATAGGTGAACAAGGGATTTGATTAAATAGCAATAAAAATGTTAATTTCCGCTCATGAGTAGAGAGCACGATTTTTCTTCATTTACATGCGCCACCCAGAACAAAGGGCCAAAATACTAAATATCATTGGCAAATTAATTTTAAAATGTGAAACATGGTTTTTGGCATTATAAACCAAGACCTTGCAAGCTCTCTCAAAGACTTGTGAGCTTTTGACATTTGTAATTATACTCAATGAATTAAATGAAAATTCATAAACATAAATGTACATAAACATAAGCACTAAAACAATGTGACCTTTACTGACAGTTCTGAAGTCTATATTATTTTACAAATGTTCACTTTATTTTGAACTGATGTGAACAGTTAAAAATATGTCATTTAGAACAGGTAACCCTCGAGACAACCTGTTTTCGAACAGAACATTACAACTGATTATTCCATTAATGTTTGCTTATTTCATGACAAGTTTTTCCCATTAATGAATAGGAGGGGCTACTCATATTACAATAACTGCAACTAAGGGGGGCTGGTCCATCACTAAGGGGGCTGGTCCATCATCAGTACATAGCACAGTAACCTAAAATTCTTCACATATCAGTGCAGCTGGAAGGAAAGGGATTCATTTAGTTTAATAAAAAAGTGTGTGATAGGTATTTTGAGAAGGACATTTTTCATGATAAGACCAAAAACCTGGAGACCTATGGAAGACAGCTGGGTTTTGGTGAGGGGGACACTGAAATCAGCTGGATGCTGAAATCAGCATTGAGAAAACATCAATGTACAAAACTCAATCATGCATTGTGTCAGTCAGTTTAGAAACCCACAAGTCTCTAAAATTAAAAGCTTAGAGCTAAGGAAGTTATTGAAGTACGTTACAGAAACATCAAGGTCAGAGACCTAGAGATGGCTCTGTAGGAATTATATTTATCAGGGTTGGCTCCGGAAAAGATGAATGCATAATGGAATGCATGTCGAGATCTCCACCATTTCCAAATGAATGGGAAGTGGACCTACTGATGAATAGAACAAGGCTAACATTAAGTGTTTGGTTTCCTTCACTGAAGTGTCACTTGACTTGAATGCTCAGCTTTTTCAATTCTGCCAGAGAGACTCATAAACAATGCCGAAAAATTGTATGTCATTTTCTTGATATATTCATGGAATTAATTTGCATGAAAATATGTGGGTGTTTTGCTGAAAAAGCTATGGATGTTTTTTCCTCAGTTTTAGTTTGATCTTTTGTCTTCCATTCCCTGTATCATATTTCACATCCATCACAGGGGTTCTGGGATGGGTAAGAGTCAGAGATTGAGAAATGAGAGAGTACAGAACATGAAATATTATGACAAGAAGGGAGTGTCATAGGAGTGCATTATGTGGTAGAAACAAAGTAGTTTCACTGTATTTCCTGTATGTTCCGTCTTATGTTAACATTTAATAGGGGTGGCAGTGTAGCATAGTGGTAAATGAGCAGGACTCGTGTAGGGATATGGACACATATCTACAACCAAAATCAAGTTATTTACAATGCTTACTCCTGGCATCTTCAGAATGTATATGGCCCTGGCCACCGGTAAGGAGAGGATTGGGCTCTGCATGACCCCTCACCCTTATCAGGCCATAAAAGAACATAAAGCCATTTATTGATGGGCTTCGTGACAGTTGGAGGCTGTCGGGAAAGACAGCTAGCTCATTGAATGTGAAGACAACCGGATCCCTTCATCATTCCTGTGTCTATGACATTTGTACCTGGCAAGGATTCCAGAAGACCTAGCTGTGGGTTATACGTAGCTCTTCTTTTACACATGAGTGTGACCCAACACGAAGTTGGAGGCTGTCAGCGACGATGGCTACTACGGGTGCGAAGACGACTGGATCTCTTCGACTTTCCCACATTGACGATGTGTGTCTGAGAAGGAAAGCCAGAAGAAGCGGACCTCTAGTGACAGACCTGGATGCCGCGTGAGCTCCCCAACGATGGTCGCGCAATGGATCTCTCTCTGTCTTCATCCGCAAACCCAGAAGCCTCCGGTGGAAAACGGACTGCGGCCTCCCAGTAGGCCTGCCACAAATGAGCTTCCATCCCCTCAAGTCTGATGGACTGGCCCTCCTCAATAGCTCGATGAATATTATTGTTTAATACTGGCATTGTTTGTTGCTTAGCTGGTTTGATCTTGTACGAGATGTGATTAGATATATCCGCGATTCGTACAGTGATAACTTTTCCCTGTTACAATTACCATTACGAGACGGGTTAGACTGATTTACACATAGTTTAGCTAAGGTTGTCAAGTAAGGTAACTTGCATGATTAGAAACATGTCTAATGTTTGCCAGGCACATGCCAGTCACTTCATGATCTCCTGTAGTTTGACTTAGCTGCTGATAACCACTCCGAAACACACAAATCCTTATCATCACGTTTCCCCTGTTCATGTTGTTCTGTCTCACAGTAACCTTCTCACGATTGATTCATTAACCCATTTTCTGTTCTGTTTGTTTAGATATTATAGTTTATTTCATTTTGTCAGTGTTTGTCTGCGTTGTGTTAATAAACTTATTTTATTAATTACATCATCGTATCGTCTGAATTTTGTATTGACAAACTGGGCACTAATAGGCTTAAAAGACCTCATTTTATTAATTATTATGTTTGTTGAGGAATGTTAACTATCTTCGCCAAATGGCCGGTGCCTCTGTGGGGATAGGCATGTCCCCTACTGAAACTGAGGGGGCAGTTTCACCTGTAAACTAGGCTCAGGCCAGTGTTGCTGTCACAGTGGGGCATCGGTCAGGACACAGGAATTAGGTTCCGGGGTTCAGGATTTTAGTGAGGATCTCGTGGAGTATGTGTGGAATGTGTGGATGTGTGGTTTCTCAGGCATAGACGCCCACAACAATAACGCAATAGGCTGATCGGTCCCCAAGGGCTTGGTCTCCCCAGTTCTTCACCACACAAGAATTGGTGCAGTACTGACTTGGGGGAGGTCACCACTACCTTTACATTGTCCCGTATCCTTGGCCCTGTCGAGGTTCTTATTGGTGGCCAAAGGATATAGACAGGTCAGAGGGCAAATGGTGACCTGGGGGCCATCCTTGGGGGTGCGCCTGTGCCTTGGGTTGCCTGCGGGGGTCCTGCTGATAAGGGGAGCAGCAGGAACGGTTTGCGCAGGTTACAACTGAGTTGTAAACAAGTGCCTGTGAGAGGTGGGGGTGGTGTGCAAACAAAGACAAAGACAAAGACAAAGACAAAGACGTGTGGCCCTTTTTTACACCTACATAACTGGTACCCCGTGTGAGGAAGACTAACATCCCCTACACTCGTAACCAAAGGGGTGCCAATTCTATTCCCCACGGGGACACTCCTGCTGTACCCTTGGGAAAAGGGACTTAACCCACAATTGCCTCAGTAAATATCCAGCTGTATAAATGGATAACATTGTAAAAAAACCTGTAGCTGATATTAGTTGCTCTGGATAAGAGCATCTGCTAAATGGCAATGATGTAATGTAATAGCTATGTGTACTGCAGAAGGAACTGGTCTCAGTGAAGACATTTCCATTTTCTTCCACAATTTTTTGTGCTCTGATATCAAAGTTGGACAATTCCCCTTTGTAATGCATAAACGATTAATGGCCATTTGATTTATGACTACATTCAACAAGTCTCTTTTTTGGCTGAAGGCTAACAGGTGTCTGTCCTGACATGTTTAAGCCATTTTTAGTAAAATATTAATACTTCTTCAAATTTAAGTTGAAACCCTGTGAACTCCATCTTACTTCATTAATGTCTATTTCCAGTGGCCAGAATGCATTGTGAAACTGGTTCCTCCCTCTTAAAATGTGGATAATATGAGCTGAAACTGCACACAGTCCAACATGGAGCAACTTAGCACATAAAGAAGAGGTTATTATGTCATCTTAGCTGAGCATATTGAGTCTGTATTAGTGTGTTTAAATAGAATCTTTTCTAGATCAGTCAAAGAGAAAAAATATTTACAATTGTGGCTTGGCACAGTCCAGTGTGAGAAAAACAAGTGGACTAATGCATTCTGGGGTTTGTATGAGGGTCAGAGAGCCTGAGGCAGTTTACGAAACCACAGAATTCAGCTTGTGTAGTTCGTTATTATAACAAGAGCCATTCATATGGATATTTATTATAGTAACAACATTAGGACCAGCATGATGCGTTATAAATTTGCAGTTTCCCATTAATACCTCAAAATGACATAGAGAGTATACTAGGTAAATGTATATGAGTATTTCCTCTGAGAATTGCTATTCCTGTATTGGCAGCAATGTCTCTTCATGTCCCATCATTGATCTCTCTGGAGCTGGCAGACGTCAGCCAGTTTGGTCCATGTAAAAACATCGGTTAGTGTGAGAGCTTTCTGCATAAGCAAGACACAAATCTTCACTTCTGTATGCCTTTCACACTTAACAGATCCCATGGTCTCTCAGGCTCTCATTAACTAGAAAGAGAGGGAAAGTTATTGTGTTTGATCTGTGAACTCAAATTGGACACACAGCCAAAGAGTCGAGGATTATCTTTGAAAAGTGATGGAGAGATAATGGAAATTAAGAATGTTAATGAGAAACGCATTGAATAACTTACTGTCAATGTCAAGGGTAAACTCTGCAGCATGCATACCAGATGATTTCAGATGGGTTTTTTTAGCTGTCTTATGTACTCACTGCAAGTGTTCGTAGATAAGACGGACTAACAGGAATGAGCTTTCATCACTGTTTACCTGCTTGGCTGTGATTGTAAGGCGGTCTGCCATATCCGTTTGTCCTAACAGTTTTGTCCTGCTTTACAGTGATATTAGACCAAGACTACGCTGGGTAAGAAATAAAGAATCACATGCCATTTACTTCGTATTGTAAATTCTTTTTATACATTATTGAGTCTCCATTAGTACATTTTTTTAAGAGAAGACAACATTTGCATGATTTAATTGAAGAAAACAACCCTCACACAACAGAATCAAGAATAGCAAAGTTTTGTTTGTGTGGTGAAAAACTTGTGCATTTGTATGCATATACTATGCATATTTGTATGCATATACTAAAAATGCATGGTTTCCATGCATTATTCATGTAAATTGTTCACTATTGTAAACAAAAGCTGAGATTTGCAGAGATTTGTGAGCTTGTGATCCATCTGTATGCATTTATGCCAGTTTATTGGAAAGCAAATCATTGCATGTCTGCATTTTGTCTTTGTGTTTTCATTTGTTTGTATTTATGCTTTGAGCCACAATTGTTGGGACAGAACGCAGGAACTTTTGTTCCTGTTATTGTATCTTGTACTGAAATAAAGAGTGATATTTCTTCATACCCTTTGATTTAAATGTAGGTACATGCAAATGGTCCCATCAACGCAAACTTTAGCTGGAACACGTAACCTTTCCACCTGCCAGTAAAAGGTCATCTGTACATTTAGAATGTACTTTCAGATCACATTTCTGGAAAATTATGTGACAGGAGAAACACTAGGGGGCGCCAGACATGCTTAAACGGACCCCCACACAGAAGGTGACAGGAAAAGAAGTGACGATTGAATACTTTGCAGTGTGAGAAATTTTGACTCTGTTACCCATCCTCACCTGAGGGTGGGTCTAGGAGGGAATTAAGGTAATCTTTGCCGATTTTGCTCTTGGATAGAAGGACACAGACCTTTACAGCAGTATAGAATAACAGAGATCACACTAACTTGCTGTGAATTCTGTATGCATTTACAGTGCAGAGGTATGCATAAGGTATGATCCCAGAATATTTCTCCTGTGTTCTCCCAAGAGAGACCTGCGGGAGAGGTGGTGAATATTTCCACATCTCCTTATGGGGCTTATTATTATGTTAATAGGTAGAAATGAGGAAACCAGTACTGCAGGTTTTGTCCTGTGGATTGGGGGTGGTCCTTTCAGAAAAGGGGACAAGAAAAGGGGAACATTTCCATACGAAGTGAGGGCTGGACCGACTCAACAGCAGAGCACTTTGATAAATGGTCCCGCTAACTCGCACTGGCATGCATATATAAGCTCAATAAGTGGTTGAAAGGGGTGTTGGATTGCAAGTAGACTAATACAGATATTCAGATTAAAGTGGAGAGATTGCAGTGTATCCCTTGCTGATATAATTCAGTCATTCCCCACCGTCAGTTCACCTCCTCAAGATTGCTTTCCTGCTGTTTTTTATTGAACTTTCATTCTTTTTAAACCAAATTTGCAGCATGGTTTTTTTCCATAAAGAATAATAACTATGCCAGGTCACTTGCTGTAATATTTAAAAAAAGAATGAGGAAGGGGGTAAATTTCAACAATTGTCCAAGCTGCCTGTTCACCAAATTTACTACATGAACAGGAACATTGTGCCAAGATACCCCCATATCTAAGTGAACCATGCCTTACCGTGGTTGCTAGGAGACTGTAGTGCCTCAGGTACTGGAGACATAACTGATGTGCTCTGCTGATGATAAAAGCTGATTTTCTGAGTCTTCAAAAAAAGAAAAAATGTTTTCAAATTCCAAGTGACACTCATTTTTGTCATTTACCTCCCTTTTTTCAATTGCTACCCTGACTTTGTAGCTGCAGGTATTGCAGACTTAGTGGTAATTGGAAAGGAATATGAGGTCAACTTTTCACTGACCTTAATAATGCAGTGATACAGATATGTAATGGAGTTGAAGATGACTTGGACTCACGCATTTGTATATGAGATCTGTATTGATGTCATCTTTTCTGATATGCTGCGTCCTGCATTGACAGGGTAATAATCGTGGATGGATGGCATGTCAACCCGAGCGGCCTCGGGAAAGAGGCAAGTGATGCTCGCTTTGCCTCTCGCCTCCTCTGGCAGATTCTTCATGAATCTGATACAACGGTGTGGCCATGTCTATGATAATCTCTCAGGAGTGCATTCTGGGAAGGCAGAGATGTCTGCACAGAGCCCTCACATTTTTTCCCTCTTCCACAGGGGTTTGTGCATCACTGCGGGGAGCTGGGGAGTGCACAGACTGCCCGGGGGGGTGGCAGCAGAGAGTGAGGGGGACAGTGTGTTTGTCCTCCCTTGCAGGAGTCAGTGCTGTAGTCAGCAGCCAGTGGAGGACAGTAGTGCTCTGTCAGTAACACAGTGCTGGTCTCCTTCTCTCCCTTATCTCCCACCCCACCCCTCCCCCCCAACCCCTCTACCCCCTGGTGAACACAGAGGACCAACAGCCTGTCTGTACAGCCTCATCATTGCCCTCCTCTCTGTCTAATACCCCCAGCACCCCCCATACCCCTCCCTACGTTGCCTCCTGGGGGCTGGGGGGCTTTGCTCATTCCACTGGACTCTGATCTGTAATCTTGATTTCACGCGACCGGTCTGCCTCACCTCCCCTTCCCTCGTCTCTCCACACGCGGCTCCAGCAGCCTCCCTGTAATAGCTTCCATGAAATATTGAATGTGTTTTTTACATTTCATTACGCGCCTCAAATCAGTTCATCACAATCGTGCTGATGGGACTCTGTGAGGCTGAAACGTCTCCCATCTTGGCACACATTAAGTGTCTGTATATCTGAAGCCGACTGCGGGCTGCAGTCAAGCAAAGGAGAGACCCAGATGGAAAAGGCCAAGACTCTGGTTGGCTGTCTGGATGGGGTTATGGGAGAGAGCCCATCCAACAGTTGATTCTTAATCAATCTGTGGCATGTGTGGATTAACAGGTTCACACGGCATTGATTGCGGTCTTTGCTTGCTTTCTCATTAACTGAACAGAAATTGATGTTATAATTTGAGCTGAGCAGAGGCCTACCCATGGAAATCACACCTGATAAATGTGATTGCTCAGACGTAGCTAAACTGTCACCAGCGTGCTGTGCAACTGTCATTGCAGTGCTGTGCACAGATCAAAACACCTCTTAAAGTATTATACCCGGATGGATTTCCCCCAGACATTACCTGGACCTAATTTTAGTCCTACAAAAGATAGACCACACAGCCCCTCATTTTCTGATATTTTTCAGGGAGTTTTTTCATGGCATCTCATACATAAAAAAGCATATTTTGGCATTGAATTGTGTGCATCATGTTACTGAAGTGGCACGTGAAAAGTATGTGTACTTTGGCCATCTCTTCAAATAGTTTAGGACTATACAATGTGTCCCCTTGACTGAAAAACATACGTTCAAAAGCCTGAAATTTCTGTGAGATTGGAAGCACAACAAGTTTCCCTGGTTAAAGGCATGTACCTTGCAAATGAGAAAGAAAAAAAAAAAACAAAATCCTGTTTATAATTTGCGCTTTATAAAATAAACACCCACGTCCTGAAGGTCCTCATGTGCATATTTCATAACCCAGATGAACAGTGACAGTGACAACAAAGACAATGCCGTGAACAAAGGTTTTCCTTAGCGTCTTTCAGGATGCAAGCCGCCAATGTTAAGAGAGGTGCTTAATGACACCCCAGAGAGGCGCCGCCGCACCGCCCCCGGACCACCCCGAAAGCCACTCTGCCGCACCGCCCTCTGCTCTCGGAGGTGAGGGGCATGTCGGAGATGAAGTTCATGGCGCGGCGGGTGCGGCTTGGTTGTTAATGAAGTAATTACAAGGGCCGCCTTCATCTGCTCGGCCGTGATAATGACGGCTCAGAGGGGATTGTGGGGGAACGGCCTTCTCCATGAGGTGCCTTGGGGACTGGCAGCTAACCTGTCACGGTGATGTACAAGGCCACATACAAGCTGTAATAGCTTTCCCAAGGCCACCGCTCTGACCTGCCCCTGGTGCTTTGGGAGGTTCGTCCTTAATTACGACAGCTTTATTGGGACAAGGAAGGAAATATAGCGTAATCGGCGCCACCAGCTGGTGAGGTAACAAACAGGAATGGATATGAGTGTAAATATACCTTCCATCATTATTAAAAGCGCTCTGTGCCAGGCTGCATCCCTTACCCCCGCTCTCATTCTCTCACGGCTTCTTAATATTAATGAGAATGAGTGGAGCTCGGTTGAAACCTTGGCTGCCTGCAACTGGGGCAGGGAAAGGGAGGTGCAGCACAGCGTCTCTGTGCTCTCTCCTCACCTGTTCCAGAGCCTGCATCTCGGCAAACGCTCTCGAGAGAGAGCACAGACAGATCTCACAAACAGGACAGAAAAAATGGCTAGGATGCTGCCAGCTTGGTGTTTGGGTGTGCTTGCAGTTTCCTGGTGTTCAGCAGTCTGAATTCCAGTGAGACGATGCAGCTGCGCACGTTATTAAACGTCTCGGGCGCAAAAACTGACAAACATTTCATGCCTGTTGTTGCTGGCGACGCCTGCGGCTGACATAGGCTTGGCCCAGTTCTGGCTCTGGCAACATCTTTCTGGGCTCAGTTTGGAGAACAGGCCAGCACAGATCGTCATTTTTCATTACACAATTTGCTGAGCTGCTATTATCTTATATTGCTTTCATTTGGCTTGTCATTCACAGCTGGACGCTTCCAGGAACAGTTTGAGTGAAACTGGTTTCACCTCAAACATGGTTTCCCATACTTTAGAAATACAGCTGGGTTAATGAGAAGGCTATGAGAACTTCATGAAGGCATTTGTCATGATTAAATTCTAGCTAGCAACCAGCAGCACAGCAACAGTAAACAATAAGTGAATTGCACTGTCTTGCTAAACACTTCAAAAGTTGGTTCCTCCCCTTTGAGAGCAGTAATAGTAACATGCCTGATTATGAATCAAAGTAACTTCATTTAACATGCCAGCAACCTTTGTGCTTATAATATACACTGCTCTTCTTTATGACCATTTATTCTGTAATGGGAGAATTTTGTGAGCTGATTGGCTGAGCTTCATGAAATTAATGTATACCAATGATCAATTATGAGTTTAGGGGAGAGCAAACAGCTGCACAGTCTTACAACAGCAGTTGTTGTTTTACTTGTATAGCTGTTACCATTAGTGCCTGTTATCATTAGCTGCAGCAACATTTAGCTGCTTTTTAATTACTTAATTTGTTTCCAGATTAAATTACAGTCTAAATTAGAGTCTGTCTTGTGTACAGACAAAAAAGTGCACCATTCAAAAGTATTATGATTTTGTCTGTGCAGAACTTTGAAATTGAGCAAATTCTCACGGCTGGGCAGGTAGGACAGGCCACTCTGAATTCAGGCATGTCACTGGACAGAATGTCCTAATAAACAGACATGAACAGATGTCCTTTACAGATGCCAGAACTGCATTTATTTAGTTCCACTTTCAAATTTGCCACTCTCTGCTCAGGCTTCCTTACCATCTCCCATGTCACCCCAAAATAAAAATGTTCCTTGGCAGTAAAATACGATGGAACAACACTAAAGTGCAAGGCATGGAGGGCACCCCATTCGAGTCCCAGTAAATCTGCGTATTCATGTTTGCTCTAGGCTTCATTTTTGGATGCTGAGGATGTATTTATGTAACATTGCTTCTTTCAAATACATCATAACTTTGTTTTGTTACTTTACCCCTTTTCTCTTCTGTGCGTTTATTCCGACAGATCAGAGAAAACACATTTATACCGCAGTAGTAGCCTGCTGGAGGCAGAGAGTGTGCACGAGACTGTGCTGCAAGCTTTTACAGGCAACGCTAACCTATCCTTTCAGTAGGGAGGGAAGAGTTTGGTTTTTTTTAAGAGAACTGCCCTTAGTATGTAGTTAAGAATTGTATATTATAAAAAGGTTTTGTTATGATCACTGTGATTATACCACATATATTACATAAATGTATCATGGTCATATGAGGATAAGACGAATGCACTTACTTGTTAGAATTCTGCCAGGTGTGCCAGGTGTATAAGAGCAGGTTTTGCTAATGCACAGAGTGAGAGAGAAACTGCTGGGCTGTATGTGTGTGCACAGAAAGGGAGCTGTATCAGGGCCCTGGGTCTCAGTGCTTAAGCCTATCTGTAACCTGTCTATCTGAGCAGAATCACATTTATTTTTTTGTCACTTTGGACCATTTTATTTAGATATTCCCATCAGCTATGATTTTTATTCATTTTTGTTGTATATAGTGTTTGCCTCTGGCCTCTTTGGAGCCTTGTTTTATCTGCTTGCCAATAAAACGACTCCCTGAAATGAACATCCTGCTCCTGCCAAGTCTCTTCTTCTCATCACACCACCAGCATAGACTGTTCAGAGCCACCCCAGACAGTAGGGGTCCTAGTGCCCACCTCATAAACGCACCGAACAATGGTTTCAAGCAACTGTTTAATGCTGTATGTTTCATTTCATATGTCACAGGCATCAGTGAGGTATACTGCAGGCGCCTGGCTTGTGACTACTGTACATTTACATTTATATGTTATCATTTAGTCCAATGTTTCTCAATCCTACCCATGGAGGCCCACTTTCCTGCATATCTTCTATCTATCATGCTCCAAACACACCTGATTAGTGCGATTGACATGCTCTTGATTAAATCAGGTGTGCTCAGCTAATCAAAAGTGCCACTGATGAGTTCAGTCAGGTATGTAGAGCAGGGAGAGATGGAAAACATGCAGGACAGTGGGCCTCCAGGAGCAGAATTGAGAAATACTGATTTAGCAGGCACTCTTATCCAGAGTGACTTCCAAAGTGCTAGTACATTAACATAATAAACCATTATTATATGATTGAGAGATCAAGAGCAGATGAGAGGGAGGACATGAAACATGAGACAACATGCAGCAAAATCAGGGGACATGCATGTAAATATAAATGTAAACCAATTAATTTAAATTAAAATTTAATTTCTTGTAAGGTTATAATAACTTACTGTTTGTGCTGAGCAGGTATTTCATCTGTATTGTATACATTATATATAATGTTGTTTTTTCCATATTTAAAAGACTTTTATAGACATGCATAATGTGACTGTACATGGCTGTAAATGGCTGTACATGGACTATACTGTAACAGAATACTACACATACATTAATTAATGTATTTAAATGCTTAGCATGTGCTTTGCAAATGGATGTATTTTTCCCAAAAGAAAGAAAAAAACCTGCTGGCAGCATTGTGAAGAGTGTGATGGTGCTGAATACATGCAAGGTGATTAATGCAGGGTAGATGCTGAAGAGTAGAACGTGAAAGACCCCATTGTTCTTGTATGGACAAGCTCTCAGCTGCGAGAGGCTCCCGGGAAGCATTTAACCAAACTCTGATGAAGGCCTTGGACTATTAAAATACTGGTGTGGAAATGTCTCGGAGGAAATGGAGGTTTATTGGAGATTATCGCAGGTTTTTCCTAACCTGCACAAGCTCAGCTCCCCACAGCTAATACTGCACGCTTCATTTACATCAGTTACATTTACTGAGATAATAAAAAGAGTAAAACAAGTGCAAGAACTGCTTTCGAAATCCTGGCATTCGTGTGAAAGCAGCGCCTTGTGCTCCACAAGAAGGAGAAAATGGAGTCTGCCTTCACCTAGAAGGTTAATCATAAAGTAAGAGCTTCAGATATGAATGGTACTGAGCACGTAAGGTACGAGCTATGTACAAGCTTATTAATTCAGTCCTCTGCAGTATTTTCTCGGTTGTGAGTAGCGAGAATCTTAATGAGACACTAACAACCCGAAGGATCAAGCTAGTTAATGCCATGTTTAGCCCCCTCTTGCCCTTCCCCCAGGCTATGCTGCGCCTGTAGGAGCCCCTCGGAGGATGAAGACCACAGACGAGAGAGCGCAGGCCTTCAGCAAATGCTCAAAGCCTTATCTGCGCGTCCCTAGAGTTAACGAGCCGGTGGGCGGAGCCAATATGTGCTCTCCGGAGCGGAGATGCCGCCCATGCCTTGACAATGGCCGCTCTCACATGTTGTAATCTTTTAAGACTGGCCTTTTGTAACACACAGAGATGGAGAGAGGCAGGCTGCAGGTCACCACGATGCTTCTCCCTGAAAATGGAGAGCAGTAGGTACAGCTGCTCCTGAAAGAGGAGGACCGGGCTTACATTAATATTTTAGAACCGAATCTGACAACCACTACAGGAATAGCACTGGTGTGCATCCACAGCCTGGGAAGGGCTCTGGTTTCTGTTTCACTCTGAATCTACACAACTCTGCCTTTATAGTTTTGTTGTACATACTGCATACACTCAGTCAGATCAGTATTACTATCACTGTTGAAGGCTTGATATAAGCCAGAAGAGAATACAGATTACTATTGCAATTGAAACTTCTATTTCAACCATGGCTGTACTTTTAAACAGCACAACATTCAATTTTAGGTAAAACTGTTGCTGGAAAAACAACAAAGTCTCCATAAATGTAGATTTTTTGAAGGGGTTACACTGAAACTCATAGGATAAGTCTGGTTCACATATTTCATTATTAATATTATCATGTAATATTTCATTAGTTTTATTTACTTATCAATTATTCACATTCATACCAGAATATCATGTGTACAAGGGTCAAAATACCTTCTGGTACAAATATTTATGTTTTCCCCACAAATAACTTTCTCTGGACCCACATGCATACAGACCAGCCTGCACATGCTTTTAGGGGACAATGTGTGCCATAATGTTGCCAGCTTCTGTACAGAATTGCTCAAAAGTGAGAAATGCTGCATGCATGGCTGCAGTACAGATGCTGATGGTAAGCTAAATATTTATGTACCAGATGTACTAAAATTTGAGTGCTTTTCTCCATCAGTTGTGTTTCTTATCACAATTCCAATGACCATGCTCATGTGCTCTCAATGTTTATGTGTGCCTTAGTATGCACAGTTATAATGCTCAATCATTATGGCCAATTGCTTTTTAAGATTTTTCTTCAGAGCAACCACAAGCTAACCCACAAATACTGTGACACCCCTCTGAAGAGGTAACTGCAATACTACATCAAACAAAATCTTGAATAAACAAACTATATTTGGATGCACCCAGAACATATTACACATATCAGAAAAGGAAATATCATTTATTTGTGAGGCAAGTGTAACAGCAAAGGTTAAATACAAGCGGGCACTTAAATACTTGATCCAATTAATGAAATCTGAATAGAAGATAATAAAAGTGTAGGGGAAACACAGAAATGATGCTCAAAGAAAACAATCACAGGTACAGACACTATGCAGTCCTGATGTGGTAGTTTGGGCTACTATTAGGAAGCTGGAAAGAGCTTAAAAATAATATAAATAAATTATATGGAATAAGTAGTATTTGATGATCCAAAGGGCTGGGAGGATGTGTGGGACACTGTCACTGCTAGTTCAGCCCACTATTAGGAAGCTGGAAAAAAGAAAGAGCAAGGCCTAAAAATGACATAAAGAAGTAAATATGGAATAACTAAAAATGGAAGAAAGGAGATGATGGAAGAATTGGTTTACGAGTGATAATCCAAAGGGCCATGGCAATGTGGGGGGCAAATGATCAACTGAAGATAAAAAATAAAAAGGAATGGTCAATGCAGCAAGAAGTAGAGACACTTCTGAAGAGAAGTTGAGAAACAATAGGCAGCTAATGGATGAAATGAGGCAACACAATACAATAAAATAAGCAGGGAATAAAGGCAGGCCAGGCAGCGTAATTCTGTAGATACAGAGAAAGACATACCCGCTTGAAGGAACAATAAGTAAAAGGTTAGGATAAGGGCAGTACATCCAGCAGGAAAACATAAAGCTCCACACCTTACTTACTAGTGTTGTTTAGGAAGCAGCTCACCATCATCTAATGTGAGCACCACCCCAGACTCAAGTCTTCAGAGGAAGCAAACACATGTATGACAGGATTAGAAGGAAAGACGTGTCCCTTTGGATCTATCACAATGCAAGGGCTTTAGGGTGGAATCGCAAATCACTGAATGCAGACTTATGATAACGACCGCTCTGGATTTACGAGCATCATTTGTACCTGATAGCCGCTAATGCGTTTTGTGCGACTGCTTGAAATAAATGCCACAAGTCTTCAAGATAAATCTCCTCGGAATCAACAGCAATTGACACAATTTAATCAAAAATAAAAAGAAGGAAAAGTACAGGAGATCATTTGGGGATATCAACGGATATTGTGACAGCACTAAAACAAGTTACGTACGGTGTGAAAATGGATTACGGTTAAAATTGCCCTGTCAATCTATTTTTGACGGCGTTCGTTTAGCCACAAGGCATCTGAAAGTCTTTAACAAACGATATTAAATGCGCAAGCCTTCAGTGAGGAGCTATATGAGGCTAAGCTAATATTTTCCAAATACTAATTAACAGGTAATCAAAATGTCCTTTATCCTCGTATTTCTGTTCTCCTGCAAACTGGTGCAAAGATAATGTCTGAGGTTTCTCAGCTTCACCTGTGTTGACCGTCTCTTCTGAAACGTTCAGCTTGAATAATTACGGATGAACTCCCCTTATCAAGCGCTGAGCAAACATTTATAGGAAAACACATACCCTCGGGGCTCGGGGATCGGATCAGAGGGAGGGATAGGAGCCGGAATGAAGAGGCAATGGAGGACATTCAGAAGGGTAATGGTGTTGAAGTATGCAAATGCGGAACGGAATATGTTCTTAACAGAGGTCTGGAGGAGCTCTCCACGCTGGTTTGCTTGCCTTTGATCCACACATTTCGCCACATAACATAAGCCTGAGGGAACTAGCTGCAAGTTGCAAGCTGCACCTTTCATCAACGCATCAAATGTTCCCCTTCTAATATGTTGAATGCTGAAGCCCAAGTATATTATTTTTATTAGCATTCAATTATGAATTGGATGACAAAGTCAGTTCAGGACAGTTGCTCCATGTTTCCAAACAGCTCAGCTTTGTGTCTGGCGAAAAAGAGCTTTTCAACTGACTTTTTCAAACCAATTTCTAAATCAAACACAGTCATTAGTGAAATCGGCTTACAGCGAACCTGTTGTAAGTCCATCTGAAAAATATATCAACATACCTTTTTTTCCAAATAGTATACCAAAATGCCAGATAGCTTCTCAGTCAAATACGCTGAAGCAAAATCAGGTGAAAGTTTGATAGTTTATGTGGCTGTGGGTTATGTAGGTTATGTGTTGAGGAACCTGCATTAGTGGACCCGTTTTTTTGTTTTCTCTTGGCCTTGGATCTTAATTGTGATCATTCTTAAAAATTATCCCTCATTTTCATCATTCCAAATGTTTCTCATTGTTTATTGTAATAAACTGATGATGCAAAGCAAGTGTAGCTACTGATGCAACACTGTCTGACAGGATCTTGGCATTACATATGTACCTATAATTGCAGAATTATAACAGAAAATATTGCTTTGCTGATACTTTCAACATGATTAAACTCAGCCTCAGAATGTAGTCATTGTATTTCATTTTACTTTTAATTCCAACATGATCCAATACAGCAACAGCAGAACAAGCACCACATGGAGGAAAACCCTAAAAATACCTCAGAACGTGTTGCTCAAAAATAGTTTCATTTTCTGCACAGTGGGAGATATCTGTTTCACAGAATCTATAGATGTGATTCCCTTTTTAATTGCTTGGCCTCGCACTTTTTTCCTCCAGAATGAATCCTTAGTTTGGTCTGAGATTAGAGGCACTCGTGCAATCCCCTCCCAGCCAGGACCCTCCCTCCCCAAGAGCTCTCTGTATTCTCTAGCCCCAATGGTCTCGTTGTGGAGAGATAGCACACTTTCCAGTCAATCCCCATTCATTATAAGCCTAATTAACTCTGGTTAGGGCTCAGCAGCCTGTCAGACTTGATCTTTTTTTTCATTTGTCTGGCCGGTCCCTGTCCATTCTTGTCCTTCCTCCATTGTCACCAAACAGGGTCTGAGCGAGGCCTTGCTGGGTGACACGTCCCACTGTTTGCCTCTGCAGACTTGCTCATAGAGTCAGAATCCTCTGTCACTTAATCAAGAAAGGCTTAAAAACCACGAACAAACACATGCACAGACATAGACACCCTGGCACTTATAATAAATGCATACATTTCATAGACCTGCAACAAATACATGCATGCACACTTGTATGTTTGCACCACCCCCATGCAGGTAAACACATATACAATCACACATAAACAGACATGGAACACATACACACGCACAAAAACACAAACACAGCCCGACATACATCTGGAGTGAATGCTCCAGAATGCAGAAAAGTGGGGTCCAGCTGGCGACAAAAAGTTGACTGACCAATTAAGCCAAATGCTACACCTCAATCAAATGCAGAAAAAGGATACTTGATAAAGGCTGCATTACAAAACGATGAACATTTGGCTTGTAGGGAGGAGATTCATTGCTGCGAACACATAATTTACTTTCAACCTTTGGTTCTTACTATGCAGAGGAAACACCACTCTGCCCTGCTGATAAATAACAGGACTGAATTAGAGGACTGCATGGTGGCAGCCAGCCTCTCTAATTATGGCTGATTACGGTAATTAAGCTTTTGGCTCCAGCAGCAACATTTTGATGCAAGGTAATAATCAGTGAATAATAGAGACTATTCATCAGAGAACGATACCTTTTTTACCGCACTTTCAAATCAGTGACAGTCCTCTGCTGGTGATGGACTGGAAGTAATTGGGAGCTGGCTGAATTGAGACTTGTATTTGAACACAGTGACGCGTTTGTTATTCTTGGCGGGGTGTGCACTGCAGTTAGAAATGTCACGAACTGCTACGAGAGAAAGAATCTGTTGAAATGTTTTGCAGTCAAATGAAGATCTGTGACGCTCAAGTGTGGAAGTGCGGAAAGAGAACAAAGATTCTTTGAAGTCGGGCTAGAAGCCCCTTTTTTCTGTTTTTGATTTGTTTGTTTCATATTTTCAAGAAAGAGAAGCGTGACAGCCACAGGCAAAGGGATTTCTCCAGGGGAATTTCAAGTGCTGTAAAAATTTCCAAACCAGAAAGCTCTGGCAATTGTGGTGGGGACAGAGGGGTGGAAAAGAGAGAGAGAGAGAGAGAACTATTTTAAAAAGACACATCTTCATGGACAACCTTGCAATGACTTCATAATAGAACTGGGGGGTTAGATTCTATTCTCCCTCAGAATGTATTGACAGAAAATATGATTGGTTTCTTTCAGTCAATACCAGAGCAGAGATTTTTACCTTTCATCTTGTGCTGGTCAATACATTCCAGAGAAGGGAAAAAGAAGAACATCGCAGAGGGCAAAAAAAAAAAATCAAAACCTAATCAGAATTGTGCGTAAGATTGCTTGCTTACTGTCAAAGAGTGAAGAAAAACATTTTTCCCAGAGACTGGAAACCCACATATCAAACAAAAATGAAAAACTGCATCCCCTTTTGAGTAACAGTAAACATTTCTAAATGATTTAGTTGTGTTATAGGGAGAGATGCAAGAATATGACATGAAAAATCACACATGCAGTATATTTATCATAAATATTAATGGAAAATAAATGGTGAAAAGAAAGAAATGAACAGATTAATCCTGACAGTTGGTTTCTCTGAATATCATTGAGATAATGCCACTGTGAAAACATTCACTGTGAGTTTAAACTTTTCATGCAAACATTGAACCTAAAATAATGTTACCTGTTTATGTGCTGAAATTGTACATAATTCAATGTAATGGCTAACATTGAAACACACTGTGCTTTTACATGAAGGTCAAGATAAGAGCACAGTCTTAACTGCCCCAATGACTGTACTGAAACATGTATTATATAGTGGGAGCTCACCAACTATGCAGATTAGAGATTTAAGTTTACATGATTTGCATGTTGTTATCTATACAGTTTCACCAGCAGTAGGGGCTGCACGACTTCAGATTTTTTAAAGTCGACAGTTATGTGCTGAAAGTTGAGTCGACATTGACTAATTGCTGATGTACATTCACACTGGGAGCGGTGAGAGCGTCAAAATTCGCTCTGGCTGCCCTGCCAACAACGCTGTCGAAGAAGGGCACGTTCTGACGTAGGACAAACAAACGTGTCTAAACAAACGTGTCGACCGGTAGAGCTGTATGTGCCACCGTACATATTTAATGCCACATTTAATGCCATTTATCGTTATTTTCTCTAGCTAAGCAAAGTCTATGTGAGCTCTTGGCCATGTGTGATGTGCTGGTAAAAAAAAAGGTTAACAATACCGGTTACATCAACGTTACTTACATAGCTAAAGATTAAAATGTGTACTTCAAGTGTACTGCGAAATGACTCACTGTATGATATCAACACAGACTTATGATAACACAGACTTTAAGCATGAAAAGCATGAAACTAGCCCATGTTATGTTATGTATGACTGCTGATAATGACACTGGCGTATAAATAATACTGAAATATCAAGGTGTTATTGACTCCCTAAAATGTTTAAAATGTTTCGGATGTTTTAGTTTTACCCATAATTTGTTGTTAAACCACAGACATTCAAATTTAATGACTCAGAGACGTCTTCTAGATGAGCAAACGCTCTTTTAAATACCTCTTCCAGATCTATCGGCTTAGGCCTACATTGCATAGACGTCTCGGAGATGTATGTGTGCTGCTTACAGGGATACTAATACACTAGCTAGCTATCGAGTTTTTTGTAGCTCTGTAATGTTAATACTATAAACTCACGTTTGGATTTGGCACTTTGACAGAACTAAGTTAGCTAGCAGCTAGTTAGCTAGCTAATAACCAGGGACGTAACAAGCTTCTGAGTATGCCGGATATGTAGCTAATAACTATGAATTATTACAGCCGAATCTACAAACATGGTTGCTCCATCTCGGTGCTAACTTTGCGCCATGCATCCTTTTTTTTTCTTAGCGAGGTCGTGGTACCACTTCAAAATGGTGTCATACAACTCTGAAAAGCCTGACACGCACAGTATAAGCTTCTCCAGTTTGTCCTCCATTTTGACTTTGATTGGATCTTTAAATTCAATGTTTATATTTCGCGCCGGTGTCGCACCGCCCATGTTCCAGTACGTCACACTGTAAAATCATTGGTTACACTCGGAAAGCTCAGCGGCAAACAGGGTCGAGGTTCAACCAATTTGAACTTTGAGTGGAGCGTTACAACGCCTGGTTTGAACACTACGCTACGCTGAGGTCGGAACAGAGGCATGACACTCTCTTAATAGAAAAACAATGGCAAAGTGAGTGTTGGGAGATTTTGAAGCTAGTCATGTGTAAGCAGCTTTAGTGTCATAAACACGTGATTGGCGACTAGCCGACGTCAAGCTTAAAGCGTCGTCGCAGAGCAGTAAAGTCGACTAGCGGACTAGTCGACTAGGCTGTGCTGCCCCTAACCAGCAGTGCTCCTCTATCTTGGGTACACATCTGCATTCAGTTAAGTCCAAACCTGGATTCTATTTTCCCAGCTGTATTCCTGTATCTCATGCCTCTGTCACCAGGTACTGGTGTGTGGGGGGACAGTGGACCTGAAAAAAATGGAAGCCAGTGTCAGGCGGTGGTTTCGGCAGCCCAGGGAGTTGCATGTGGGTGTGGCACAGCAATTATTGAATGATTGAATAACGAGCAAGCTATACTAGGCACCTGTGAGCTGGGAGTGTTGGGTAGCTTCGCAGCCTTTAAAAAGCAGTTGGTTGGGGTGGTAATGGGGACAGCTCCCTGGAGAAGGGTAGCAGGAGTGAGCGAGTGAGCGCTCTGTTGTGGCGTGTATTAAGTTGTTTTTGTGGGTCTTTTTCCTTGGTTGTAGTGATGGGAATAACGGCTCTTTGAAAGGAGCCGGATCTTATGGCTCCATTCCTTTCCGAGAGCCATTCAAAAGAACAGCTCATTGTTCTTTTTTTTTTTTTTAGGGGGCGGGGGTTACTAGGTTAATCTGCGAAATAATCATATGATATAATGATATCATAGGGTAAGATTTGGATCAGATTCAAACTTAGACATCTCACCAATATAATTTCTTTTCACATATGTGGACTAGGTTTAGCACTAAATTACTCAAATTGCCAGACCTAATGTCATTGTGTATTTGTGCTTTAGAACATAACTGTCATGAAACAATCAGGGGAAAATCTCTCTCTCTGGGATCAAACCAGCAACCTTTTCATAACAAGTCCTGCTCCTTAACCATTATGCTACACTGATTGGATTTAGAGCAGGCAGTGAAATTTGGTAGCAACGATAAAAAGAACGGCTCTCAAGTACAACTTGGATCCCTTCGTTCATACCAAAGAGCCATTAAAAAGACTCAGATCGGTCACGAACGTAACATCACTACTTGGTTGCATTAGTTTCCTTGGGTTTTTTTTTTCTTTTGTGATCGCGTGCTTTTGTGTTTATGCAGGACTCTGGCTGGGGGCGGAACGTAGCCGGAGCAAAGAGCCCAGGGAGGAGGAAGGTTGTCAACCTCAGACCTGCTGTGGAGAAGCTGCTGCCCGGCAGGTCAACTGGTGTAAATAGCAGGAGCATCTGCCCTGCTTTTCCTAAGAAATGTGTTACATTCAGTCTTACATAATACGTATGTGTGTGAGACCAGGGGTGGCTACGTTGGTTCTCTCAGTTCCCTCTTCACGTTCGCAGGAGTTGCAGGAGCGGTGAGGGATCAGATCTGAGAGGCAGCATAACCCCACCCGGCAGCACAGAACTACTTGGAGGGTGTTTTTGGGGTTCTTTTTTATATTTTATGTTTGGTTTTAAGATTTGGTTTTATTTTTGGCGTTGCTGCCTGGGGGAGAAGCGATTAAGCAGCAACGCCTGTTTTGTATCAAGTGTGTGTGTATGAGTGCTCCTTGTGGCAGCCTGTGACCCCCACCTGGTCAGTCCCCGATCCTGGACCAGCTCACCCTGGCCAGAGGGAGGCGCCACCTGCAGCTTGTGTGGGGAATTTGCAGTGCTTGCTTACCTGACAGAGTGTGAGGGTGTGAGGGGACCACCATGTGCTGTGGGTTGGAGTATGTGCACTTACCCCCGCAAGGTTTTGGCGGGGCCTGCAGTGGGGAGAGCAGGCAAAAGGGGGGGACTCCAGGGTGTGCTGTCTTTAAATGAACTACATTCATGTAAGATTTTAAACCTAACTATAATAATAAAGTTTGGCTTTTTTGCTACTTACCTGGTCTTGCGTTGTGGTGGGCTGACTGTGGTCGGGGCAGTTTGGTGTCCGGGTCTGCTAACCCTTGACACCAGCATGTCAGGTGAAACATTACAGATATAATGAGCTTGCTGAAGCTTGAGCTACAAGGCTGATGGCAGTGCCAGACTCACACTGAGAGAGCGAAAAGCAGCTTTAGGTGAAATTAAATTTCAGAAATGTCAGAAAACCCTGTTTTAAATCATGGCTACCTGGATCCACCTTGTAAAATTTATTCACTGTCCACCACCGAAGGAGTGGTGCTGTTAAGGGTAGCCTGTGTGACAGTGTGTCCAGGGTGTTAGCTACAATGAGTGGTGTTGCTAAGGGTAGTTTGTGTGACAGTGTGTCCAGGGTGTTAGCTAGGGTTGGGTTTCGTTCGGGTTTCTTCCGATACTGGTGCTAAAGCGATACTTTTAAAATGGTACCGGTGCCTGAACCGATACTTTAAAAAAAAGTACGAAACGACAGTCGATGACATTAAAGAACGGCTTTTTTTATTGCTAAGGCAAATTTGAACTTGAAATTGAATATATTAGCTGTTAACAGTTTAAAGTATACTTAAATATACATATAAATAAATACAAAACACAATTTACTTAACAAATTCGCATAATAAGTAAAACCTAACCCAACTACAATAATTTAACAGTTACAGTACTAATTACAGCAAAATAAATTTTGAGTTGGTATTCTTGGTATTCTACAAACTCCAGCTTCAAACTTCAGCAATTATTTTGCAGAAATATTATCATATTTGCTTTCTCTGGCAAAATACAATACCTCTCCTGACTAATTGCACATCCTGCACAGGAGAAAACCCTCTCAGATGATGTCGATGAGGCCTGTACACACAGGTATGTGTTTGAAAGTGCAGACAATATGGGGAGGCTGTCCCGCTTCCCCCACCACCAGGCTACAGGGTGTTGTCCTGATGGGATTGAAGGCAGACTTCTGTAGATCTCAATCTCTTTGTGGACCCGTTCAGCGATGGAGAGGGCACTGCTTTTAGTGGTCGTTGCCTGAAGAAGGTCATCCTCGAACAGCTCCTCTAGGACTGACTTCTTGGCACGCTTCTTGTGAGATGGAGGCTGAAAAATACATAAAAGTAGTGTTTAGACAAACATGCTTCAAAAAATGCATTCATTTTAGATATTCTATGATTATGAACTTACATGTTCCTCTGCCTTGTCCTCCTCATGGTCATACGATCCTTCTTCCTCAGTGTCCTGAAGGCCCTCCATTGGAAGCTGTGGACACAATTTTGCACATATGAACAACAATACTTCATCATGGCACACATGGCAAACAAGGATGAGCATAAAATACCTGTTCTGTTGCACTGCCAACTGCTGCTTTCTCCAACCTGTCCCAGGCATCAGCAACAGCACATCCAAGTTTGCCTTTCAAGTGAGGGTCCATCAAAGTGGCCTCCTGGAGGAAGTTCTGAATGTCTTCATCCTGTAATGAAAACATGACAAACTATTTAGTGTCTAACAGTGAAAATTATGTGGTTTGCCCTCTTTCTTTGCTCTCTTTCCTCTAGCTATAGGCATTTTAACCATGTTTAAGGTAGCTACTAGCTAACGGTAGGCTACCTGCTGCCATCAGAGCAAGTGTAATGTTAACTAGTGATCACGTGCGGTGATGCTTCTGTTGCCTGTAACGTCTGTTACAGGCAGAAAACGGCAGAGAAACGGCAGAAAAATATCAATTGTATCTATATGTTGGTTACCTTACCTATTAGCTTTGAAAAACACATAGCATATGTTTTCACTCTTTATCTTTGTAGCCAGGTGTTTCTATCTACCACATGGAAGAAGCATTGTGCTGCTGCTGTGATATCAACATTGAATAGATACGAGTGGTGTTTTTTCCCCAGAAGCATTTCACATGGCCTTGGAAAACTGGAGGTGTGCTCCCGCATCAGGTATGACTAAAGGGAAAAAAAATGCTGGAAAAAACCTAAAGCCACATGCCAGAGATAGCCGTTTTTGCGCTAAAAATAGCTATTTGATGTATCGCGACAGTCTGTGTGACAGTGTGTTCACTACAGGGAATGGTGCTGTTCAGGGTGGTCTGTGAGACAGTGTTCAGGGTGTTAGCTCCAGGGAGCTGCACTGTTAAGGGTGGTCTGTGTGACAGTGAGTCAGGGACAGAGACTGATCTGTGTCATGCTTCATTTTTTGTTGCATTGCTAGCATAGCTAGCTGTCTTCTATCTGCCATAGCCCCTTAGCAGGGGTGGCAGGAGGGAGGTGCTACCTGGCACTATAGCTACCCCTAGAAAAGAAAGACTTAGCTAACCTTGTCAGGGCACGGGCAAGGACACAGTCGCAGACCACGAGAACGTTGTATTCCGGTGGATTTATTGAGTCCACAAACAAGATCGAAATAGCAGAAACAGGCAGGGTCAAAACCAGAAAGGCAGTCCGAGGGGCAAATCCAAAACGCAGGTAAAGGGAGCAGGCAGGGTCAAACACCGGGCAGGCAGAATGAACAGGTGAACAGGGCAGAGCGGCAGGCAAAAAACAGGTTGGAAAAACAGGCAGGTCGAAAACGGGAAAAATCAGCAATGATCACAGGAAACAAACAGCGGGGACGAAACAGGCAAAAGCAACTGAGACGAACTAGCAACAGGACTGGGATACACAGGGAAGATATAGGGCAGGGCTGACAACGGAATGGGAAACAGGTGCGCAGGCAGGCAGGTGAAGGTGATGAGGCAATCAGGCGGGCGGAGACCGGGCAGGGAGCGGGGCAGGACTAGAACACGGGAAAAAACAAAAGCACATGGACAGAAAAACACAAAACACCACGGCTAGGGGGCGGGAGCGCTGACAAGCCTATAGCATCCTCAGCAATATTTTGATATAAAATTGAATATTTTGAAATGTTAAAAATACAGTATAAAATATCTGAATAAATTTATTACAACATTTCTTTAAATGATCAAATAAGATTTTTCAGGTACATAATTAATGATGAGCCCATGTTGGCGAGAGTTGTGAGATTCAATTGGCTGCTTACTGCGTACATACCAAGTGTAATTTTCTCTCAGTTAGCTGCTTGACCATTTTCTCTTATTTCAGTTTTTTAGAGCGTAACTAGCTAGTGCCCTACACATGTGGACAAACATGAAATATTTCACTTTCATGATACCAAAAGGCAGCAGCAGGGATGTTTGAACCAGAAACCTTGCTGTGTTGGCGATCGGTTCCAAAAGTAAGACCTAGAAATTGTCAATGACTGACTGCATCCGCAACAAAAACACCAGTCTTGTTTGTTAGCTGGTCTGAACAGCCATATTAATGTCTGATGAGTGAGCAGGCCTGTCAGGGATTCAGCATCACTGTCTAGTGGCCTGTGTTTGTGCATTCAGCATTTCTGGGGGAGAGTAGGGACAACTTTCATGCGTTTTGGTGTCTATATTTGGTGTGTTTGCATTTGGGAAATGAGTTTTTTTTCCCAGCATGCTTAACTTACTGTAGCCTGCATGTGTTAACATTGCGCATGTGTTAACATGTGATGTAGTGGCACAGTGTGCATTATTAGTAGGCTGTCAACAGGCACGAGTTTTCTGTAGTGAATAGGCTATTTTATGGTTCATGAGTGAATGGTAGGCTAAGGTTTTTAATGGAGCTGGTCAGTGTCTGAACGAGCTGAACACTGTACATTAGTAAATGCACAGGATAAGTTTCCTTTGGTGACTTTTCTCTGAGTTGGCTGCCGAATGTTTGATGGAGCTTGTTGGTAACAGTGTGAATAGCCTATTGAACTATGCTTTTCAATAATAGAGCTAGGCCATGAGCCGATTGCATCTTGTCTGTCTTCAGTAGGCATATTATTAATGAATAAATAAATGAATTATGTTTTTTTTCAAAATTCATTAGCACCTGCTATTAATAATTCAACTACTCCATAGCAATCCCAGTCTATGGTCCTGAGGCTAGGTTATTAAAATTGATAGCCAATGTTTCTGTGTTGATAGTATTAAAATTGGTATTTTCTGCTATTGGTACAGCTCTTTAACTTTTTACACTTGTGTTGTCATTGTATATCTGTGAAACATATAGAAACAAGTTTGTATGTTTAACATTGTGGTTTTACCCTTCATTGGTAAGGTATAAGAATTCAGATTTGTCTCTTAAGGGTCTCTCTAACCACCAGTATTTCATACACTCAGGCCCTTAACAAGTTCAGTTTGGTCAACAGTGGGTTAATTCAGTAAAGCCTTCCACAGCTGAGAAGAGATTGCTATACTTTCTATTGATATTTTCTCCAGAAACATGGCACTGTAAATCTAACATGTCCCAAACTATATAGTTTGTTGGCAGTTTTCTTTCTGCTGTAACAGCTCCTGTCACAATAACCAAAGTAAAATTTAATAAAATCTGTGCCCCCCCCTTGTACTGCTCATCTTGCAATTCTATACTTTCTAGCATCCACAAAATGTCTAAAATGATGCTAAATATTACAGAGAATCCTTCCAGATGTAATTTTTCTATGATATGCAAAGCCATTTCCAGTTCTATTTCTATTGATATTGATTTTTCTTTGTACGCCTTGCATAAAGACATGAAAAAGCAGAAGGCAGCCAGCCAACTGAATGTATGATGCACAGGCAGGATACGTACCAACACAATGGCGTAGTCTCTGCGATCCTGCAAGGTGCTGCCTAATCTTTTTGACACCCTGAGAGGACTCCTGATTCCAGAGATGAGTACAGGGTTGTGTAAATGACTGCAGCACCAATGCAAGCATTCTGCAGGCAAACGCGTAATGGGCTTTAAGAGCCTGTAGCTGTTTCTCAGTTGGCATTGGTTTCCAGGGTTGGGGAGTAACAGAATACATGTAATGGCGTTACGTATTTAAAATACAAAATATGAGTAACTGTATTCCATTAATGTATTATAAAATAATACATTTTATAAAATGTATTATAGTTAACCTTATTGTGTCCTTTAAATTTGTAAAAGGACTCAATAAGGTTAACTATAATACTTTTTTTAGGGTGAGTTCAGTCTGCAGAACAAGGGGACATAAATGGAAACTAGAGAAGAGTAAGTTCCGCACTGATATAAGGAAATACTATTTTACACAAAGGGTCATCAATACATGGAATAGGTTGCCATGTCATGTATTTGAAGCAGAGTCCCTTGCTGTGTTCAAGTCCAGACTTGATGCAGTTTTGGACTCTCTTTAATTGTAATGGCGAGCTCAGTTGGGCCGAATGGCCTGTTTTCGTCATAATATGTTCTTATGTTCTTATCACAGTTACCATTTATTTGTATTATTATTTTTGTAATTTGAGGGTAATCAAATTACAGTTACATTTTAAAAATATTTAGATTACTGAAGGGATTATATTGGATTTTTTTCATTTAATTTCTTTTTTTTCATTTAATGTTTATTCAGTTGGAAAATCAATCCAATGATAGGCAACTCTGGGGTGTATCTCCCAAATGCCCTTCACAGAAAAAAAAGAAAAAAAGCGCGCAGCCTGCTTGACTCACAAGACAGTAGAATGGAGAGCGAGACAGAAAGCAACCAGCGCAACGCGTTTATGTCATGAAATACCAGGACCATTTTACTTTCAAATTTGGCAAAGGTTGCAACGTAACAGTACAATGCAAGCTGTGTTTGCCAGCAACCAAACTGCTATCCGCTTCAAAAGAGTCGACCTCTAACCTGAAGAAGCATCTTGAAGTAAGTTCTCTTTTTCTTTATTTAAGCTAATATTTATCGCTAGCTAGCTATCTTACATAGTTTGGCTGCACTGGATTAGCTATTCAGCTAGCTAGTAGGCTAGTAGGTATAGTATTAAAGCTAACTAGCTAACAAGTAGATACAGTGACAAAACAAGTGAAATTTCACATGTTCAAAACTGTGATTACTCCAACAATTTTACACTATGCATATTATACATTAAATTGTTAAGCTACTCCTTTCTCTCTCACAATGTATTTAGGGTGGCTCGTGCCTTGTTTTTGTGTAATGTACAGTTTTTGAATTAACATTTACAATTCTGAAGAAACTGTGATGAAACGCCCATGGACTTAACATGGGGGTGCCAAAATATTAGCCACAACAATGCTAAGTGAACATTCTAAAAATAACCATTCAGAACCTTAGTCGGATGAATAAAAAAAAAAAAACCCATTAAGAAAGTTCAGAAAGTAATCCAAAGTATTTAGATTACGTTACTTACCATGAGTAACCTAGAATACGTTACAAATTACATTTTAGGGCAAGTATTCCATAATCTGTAGTGGAATACATAATAAAAGTAACCCTCCCAGCCCTGTTGGTTTCACCATTTGTGTGATTGCATGGGTTTAGCCATTGAGTCAATGTGGAAACAATAGCTCGTGCCATGACGGTGCATGGAGGATGCGTCCGTCATGCAGCGGATGGAGCGATGGTGACAGGGATGGAGAACCTTTTGGGACGTGGCGCTGACTCAGCTCCTTGGGCTGCAGGAGCGTGGAGAGGCCCTTTGGGAAGGGGGTGTTGAGATATCGGGGAGGGGAGGACACAGGATTCGCTTTCCTGGCACTGTCCACTGTGTTCACTGCTCTGATCTCATTCCTCTGATTAGATGGGGAGCACAGTGATTTACACCCATAAGGCTGAGGACAGGATCCTGACCCCCATCCCCCAACCCCCACCCTCCCACATTCCGGTGGAATTTCGCCGTTTTGTAGAAATGTGTCGCTCCAGCAGAACGGTTGGGCTGCCAGAAAGACCGAGCTTGAGCTCACAGAGCAAATCTCACCGCGGAATCCCCCTGAAACCTCTCACCTTCGCTGTCTGGCACGGGCTGTTGATCCAGCCCCAGACCTGCACTGTTTTTAAACACTTTCCTTTGCAACGCACCTGCAAATAGAACTAAAATTAAACCCCTCAGCTATCCAAAGAGAGAGAGAAAATAATACCAAAATGTAAGATAGATATCTATGCTGTACACTGCCATAAAGGTGTACGATTTACAGATGATATCGGAAAGGGATGAAACAGACAATGTACTATTTCAGTTTGCATCTAATGGCTAATCTAATGGATTTGACAGGCTATTTTCTCCCTCCAAAAGAAAGCTGGGGCAGATGGTCGAGGTGGTGAGTGGATGTGTTCTCCTACAGGCAGTGGGACAGAGGGAAGAGCCTGCCTGGGGTCCACACTGGGTGTCCAGTGTGGCTCAGGAGTGCTATTAGCAGCAGACCCCTCATTATTACATTAAACAGCCAATGGTGTGTGTTGAGGAATACACTGGGGATGCAATGTTCTGCAGAGCTAGAGAGCGGTTAACAGCAGCAGCTACCCATGAAAGACAGACTTAAGGAAACTCCTTGGGTAGTTCGCTGAAAAATGAAAGAAAAGAAAAAGCTTAAAAAAATTTATGTGAGGTGTTTTTGGCTCTTCCATCTAAACACTTCCCCTTGGGTTCATCTTGCAAATATTTATTGATTTTTCTCCAAGCTCCAAACTGATGAAAGGTGATGTGATAACTGTGAGGTAAACACTGATCAGTGCTCATTTATACCTCCAGGGGGAAATTATAGAGCACTTTGAATATGTGAAGAACATTGCAAGACCAAAAGATTGTATACATTAAAGTGGATCTTGGGGACTGCCTTTGAAAATTAGATCCCGTTCTAAAATGAAAGGGAAATTCGCCCCAGCAGCATGTCATATGGCTAAAAGAGAGCCAGGTCCTCTGCTAGTTTGGTCAATTAAAATCTACTGAAGTGCTAATGCATAAGATAATTGACAAGAAGAGCACTCCTCTTAGGCAATTATCACTTTAACACAGGGAAATTATGAAGTCCACTGGGATTTGATGAAAAGCTTGCAATATCATTACATGTGATGCATACATGAGATTACTGGAGATGAGTGACTGCCATATATTACCATATTATTGTGTCCCATTGATAATAATAATAATAATAATAATAATAATAATAATAATAATAATAATATCATCATCATCATCACCTCAACCACCAATGTGTAGCACCCATCTTGATGATGCACGACAGCCATTTTGCTCCAGAATGCTCCCCACTAAGCTGAGGAGGAAGAGGGTGGGGAGGTGGGGGGATTATTTCCCAGGGGGAATATTTTGTACCCTTGATCTGAAACAGCCCAGTAGGGAATTTAACCAGGACATGTTGGAACCCCCCTACTCTTTTTTGGAGGAGCCACGACAAGACAGGATGGCTTGGACAGGATGGATATGTTTACAACTCCTCCAGTGCCCATAGGGAGGAATGACTGAAGGTCATTGGTATTACTACTGTTGAGCATATGCAGATTTGATCATGTACTGGACTGAGAGATGCCCCCTTCCTGTCTATACTACGCATAATCCCCTCTCCCCACCAAAAAAAGAAATGCACATGATAAGAAATGGAACAGTTATCAGATCAGTCATCAGAGTGGGATCTCTGACAGGATCTTACTCAGATGGAAACATTCTTCTGTTTTGTAATGCCAAGAGCGGCCACTTCTCCTGTTGCTGTTTATTCATTCAGCTGATCAGTCATGCCTCAGTGGCCCAGAGCCCCCCCGCGTCCTTGTCCTCTGTGTTTGTTTGTGAACTTTGTTTGGTTCATAAGATTGCTGAGGCTGGGAATGTGAGCACCACACCCCAGGGAGATGTCCTGAGCCTCTGCAGGTCATGCTGAGGCCATTTATTTGCTTATTTACCGAGGCAAGCACCTTGGGGCGGCCGGGTTCGAGCCGCGCTCTCCTCTCCTTTATAGAAGCGCCGGGCCTCTGAGGCGACTTCTGGCCGATGTGTTATGTAAGAGCAGCTGGCTTACAGCAGCCCGAGCTTCAGGTTCTGACCTTCCAGCATCCGACAGCAGCGCCGATCAGAACGGACCCACCCACGCACCTCTCTGACCCAGCAAGGCCTTCCCGAGGCTGCAGACTGAGCCAAATTCAGTCTGCGAGCGGGAAAACCATTACAGGGTGATGATTTTGGGGAAATATGAGCCCACTTGCACTGAGACTTATTCCATTTATCATCTGAAAACAGCTGCAGTCAGAAGGGGCTTGCAACAGATATTGATCCAAATTTTTCTGATGTTAGAAGTATTACTATTATTTTGCTTAGACACCATTATACAGTGTAAAAACACACTTTACATGATCCATTTATATCATATTTACTAAAGCAATTCAGCTTTAGCATCACTCTACCTGGAAAGCATCACTCTACCTGGACATCACTAAACCATATATCTGCAACCTTCTTGTAACATATAAAAGTTCCCTAAACACTGTTTCAACTAATCTAGCATCCAGATACTGTTCCTCGCTAATCTGCCATTGAGATACTGCTCTACACTAATCTAGCATGGAGATACTATTCTACAATAATCTAGCATTGTGATACTCTTCCACACTAATCTAGCACTGTGATACTGTTTCAAACTTATCTAGCATTGTGATCCTGCTGCATTTCAGCCCATTTTAGCATGACCACATATATGCTTCTTCTCCACTGTCTGTAGAAAGGCACCAATGTTTTACAGTGTAATGTTTGAAATTCTCTCATTTGAAATTATTTCCCTTCTTTCACCCTTGGCTGAATTTCTGTGAATGTACTATCCCTAACCAATGGTAAATATAAAGATGTTCTGTTACCAGCAAGAATGTATGAAAGTACGGGCTACCTGACCATGTAACAGGCATAACACAGGTGAAGTCTGCATTGTGCAGTATTTTGATTCAATGACAAATCTGCTCTTACATGCTCTCTGTGTAAATGCTTGCTGGTTTGAATTGCCTTGTTTCAACTGATGTTTAATTTTTTAACAGAGCTTTGACCTGCTGTATTTATAATAGCAGTAGAATTGCTCTTACTTACTTTTAATGCCATTATTCACCAGGTAAGAAATGTTCTGTATCCCACCGAAAATGATGTGGGGTGGTTAGAATGCCATGATGTTTATGCATTTGCAAAGAATGCACTCAGTGCATTAGCATCATTTCACTCACATGGCCATAAGACCTCCAGCTGTGAATTCCACATCTGTGAGAAAAGAGAACAGCGGTTGAATAAAACTTTCTTAGGCTTTGCAGTAATTATGAGATTACATTTACCAATTAGAATCCTTATATGAAGAAAAATCAAGCAAAAAATGAATTAATACAGTCACAGAAGCATTCATGCAACACTAAATCCCTATTCATCATTACTGGAGAGTCATAAATTGGAAGCTACAACAATAAACAGATAAGGACAAATTGACTAATAATGACCATAAAAAATCATGTTTACAAGAAAGTTACATTCCTGAATAACATCTCAAATCACATTTTTTCCGAATGGTTACACTAGTGCATACGTATGTTTGAAATATACATGGAGGGTTGTCTGGTTTGAAGGCGTACACATTATAAGAATGAATGCCCAATCTATACAGACAACCTTAAGTGTCTTGTTATCAAGATCCGGCATTTCCTGCAATGTGATTTTGAAAACGCACCAAGTTGCTGTGACAGCCTCATCATAAAACCAAATTGTGCACAATCATTCAGTTGCAGTAACTTAATGACCTCAATTAGTCATTTAATTACTGCTCATTGCATGCTTCTGTGTGTCTGTTGATGGAGTTTTATTCAGTAGTACTTTAAATAAACTGTTGATAGCATAGCCTGGTTGTTTCCAACTCCTGGGGCCTCACCCTATATGCTGGTGTTCATTTCAGATGAGCGCTCCTGTTATCAGAATTGACATCTTACTCAATCCACCATACATTCTTTTGCTGTCTGTTGGAAGACTGTTGGAAATGTATCTGGGCTAAATAAATGAATAAGTTATGTAACATTTCTTATTAATGTTTGTTCCTTGAACAGATTTGAGGCAGCTATCTCAATTACACTCAATCAGGGATTACAGATTAAAGATATTTGTCCACACTATTAATTGATTCAAGGGGCTGAAATTAATAGAAATATCTTACAGAAGCACCTCTCCTTGCATCCTTCTGTTACAACAAAGACACTTCCACCTGTAACAAAGCAGTTAGATCACATCGAACTACCACTGATGTGTTGATCGGGTTAATTATCACAATAACAGCTGGTCAATTTATTTAGTGGTTTATCAGTTCTAGAGGTACCATGTGGATTTCAAATTAATTACAATTCATCATTAATTCTTGCTCTGATTTCAGTTGCTGCCTGTTCTGAACCCCAATAAATGACAGTTGGAAAGATTTTCCTTTGTAGCTCCAGCAAGCAATATTGTAGTGAAGTTAATTACTACAATTTTATGTTTTTTATTTTTCGCATTCCTTTACACTTGTGCCTCTGAAATCTTCAGAACGGGAGGTGGGCAACCACTGCCCTGTGCTAAGGGCACTAGATACATGGCCGTTGGGTTTGGGGAAACTTTCCTGTGATTGATTTCTCCTTGGCTGCTGAACCAAGATGCTTGGTACATGATACTTTCTGGTGAGTACAGACACAGTCTCTCAAGTTGGGAGATCTGTCCTATAATGATGATATTATTCCATCTGTAGTCTGTGGAGAGGAATTGGCTGCTCAGGGGGTGGGGAGGTGGAATCATTGAGCCGGAGGTGTTGTGTCGTGTCTGGGCGGGTGGCAGAAACAGAGGCCACCCTGGACAGAGCCGCACTTTGGATGAATGCATATGAGCAGCAGGCCCTTCTGCTTATGGAGTGATTCCGTATATTGTTAACCTTGGCGGGAGACCTCCTGTCAGAGCTGTCGTGGTGGCTGTGTGCCTGCCGTCCACGGCACGGCGGGGAGGCCAAGCGCGCCGCCGCCGCCTCCGCCTGACGCCTCTCCGACATTTAACCTCTCAGCTGTGAAGGACCCGCCGCGCTCCTGCTCTTCTGCCTTTCAAATCAAGGAGGAAACAACGAAACTCATTCTGCTCATTTTCTCTCAGACCTCCAATGCTGAGCCCTCTACCCAAAATGTGCGCTGTTTTTGAGGCCCACTTACAGAAATTTAATTTCAAGTTAATCAGAAACACTGGTAATATTTCAGGGTGGGCAAAAAGTAAGAAACTTATCTTAACAGTGTCATACTCAGTCACCTGAGCTATGCTTGCTACATTACAAAGATGAGCCACTTTAAGTGTGGAGGACAAGCAAATGATTCAATTTTTTGTATCTATTTCTTATAATATAGCATCTTTCATACATATTGGGGGTATCCCTAGCTCACCCTACATCTACTGATCAGCCCTCTCAGCTTCCAATGCAGTAATTGTTAGATCACACATGTTACTGTGCCATTGTGGCTCTAAGTCTGAAGAAAAAGCCTCCCTGATGACTCAACATTACTCAAAGACCTTCACAGCGATGTTTTCACATTCATTGTTGATTAAGTTAATCAACGGTCACTGCATTAAAAGCATACTTTCCTGAGATGAATATTAATACATTGAGGGTATTCTTAAAGAACATTTTGGCAATTACTGACAAACATGAAAATTTATACAAATAAAATTTATAGTGTATCAATACTGGAAAAAATCCAGCTTTGCCCCCCTCCCCTCACCAATAGTTTAACTTCACCATTGTGCTGTTATATACATTTAATATCATGATACATTCCAAGTTTAAAACATAAAAAAAACTTCATTGATATTTGAGGGGGCATGGGTCGTCTGATTTATTTCAAGGACTTTTTTCCTTTCAGGATTCTCTTACAAAATGACAGAAGCTTGCAACACTGTATCAGGTCCTGGTTAGCTCTAGGTTGAAAGCTATCCAGGAAACAAAAGAAAATTGCTGTGAGTAGGATGCATTTCCCCATTAGACCAGGTAAAAGACATTCTGAACGCTGGGCTGTGGGAGGGGTCCTTTTTTCGGATGAGATGTTAACCTGTTGCCCTGACTCCCTGTAGCAATTACAGACCCGGTGACACCCTTCACAAACACCAAGGACATTAACGGTGTCCAGGCCAAATGCCAAACACTGCCTCTTTCATGTGCCCATCTCATCATTCCTCGGTTCAGCAGATCTGATAACACCTCTTTCCTCCTACTTAACGGATGTGTGGTGAGAATTCTGCTGCAGAAATCCAGTCACAGTTTATGACAAACTCTCTTTACATCACACTATACCTGGGATGTAGGACGCAGGTTATTTATAGAACAACAAAAAATAAGAGCGGAATCATATGCATATAGTCAAGATTGATGTAAAAGCATACAGGCCTTCATGGAACCATGCAAAAATAAGTTATGTGATCAAAGCAGGAAGAAACATTTTTTTTGCTGTTTGATTCATTTTTTTCTTATTGAAGTTAATTTGATATATTTTCTGAGGAGAGAGTGGAAAGACCAAATTACATTTTATCGACCTCTTGAAATTTGATCTTGTTCTGTATGGAGAACTGTGCCCTTGGTCTTCTGCCATGATGATGGGTTCCTTTCAACCACAACTTAGGCAAAACATGAGAAAAATGTGGAAATATCCAAAAATCAGTACTACCACACAGATGAAGGTGAATAAGGGCTTTTGAAAATTTCTTTTGATTACATTTTATGAAAGAAAATCATGGACTTCCTTCCACTGAGAAATCTGAATGGTTACTGTCCTTCCAGAGGAAACTAACAGCTCACCTGGGACACAAGAACAAAGGGAATGTGTAAACCCTATCAAGATTATCTCAAAAACACAAGAAGGAGTCACATTGATATACAGTGGTGTAAAAAAGTATTCTCTATTATTGCCTATTTGAGTGGTTTCAGATTTTCAAACAAAATGTAATATTGCACAAAAGGAGCCTGAGTAAACACAAAATGCAGTATTCTAATGTTTTTTTAGTTCCTCCCTGTGTTCCTCCTGTTTAGTTTTTTGTTCATCCCTGTGCTAAAGTAAATTCCCCCTTAAACCTAATATCTGGTTGGATCACCGACGACAATAACTGCATCTAAACACTTTCTATAATTTTATATGGGCCTCCATCTCTCTCATCTTCTTTGCAGAACTGCTTTACCTCAGATTCATAGGTCTTCGAGCATGAGCTGCTCTTTTCAGTTCCTGCCGCATCATTTCTATTGGATTCAGGTCAGGACGTTCACTAGGTCACTCCAAAGCTTTAATTTAGCTTCTTTTTAGACATTCTGATGTGGACTTACTTTTGTGTTTTCGATCATTGCTCTGCTGCATCACCCAATTACGCTTCCGCTTCAGCTCACGCACAGATGGTCAGACATTCTCCTTAAGAATTGTCTGGTACATAGCAGAATGCATGCTTCCTTCAATGCTAGCAAATCGTCCAGGTCCCAAGGCAACAAAACATCCCCATACCATCACACTGACACCACCGTGTTTCATTTTTGGTTTGACGTTCTTACAGTGGAATGCTGTATTCACTTTACACCAGCCATAGGAAGACTTGCCCCCTCCAAAAAGTTCCACATTTGACTCATCTATCAATGAAATATTATCCCAAAGTTCTTGGGGATCATCCAGGGGCTTTTTAGTAAATTTGAGATGAGCTTTGATGTTTTTCTTGGTGAGCAGTGGTTTCCGCCTTGTTGCTCTTCCAAACTCATTTTTGCGCAGTCTCTTTCTTATTGTTGAGTCATGAACACTGACCTTAGCTGATGCTAGAGAGGCCTAGAGTTCTTTGGAAGTTTTTCTGGGATCTCTTGAGCCTTCCTGGATGAGGTGCTGCTGTGCCCTTGGAGAAATTTTGGCAGGTTGGCCACTCCTGGGAATATTCACCACTATTCCAAGTCTTCTCCATTTGGAGCTAATGGCTTGCACTGTGGTTTGGTGCTGTCCAAGAGCCTTAGAAATGGCTTTGTAATCCTTTCCAGACTGATATATCTCAACTTTTTTTCTCAGCTGTTCTGAAATTTCCTTTGATGGTGGCATTGTGTGCCTATAGAAGCTTTGTGGTGACTACTTCTCTCTGATGGTAAGGTTCAATATACAGTACATGCCATTTAAAGTCAACAAGGCTGGTTGCAATCAAGCTTGGCTGTGTTCAGTCACTAAAATTTAAAATTTTGTTGATTTCTTTGCCTCAAAACTACTTTTTCACAGGGGCAATATGGGTTTCTACTAAATGAATGAAATAATGATCTAAAACTATGTTCTGTGTTTTCTCTGGTTTCCCTTGTCTAATATTACATTTTATTTGATGATATGAAACCATTCAGTGAGAGAAACATGCAATAAAAGAGGAAATCAGGAAGGGAAAAATACTTTCACACCACTGTATAAAATGTGAGAATTACAATAGTTCATACATTGTGAGACACTGCCCTCTCAGCTAGGTCCAATCAAATGGAAAGGATCAAACAAGGAGTGGGTGGAGTGTCCAGGCATGGCTTCAGTTTGAGGAGCTTCTGAGGGCAGATAAGCACATGGAATCAGCTCACAACACAGGCATCAAGAAATCAAGAGTGTGTACAGTGAACACTGCTGGACTGTTCACTGCACCCAGGGCCAGATGGTTTTGACACTGCTGGTCTAAGAACAAAAAAATTCACTTGAACTACTCTAACAGAAGTCTAGTAGACCTAACAGCCCTAAAAAATGTAGGTCAAAGTTGTACTTCACTTAAACCATAAAGATGTCTGGTTTAAGGTAATTCATAGTATTATTTGGCATAAAAAAGAGGGCTGAAATTGCAAGCTTCATGGTGACACGTTGCAGCGTTTTGAAGGGAAATGAACTGACACCTGTGCTTCATGACAAACACGCCTGCATAGGAAGATAAATTGGGGTTTTTATTTTGTTTTTATTTATTTTTTATTTATGTTAACAGCATGGAATGGCCACTTTGATGGATTTGTAAAACGGAGCCCATTAAAGAGTAAGAGTGCTGGACCTCAGGGGATGGAGTTTACAGCAGGGCAGTGACAGGGGAGTCGGAGTCCATACACACATTTCACACACGGCTGAATATCTCTCTGGGTCTAAATACAAGTTCCACAGCACTGGTGGGTCCACAGGCCAATCAGGATCCTGTTCTGCAAAGAGTCAGCGCTCCCCATTGGCTCCTGATATTGCATCATATTATCAGCAGAGGGTCTTAAATTCTGCTTTGCAGGCATGTCCCTGACATCATGCGCGATATCCATGATGTGTGTTCATAGGTATACAGGGAATGACTCAGTGACTGTGAGAGAAACAAACACATAAAGAAATTTTGAATGCACAGATGGATACAGGGACAAAAGAACACCTCATTCTCGCTCATATACAAACACACCTCACACTGTTAAGATCTATTGCATCATTGCTAATACGCACTCTGAGACTTTACACGTCGTTGTGAAGTCACTCAAGGGACCTGTTCCCTTTACTTTGCATGCCGTAACTTTTCTCTTCATGTGCAAAATATCACCAGATCCGTTCCTCCAGGGATTAAAATTGTCATTGTCTTCATCTTGGATTTCTTTTCATGTTAAATGTTACATATGCACCTTCACTGGCTCTGCTTTTTGCATAAAAGAAGAGAAGCATAAAAAATTCACTCAAACGTCATTCTTTCCCTTTCTCCAGTAAATCTTCCTATTCATTTCCTTTATAGAAAAGCTCCTTATATGGGCTGAAATGCATACAAATAGCTGCAATATTATTTCCACCTTCATAAGAACGAGTCTGCTCACAGTGCAGTGTATCCTTCTGACAGTCACCATTGCTGGGAGCAGGAAAAAATCTTTTTTTTATTGTTTTGAAAATAATGTGTACCCACCCTGTAAATCTCCAATTGGATGACTATTACAATACAAATGGATACTGCAACTGGTAAACAACACGTGTTTGCTGTGACAACTAGCTGGAAAGTACTGTTGTATTTGTTCCTTTTTTCATTTGTTTTGTGAAATACAATATCAAGTGATACCAGTGATATTGACTTTGAGTGCACACTGCTTCATTTCAGAAGGCTATAAAGTAATAAAATAAACTATCTGAGGAAAAAAGAGGGTGGGAGAGGGACAGCAGCTTACTCTGTCTACCTGCATAAGGAATTGAATGTTTTATAAATGAGCCAACACTACATTTTGCTGCTGTCTCCCAGGTTTGCTGCCCCTCTCTAAACTTCTTGAAAATTACAGGGGAAATGTTAGTGACTTGTCTACATCTGCATTGTTTCCACCAAGCAGAAGTCTTCATTCTTCCTCTCGAATAGACTGCCAATTTAAAAGTGTGAGGGGTGTAAAATTTCAGTTGCATTCTTCTGTCTTTAATGTCTTCAGAGATGGACTCTCATGCACAGAAAGAATTAGACCAGGATGACAAAAAAGGATAAATAAAATGAACATAAACAAATAAAAAAATAAATTGAGACTGAGATTGGTTTCCGAGAACTGTCAAGTTTTTGAGTCTTCAGCTCGGGTCAGGGCTGAAGGTGCTGTGAAAGTGTCCTTAATAATTTAAACAGACAGAGAGCCTACCAAATGTGTTTCCTAAATAACAGCAACCTCGATAGCTTCACTCCATTCTCCCACAGTGAGGAGTGACTTGGGATGAATATCATATTAAACTCGAGTCACAGATATTCAATATGCACATCTGTCAAAATGACTAAGACATTCTCTGTTTTCTCTTGATGTTTTCTACTCTGTTGGTCATGCGTGTCCTGACTTGAGAATAGCCCACACCCCCTGAGATAAGCCTCAGTGTTTCATTCACTCAGTCAACATTATTTCACTGGGTTGTGTGTGGAGGCACTAAAACGGTAAATTAATGCATTATTTTCATGCAGTACATTTCTTCATATACTGAACTGTCAAAACTACAATAAACTTATTGAGACTTCAGTAAACACACTACATTACAGAAACTTTGGGCTATTGGAGTTGAACTGCTGAATGAGGAGTAAATAGAGGGAATAAGGCACTTAAGAATGGCCTTTTATAAAGGATACATATGTGCTGTAAAACATCTGCTGTGTGGGCCATTGTACTAATGACACAGTAACTACCCACTCAAAAAGTAATATATTGAGAATATATTTTTAGCTCAATAAATACATATAAAATATGTAAATTATTTCCATTTTGCTTAATTGCTGTAAATTTCTGTTTTGCATTAATATATTTTACATGCATTTTCAATACATTCTTCTGCTGAACAACATTTCTCAGCATATTACAATATGTTTTTGTATGGGTGCTCCCAAGGTGATGAGAATGGATCAATGGAATAGCATCAATTCATTTCAACACTATTTAATTAAGACTATCGCAAAACAACAAAAAAACAAAACCCCATTGTGAAGCTACAGTGACATGACCTGATCTTTGAATAGGGTGGGTGATTTCCATTCTGTTCTTATGTTATGATAACATAAAATAAATCAACCCTGCTGACACCCAATGACATAAAATGTTTTCTTCATACCATCGAAATCATGCTTTTTCCCTCTTTGGACATGCTGTGACTGTCTAATTGTATTCGTCACTAGGACTGTGGGATGAGTAGATCAGCATGTCTAAGGATGAAGACACTTGAAGCAGTGGCTATTAACTCCCTGGGGACGATGAACTGCTGTCCGCTCTGGTGACATTAGCTGTTGACAGAGAAGAAGAAGAGCATGAGTACACGTGAAATTCTTTTTATCGATCTGTATTAGTCATGCAGCATACTAATTTATAACCCCCTGTGATAAAACCCACACCACCGTTCTACTGAAAAACAGTGCCTCTATTTGTAAATACAAATCCTTCCATTCAAAAGCTGTTCACTTCCCCTTGTACAGTAAGAGGGCATTTTTCTCTTATGAGTGGACCTATGAATATTTTCCATTCAAAATATTTGATTTTCCAAGCACACACAAGTTCAGTTTTCGTCCAAAGCAAGACCCCCTCTATTGGAAATTGTATTCATTTCACCCATCCGTAATTCAGATGTCTTGTGACAGCTGCATTGTAGGGCAGTGTCTTAGGACAGGCTGTCATTAAAAGAAGAGAAAAGGCCCAAAAAGGCTTGCTTAATGTCTGTGTGGCTGCGAATATTGGAAGTGTCCCAGCTACGGCTCCTGTGGCAAGCGCAAACCACTCAACGCTGAACGCAATCAGTTGGCCTCGCAGGGCTGGTATTAATGGCACTCCCTGGAGCCATCCACAAAAACTGTGCCAACCCCCTTTTTTCCCCATGTAATATGCAGCTGATGCCACAGGGTAGAACGGTGATTGCTTACCCATTTCTCACACCCTCTGCACTGCTCATTATCCTCATTATTTTGTGCGGAGCCAAGCAGCCTGATTTTTTTGGAAGGCAAGACTCTTCTGCGCCGAGGCAGAATCCGACCCAGTTTCCATGGCACCTACGTTCAAGGGACTGTGCGTGCATGTGCACGTGTGCGCGTAGTGAGTGTGCATGTGCACATGGCCATTACTGTTGAAACGTTAATAAAACCTGTTAAATTTAACTTCACGTTCACATTTTTGCCATATTTCCTTCATTCATATTTTCCTTTGCTTTGTTAGTGTCTAGACAAAGCAGGTATACAGGCTTCCTTAAGTATCATCTTTTACCCCACCATCTTGCAAAATTAGCCTGGAAGCTTGACTTTAAGTCAATCATTTGATCAAACAGCAACCAATCACATGGCCACACAGCTGTGTTACAGTATTCGGTTTGTGTGGGGACATGAAAAGGAAGATTTGGATGAAAAGCCCAGCTGCAGATGAAAGCCATAAATATCCGCCTTTGGCAAAAGTCACACCACCAGAACAAACATCTTTCAGTGTTATCATTATTCACCTCATTCATGTTCATGTCAAAGATACATTATGCAAAGCTCAGTGAGGATTTTATAAAAGCACGTGCTGGATTATCCATTTTGTGTTTGGAGGTAAAATAAATTACAATTAAAAAGAAGATTTTAAATAGTGTGCATACTAATTCTGTCTCAGATCCCCTTTTTAAAGGGATTACTGAGATAATTACAGAAAATGGCATTCTGTGCTAAATATGCTCTCAACAATGGCTTTGCAGCTCACAGTATGAGAATGACTTGAAGTGCACCTTGCTCCTAAACTGAGAGCTGATGTAAAGATTAAACTCTATAACTAAGAAGTACCATGCCATCTATCCGGCATCACATTTGCCAAATACGTTTTTATAGTATAAGTTTCAGTTTCAAAAAACTACTTTGAAAAAATGGTAGTGTGGTGTTTTCAGCATCTTTTTTCCACATGTGAATGGGGTCAACCTTTTCAGAGACACATGCAGGCAAACGCCTGTGAGAATCTCTGCCAGAAAAAAGAGCGGAAAATTATAGTATTTGTACCCACATAGATGGCTTGCTCAGTGCTTGATCCATCATCCATGGTGTGGTACATTCTTATCGTGGTCAAAAGTAGAAATGACAGGGAAATCTGTTCCAGCCATAGTGACACTCACCCTCTCATTAAATAAACTGTGTGAACCTCAGGAGTTCTGTGCCAGACCTTTAGCAAACATTTCAGTGGATTCATGATGACACGCTCACCAAGGAGCTGGGAAATAGTCTCAGCTTTGTGCTTGGTTGCCTTTGCTTTCTCTGGGGTATTCAAGCAGAGCATAGGCCATTTTGGCAAGCTGTTGCATATCTAGGGGTGCACTTTGTGAGTCACTTTTTTCACACTTCTCAGAATTAGATCACGTGGTCTAGGACATTGTGTGGAAAAGGTGAATCACTTTAATGACATCTGTTTTATTCTTCTCTTTGTGTGTTGATTTAAAATTAAACCATTGTGCATCCATTAGGTTCACACCTTAGCTGCTACCTGGCACGCGCTATGGAGGTTACCCACAGAGTCCTTCTCCAGGTGTCTCTTGACTGTCATGCAAGGTGGGGTAAAGTTTTTAGTTTAAAATTCTTTAAAACTTTGCCAGTTCATGCTGGAAACCTGAAGAAAATAATTAAATGTCAGGCCATGAGAGCATTTCACCTTATGTGTTGACATTGCTTTGTGAAATGTTAGCCTTGGTTTGAGCTCAATGCATAAAAAATGAATACAGAGCAGATGCTGGGTGCCTGAAATTATTCCAGAATCTCCATTTCAAAAAAATCAAAGAACAATAGAATGGACAATTGACACTAAATGACTTGCTTAGAATTCCATCAGTTTTCAAGTGGCATTTGTTGTATATTGCCATATTGTGTAGAATATGAGTGGGTTGAGGGGTGGGAGTAAAAACCAGAAAAGACAGGCCAATTGGGAAAAAAGCTGAAGATTATTCCCTGACCCCAAGAAAAGACAGCCAAGAGACTCCTGGAAAAGACTCTGAGCAGCAGGTCTGTGTAGCAGTGAGGGTAGCACTGAGATAAATTGAAAACATGTAGATATATGCTCATCAACTGCTGTGTTGTTGGGCTGAAGATATAGTGAGCTAGTCAGGGAATTATGGATGATTGTTATCCAACTGGCCCAGTTCTTTGGTATTTGGAGCCATACACATGCACTCCACAAAGGGCCTGGCACAGATTCATCCATTATGAAAAAAAAGGAAATAGATGAATATTGTATTTGTATGAGATGGCGCTGGCCAATGCACTACACATAAAATGAACAAAAGGAGAACAAAAAATTGTCAAAACCAACAAAACACAGAGAAACCTGCACTGAGCCAGCACAACCAAACTTCTAAAAGAGGGTGTGGCCTCTATTTGCCAGCCACACACATAATATTTAACGGGCCCACTGATTACGCATGTCAGGCTCATGAACCAATGGCTGGTTCACATACCCAATTACACAGACAATAACACAATCAAGTAGCACAATTAATATCACAATTAACCTGTTGTAAATGGAGCGGATTGGAGAGTAACAATTAAACACATTTACGCACACATTTAACATTTTAAAATACACTTCACTCATTACTAACAAACATCAAAATTCAGCAGTGTTTGAGGACAGGTGAAGGCTCTCCTTCACACTGTGCCTTTTGTGCTTCCCTTCATGTCAAATGGACTTTTGGCATTATTTCAAAGCTAAACTTTTGCTAAAAGTCCAGATGGAGGAATCCGCTCCACTTTCTCACAGGCCTTTTTTTATGACACAATCACACTGTGAACAAGATTATAAGGTGTTCCATGTGATAACTAATTGAAAAGTGCTGATTGTGCACACAGTGATGTAACAGATTTTAAAATAAAAACAGATGAAATGGCAGTTGGCACAGTGCAGGCAGAGGTCCAGAGTGCAAAAACAAGTTAGTCATATCACATTTGAGGAGAGGTGGAGCATCTTGCAATCCTTTCTAGTGAAAAAAAATCCAGCTGGATCTCCAACAGAAACACCTGCTCTTCCCAAAAAAGTGTTATATTTAGCAAAACTCAGAGGAGTCTGGTAATGGTGGGAATAGTGGGAGGGTTGGTCTGATTAAAACACTTATACAGAGAGAGGCCCACTTTGCACTCACCCCATAAAGAACCATTTGGACTGAATGAGGGCAAATTGCAGAGCTTACCTTTAGTGAAACTCAGCAGAAACCTATTCTTTGATTTCATTTCGAGGGAGGAGGTCACCGCTTTTTGGGACTGTGCCATTGAAGGCAGCGTTTTAGAGGTTTCATTCCTTCCATCTGCTGCAGCATGAGCTTTTTTCCCTATGTTCCTCCATACATGACACATATTGCATATTTTAATACAACACTTCTTTTGAGGATATTCCCGACTCCCGATATTCCTGATGTTCAAGCAGCATAATGGATGACTGCTTAACGTATTTCAGACTTCAGACCAAACACAACAAAACTAAAAAAAAAAAACGTAAAGAAATGCTTCCTTGTATTAAAGCATAGTATTGTCTATTCTCACAAGACATCATTTTTTTAATGGTGAATTGTTATTTAAATAGCTAGTTCAAACAAAGTCTTTTTTAATTTTCTGACCTATTTAATTGTCATATTTTGGGCAATCGAGAATCGTTAATAATGTTAATATTATATTTTTAATTCTTGAGCCAGCCCCTGTTGTCAGCAGAGTTTTCTCTAAAGGTTTGGTACAAACGCAGAGTAGGCCCCTTGCATATGTTAGCATGCCTGTTGTGATAATTATGAGATTATATTTACCACCTCACAACTGGCAGGCCTGTATGGCTTCCTCTGCAGCTCCAAAATATCGAGAGTGCTGTGGTGCCATTTTCTTATGTCTTACAGTCTTCTCACTTCATAGAAAATGCACTTAAAATTTTCCAAAATATGAATGGCATGGCATTGTCACACTTACAGTACAGGAGTCACAAAATGGAAACTGTACCACTCCACCTTGCTCAGTGAATGTAATGAAACAGCAGATTTTAACACAGTGGCCGCACCACACAGGCTTTGCTGCAAATGGAATAGTAAATTAAATTATATACTCAGTTGTATTTTCTGCGGAAAATAGCTCTCAGGATAACATAAACCTATTTAGTCGGTAGAGATGTCTGAGATACAGTGAGCGGATTCTGCAAAGGAGGCTTGTGCCGTGCTGATGTTCACCACGGGAGTCATCCCGTCTAAGCCCTTCTCCTCCTTTCTTTTGTTGTCCCAGTTACATGTTCCCTGTTTGCACCACAGGACCCCTGTCTCGGTTATATAAATCAACTTTACAAAAAAAAAAACACTAATTTGATCCCCGGAGAAAATTATGCAACTTTTCGACTTTTCGCTTTTTTTTTTTAGTTGCTGTTGTTTTGTTTTAACGGGAGAGAGGAAGCAAGTTCTGACACCTATCTGTGTTCCTGCAGCTGGGAGACGTGCTTCATGCAAATTTAGCGACGCACACCTGATGCAATATTTTCGTCAGGGAACCGGGGGAAGTGCGAGAAGGTGGCTGCGCCTGCCCCCAGAAGAAGCATGCGCTTGATAAATTAGCGCGTTTCCATTGTTCTTCTCTGGAGTGCAGCGGCGCTCTTCAGTAATGACGTCTCCTGAGCAGGGGGTTGCAGGGGAACACAACGACAAATAGAGGTGGGGGAGTGGGGTAGGGGTTGGACAGGAAGCCCCCCCCCCCCGCTCCGGGGGTTTGGGAAGCCGAGGTGCTCATTTACCAGTGCTTACTGCAGATGTTGGCTCGTTAGAGTGGGGAGAGCACAGGGCCGTCTGCTCCAGCGGTGTGGTGCTGCACTCTGATGAAGGGGAGGGGGGAGATGAGCCAGCGACAGCAGCCATAAAGTAATTCAACTGTATGAAATGAATCATGGGATTGAATTGCAGTGGAGGACTCCTGGGATTTAGATGGTCTTTGCCATTAGAAAGGAGACAAAAGATGCAGAGTAGTCTGGGTGTGAGGATAGTCTTTAGGAATTTCCCTTTCCACTGAAGAGATGAAATTCTTAGTTCACAATGATGAGCGTGCTTGCAGTAGGGGTTAATTGCAAGGAAGGAATTAATTGAGAGCATATTTTAAGTGAGAACAGTCTTACAGTAATTTTAGAGAGAGAAAAATATAACGTTCCACCCACCCAGCAATGTATAGAAGAACTAAGGTCTCATTCCATAAATAATGCAGGAGTATTTATTGATCGCGGTCTTTATGAAAGCAATGGGAATAGTACTGTACCTTTTAAAAATTTTCTTAAGACTTCTGTCAAAAATGAAAATGATTAATACTTAAAGGCTTCATTAGCTTCTAATGAGGTCATTTTCTTATGAAAATAAATTTTTTGTGATATGTTTTTTAGTATCTCATGTGACTTGTTTCTGAAAATAATAACTAATTAATTATGCTTGGAACAAAGGGAATGTGTTTGTACTAGGGCCACAGCCACTCTGTTTATAGCCAGAATGAATGTGTAGCACTAATGCCTCCAAATGAACAGGGGTTGAGTGGAGGTTTTAATATCATTTTTTCTTGCACCATAACCAGAGCAAGAATGCATCACTCTTTATTCCTATATGACATGCTAAGTTTCTCATTTTAAATCAGATGTATTAGAGAGCACTAAAATAGTTATGGATTCAAACGTTTACACCTTTTTAGGTGTATACATTCAAACGTGTGTTGTAAATGAATCTACAACTTGTATCTCTCCATCTAAAGGTAATGGTGATAAAGCCTGTTCAATGAACCCAGCTGCAATCACATTGTAACTGACTGATTTTAAAGCACATTTGGGTTGGAAAGTATTTCAATACAGGCAAAGTAAGTACAAAAATTGTGTGAGACAAAATTAAGTTTTAAAGGATGGAAAATGGTGGGTCTGTGGCTAAAGAGCATGCGATAGTCTGGACCCAGGGAGCATCTCTGAAATCCCTCAGCTAACAGGCTGTTCTGCTGTGGTGCTCTAAGAGGCTCAGAAACAGAGCCAAAAAGAGCAATGTTAAAAAACACAGCACCGACACTTTATATTTAAACTCATGCCTAACCCCTCCTTGCTCTTAACTTTTAGTTAAAAGCAAAAACTGTATTTTGTGTGTCCTTATGAAATAAATGCGGTATTTTTTTTATTGCAAGTCTGGGAAAATGCTTGCCTAATTATGAAGCAAGCAGTATTTCTTGGTGGTTTCCAGCTAGCTGGCTTACCAGGTTTAGCTAGTTAGCTACATTAAGGAGGGAAGTTGAGATAGTGAGGGTATGACTGGCTCATTAGCTAGAGTTGATATCGTTTAACAAAATGTTTCAAACAGATATCAAATGTGCACTGAAAACTCTGTCATTTTCAGTAATGCCCTCCATCCAATCTGACCAGTTAATATCTAATAGCCTGAGATACTGAAAACATTGTTCAAAGGGATGCAGCCCTGTTGGTTGAATTTGGATTGGGTCTTTTTTGATTTCCAACAGCACAGCAAGTTGGCATTATTGCAATAAAAGATACACAGCCAGTTGCTACACCACTGACACACACTTTGCTTTTTTTAAATCTTCAAAGAAGTTGCTCATGTACAGTGTATGAACAGCAAGCTGCATGTGTTTGAAGTAGCTCATGTTTGAGTCATAAGAGTCACAGGCATCATTTCATTTGGTATGGGATTTGGATAATGTGGCAAGGAATCCATCTAAAGGGAATTATCCATGTTTCCTTTATTGGACTTAAAAAACATTTTAAATAAGCTCACAGTTATATTCCACTAGGCATTTTTGAAGATGAAGTGTTGTTACATTTAATTAAAACAGGAATACAGGAACGACTATTTGATTTGAGTAATGATTGTGTAGAGTCCAGCAAGTTTTGGTTGTGAACTGTACATCCACATACACAGCAATGTTTTGCTATTAGCAAACATGATTTCATACATTCCCAGGATGCTAGTAAAAGCCCTTTAAGCAACAAGAGTAAAATTGTAAAATTGTAAAATTTACCCCATCCCCCACCCCCCCTGAAAAAAATATATAGGACTGGATATTATTGGTAGACTGAGAGTAGCCACAAATATTTGTATCACAAGGAATCGTCCAGAGAAAAAAATATATAAATATAAAAATATGTATAAACAAATTAGAGATATAGATATTTACACGCATATCAGCAAACTTGATAATAGGTGGCTGTACTAGTTAACGTGTCTCCCAAACTAAAGTTTAATTGTGACAATTCATTTATGGTATCTGTATTTGCCACATTGTTTTTCCACAGCTGCAGAACTGTGTTCCACAACCCATGAGAATTGCAGACATAGCTGTGGGCTGGTCTGAAAAGCTGCTGCATGTATTCCTACCAAGGCATGGTAGGAGTTACAAAGAACAAAAACAGAGCATGCACCAAATGGTGTGAGAGAGAAATTGTATGTAAAGGAAAAACGGAGTGGAGATAAGAGGTGCAGTGTAGTGCACACTATGATGGATAATAATGGCTTGGAGGGAACATAAGGCTGATTATTTGTTATTGGTTTAGTGGAACTGTAAAACCCTAACCAGGACAACAAGTAAGCATTAGAGCAAAAAGAGAGACTTCAGGGAAAAAAATAAAATAAAAAAAAATAAAAACATGAGGCAGACGATTTTTTTTACAATTTTCTTCAAATTCGCACTGAAATACCAGTAAAACAAAAAATATCACAAATCCAGGTTATTTTCACTGTGTAACCCCTTCACCATTGGATTTCAGAGGGTTATAACAGAAGTGACTGGAAGTGAGCTGTGCACATTATTGCAGCACAATCTGTCTGAAAGAGCAGAGAGCATTCTTGGGCGAAGTGGAAGTGCATTAACCTGATTGGTCGCAATGGTGCAATGGTGTTTGTTATTGCAGGCTCCTCCTGCTGGGGTGATCCCATTGATGTGTCCATCACATAAGTACTTCCTGCTGGGGCAATCCCATCATGCCCTGCCGTGTTCTGACACTGTCAGAGCCAACATAAAAAGAAATATTATCAGTGTCTGTAGGCTTTACCTACCATATTTCCAGAATCAAATGCAAACACCCAGAAATGGAGGAACTATGGAGAGAAAATCATTGGCAACAATCACCATGTTAACCTAATAATATAACACAAACCATTGCAAAACTAGGCAGATATCACTTGGTATTGGTGTGATTTCAGAATGAGCTTGAGATGTGGGAAGCAAACGCATACACATCATAAGCCCACATTGTTATTTGGTAATAGTATGATGATAAGCTGGTAGGTCAGGGAGGCCATTACAGCTCTTTGTGTACCTGCAGACTATTGTGATGACATTTACTGCAGGTGTGTAGCCGGTGTGCGCTTCTGACTGTGCTGGCTGTGTCTGTTTACCCTGCTCTTGTCTGTTTGAATCCGGTGGAAGAAATGAAGAGGGGGTGCACCTCGGTATTGATACCTCCTCTCAGTAGATCTTTTAAATATTCATGCACATGCTCCCTCCCTGAAGGCGTCTAGCTCTGCCGCTGCGCCTCTTACAGCTTTTATATTTCATATAAAAACACAGCCGAAGAAACACAAATTATGGCTCAGCTGCAGATTTTATCACGGATTTCAGCAATGTCTGTGTTTTGTTTTCGACTGATGGATGTGATGCCAGCCCCTGGAGACTGCTCGGTATACACACAAAAAACACTCACACACACACACACACACACACACACACACACACACACACACACACACACACACACACACACACACACACACACCAAACCTTTATCCACTATCACCCTGAACCCCCCTGTACATAGGATATATAGAATGTGGAACGCTACTGTCTTTGATATTACGATCTTAGAAAGGCTGGGTGTGATCTAGCTGTCATAGCTGAAATGTGAAGGCATCCCTGTAAAACAGATAAAAAAGTCTTCTTTTTCTCATTCTTCTTTTCAAGCAGCTCTTAGGCTCTGACGAAGTGCCTTTACATGGGGCTCATAAAGAGACCATGGACGGCCATCCCATAAATTTGCCGTGACTACTACATATCCTGCACAAAGAATGGACTGTGAATGTATTTCTCTCTGACCAGTAACTCATCCACTGGCAGCGCATGGGAGCCGAAGGCCTGACTTCCCCTGGGCTCTGATTCAAACCCTGTCTCCCTGCTGAAATACGCCTCCCGCTCTCTCCCTCTCTCTCCCAATTACCACACTTCAAGCAATGTGAGATGGTTCTCCGCTGTACGTCCCCACTGCCTGACAGCTCTGATAAGAGGGCTTTTCAGTGCTAATGTGCTAAAAGTTCTTTTAAAACGTCAGGTCTTCTGCCACTAATCAGGCCTTTGTGAAGACATTTTCCAGATGAGGCATACTAGATAAGGAGAAGTCCTGCTCTTAAGACACTAACACCAGCTAAAGTGCTCCACTGATATTTCTGCCACTGCCTCTGTGGATGTTTAAAATGTAATTCTCCCTGAGAGAGGCTGCTAAAGGTCAGCATTTCAGGAACTGAGTACAGTATTACCACTGAGTTTGTTCAATTTCGCTGGTGGGTTTATTTGTGGATAGTTGATGGTGCAGGTCAGATAAGTGAAAAAAAGAAAAAAAATTGATACAGGCGAGCAAGACATTTTGTGAGGTAAAGCTCGCAAAGTGAGACAAGGAAATCTCAGAAAAGAAGAGTGTCTCATTTAGAATAGAATAGAATAGAATAGAATAGAATATATCTTTATTGTCCACCAGGGTGGAAATTTGTCTTTCCACTTGGTGCTCAGCTGAGTCAATCTAACAGGCGGATGTTTCTTACGACCAGACGTTCTCAGCCATGGTCCACCTGTGTTTGTTTTGCTCATGTTCATGCTCAGTCACCTCGGTTTTACGTTCGAAAGGCCGTGGCATTGCTCCCGATGAGAAGCAACACGAGCCCACATGGGGCACTGCGACACTGAAGCAAATTACATTTTTATATGTTCTTGGCTGGAAGCAGCTCAGCCCTTGTGTAATGAATTCTAGCCTCATGTTTATTTCATGAGTCCTTTAGAATTTAAGTATAAATAAATGATACATTTCATTATGTTCTGATTTCAAACAGCCTTTCTGGGAAAAGTAGGCTTATTCATTCTGAGGCTTGTGGCTATCTTACAGTAATTGACTGGATCAGACAAGATCAGCTCGAACCGCCTCTCCTCTCCGAGTTCCTGCAACCCCACACACCTTCATTCTCGGCTTGTGACTTTTGGCAATGCCATATTCCTCAGCTCTGTGCAGCCTTGGCAGATGCCAGAATTTTGATTCTGGCCATTATGAGAAATATGTAAAAAGCCTGAAGGAATTTCAGGAAATGTGATTACTGTTCCTGCCTCATAAAATTCATGGTATCACTAGCAGTGTGCCAGTGAGGAGATAGGGTGTGCATTTTGTTCTCCTCCATGGCAACAGATTTATTTCTTGTCAAACTTTCACCATCCCCTCAACTTATTGACTTCTTTTTTTAAAATCTGCAGAGAGCTCCTGGTCCCTGGTAGTAATTTTGCAATTAATTGGTCAGCTGAATTTCAGTTTTGTTCAGTATACTGACAGCAGAGTTGAGGTGAATGTGATACTTCAGTACTATGTTAGTATAATTTTCCTACACCTGTTAGTGGCTCTCTAATATTGCTTAGTTTTGAATTGTGGAATTTTAATTAAATAAATTTAATTCAGTTTAACTCATTTTTAACATTTTATTTCATTGATTATAACTGCATTGCTTTTACCACAGACTTTCTAAGGTGATTCTTCTTAAACTGATGACAAATATAAAGGCATAGTACAGTAGATGTGTACCTGTGAGTACCTGATGCTAAGATACTTAATGCTAGCAAGGAAACGATATAGGCCTAACCGCATTTATTACTATTTTATGAGTGATCACAAGACTACAGTAGACAAGTGTACCCCAATCTATGAGAGGCCCCATGAGAGATAATTCATACTTGGTCTCACACACAGCATCATAATCTCACACATACACCACTATACTCCTACACAAACACTACTATACCCTCTTACATGCACAATCATACTCTTTTATTTTCTATCATACTCTCATACATGCAGCACTGTTCTCTCTTGCACAGAGAACTATAACTACTTATACACACATTATATGCTTGCATGATAGTCTGTGTAACAGAGGATAATAGTATATGTATGTAAGTATGGTTGTATATGTAAATGAAGTTAATAGTGTATGTGAAAAAAGGTCTAATATAATATATATAATATATATATATATAATATTATATTTGAAACTGAATAATAGCATATGTAAGAGAAATAAATAGTACATGTGAATGCAAATAATCATGTGTAAGGAACAAAATGACAGTGAGTGTAAGACAGAATGATAGGATATGTGAATGAGAATAGTTGTTTGTGTGAGAGAGTTTGATTGAAACGGAAGGAGTTTGATTGAAACGGAAATAGTACTAAATTCTCAGTTCCTGATTGGTTATCATTGATGAAGATATTTCACGAAGCGGGATTTCACGGACATGGCCCTCTTATTCTCATTCACATATCCTATCATCCTACCACATACACTATTATCCTCTGATACACAGACTATCATGCAAGCATATAACGTGTGCATAAGTAGCTATAGTTCTCTGTGCAATACATACACCATTATGCTGTGGTCTGCTAATCCCAGAAATACAAAAAGCATAGGTAAGTAATGTGCCTGTGCCTAGCAGCCCTCAAGGGCTCATGCTAGGTGATCTCTTACCCTTGAGACTGATGATGAACCTTGAACATCAATATTAAACAGGGGAACAGTTACTGAATTAAGCATGCACAATCCTTGTTTATTTACTGCTCTGTGGTCATGGACAGCTTTGCTTTTAAAATTCACACCAGATAAGAGGAGCAGACATGATGTGGGACCTCAGTTCATCTGTTTTATTATTAATACAGGTGTATCAATACTTTAATATGAACACTATTGCTGTATAGAATAGTGCTCATTATTCAGCTTTCAGCCAGATGACCTGGGGACGATATGACTGTCAATTCTCAACCCTTTTGTGTGATGCAATGTGTGGTGCAAATGAAAGACACGCCCCAGATGAACCCAAAGCTGTGCGATGGTGAGAGATGACTGGAACGTTGAGTGATGTGTGAAACAGATGTGTGACTAATATTCATGGCTTGCACTGGGTTCATGCTTTAATCCTCACATGTATGTGCTATGTCTCTCATGTTCTGGGCCTTACAAAGACAGACATATTTCCTAAGTAACTTTGCTCCCATTGTATGTTCCACGGTATTTAATGTTGCATGATAGCTGCAGGCAACAGTAGCAGAGAGCATGCACCTCAGTCTGTTCCATTGGTTAGATCTGGGGAAATTGCCCACTTGTTCTCATGGAAATTCCCAGTGTCCATTCCAATGTGCATCCAATGTTCAGCGCGTGGTACTCTAAAGTGAGCACACCTCTCACGTCGGCAGGATTTGTTCGGTAATGATGTGTCTCTTTTGTGGTTCTGGTCTTTATCGCCTGAGCGCTTGCACACGCACCTCACTCTGACAAAATCCATTGGAGCCTGACAAGGAAGTAATCTAACCTCTGTAATTAAAGGTGAAATGATCCTGGGCCTCGCGAGAAGTGTTCATTTTCAGAAGCGGAACAGCATAACAATAAAGAAGAGCGATGGGAAATTGATTCCGAGCATTGGGCGGAAACAGGCCCCTAGGACAGGCTCATCCGCTGCTGATTGATTAGGCCTTGGTTTCATGGAGGAGCCCCTACCCTCCCGCGGGTGCCTCCAGCTCCCATGCGGCAGGACAGCCAGCTGGTCTCCGCACCGGCGGAGGATCGATCAGCCCTCGCTGTGGCGTTGACGGTGCGGACGGGCGCTCTTGGCCGGCGTCCTCCTTTGGTGGAGCGGGCGTGCTGGGGGTCAGCCTGTCCCGCGGTGGGGGCTCAGAGGAGGTGGTAAATCTCTGACGGCCATGCTGGGGGAGGGGCCAGCATCCGCTCCCTCGCAGCCTCCCTGGCACCCTCGCCCGAGCTAATGTGACACTTGGAGCCGCGTCCCGTCCCATATGGCCACTTGTGAAGTTGGAATGCCATCTGTCTGCCGTGCTCCGTGCCAGCGGCAGCCTGCTCCTCTCTTCCCCTCGGCCGGCGAGTCCTGGAGCCCTTCCAGCATCTGATCCCTGGATCTCTGCTCCCCGGGGTGGAAATCTGCCGAAGCTAGACTGACTCTGCGGCTGAAGCTTCTCGCCGTTACCGAGTAGAGGAAGGACACCCGGACTCCTTCTCCTTTATGGAAAAGGCCTCTCCACTCACAGCTCAATGTAATCTGCCGCTGCATTAGATGCAATTAAGTAAAAAGGAATCAGGTGCCAGTGGGGGATCCTTGTTTGTGCTGGCACACTTGTTAATCACGCAAAGCAATCAAAAGCAGGCTTTGGAAAATTAGCCATTTACAGGTACATTTACCCTCCCTGCTTTTGAGCTCACAAGCTTCTATCAATTAAGGGAGCGATTTAATCAAAACCGCTGGCATTGTATTTTTCCCAGTTTAAAGTGGTTACGTATACGAATTGAATTTGGATGAAAACTTAATTACAGCTTTGAATTTTGATTTTGAGTGGGAATTTGTACCCACTCAGCTGTTTGATTGAATCAGCCCCGAATGTCTTTAATTTATCCAAAGCAAGACTTTTTTGAGGCTGAAGATGCTTGTATTTCCACAGAGAAGATGGAGTGCAGGAGCTGTGAACGCTCACATAAACATACTGAGTGCAGAAACCTGTGAGAGACACACAGACTGCTGGGAGACGAGCAAACAGAAGCCGGCAGGAAGCAGAGACGGACAGTGAGTCACATCTTCAGGGCCATACTTTTTTTTCAGTGAGCAGGTTGCCCTGAACTGAATTTTCAATATAGGCTTCAGTTATAATCTGCATCAGAACATGCCAAGAGAAAAAATTCTGTTTCATATTTTTTGATAAACCAAAGGCTCAGTTTTTGAGGTTTGGATAAGACCAAAATTTATCTTGAACTTTCACTAACAAGTAAAAACAAATGTTACTTTTTTAGTACCCACATATTTTTCCAGTAATTTTGATCATCACTGAACTTTGCCAAACTGTGTTAAGAATAAAAGTAAGACTTCCAGTTACATACAATTTTGAGTCAAAGTTAGTAAGAAACATTGGTTGAATTCAGGCCTCAGATGTGTGACTGTCTTGACATGTGTGTGCGCATGTCTATATATATTTATTTATACGTGTTGTGCATGTTTTGAGCTGTATTAATGGACAGCTGTGTATAAACCTGTGCTTACTTTAGTATACCTGGGTGTAAATTTGGCTCTTCGGTCTATGTGCTTGAGTATGTCTTTGTTTTGTCCTGTATGTTTGTGTAGATGTGCTTAAGGGTGAGAGCAGGAAGGAATGATTGTCCCATGATGCACCAGGCTGCTGCCCAGCAGATGGGCCCAGCATGAGGTGAGATTAGTCATGAGGGACACTATGCTTGCCAAAGACATGGTGACCCATCCTCCACTACAGGAGCCCAGCTTGCGGAGAATCAGTTACCAAGTGCACACATTGGAGAGGTACAGTGTGGTCATCTCAATGGAGCCAAACTGCCTTAGTCACTATTCAAAAGTATTGTAAGAGTATGTGCACACATATATGCATGTACACACATCACACACACACACACACACACACACACACACACACACACACACACACACACACACACACACACACACACACAGTGCATTCTCATTCAGTTACCAGTTTCTAGGCACTTAATGGGTTTGATATACAAATACAAGAGAGCATACTCCTTCAGCACCATGGACAGATACTTCACATCATAGAACAACACACTGAAAGTGAAGATGCCATGAGAGGCCAGGTGACTGGCAGAAATTTAAACCATACCCTTCAATCAGCCAACCAGGTAGACTCCCAGAGGTGGGATGGGGAAACAAACCCCTCCAAACTGAAAATGCAGTAAAGGACAATAACAAGCTATGGGTTCATGGCAAGCTGCTGTGTATTTTTCCAAAACCCTGAAGAAAAAAAAACATAAATAATAAATAGAATAGAAAACAGTTAAATGTCACGCAGCAGGAAATATAATATTGTCATACTTTTAAATAATCCATTCATCAAGGGAGAGCAAAAGAAACTTATAAAAGAATAAAAAAATAAAAACTTGGAGTGGCTTGTTGTTTTATGTAACTAGACAGACAAAAAGCAAATGAGACAAACTTGTGTATATCTGGCTTGTGAAAGATAATTCTCAAAAAAATCTCACATTTAAATCTTTGCAAACAATAAAAATGAACAATGAATGCTGATTTTTTCTTAATCAGGTTAGCTCCTTGAGGTAACTAGGAACGCATCTAATGAAGAATAACCAAAATGTTCATTCTTCCTTGCATTTCTTTGTGCGTTTGTTTATAATATTTTAACATTAGTTAGTCATAAATAACTAATGATGACATTTCAGCTTGTTGGGTCTTCAGCCAGGGACGCTGACTGTCATTTTCCAGATAAAAAAAGAACACAGAGTTGTGTACTTGAGAGTTACATTTAATTTCATTGATGTGTGAACCAAGTAATTAAGAAGACAGTGAAAATGATCAAAGTGTAAGCGAGAAAAAAAAACAACAACAACAAAAAAAGAGAAAAAAATTACAATGATGAAGGGTAATTTTCACCGTCTGAAAAGTTTGGATCAAAGATATCAGATCAAAGAAACTGGATCCAGTTCTACTGTTCTACATTAAAAAGTGGTCCTTCAGTGTTTAAAAAAAGAAAAAAGGGCCTCTTGCAAGACCTCCTACTAGCTCATTGTCATTCATGTGTTTTCAAACAACTAATTTTAGACAAATCTCCTGTACTCTGTGTGTTTACTAAGATTGTTGGTCTTTTTTGTATAATATATGGATTCAATTTGCCTAGAGATGGGTAATTGGAGTAAAATGAGACTTTTAGGTTTACTTTTCAATAATTCAGCTGCCAGTATTTTCTAGCAATTGGTGTATTGAGTTTTTTTTTTTTGTTTCTTTTCTGGAGTGTTATTTCTCCAGAGGAAAACCTAAATGAAATCTGCAGTTAGCAATCAAGACAGTGCAAGAATGCAACAGCCCCAAAAAGTCCCCATCTTTTGTCTGTGACACACCTACATGATATGGTAAAAAAAGACAAGGGCTGGAATCCTCCATCTGCATGCGTCTTCTGGAGATGAGGATAACATTGCATTATTGATTTTACGTAGGCAACCTGCACAACTTTTGATTTGCTGCCCACATAATCCATTTAACGAGGTAGACATTTTACTGGGGAAATTTGGCTTAGGGGTGCTAGTGGGTACAACAACAATGTGCCATCCAGGATTCAAACCTGCGGCCTTCTGGATACAAGTCTGGTTCCCTTATCATCTCAGTACACTGCCAAGGTTACAGTCTCCCGCTCATTGTACCTGTCCTTTCAGGCCTTCGTCCCACTTTGCAGGTGTTGCAACGAACTCTGAGCACTTTGTTGCAGGAGAAGCGTTACTTGGATACACAGCCTGCATAGAGACCCAGGTCTTGGGTCTGTGTTGAAAGCCCAGGATGGGTTCAAAAAGATGGAGGAGAAAGATGGGCATTAGCTGAGGGGTGATGAATATTAAAGCATGGTGCGGTTAAGTATTCACAACAGAGTGAGACAGGAAGAGGTTTCATACTGGGGTTTAATGCTGTTTTTCCTGCCAGCAAGCACTCTGGATGAATATTTCATGAGAGAGAAGTAAAAACCATGCAAAAAAGTGCAAAAATCATCCTTTTTTACCCCAGAGTTGCTTCTGAAAAGGTTTCAGGCATTGGAGCTTTGATACAAAATAGTCTCTTCATGTTACATTTGTTTATCGGAAATTATATTATTTATGCTGTAAATATTTATGTGGTAAGAAGAATCCAATATATACACTTAAACAAGGTTTAGCAGGAATAAAAAAGCTACAGGAGTTTGAGATGTATATATATATATACACACACACGTGAATGAAGGTCTGCCAGGTTTCAGTCTCAGGCTAAAGGCTTCACGCTTGGCGTTACAACCCAGTCTCTAGGCAAATAAGTGACTATGATGTGCAGAACTTGCTATATTGCTATATACAGTACTTGCTATGGCTATATTATGAGCATCCATTACTAGCATCATAATTAGCTACATAACTAGCTAGATATCCAGTTTTTCCACAAGCAGAGTAAATAATTATGTGGCATATTTAAGGAATAAGGAGACACTAACAAAAAAGGGGCATGGACAAAAAAAGGAAGGGTGCCATGTCATTGGACAACAAAAAGAAGGCAGAGAGAGCTGTTTCTGTAACCATTACAATTATTTCTAAAAATCTGGACATTCTACCTGCATTTTTGCTTAGAGTCTGGGTTGCACAGACTGAAAATGTTTGAACGGCAGGTCATCATATTTGATTCAGTACATTCAGTGGGTAGAAAAAAGTTGGTTTAGAATTTAGAATCATATCATGAAGTTTTTCACAAGGGCGGACGTGTTTTGTATGGTGTGTTCTTCTGCCTGCCCCACCACCTGTGTGGACTTTAATCAGTCTGGTGTGTTAGTTCCACTGTTTGGCGGATTCTAGAACCTCTGTACTTTGAACCCCCCCTCTGTGCGGATTCTGGAATGACCTAGCTGCTTTGAAAGGTTGGAGAGTGCATTACAAGCAAACTGGCATCAGTCCAGAATGTAAGCAATAGCTGGGGGTGCACATGACTGACAAACCACACTGGTCTGTGGCTGGTCATGGGCTCCAGCCTTTATTGATGATGGGTGTGGGTTAGGTGCATCCCTGAACACGTGTTTTTCACCTCACAGCTGGTGCTGTGAACCCACTCATTCACTATTCTCTTGTTCAATAGCAAACACTGGGAGACATGTCTCTTCTTGCTGTACAGGAATGTGATACTGGTAGTTATGCTGTATCGGAGTTCAGAAATCCAGAACGGACACAAGTAATTTAAAAACATTAAACCTCAAGAGCAAAGCTACATAAAGAGTATTCTTTTTGCTTGCTCCAGGCTGACGTTTTCAGTATTTTTCACATTTTCAGCCATTTTTTAATTTCTCATCTCATTTTCGCCTCCATTCAAATAACATCTCCTATCATTTATCGTGTACAGAACTATACCACTGAAGTGACTAATACAATCAGTGGAGTCTGTAAAGCAGAGGCTATGTTTGACCAGAGTTGCCCACCTTTTCTGCAAGTATTCTAGTGAGACTGATTATTAATATTGTACGTCTTGTATGCAGAGATGTTACTGGATTATTTCTTGGACTAAATGAGCTGAGCTGGCTCACATTCGCAAGCTTGTACTCCATATTTAGACTTCACCTCTGCAGACTATCAGCGTGCACCATCTGTGGGAGTATTGAAGGGTCCAAGCCTCCATTTTTCAAGGGTCATGGAGCACCTCGGCTCTTATTTAAGCCTCTGCAGAGTATTGTATTTCAACCGATTGCCGAGAATGGAGAATCACTCATGTACACTTGGAGAAGCACAAATAACAATAATATACAGGTTTACATGCTGCACATATTTAGGTATTGACACTTACCTCAGTGTATGTTTATCTCTGTTCCTGTTATTGGCAGCATTGTGGCATGGCAGTAAAATTACTGCTTCCACCCTCCAGGATGGGGCACTGCTGTTGTTTCCTTCAGCAAAGTATTTACCCTAAATTGTTTCCGTAAATATCAGGCTTTATAAATATAGAATGATGAAATATAATGCATGCAGCTCACCCTGGATGAGGACATATGAAAAGACAACAAATGGCACTAATTTCACATGGTGTGCCTTTGATTTTCTCTGTGGTCGGCTCCATCAAAGGTTAGTAGAGAGTTAATGTGGCTATGGCCCATTTTGTGGATACCCTTCACACTCCACTCTGATAGCCAGACAGGACTTGTGCTGATGCAGTGTTGCAGAGATCTGAATGTCATTTATGACAGTAAACTACACCCTCTCCTCTCCTCCATGCTAGAACTGCTCATCCATGTAAATCGTGGGCAACAGCACTCCAGAAGCCTGACATGATTGCACTCCAACTCTAACATTTTATTATCTATTACAGTACTACAGTCACCGTAGGGTTGCCTACTGTTGTGGTTATGGAACCTGATTTATAACCTGGTGATTGCAGGTTTAAGTCCCATGTATGCTCATCCTTGAGAAAGGCCCTCCATCTACATCTCTTCTGTAAATGGCCACATGTATAAATGATGTGTAAAAGATGAGCATGTATGCTGGCTTCACTATGTATTGGGAATGACAAAAGCGTAGTGCTAGCCCTAGTGCTACAATACTGAGTCATGCATTTCACATGCCAGGCTGACCCATGCACTGAGGACAGCTTTTAGTACCTCCCTTCTTGATGTGCTTAAGAGTCTCTGAAACACAATCGCTGCTGAAGAGAGGGCTGAGTGCTATCACTGCTGCGGAACTAACTCGCCTCTTCCATTCCTCCAGCTCGCTGTGGGAGGCGCTCACCCAAGAGGTGGCGTGTGTGCTGTGATTACAAAGCTGCCCGGTGGGACGGATGTGGAAGACATCTCGAGAAAAGCTGCTTGGACAACCTTGCAACGAGGACACAGAAATAAAAGCACTGCAACAGCAGCCTGACCCAGCGTAAACGCAGATATTTGTAACTGGGGGGGTTGGGGGTAAATCAGGTCAGAGGTAACCTAGTTTCGGGGGGCTATCTTTCATGCTGGTGTGCTTGCGCAGGGTCTTTGGCATCACTGGGGCTGTTTCTTTGTGATTAATTCTTCTTTCTTTTTTGGGTGTTTCATTTTTTAAGCACTGTATTTTTTGGGGAAGGAAACATTGTTATATAGAATGAAATCCATTGTGGATTTGACCCTTCCTCCAAGCAGCAGTATTGAACAAGAAAAGAGAAATGTATAGTGTTTCTGGTGTGTGCAACAATGGCGTACAAACAAGGGCTTCTCAGCTGTCTGACTGGTGATGGATCCTCCTCCTTGATTCATTTATTTTCCCCCTCTCCCAGTGTGACTTCTTAAGCTGCTCTGAAATAATCTCTTAATGCTATCTGCATATTCAAACAATTTACCAAACAATTTTCTGGGCACTGTTGCTTAGGAAACATCACACTGTCCATAAATGAGCCGGGGGTCTCGGTTTCCCAGTGAAACAGGTCAGGCTGTTCCATTCTGAGTCTGATAATTTGCCTGCTCGATTTTGCAAACCACTTAATTTAACCGCTAAACATGTGACAAAGGCCGCAATGTCCTGGTCAATATGTGCTGGTCAGATAGCTCTCCACATTGATTTTTCAAGCTGTCTATTTAATGTTATCTCTCAGGATGCTGGCTTGCTAATTATGATATGTTACCTTATGCAGAGTTTTGCCCCCGGCCCCCAGGTTGAGAAACCCCGGTGTAGCTGGTGAATGGCATGGTGTAGCTGGTGCAAAGACGACAATCATAGCAGGAAACTGTTTTTAAAACTGCTCTCCATCCACAATACATCACATGAGTCAGCAAACTGTAGTCAATTCACACCTGTCCCACGCTGGCCAACTGGGCTTCCAGCAGCCCTGGCCCTGGCACCATCCTGGCACCAGCCTGGCACCATAATGGAAAACAGGCATTTGTCAAGATTTCATGACAAGGAACATCACTACAAATGCAGAAAAAGCATCCCCTCAAAAGTTTGATCATTCTCTACAACTTGGCTGTACTGCATGCAGTAACATGAGGGCCAAGAGGATATGAGCTGAGGATATGAGAAATGTCCAATCAATGGATGTAAAAGGGGCGGACGTGATGGATGCTCTTGGAATGGCAGCCCCCACAATCAAAATGACACCCCTGCCCTCAGTCCAGGAACCTCTTCTTATCTGGCAGGGAAGGACGAGTTTCTGCACAAAAAGCCAATTCACGCAACACCAGCCAAACAAGAAACAATCCATTAATCTGTTTCACTCCCTGCTCATTATTGATGGGTTGGATAAAAATAACCCAATTCAAGCTCTATTTATCTGACATTAATGTTGTGTCAGCAAAATTACTAATTAATGCTGCTGCCATAAAAAGTAAGTTTGTCATACAAATATTCAATATCTTGTTTTGTGACTTTGTCATGCTTTGGTTATTTTAAAATAGGTAACTTTGAGTCTGTGGGCAACATCTCTTATTTAGGCTAGCAGGTTTAACTTTATGTATTACAATCAGTGGGGAAATTGTAAAATATTAATTTTTCTCTGAGGGCAGACTCCTCAATCTGTGTCATCAGAACCAGGTACTCTGCTTTAAGAACCAGGCACCAAGCACTAGGCATCAGAACCAGGCACACCACTTTATGTAAATATTTGCCAGTCAAAATATGTAAATATATACATACTATTGGAAAACATGTGACATTTCTTTTTCATATTAAATGTTTTGGATATCAGGATTATAAACTGACAAGGTAACAGCAAAGGTGTTTTGATGTAAGAACATGGGGCATGGATATTAGAGAATGTAATTCTCACTATACTTCAAACATTCCTGAGTGTTTTACTTGAAGGTCTGCCTCTGACAGTGACTTAATTGCACCAGGATGTAAAATAAAACAGCCAATATGATACAACTGGATTTGGTTCCATGAAACATTTGGGCGGTAAGAAAGCAAATGCCTTCCATTTTAGTTGGAAAGGATACACTCAGAAAAAGGGGCACCAAGATGTGGATGTGATGCTAAGCTGTGGATGTGATGCAAAGATGTGGATGTGATGCAAAGCTATCGATGTAACACTTTGCGAAGTGATGCATTTGCCTTTGATTCAGCCCCCTTGTGTCGCCTGTCAATCATTTCCTAAAGGGCAGCATCTCTCACAGATAGATGCAGCAGCCTTTCCATGCACCTCATTTCTATTGCAGTAAATTGGAGGAAGCACCAAACCACACACAGGGAAACAGAGGACAGTGGGCAGGGTGTTTGTATTCCCCATTGTACCTGTATATACTCCAGAAAGGTGAATGCAAATGAAAAACTGCAATGTGAAACCAGCTGAATTCTGGCCTACTTGCAGCAGCAAGCAGTCTAAATGAAAGGACCTGCATTCATCTGGAAATGAATTTACCTTTGATTTAATTTGATTTAATTTTCTGGGGCTGAAACAAAACAAACCAAAACTGAAAAAATATATCTCCTCCCCTCTGTGGTTTTGCCATGCTCTCTACATTTTATTGTCCTCTCTACTCTTCCTCGGTCTCTAGCTCTCTTCCTATGAATATCTAGTAAAAGGATGGAATAAAATAGCATTTGCTCAATGCAGACACAATTCAGTTTCACCATCAATTGGTCTTTGAAAGTTTGAAATATATTACAATCTTACCAACGAGCACCATTGTGGAATTGATATCCCAGGGTCACTCATATGCATCTTTTTTTCTTTAAAAGCACAGTGCACCTTTGAACATCTTAAAATTTCACTGCATTAAATATTGTTAAAAAGGTCTTTTTTGATCAAGACAAAAAGATAGAATACTGAAAATTCTTTAAAACAAAGCAAAACTAAATTGGTGTAACATTCACACAGCACACAGACCCCTTCAAGAGGAGTTCAAATAATACTCTTCCATAGAAATTCAAAGACAGCATAAAACAAAAACAAAAGAAAAAAAAATAGAGCCCATCAACCTAGAATCACTTCACTGCCTCTGAAATAGTGAGCTTCATCATGTAATGAGTGTCATGGCAACTGTATTCTACATTTGAAGAATTTTTAATATTGATTTGTTTTATGCTGTACCGGCATGACCCATCACCTAAATGTCCAGTTCGTGGTTGTAATGGCAGAGCAATAATCAGAGCAATCACCAGTCAAGTAAGCCTGATGCCATGAACAGGTAACAACATTGCTGGCTCACAAAACAGGTGTCTATGTATTTAAATTCATTTGTATTTAAATTTTTCAGCTTCTGTCTTGCTGGCAAGATGTGGCATATCACTTTGCTAGGCACTGTAGATATCTAGCTACTTTGCTTTCCTCACATTCAGCTAGCAAGCTGAATAGAATTGTGACTTTGCCAGCTCCCTGAGCAATCTAAGATCTAAGAGCAATCTAAGATACATTTCTTGCTAACTAGCCACACACACAAGATCTCTTAAACAGAGGGGTGTAGATCCATTGGTCCATCTTCCTGCTGGCTTAAATACACTGGTCTACTGCTAAAAGGTGCCATCCTAATGTAGGCATTATATCCAAGAGAGACATGGATTCTTGGGGACTGGTGACATTGCAAGAAACAGACTATACATGGCAGCAAGGAGTAATACATTTTGATAAATGGTATTTAAATGTTTAGCTTGAGTATATTTCTGTAGTGACCAGCTAGCTAGCAGGTTAACTGCAGCGACAACAGTCTAGCAAAACATTTTGCCTTCTCTCTTCCTTTGCAACCGGCATAACCAGGGCATCAAAGCTGCTGCAGTGATTTTGTGACATTCACAGGTATGTTTGATAAAACTCAATGTTCTAGCTTGCTGAGTCCAGTGAATGGAATTTAATTCACAATGAAAGAACTTTCATCATTCCGGGCATGTTGTTCCGCATGAAATTTAAACTTTGAGAAGAACACTCCCTTTGTTCTCAGTTTATTCTCATTCCCAATGCATTTCCACTCATATATATTCCATAGTACCGATGACCTGATTAATTTAACTATTAGTTAGTCATGAATGTGAAATTTTTATTCTTGGTGTAGAAACTGGCAGATGCCTCTCACAAAAACAAAATGTACAAAAGGGCAACAATTTAGGTTAAATGTCAGCTAACACACAAACCAGACTGTACATACAACCATAGCCATAGAAAAATGGTGGGCCTCTAGCAGCAGCCACAAGCTTGTATTTAAATAACTGCTAATTTGACAAGTGAGGCTCATTAACCAAAGGAACATAAAAACTGAGTGGTTTATATTAAACTGGATGACATGAGCTCAGTTATTGAAAAAGAAACAACTGGAAGTCAAAGATCTTTAGACATACATTTAAACAATTAAACAGTTTTGTCAGGGACAGGTGAAGGCCCTCCTTCACAGTTACAAACAAAAACATGCAATTAAAAAAAAACAAAACAAAACAAAACAAAAACATCAGACACGACATACAACAAAACCAAACAAACAAACAAACAAACAAAAAAAAAACAAATTCACATTAACAATCAGGCAATTCGTTCCAATTTATGCTAAGAAATTTTAATATAAACTGCATGAGTAACTCAAAACATCATGATTAAAAAGCTGCCTGCAGTCAGTGCAATAAGATAAAATAACTCTATCTGGCATGCTCCTTATTAAAAAGGTGTATTGCACTTGGGAGACATGAAAGTCTGTGCCAGTTAATGGATTTCCTTGCTGAGATGATCCTTCCCGACTTGCTAAAATCACTGATGGTTTTAAAGAATAGATCTTGTCTATGGAAATGGTCCTTAGTTTATGAAGCATGGAAATGACAGACATATGAACATTGCAGCCAGTTATTATGCTTGCATGTTTGTTAATTCATTGGAGTTTTTCAGATTTGCTTTAAATAACACATCTCATTTACATTTTATCAGTTAGCAGATGGTCTTATGATGGTCTTATTATTAGAGTGACTTAGAAAGTGGGAGTACAAAGTGCAGCTAATGAAATGGCATAGAACACCCTACATACAGCATACCACTGATTACATCTGAACATGTGTCAACTCCAACAGTGCAGAGATGCCAGTGCTTACAGGCTTTGGTGTATAAGTACAAGATAGCCCATAGAACGACCGGATCATACAGTACCAAGCAATGAAGATATAATGTACCCTGCAGTAAAACTACTTAAAAGGGTTCATGTTTGGGTAATGAAGTTGAGGTGCAATTTGAAGAGGTGGGTCTTCAGCCTGTGACAGAAGATGGCAAGAAACTCCACTGTCCACAATGATACTGGAAGCCAGTTCCAACACATTAGGGCCAGAAGGGGACAGCCAGATGTCCTGAAGCTGCAAAATGGAATGACCTGGCTGCCAGTGTGTAGGGTCTGATGATGTATTGGTAGGCTACCTGGTAGGCCTCCTGCTAGGCTAACACCAGCGTTTCAAATGGATGTGAATCATTAGCAGCAGCGAGTGGAGGGAGGTGAGCTGCAGGGGCCTGACTGCACATGCAGGGAGGCCAGCAAAGAATTTTCACTTTGGAAAGGACGTTTTACAGTAGTCCAGGCAGGAGAAGACCAGGGCCTGGACTAAGAGCTGGGTTGAGAGGGTGGTGAGTAAGGGCCAGGTTCTTCTTGAACAGGATGAATCTGCCCACCTTACTGACCACCACTTTGTGGGCTGTGAAGGGCAGTCCCTTGTCAAGTACTGTCTTGAGGCTCATAGCAGGGGAATCCTTTTGAGAAGCTGTGAGGGGTTGATGCGGCCCCGTTGGAGACCATCTTGTAAGAATGACCAGAGAGGTAGGATGAGATCCGCCTGGGAAGAATGCCCGAGATGCTGCCATGGCTGTCAGTGTAGGCAGAAGGACATAGTGGTTCACTGTGTTGAAGGCTGCATTAAAGATCTTGCAGCATTGGGACAGCAGAGAGAGGCAGCTTGGGGGGTGTGAATGGCATCTGTGATGGAAAGAAGAGCTGTGTCAGAAGAGTGGCCTGCCTTGAAGACACACTGACTGGGGTCATGCAGGTTATTCTGTGTTAGAAACAGGTATTGTTGATTGAAAAACTCAGTGCTTGTGGCAAAGAAATGGAGAAAGGAGACTGGATGGTAGTTCCGTACAACAGAGGAGTTCAACAATGGTTTCTCGAGTGCAGAAGCGACACAGACCGGGTTGAAGGCAGGAGGGACACAGCCGGTGCTCAGAGAAGTGTTTATCAGTGAGGTGATGAATGAGAGAGGATCGGGTGAGATTCTATATTGAACTGGAGATGGGATAGGGTCCAGGGAACAGGTTGTTAGGGAATGAGACAGAAGTTCTGAAGTCTCAGCGGCCATGAGAGAGGAACATGCAGAGAAGGAGGTCTGGTTTCAGTGATCAGCAGTGGCAGATGGCTGAGTGGCTGGGTTGCGGGATGGCTGAAGGAACTGTAAATGGCAGCTAATGTCTTGTCGAAATACAACTCAAAATCATCCGCATTCAAAGAAGAGGGAAGTAGAGGTAGGGGTGAAGTGAGAAGGGAAATGAAGATGGAGAACAATTTGCAGAGGTAAGAGGGTGACTCCTGGATTTTGCTGTGATAATAGCATACCTCTGCAGATGAGAGAGCCGATGAAAAGCAGGCAGAAGAGTCTGGTAGGCGGAGAGGTCTGCAGGGCTGTTGGATTGATTCCACATTTTTTCCACCACCAGTATTTTGGCTCTGGCGGAACAGAATGTAACAGACAGTCACAGACTGGGGGAAGATGGTCTCACAGGCCTGGAAACAAGAACACCAAGATAGACAGGAGACACCATGCAGCAGAATCAGTTGGCACATACTGTATGAGGATGATCCATTAAACCATGCAATGCAATGGAATGTTACGATGGTAAGAGGCAGCCCCAGGCTGGAGACTGTTGAGACAGTGACTTTTTTTCTTACTTGAAATAACAGATTCACCCTGAATTTATCCCAAAATATTTAAAACATATTACAGGTGAAACTTTGCAAGATTACTCTTGGTTGATTTAAATAATGTAACATACCAACTTTTAACTGTGAATAATTCATGTCTTGCTTAAAATAATTTCTCAGCTAATTTCTGCTTCTCATTTCTCCTCCTTTTTTCCTGGCTAGAGTTTGAAAAAACAAATTTATTTAGTCAAAGTTAAAGAATACATAAAAGCATTTAAGCAACTAAATGTAAGGGAGCCTTGTGTTTCACGCAAGACTCCAGGAGCTGGGTTGGGAGTGGGAGTGCATCTAAACACATTTCCTGGGCCTGTATCAATACCAAATGTTTGCTGAATCACATCTGTCAATTCTGATGCTGTTACCGACATTTCAGGAAGTTTACTTGTGTGTGTGATAGTTAACATTCCCAGATAGCTGTGTCTCCGACAGTTTTTACCAGAAAAACATTCATATAAATGAGAGCACCAGACAGGATCAGTGCAAGAAAGATATTATCCAGTGCAGCAACTTTGAGCTTCTAATGAAAACATTTGTATAATCTATATTTCCAATTATCTTGTCATTTCATGACAAGTCAAGTTCATTAAAGTGGATCCACTGGCTCAGTACAAACAAGCAAATATCAAATATAAGCAAAATTGCACACACTGAATATAACGTAACATATTGATTTGACTGCCTTAGCAGACTGTGCTTAAAGCATCCATATCCACAACTCTGTTAAGGTTTGTTTCTTCAACCTATAGGTAACTGAGCTTTCTCCCTCATTTTTAAGGATGCAAGATGCTCAGTGGGGTGACGTAACCTCATTAATTAATTAGAGAGTTCTATTGGACCAAAATTCCTCAAACTCCTTCCTACACTCAAGAGCTTCACGGCAAAGGCACTTGTAGTCCTATGTTACAGGGGGTTTTACTCGATTTATTTAACCAAGCTATTATGCTGCATAAATGTAGTTCGTTACCACTCATTACCAAATGTAGGTAGTTACCACTCACCCAGGGTCCAGAGGGGCCCAGTTGGTGTGGGCATATGATCCAAACAAAAGCTCAACCAACACGTCTGGGAAGTGAGTGTGAGGGTTGGCTTATTAAACATGAGCCCACAGCAAAGGAACATGATTGACTGAATTCCACTGGGGGTAAGGAGAACTTGATTGACCAATGTGACCTTGTGAACTAGATGACTGTGGCACTTCACTTTTTACAACCACAAGTGAATTTGCAAATTAGGCTTGCTTACTATATTTTATTCATTAGAATCATGTGATTCATGTTCAACCACTAACACCACTGACTGTAAAATATCAAAGCATATTAATTTGTTAACCTGGGAAGCATGGCAACATATTTCATTTTAACACATGAAACTATGCTCCTTAAAGAATGATGATAGAGACATTTCATTTCAAAGCTTCAAACAGCCATGTAAGCCATGTAAGAAAGTGTTTGAGAGTGTAGAGAGAGTGTTCGAGTTGTGTTTAGGAAAAAAAAGAGTTTTACTGGAGTTAAGCAGAAGATTTATAGTGAAGGACAAAGTACAAGCTGTGTGTGTATCCTTTTTATTCTTGGGTTCCACTTTTTCGGGGCACTTTGTATGTACTCTGTAGTGGCGAAGCAGTAAGAGTTCATGTGCTTGATCGCCATTTGTGGATTAGCAGCTAGCTTCACTGGACATTGAGTTTTCTCAGACCATCGCGAGTGATTGAACGGGGTGTGGTAGCGACAAGAAAAATATGCCTGTGCGAAACGGTAACCCTAGACATATATCCTGCCTGGTACATTCCACTTAAGCTCCTTCCTTGTTGTGTATTATTCAGGTGCTCATGGTAGTGGGCCGCAATAATACATGTGTTTAAACATCAGCTTAGTGGGAGGGCTACATAAGTAAACAACAGTTGCGCCAAAAAGGGTAAAGCCTTTTCAGTTTGCTTCAATTGCCATTGATGTTTATTTTTTTATTAGCAGTGGAGTGAGTCCTCAAGTGAAATTTCCAATTACAGGGTATAACCTTTGTGGTGGGAAATTGCTTTCTAAACTCAAGGTTGTTCTACCTGTCATGAAACAAAGAAATATGTGAAGAACAAAAGTCCTGTGGCTGATAAATTGCAACCTTCTTGGTAGTCCCATTCCAATAAAGGTGACACATGGTGCTTTTCCTAAGACCCAGCCTTGGAAATGACATCAGGCTGGGAAGGAGCAGACTCTACAATTGTCTCAGACAGTACATTAAGTTTCTAAGTGGAAAGAAATAAGTGGTAGGTTACAGCTGCTTTGTGGTGAAAGCAATTTTGAAAAAAGCTAATAATTTAACCATAACTGAAACATGATATCAGGTCAAAGATTCCTTTTGTTGTTGCTTAACCGGAGTGCTACGATCTGAAAGGAAATAGGATGGTATTTGGATATGCTGTATTGAAGTGTCAAGGATCTTGAAGTCATTGCATTTGCTGAAGGGAAAAAAATATCAGAATGAACACACCATTGGGTTTAGAAACAGACTGAATTGTTGGGCCCTTTCACTCACAGAATTATAGCCTTCTTTATTGGCTAAAGTGAGAACACCAGGCACGGCTGTTAAATTTGTACTTGAGATTTAGAGAAATATGAAAGTAATACTGGAAAATATACTGCTGTGACCTTGCTGGGGCATTTATTTGTTCTTCTGATGGCCAATTTTATTTTCTGAGGTTTTTGCCTTTTTTTGACAGGACAGAGCTTGTTTCTGAATTAAGTTGCATTTTGAGAATTACCTCCCCCTGCTGCGCATGTGGAATCCCATTGACACCCCTGAGTCCCGCCTGACTCATTCGAATCGGCAGTGTGCTCGCATGGTGTGTGGGGGGGTGCTGCTGTCCTCACCGATTCACCTTGTGATTGTGTGAGCGTTGACTGTTCCTCAGATCTGAAAGTGACACATTCCTCCGGCACACGCCGCCTGCCTCACACCCCTCCCCGCCGCAGGTGGTGGTGGGCCCCGTCTCCCTGACAGACTTCCGTCTCTGCGAGGTGAGAAGTGGAGTATAAATTCACACCGCCTCTCATTTCCAATGGGCCTCCGCACACTTCCTGTCAGGCCTTCATTTACTCCCCCGGTCCCCCGTGCGACATCGTCTCAGAAGCTAATGAAAGATCTGCGGTGAATCGGCGTCCCCGCTGGATGCACGCTCTCTGCTTTTCTTATTTAGAACAGCACCAGCTGTGCTCGGATTGCGCGAGTCGCCGCAAACGCCCAGGGGATCCGATCTTCACCTTGAGTCCTGACTGACAGGTGAGCATTGCTGTCAGAGAGCCCTCTGTTCCGAGACAGCCATGGATTTCCCTGTAGGCCTCTCTGCGCGAAATTAATCTGCCGTCTTTTTATTCAAAAAGCGAATGTCCAGATGTGTGTGGGACTGGTTCCGAGAGAAACAATTACAAAGTGACCCATTTTCATTTGAGGTGATTATTTCTGAAAGGCCAGATCAAGGAATATGGGCACTTTGCAAACATGAGTCCTCTAAGGAAGCTGAGGAAAAATCCATTGCAAACAGCCTTCGTTCTAATGCAATAATTGGTACAAAATTTGTCCAAACTTAAGGTTAACACCTCCACAGTATTGTATGAACTATTTCCTAAAAAATAAATGTGCAGTGACTTTTACTTTAGGTGTTTTGTTTGTGCTGTTCAGGTCATCTAATTAAATGACCTCTGAAGCCATTAGTCTTGTCTAGACAGTATTGTCTATAACCTGTTGCTGTCCACTTAAAATTACCACACAAAATGAAATTAAAATTATAATCGATTTTTGAAGTTGGGTGATTGATAGAGAGTTGCTAAACTTCAAAGTTGCATAGAGGACATTATTTAGAAGGCCATTGACTCCAGGAAGGAATTTTGTTGGTAATTAAACTGCATTCATTGAAAATCAATCACTGAATCATGTTTATTGACATTAATGCTGCCTTGCATGGATGTTTCTTTAAAAATATTGAAAAATGTGGTTGTCTTCAAAAAACAAACAAAAAAACAATGGCACAACATAACATAATCGTACATTGTCTGACTGACATTCCGTACTTTATAAAAGTCAGTACATTATGAGTTCAGCACAAAGTCATTATTTCAGCATCTGCAGACTTTCATTTTCTGACAGCACCTTGCAAAGATTGGTTTAGATGAATATTAGTTTGCACATACACTGGGGTACCTTTTTAACAAATCACAAAACTCACAGACGCTACAAGTTATGCCACAAGGTGGATAGATTGTGATTTACGATAGTACATGAAAAATGCAATTTGCCCTTTCATTGCCTGGCATTTCAAAAAACATATCTTAAAATTGCAATGTTTCTGCTTCAATAGATTTTCATTATTTGACTACACCCCACAAAGTCATCCATGGTTGAAGCAATTATTAGAGTTTGTGCTCAGTCCTGTAATAGTCAGAGACAGAAATTAATTTCGATGCCGGCAAAGAGCATCAAAGAGAATGGTGTTTGCTCATTACATTCCTGTAAAACAGGGGTTGAGAAGAGTCTGCTTTGGCAGAATGCTTTCACAGAACAATACACAGCCCTAGGCAATTTGTACATCTATGCGCTGCAGATTGGAATGATTGGAAGCTATTGGAGATGGAATTACTCTAATTATGATTACTATCTAATATGTGTTCCATTAAATCTTTTCATTGGATTTATCTGTCTGTACACAGTTGTTTATTGTCAGAGGACCATTAAGAGCGTTTCAGCCACTTTCCCCTTTGAGTCTGATGTATAGGACTGGATGCTTTTTTCAATCAAGATTTTCAAGGTAATGCACTGTAATATACCGTATCTGCGAATGTCTTCAGTCTTTCAACCAGTCAGATACCTTTCACAGAGATACTCTCTATTCTCATTTCTTTCTTAGAATAGAAGTACAATAGAAGGCTTCTTTTCTGCTATTCTTTCAGGGCAAAGCATGGATGGTATGACTGATGGAACTATAAATGTTTGTGTTTATTAAATACGTTATACATTTGAGGATTTGGTAATATATCGTAGAGTAAGTTAAGTGTATAGCAGTACAGTTACACTGTGTCTAATTTGGTAACACAAGTGTAACTGCATGCTATTACACATCAAGTACACTGTAATTGCTATTAATAGAGTTCAGCAAGTTATGTACTAGAAAAAAAATATTCAACAAGACTGTAACTACATGCCATTACACAGGAACTGCAGTATAATTGTTAGTTACAGTGTAACTACACCAGAATAATGCATAGACAAAAATGACTTTTCCAAAATGAGACTACCGTGTTTTGATCACATGTGTTTAGTTATATGTGAGTCTTAACACCGAGTCTCTTCAATACAACAGTATCCAACAGAAAATGAAGTGGAAAAATCTAAAAATATTCAATATTTGATTGGTTTTTACAATAAAAATTGAGCCCGTTTTACATGGGTTGCTGCTTCATTGCATCTTAATGGCTCTGCCCGCATCTATTGAACCTTAGTGAGTCGGTGCTATTAATGCAGCAATTCAGACATCATTTTACACCACTTTATGCTACTCTATGCTGCTCAACGTTTGCAAAAATATAGTGGACTGTTCCTACTTAGATGTAAAGTAAATATGCATTCAACAGCTCTGACAGCTGTCCAGAGACAATGGCCTACATCCTTGTAATAATAAAAAGGACAATATAATTGAAAATGCATTCAAAAAACTAACAAACCTTCCAGAATGTTTTACAAGGATGTCACGCAAATGCATAAAGAGCATGCAGTGAGGTGCAGCGAAGCATCCATTCTACAAGAAACTGAAATTCCCATGATGCACAAGTACTGAAATAAAACAGCCCAATCAGCTTCAACAGTTGCAGAAAAACATATCTTTCTAAGGCTATAGGGTCTATGAATACAAATTTTATTCATGTAGTTATTTTTGCTTATATTCTGTCCCTTGCTCCACAAGGTCTATGATTCAGCCACCATCTCTATCCACACATTGGCTAGACTGGCACAATGTGCCTCTCTGGCCTCGTTTAGCCTGCTGTATATGGCAGAGAGAAATGTATATACTGTAACCCAGAGATAATGTTTTCATGGCTACAACAGACTGCTTTTCACAATTCATTTTAGATGTAGAATCTAACCTTTTTACTGTGTCACAACATACATGATGCACCATAATCTTGGTGTCTTGGTATCATTCACAATTTGACATTTTTTTAAAGGTGAGTCACAGTAACATATTATTATGTTGCACCTCTCTGGTAAGACATAAGAGGAAACATCGGCTTATTTTGTTTCTTTCTCTTTTCTCTCTCTCTTGCTCTCTTTCTTCCCCACACCCACTCAGATCGCTGGCCCAGTTCTGAGTCTCAGTGGTAATGGTGCCTGGGGGAAGTGGCAGAAACCCACTCAACTCTTTCACCAGACAGCCTTCGTCTCCCACCACCATTAAATATTCCATTGTTCCCTCACCTTACGGTTGCATCTTTCAGCATGATTAATGCCATCGTTTTCTTGGAAAAAATAACACAATTAGGCGGGTTAAAATGCAATCTGATGAAAACGCCAAATGCTGCTTACCTTGTTTCATACCTTGTTGAAAATTTGAGGAGGACAGAAATGACCAACTACATAAATGCAGACTTTTTTGTCTTGCATAAGGTGATACTGAATATACAGAGATTTTTTCCAAAATGATTCATGTAACAGTGTGGAAAAAATATCAATGGGCCAAAAACAACTTTTTGAACAACTCCTTGAATTCATTACCAAATAATCCAATAATCCATTAATTAAAGAATAATAAAAAAAAAAGAGTATGATACCTTCCATTTACCTTCCATTGCGGTTGCTTATTGATGTGTGATTGAAATGAGAGGTTTTTGGTAGTACTTAATATTGTGTGGTTGTAATGATTAGTGTGTTTGTTGTAATTACTATTATTTGCTTGTAATAATATGGGTATTTTTGGTGAGATGTTTTTGGTTGTGGTTATTGGTGTGTGGCTGGTTCTTTGGTTTTAATTTGTATTGTGTGGTTGTAATGATTTGTGTGGTTGTAGCAAGATTGTTTTGTTGTAGTGATTGGTAGTTGCAGTGAGTATTGTGAATGGTTTTAAAACCAGTAATGCTCCAAAAAAGGCAATTCAAAGCATAAAGTGGCAAGATTTCAATGTGGAAGGCTCGGAGAGATGAAGGAGACGCACAATTTTGTTATGCCCCAGTGATAGCAGCGGCCGCAGAAATGAAAATTAAATGAGTATCGCCTGCAGGGGCAGCTCAATACATATTTACAGTAGAGTCAGTAGAGACTCACCTATCGACTTACAGCAGCAGTCACCCTGATCAGAGAGCTATGATGAAGTGTGTGGAGCTGACCTGAACGACCTGAAGAAGATCAGAAGGCTCGCGATAGCTCTGCTTTAAAGTTGAGTGAAAAGTCAGGCATAGGTGAATCTGATACTTGCATCCTTGTTGTTCCTGCTCTCTCATCCCTTCCCTCTCATCCTCCTCTCTCACTCTGTTCAGCAAGTGATTCTCAGGGCGTTTGAGAATTCGGGAAAAATGAACAGGAGCATAGGACTCAAAATGCAGGATCAAGCGGCAATCTGCGGTCTTCCGTCACAAACTACAGAAGTCTTTGTTGTGGGAGGTTAGTATCTGCGTGGAGGAGGGTGAGCATGACCTTCTATGTAAAATATAACAGTCCTTTGTGTGTGTGTGTGTGTGTGTGTGTTTGTTTATACCCCATCCCATGACACCACACACACAAAAAACATCCTTTCCTGCTATACAGAGGCTTTAACAGAACACTTATAAACTGCATGTCAGGGAGGTTATGATGATACGAACACAGCAGTGAGAATTATTTATGGCAGTGCTTAAATAGCCCCGTGGCCCAGCCTCTGCCCCAGACTCCTGGCACCTTGGAGTGGCCGCTGAGTGGCCCCTGGGGGTGGCCTTCGGCCTGCGACTCGCTGGCTCTGCGACAGGCGCTGAAATACAAATGAAAGGGAGATGAAACAGAATTAAGAGGGACCCCAGGCATCAGCGCTCCATAGGTGACAAAAGAAGAAAAAACACCTGGAACCAAAATGGGTGCATGGGTTACAGTTTGAACATTGTAGTCACTGTTCAGCAGAATAACAGATACATTAGATATTAGGAATAATAATTACTATTCTCTCTTATGTTATTATGATTCTGTAGGCTGGGTTAGCAATATTTGGAGATGTAAAATCTTCAGTTCTCTTTGACAAATAAATGTAATGAAGTCGGGTTGGTACTTCTGTCACTGCAGCTGAAAGTTTTGTTTTATTATAGCCGATCCCCCTTCACAAACGTCACACCGCGGATACAAATTTAATCTTTGTTTGCTTATCTGTAATTGTTAAAGAGCAGAAATGTGTTTTTTAGACTGGCATTAAACACATAGTGAGGCCAGAGGGGCAGGACCCAGCAGTCGCCTGCCTTACTGTGCTTTTGATCCTTAACACTTTTTGTTTGCCAACTTTTTTCTCTCTTGGGCCTCTATTCTATCTAACTGCAATGCACTTTGCCATTACATTTATTTCCTGTGGGACATCATTGTTAATTTCAGCAGCTTGTGAATTCATAATGCAGAGCAACAACAAAAGGTAACACAATTAAATTGGCACCTCGTAGTTAGGGAAATAGTACACTGCAGACTACATTCCTGTAGTCTCATTCTTCTTCTAATGTTATTACTCACAATGAGCCTCATCAATACATCTGGGTCAGTGCTTGGAGTGAAATTAAATTAACAAGAAATGACTTCATGAGGAATGTATTTTTCTGTGTTTCTCTCATTTCCCCCAGGTCATTCACAAACTCGACAGGTTTACAAGGTGAAAGCATCATTATTTTTTCTCATGGTGGCGGAAAAAGGGAAGGGAGTGATTTAAGCAAATGTATCATTAAAGCGTGTATGTGTGAGAGAAGACTGATGATGCAATTTTCCTGAAGGCCTTCATTTGGTTTGCTCCATTATTTTATTAGAACTTCTCAGCCTCAATACTGAGAGCCAGCATGGCACTAATTTAACAGGTAACTGAAATGCAGGAAAAATGAACAAAATTAACACAAATGATCACTAAAAATCTAAACGATTCAAATTTCTTCTTTATATACTTGTCCTTAAATATCAGTTTCAATTTTTAACCTACCTTTCAACAGTATTTATTTGCCATGGCTTTTCCAATGAAGTCCTCACCAGATAACTGATGGTCAGACTTCATTCTCTCCTCATCAAATAATCAATAGAGAAATATATTGCATTGATTTACTCTCATTACAAGTGTGCATGGTAAAATTTATTCTGCAAAAGAACTGTCGGAATTCCTACTTTGTGTGGTATCTACGGGTGTTCAAGGCAGGACTCATAAATCTAGAGTTCATATAATTTGGAGATTTCGTTTAACTTTGTTATTTTTTTATTAGTAATTTATTATTTTCACATTTATTATGCAATTACACTCATTAAGTTACCACTCCTTGTTTTTCTGCTTTTGAAGCATGTACAAACATTCAGTTAGATAGTACCAATGCAATCTCATTTTAAGAGGATTTGCAGGATATGTTATTCTCAAGGTTTGTTTCTGATTAGGTTACCTAACATGGATCAGAGGTACGGATTTTGTTCACGCAGACGATCACAGAGAGGCTACTGGTCGAGAAATAGCCCAACAGACACCATATGAAGACATTCCTGTTCAATAAACTCTTGACTTTTTGTATCCTTGAGGCGTCGTGACCCTTTATTGCTCTCCTTTCATTTTTCTCTCAGAAGCAATACAGCCCAAGGTACATCTTACAGAAGCAATCTGCGAGGCAAGGTGCTGCAATTTATGTGTTTGAATATCATTAGGAGGAGTGTGTGTTCATTTCCCTGCCCCCTCCACTGAGAGAAAAGGGAGAATAAACATGCTTTGATACTTATTGTGAGGTTGCTAATGTCTCCTGCTTCCCACAACCATGCTAACAAACCCCACACAACTCAAAGAGCAGGCAATGACTGCAGATGACGTTGGTGCTGAACGAGCTGTGGCTCCTTGGAATGAAATTGAACCCCAGGCCATGGGGACCATGCAAGTCAAAGGAAAAGTACAAAGACAAACAACCACAGGTGAGCAACAGCTCCTTTTCCAATTAGAGCAGTGTCCAGATTGTGTCATGGCCTAGCCATGGGCCATTCATAAATTAGTTGTTAGAGGTGTGGAAGAATTTACTGGGTGAGATCAGCAAGGAGATGAACCAAAAAATAATGGGAAGGTGAATTAAACAAAGGAGTGTAGATAAAAAGAGCTATATAAAGCCATTTTTTGGCTGGTCTGTCTTCAGACAACTGAGAAAAATACATCAATCCTGCGGAGAAGCCACCAGCTTCACTCTTTCACATTGTGCCTTAACAGAAGAGAATGAACTGATCCCTTTGTCATTCTTGAGGATAAGGTGTTTTGTGTAAAAAATCAGTGACCTAAAAAGTAAAATTTAAATAAGGAAGAAAACAGAAGAGTGAGCATCAGCATACATGGCAGCAGTGTGGTATAGCAGTATGGAGCAGCAGTGTGGTATAGCAGTATGGAGCAGCAGTGTGGTGTAGCAGTAAGGAGCAGCAGTGTGCTGTAGCAGTAAGGGGGAGCAGTGTGGTGTAGCAGTAAGGAGCAGCAGTGTGGTGTAGCACTATGGAGCAGCAGTGTGGTGTAGCGGTAAGGAGCAGCAGTGTGGTGTAGCAGTAAGGGGGAGCAGTGTGGTGTAGCAGTAAGGAAGAGCAGTGTGGTGTAGCAGTATGGAGCAGCTGTGTGTTGTAGTAGTAAGGGGGAGCAGTGTGGTGTAGCAGTAAGGAAGAGCAGTGTGCTGTAGCAGTATGGAGCAGCTGTGTGTTGTAGCAGTAAGGGGGAGCAGTGTGGTGTAGCAGTAAGGAGGAGCAGTGTGCTGTAGCGGTAAGGAGCAGCAGTGTGGTATAGCAGTAAAGAGCAGCAGTGTGGTGCAGCGGTATGGAGCAGCAGTGTGGTATAGCAGTAAGGAGCAGCAGTGTGGTGTAGCAGTAAGGAGCAGCAGTGTGGTGTAGCACTATGGAGCAGCAGTGTGGTGTAGCAGTATGGAGCAGCAGTGTGCTGTAGCAGTAAGGGGGAGCAGTGTGGTGTAGCGGTATGGAGCAGCAGTGTGGTGTAGCAGTAAGGGGGAGCAGTGTGGTGTAGCAGTAAGGAAGAGCAGTGTGGTGTAGCAGTATGGAGCAGCTGTGTGTTGTAGTAGTAAGGGGGAGCAGTGTGGTGTAGCAGTAAGGAGGAGCAGTGTGCTGTAGCAGTATGGAGCAGCTGTGTGTTGTAGCAGTAAGGGGGAGCAGTGTGGTGTAGCAGTAAGGAGGAGCAGTGTGCTGTAGCAGTATGGAGCAGCTGTGTGTTGTAGCAGTAAGAGGGAGCAGCTGTGTGTTGTAGCAGTAAGGGGGAACAGTGTGGTGTAGCAGTAAGGGGGAGCAGCTGTGTGTTGTAGCAGTAAGGGGGAGCAGTGTGTTGTAGCAGTAGGGAGGAGCAGTGTGGTGTAGCAGTAAGGAGGAGCAGTGTGTTGTAGCAGTAGGGAGGAGAAGTGTGGTGTAGCAGTAAGGAGCAGCTGTGTGTTGCAGCACTAAGGAAGAGCAGTGTGGTGTAGCGGTAAGGAGCAGCTGTGCGTTGTAGCAGTAAGGGGGAGCAGTGTGTTGTAGCAGTAAGGAGCAGCTGTGTGTTGTAGCACTAAGGAGGAGCAGTGTGGTGTAGTGGTGAGGAGCTGGGCAACCCCTAGGATGGGGGTTAGATTCCCAGATGGGCCACTGCTGTTGTACCTCTGGGCAAGGTGTCCTGATGTATAAATGGAGAATATGTAAGAGTGGCACACTCTCTCAGTCCTTCTGGATAATATCATCTGATTAGCAAAACACAATCACTGAAAATAACATGGATCAGCGTGGTTCAGTTCAAGGCCTTACCAGCATTACCTACTGTACAAACATGATGAAGGCAAAGGATATTTGCTGTGTTGCCCTGTGATTGTGTGAGTAAACCAATGCTGATGTGCATTCTTTTGGAGTTGATGCAGGTCCTGTTTGCCTTTTGATAGCAACAAGAGGCAACCTGTTCTGGTTGTCTCGAAAGAAGTCACATGAGGTCATATACTATTTACTTTTGCTTTTCAATTGTGCCTGTCTTCTGTCTTGTTGCTCCTATTTCAATTACAGGGAATTGGTTATAAAACTGTGTGAAAAACTGTACCTGTAAATATTCCTATAAAGATTTACTCCAAGGAACGCAAAATAGAGGCACAAAACAAGTGCACACATTGCTATGAATGCAATTATGATTTCAGAGGCCAGCAGAATCTACATTTCAAAGAAACAAACCAAGGAGACAAACAACATGACAAAAAAGAAGATGATAAGCTGTAAACAACTATGGGAAAACACTCTCACAGCTGGGCACACAAACACAGGCCCTTGGGCTCAGGCTCTGGACCAATGAATCCAGCAGTGTTTCTATCAGTGAAAAAAGCAGGCCTGGATGGCCCCAGAGACTGCAGGCCCTCCCCTGGAGGCACCAAACATTCCACACACCATGGGTCAAGATGGACTTACTGCCACGCATACACAATTAAAGTTACTTTGACTTTCGGTTATAAAACGCTTTTATACAGAGTAGCTCATGTAGCTTACAATTTTTAACATGTTATCCATGTGTAACACTAGATATTTACTGAGGCAAGTGAGGTTAAATACCTAGCCCACAGGTGCACCTGTTGTTGGAATTGAACTGGCAACCTTTGTGGTACAAAGCCTATTGCAAGCCTATGGTGCAGTCCATTGACCAGTAACCATAAGGCCAAAAGCAAAACAACAACAACAAAAATAATAGTAATAGTAATAATAATACGGTTTGTGTAACACCCTTCTGACACAAATATAATAAGAACAATACTAATAACATAATTGAAACAGTAACCATGGGAAGAAGGTACACTCAGAAATGGTATTGGCTTAAACAATGTATGCACAGGTCAGTCACTAAAACTCAAAGAAATTGAAATTTCTTATAAGAACAACAGTGTTACTTATGTTACTCATAAAGTTTCTAAAACAAAATAAACAGGTAATCAGTAGGGAAATAAAGCTATAATGCATGCTCTTGTACACGATGTAACCGCAGAGAACACAGATGGAGGCATGGCCACAGCCTACACAGAAGCAACTCAACAGAGTAGACTTTGTTTTACCTCAGAAATCCAAAAAAACAAGTTGTTACAAACACACTATTTATTAGCAACCACATATAGTGGGCTTACTCCATTGATACAGAGATGAGGTATACACTGCAAATCTGTTCAGTTCAGAGTTAAATGCCAATCAGATAGTACAGGTCTAAGCTGGACTAAATTGGATATTGTGGACTTTGAGAGAGACATTAGGGAAAAATTCATGTTGTCCTAAACTTTTTCTGTGAACTGGACAGGTTCATTGGCTGTTTTTGCAGAATCCTAGAAAACTGGCTCTTGAAATGAGGTAAGGGGTGTCTCTTACAGTGAAGAAATGACTGTTATAATGGTGTGGTTGGCAGACATTTGAAATCACAATAGGTATGTACAATAGGTATGTCCCATTGTATGGAGTCTTCCAAACGTGCCTACACCTGGCGTGAAGTGAAAATGAATCAGATGAGCGCTGGAAAAAAAGATTCTTTTTTTTTTTCCTGTTTTCTTTTGCCGGCTCTTCTAGGAGAGGCTCGATGAAAAGAATCATTCAAAAAGAACAAATTGTTTCTGAACAGAACACCACCGGTGTCCATTTTCCCCTTTATGTTTTGTCAGTGTATCAGATTCTCCTCTGCTGTCTTCATTCGTTACAGGTTCCCACTTCTGAGAGAATGTAAACCACACAACACAAGACTGCCGACATGTACATAAGCAGGAATTCAGCAACACACAGACAGGAATTACCTAACATAAACAAGTCATTTTCTATTAATTTTGCTACATTTCTTCTACTTATCTGCAAATCATAGATCACTATGGGACAAAAACAAGTACAAATAGAGCAAACTGATGCACTCGCAAAAACACACAAACACGCTCATACAAATGTACACTCTTATGCACCCATATGCACACATGCCCACACACAGTCACACACACACACGCACACACAGGAGGAGCACACAGGCGTGGATATACCCACTCACTCACGTACACACACACACACACATACACACACATAATGTGTGGTACTGCAGGGAGTTTATTAATTATTTCACATGGTGTTGGCACATTATGTACCTGGCTTGATGCCATGCCATCAGATGCTGTGAAAAACCTGCCATTTAGGAGTGAAGTGCTGTGAGTGCAGCTGCAGGCTTAACTGCTGATGTTAGTGGTCATCCTAAGACACTGTGAAGGAGAGCCTTCACCTCCACAGAAACTGTATGCGTGTTAAATGCTAGTTTGTGTTAATCATTAAAATGTTAAATGTTCAAGAGCCCTTCTACTGAATTCAAACCTACCAGTAGCAGATCACATTTCATCAACTTGATCCAAACCTGCTAAGTGTTAATTGTTTGCCTATTTGTCATTGTAATCGTCTGATATGCATGTGAAGCCAGCCATTGGTTAATTGACCACACCTGCCTAATCAGAGGCACATTAAATACAGGTGTGTGGGTGCTGCTCAGAGACTCTTGCATTACAAAATAAATTGATTTTTTTGTTTTAAGTTTGTTCCTCCTGTTCTCTTTCAGGTGAGAAGCATTGGCCAGTTTCCTCACAGGCATTTTAAATGACCCTGAGTTCACAATGTTTCAATACTTACGAACTGAAATAGTAAGACTGTTTGGATAGGTCCTTAGTGATATTATTTGAGGTTATTACATTGCAGTAAATCTTAATTTGCTGTGTTCGTGCTACATCAGGCAGCTAAGTTTTGAACAGACCGTCACTGATTGAGAGAAACGCACACGCACACACACGGACGCACACAGGTATTGCTGCTGTCTGCTTGGCAGTGGCAGAGCCTTCTTGTTTCTCTCCTTGGATCCAGTTCACAGACACTGTGATGTTATTTCCTCTCTGAGAGTTATTTCGAGTTGGGACCTGATAGCTAAGGCTATCTTTATCCCATGGAGTTTGCAGTATTGATTGAGTGGTCAGTGGATGGGGGCATGACAAAGTGCTTACCTTGATCCAGTAATCAATAACACAAGGGGTGTGGAAGCTTGGTCAAATGCACAGTGAAAATAATACGTGTTCATTCTCTTCTCTTTCCGTTTTCCACTATCACTTATGTATCATGTGTCGTTGCCATTATAGTCTGGCTGAGGTCACAATAAATGGGGACAAAAAGAGATGCTTCACATGTCCAAAAAAAGCATATTAGATCAGTGTTTTCCACATTCCACATCCTTTAATGTTCCTTTTAATGAAAAGCACTATATGCAGTTTCAAAGGTGTGGTATGGGAACAGAAATGTGTGAGGGTGTGCTTGGGTATGTGCGTGTGACCTGTGTTGTGTCCTGTGTTTGACCCTGGATTTGGAAACGTGTTTTAATTAACATTCATTGCACAGATGCAGGCCCAATTTTAGTGCGGTAACAGGCACAGTGTAAATGGTACTGCATGTGACAATATGAGTGGCATAGCATAGTAAAATCCATTATTTTCCACAAAATCTCATCTTCAGGCAGTAATTCTCAACATATCAAATATACAATGCCTTTGAAATGATGCGATTGGGGCTGTGGAGAATGGAGATACTTGTTTGTCAGTTTTGAAGGCAATTTTGATGACTAACTTTTCAAAAGGGAACACCTCACACACAAGCAAAGCAATGATAGAAACCAGGTAGAGAATTGATTGGTGTAGAAGAGGTTTGAGTGAGAAAGGAAACAGAGGTGGAGGGGTGACAGGCTGAGATGGGGGGTGGGGAAGTAAAGGCTAAATAAAGGTTATAAATGGCACATCCTTTTTGCTGCTAGCATTTTAATTGAATGGCAGTAATAATTAATGGCTTGATGATTGCGACCGTGATAGAGAGTGCAGGTTGTGGGTCCCAGTTAAGAATGTTCAGGCAGATACCACAAAGCCATTTCCTTATATATAACAAATATGAGTCCCATAAATGAAGGCTTTTCAGCAGGTTGATTTTATGTCTTATCTGCACATATGAAATCAGTCTCACTTACAAATTTATCTGTAATGTGTACATATAATATATATATCATCTGCTTTTTTATTGTTGAATATATATGCAGAGAATATTCTATAATCATAATAGTTTGAGCTTACAGTGATAGTATATATGTTCAACGTTATGTTTTCTATTAGAAGCTCCTTGTGGGAAGAGCAATATAGTATTCACACTAATTATAACATTTAACTGTCATCTGTGACTGTATCAAGAGACCATCAATGTCAGTTCATTATTAAAAGTTTCCAGAGCATGAGAAATTTTCCAGCTCAACATGTCAGAGCCTTAATGAGAGACTGTTCCCTTTGTCTGGTGAAATGCACTGTGTGACCTTGCTCTTACGGGATGTCCATACCCAATGTGGGGGTGCAGCCGGGGCAAGAACAAGAATTTCAAGCAGTGAAAGGACCATTGGGTCATGCACCAATACTGGCCCAATCACAAGGTCCTGTGCTTTCTGTGGGGTAGTGGAGGGGGGGAGCCCGATTTGTTCCGCCTGCCTCTGATTGATCGGCTCTATTAGGCAGGTATCTGAACGCCCTCAGGTGGGCCGACCTCACGGTGGCTGGCCCTGCTCACCAGAGATGTTACGGGACCAATTCAATCTCAGGCCCTATTGGCTCGTATCCAGCTTCGCTCTCTGCACAATCTCTTAGTCTTGAGTGGCAAAACAAATCAGGGTAATGTGCTGAAACCACACGCTGTGCTCGCATGAAGCACGTTTTGCAGTTTGTCATTTTCATTGCTCTTCTACCAGAGGTGTGGCCTCTCCTCTGGAAGAGTTTTAAACGCTAAACACTATTCGACAAGGAGATGATATCTTGGCGAGTGCTTTGTGTGCTTGCTTGTTTGTCTTACCATTAAAGGGTTTTTCACATCCATTTGTTGCGCTGGAGAGCTTTAGCTTATCCTACCTCTGACAGGTGAAGCACATTCTCTGGATTAGACACGTCATAATGGAATCAAAGACATAATATATTCAGAGAGTGGATGACGCATGCTCTCCTGCTTTAATTTCCTGCCTATTTACATGATCTGCTACTGTTTTTGAAACAGGACTGCTGAAGCAGCACATTGCAGATTTAGCTGTCTGTGTGGATTTTTCTTACAGGCATTGTTAGACGGGAATGGCTTTTTAGCCCTTTGAAGTTTGCATTTCTTTGCAACGTTGGACAGCTGTATGGACCTCCACACTTCATATTCTAGGTGACACGCATTGCATCAGTACTCACACATAAGGCACTGTGACAGATCCCAGCTGAAATCTGCCTGTCTGTAACTTTACCTAACAAATGACTTGTACCTAAATATAAACCCCTTGTACCTTATTACAGATACACAGAAACTCCAAAACATCAGCCCTTTAACTGGTAAAGTTCTATTACTAGCTGAGCCTTCTCAAGTGAGTTAGCATGGTATGTGCTAGTCTTGCAGCTTTGAACAATTTCTCAAGTGGATTTTGTTGTTGTCTAAAATAGCATAAATTTATGCACACAAAACAAGATGTAGATCTAAACCCGAATTTCTATGTTATAAATAAACAATACCTACCTAACTTAAAAGGAAATGATACTGGCATTAACAAGCAGGACTAACATATCAATAAAGAACTTGACCCATATTATAATATGACTATGATAGCAAGCTAGCTAGCACTGTGTTTTCTAGTGTAGGTCATAACCCAGGAAAGGCAGAACTATGCCAAACTGTTAACTTCAATCAATCAAAAACATTTGGAGTTAAAGGACTGTCATATTAATGTATTTTTAGCTGAGCACTCATGCATTAACCTTGTAGACCTGTGTTTTCTGTGCCCATATTTGATTCCAGTTTTTTTGTGCCAACTGAGCCTGAATCACTACGGCCCTGATTCAATCTGACTGCAATAAACTTTAATGATGATGATTTCAAGCAGACGTTACTCTCTCTCCAGTGTAATACTTTGACTGGGTTTCATTCATTTCAATGATTGCCACATACATTAATGTTACACAAGTGTAAAAAAAATGAGTGCCGTTTGTTACAGACTCAAGAGACAAAGGCTATGATAGTAGACCACTTTTGTGCACCCAGTTATGAGAACTTCCTGTGAAAAGACCTTTCTTCTGGTTAAATACAGCTACACAACATAAAACAATTCTCAGGAAACTGAAAAATGGTAGAAATAGTCATAAATAATAACAATATGTTACATGTTTGTAATTACATAACAATTGCTTGTAATAACTTAAATTGTTTCCTATTGTTTTATCCTATGTAATTAAGGTCACCATAACATTTGGTGATACTTTAATACCTAGGTAGTTACTCTGTTAAAATGTGTGTTAAAATGTGTGGGGTAAAGTGTAGTCAATTCAAAATGTTATCAAATATACTTTGCAATGGTGTGTATATTTTATCAAATAGGAATGTTATGCAGTAGACACTGATGAATCAGTCTTCCCACAGGTCTTTCCACTCCTGGAGAAGATGCACACACCCCTCCAGAACCAGGCCCTGCAGACACCGGCTTCTCTAAGGAGCAATCAATAAGCTCCAGCTTTCGGGGTTCAACAGGGCTGTTTTCATTTTGAGTAGGTGTCACGTCACTATGGTCCTTTTATTTGATATTCACATCTGCAGTGGCAGTGGGCAGTAGCAGTGGGGAATTTCATATGCATTATGCAGGGAGTTGTAGTATTTTTTCCCACAGTCTTGTACTACATTACAGATGACATATCTGTTACTGTGTAAGCACACACACACACACACACACACACACACACACACACACACACACACACACACACACACACACACACACACACACACACACACACACAATACTACTGCCCTCATTGCATCTTCCTGAGATCTGTGCTGTCGCTAGGTCTTCACCTACCCACCGGTAATGTAAAACAAACATTATGTGTATTTATTGAGCAGCTGGTAATTGCATCCTTATAAGTAATTAAAACAGGGCAATTTATCGACTACAAACAACTAACTACGCATGAGAAAGATTTATCTTTTTTTCTGGTAAACAGATATTATCAGTCATTATGCAGCCCCTTAATTTCAATTCCAGTTCCCAATTTCCAGTTTGACTACCCTTTTGTTCATGCATATCTTATCACTGTCCACATTGAAAAACTTAATCAATACAATTTTGCATTTGCCATAGGCTGTTACTGAATAATTCCCAGAAAACAATGGGACATAATGGATCATCTGCAATGTGCCAAAGTAGAGGAAAAAAATGATTCTCTATGAATTGCACGTCATAATGCGGTGACTTCAAGTTAACCTCTTTAAGATTTATTAATCAAAAATTTTGCTTATAGATTTTTCTTCATCAGAAGAAAACAGTATGCATTCTGATGTACTTTCTATGCTTTCTAGATATATTTCATCCAGGAATCTACTGTGGTAGACCCTGTAACAGTACATCTCAGTCTGTTGGTATTGCTCTTTTTTCCAGCATAGCTGCACATTCGTGGTTCATGTATTTTCCCTGGACTGTTTGGGCTGTTGGCCACGAATAAACCACTGCTTTTTCAGACGTATGCTCTGTGAAGAAAGCTGTTAGAGGTTTCCCTGACATTTCTTCAGACTTAAGGTTTCCTTAACATTGTTTCCTGCATCAGGCTTCCTCCAACAGACCTCCAGAGAACCCCTTTAAAAGTGCCACTGGAAATGGAGCAGCCAACCAACAAAAGCCAGAACACAAAAATAAAGAGAAAATAAAACTTTGATTCAGAGGGGAATTACACCACAAGATTCATTGGCTCATTTTCCCCTCTAACTGTGCTGAGATGTTTTGGTTTTTCTTCTTCTAGAAAATACAGAAATTAAAAAAAGACACAGGCTGGTAGAAAAAGGACATTACAAAAGAATTTGTCTTCTTCTCCTGGCCTAATGACTGTGAATGCTAGAGCACCAAATGTATTTTGTCTCAGTCTTTTCATTCTGTTGACATTTCTGCCCACTGTAAGAATGCTTGTATTTACACAGAATTTGAGAATTTGGGCACTAAAACTCAGATTGATAACATTGAACATAGACTGAGCCATAAACCCATAGTATGTGCATTTGGGGTCTCCCTTGTGTTCAGGATGTGTGTTCAGGATGCCCCAGTAGCTCCAGTGTATCAAACATCTGCAAAAATTCTCATATGTTTGTAGAAACATGACAGTGTGCATGCGTGAGCATGCAATTTGCATAGTCTCCCTGTATATGATTTGTGATTAAGACAAATAAGCAAGTCTAAATTTTAGCATTTAATATGATGATTAATATGATTTGAATGGCTCTGGCTAGATCTTTGATAAGTTTGCTTGCTGAATAAAACAAGCAATCTGTTTTTGGCTGTATGGTTGTATAGAAGTTCACTACAATATTTCAATTTGTCTATGATAATAAGAAAATGGTAGCTTGGTGCAAAGTTTGTTAGGTAATGTTAGTTATCTAATGCCAAACTTTCCCTTATTAGTAGCCTGTTAGTAGCACTGGCTAGTTAGCCTACCTATTCTAGCTAGCTATCTAGCGAATAGTATGCATGTAATGTTACATGAAATCCTGCTTAAGTGAACGTTGGCTTGCTAGCTAATTTGCCCACTAGCTTGCTAGTTTGTTGCTGACTGTTGTTTGCTATTAAAGATACAATACACTCAACGGTGCGCATTATCACAATTATTGGCCAATAATCTAATGCACGTCAATACTGCTTTTATAAAACTGATCCATGAGGTCATTTTAAATTGCCATAAAATGCTTAAATGTCATGTTTGTAATGTTAGTCTGTGAATTGGGCTGTTGCATTTACCTGTGCTTGCTTTTCAAATTCATGTAACATAGTTGGTGCTAGGCTAGCATACAAGAATGATGGGATTTATCTTGTTGTTGTTAGCTAGCACAGCTATCTAAGAATAGATATTCATAGCAAGAGAGAAATTAATTGATGTTATAGACTGCACGTCTAAAATGAGCATCAGTGTTGCTTGCATTACTAATGGCATTTGCTATTGAAGCTTAATAGTTTAGCAGTTTTCTAAATACTTAATATTTTAGTCATTAAAAGTGGCAAGCAAAAGGACACCTCTGGAACACCAGTGGAAATCACATGAGTTGAATTATAATTAACCTCTGCCAGCATCATAGCAAGCTTCGAATATAAGATAAATACAGAAAAAGAGAATGTAAGTGAACAGTCAATATATGGACATGTAAGAGTGCTGTGTGTTGCTGCTTGGTTTTTGACAATTTTTAGAAACTAATTTGTTTTTTTTTTTTGGGAGGGGTGGTGGGGCTGGGGTGTGCTAGCTTGGATGTGGTGGTCAGTCTGGGGTGAGGGGGGGTGGGGGTATAAGAGGGGGTTGTGTGTCACTTTCAGACTGGTGGTGGCAGCCCTGGTTGATGGTACAGCTTACTGCAGTTCACCAGAGTAAGATAACGAAGGCTGATTGTTTGAAGGGGTTTGATTACAAAAGAGTAGGCATACTCCTGCGATCTGTCCAGACTAGCAATATTTCAATTTCTATTTTGTGATCCCCCCCACCCAAAAAAAGGAATGCCAATTTTTAATCATAGTGATTAATTGCCTCTCAGTGATTAAATGTGCCATGTGTTGAGTCCTTGGTGATGACTGACTGGAGACGTGTGACTGCATGAAAAGTCTCAGGCTTACATTTACATTTTACATAAGTCATTTAGCGGACACTCTTATCCACACTGACTAACAAGGTGCATACAGAAATCTTAGGCTATGAGCAATCACAGGCTTAGTTTATGTTTCACCTATCTGTCACTAAACCCAATGCCTGCAACCTTCTGAATGACATCCCGGGCAGGAGCAAGGACTGAATGCTTTTTAAATAGATGTACGGCTTTAATTGGTCTGTCTGTGACCTGACACTGTGAAAGCCTACACAAGGCTAAACATATTTCAAAAGGTGGACAGCCATCTGCAGCATAATGTTTAATTTATATTTCAGTGACACCAACTCCCATTCAATCCAACAAAATTGCCAGAAAGTCACACAGCTGAAGTAGAAAAGTAGTGCAAAAAAAGTACAGAAGTACAAAAAACCAAAACTGAAAGAATGCAGTGTCAGTCCTCGATCACAGCCACCGAACTCCTTGGTTTAACAAATGAAAGCTCAGTCTTGCGAATAAAAGTTTCGTTTCCAGTATTTCTGCATGTTAAAAAAAGAGGTTTTGATGGCATGCTGAGAAGAGTTGCGTGCAGCTCAGCAAGAATCACACAAAGCCAGTGACACCTGCAGGGCGACTGGCTGTCAGTGTGCGTACTCTGGCATGCGGAAGCACTCAGCTGAGCACTGCCCGGTCCTGACGCCAAACCTACACCGCTAGTTGGAACTGCCTGCAGGACAACACTGTCAAATTCCCGACCGAGCAGCAGTGGGAAAGCCAAAGGATTTGAGCTATATTGGAACCGATAGCAAAAACCTCAAAATAATTGCACCTGCAAATGTCATTTATGAGTTTTTAACCACAAAGTTCAATCGCTCAGGTGCTCAGGTGGCCATGGCTGATGCAGACTATGTTTAATAATGGTGGCTATAGATGGCCACTGAAGGGATACGCTCTGGCTCTGTTTTTGGACATTGGCTGTTGATGGGCCTACTGAGCTTCTCTCTGCCAAAGGAACTCCCCAAAACCAGAATGGTATCACCACTCATCACCAGAATCTCTGTCTCTGAATATCCCGGTATTGATAAACATTAACAAACACAAATATGAAAAATGACAACCCCCTAAAATCGTACCATTTGTTACATGTATGTGATAACATCAGTCATTAATCTGTTTTATTTATGATTCCAGGTATTTGACTGGACCTCAGTCAGCATATATCCATCTATCGCAGAGCATCCTTATGAGTCCAAACGAGTTCAAGTCAGACAATGTGGGTAGGTTCAAGTCCCCCCAATGTGGGAACAAGGTGTTTTTTACCATACAGACAACCTTGAAGTCCAAGACAAAATACATCCACCTAACCTATGATATATACAGTGTATACTTTAAATTCGTTGATAATTAATTGGGACAAATAGGTACTACAGAGACCTACACAGCTCTGCTTTCTGTGATATTGGCAGTGAAGCCAATACAGAACCCAGACACTCCGCCCCAGTTTGGGATAATTTTAGGGACTACTTTGTAAGCAAGTTTGGGCAGGTACTGCAGCAGAATGTAGTTGCAGTGGGGGGATATAATTAGAGTTACAACCTTCTCATACTTCATCATATTTTTAATTAACTGCAGCTAAACTGCATGAGCATGGCTTGCCTTTTTTGAGTTATATGTCAGCAAGCTGTAATTGTGATGAAAGAACATTTTTCGAGTTTACAGACCTTTCTAAACCTTTCTGACACCATCACAGCTGCAAGAGGCAGTCATCCACTCATCACCTTACCACAGCCAGAAGGCAAAAGAGTGGAAGTCCACAAAAAATGTCTTTAACGAGGCCATTATTTTACAAACACATGATGCCATCGGCTGTACCTATGGTTATTTTTTTTTAAATAAATTGACAACACTGCATAACATCATTATCAAACCGGAGTTATGATCCAATTAATGAAACCCTTTCATCTTTCTTATCTGAATTCTGGCAAAGTGAGAGTCCAACTTTGTAGTTTTCCAAGGTAAGATTTGTTTCCTCCACCTCCAGGTATTGCAAAATCTGATCTCACAAGGAGGCCACCTGCCACCTGAGTGCAGAATCTAATTTCTCCTAAATTAGGACTTGTTTGTTTGTTTAAATGGGGGGGTGTCTGTGGGAGCAGGGATGCTGGTACATTGGATTGTGCTACATTTAATCTCACAGGGCTCCCCTCTCCACCACCTCCTCTGTAAGACCAAGCAGAGCAGATGAGACACAGGATTGCGTTAAAGACACTTCTCTGTGCTTAATCCATTAGCAGATTCCAGGGCCCACAGACTCTGCTGGCTGCATTCTGAAAATTGTTTTTGCCGCTCTGTTATTGCAGGCTTGTTTTGTTCCTCCGAGAGGGAAGGATGGGGATAGAGTGAGCAGCATACCTCCTTGAAGCACCTCTTCACAGGGCCTGAACCTTGTGAGCATAAAAGAGCACGGTCTGCCTGTCTCAGAACAGATGAGCCTGTCTTTCGCTGCACCAGGTGCTGAGAGTCGTGTGGCAGAGCCCCAGAGGAGGAAAAAAAAAAGAGCTTCGACATCCAGGCCTCGCACAGATGGAGAAAAAGCAATCTCCTTCCAAGAGCTTCCCGAGCTCCGCAGCAGTCTTAAAATGAACCACTTTCTGCCCTGCATGGATTTGCCCGATTCCACGGCTGCACTGTCCGTGTACAGAGGCTTTGTTCATCTGTGTGCATGCGTGTGTTTTTTTTTTCTGGGTGTGATATTAAATATTCACACACAGAGCTCTCTCCACCACTCTGCTCATTGATGCTATTTCCAGCTCTCTCTGTGGAAATCAGCAGAGCAGCTCCCTCATAGCCGTCACTGAGCGTTGTTCTTCAAACCAAGGAATTACTGATTAAAGTCTATCTGTATTGATCACTGGAGCCTGTATTTTTTTCTCATTTTCATTTAATTGTCCAAACTCATCTTTTATTTTCCATTTAATTTTCAAAAAACACATAAACTTTCATGCCTGTGTATGCATTCACTATATTGCTGTGCATTTCAACTGTCTTCTCTCCCCATGATGGGTGTACTGTATATGCCACAAGCCCAGGGGTGTCGGTTTATAAGTGATTTGTGAAGGCTTTAAAATGTGTTTTGGCCTGGTTTTCAGTGGGGCAGGAGTAGTCTGAAGTAACAGCATAGAGGAATTGCGACTGTTTTTTTAGATTTCTGGCTTGACGCTGTCGCTCGTTCGGCATCAGGGGACCAAGCATAGAGCCGGCACAAAATTGATTGTTCGAGTGACCCTGGCACAGCCCAGAAGATGCAAAAAGGGAGAGTATAAAATCAAATATGGGAAACAAATTAAATCCGCCTCTTGTGTTATTCATGAGGATGAATTATTTGTATTCAGCTAATTAATCATGTATAGCAGACATTTAAAAGAGCGAAATACCAAGATCGGCATGATATAAGATCGCACTGCTCCATTGCCAAGGCATTAGCGTTCCATGTGGGTGTCTCTGCATGGGTCTTACACCAACTGCGCTCTTATATAATCCACTGAAATATTTATCAAATTACCAATACAATTCCTGCTGTTCTGTTATAGGGTGTGCAAACAGGAACAATCTTATCCAGTTTGCATGTTCATAATCACACTCAACATCTTCAATCATTTGATCAGATCATGGTTTTTATTTTGTGCAGTAGCTTGTTGATAACCTCCAAGGTTTTGACTCCATAAAAAAGTTCCTTGCTGCTTTCCCTGCCACCTGTTTATAAGAGGATGAGAATGGTTTTCCACACTTCAAGCACTGGTGGGTTATAAGAGGCTCCACATCAGACATGAATGAATAAAGAGGCTTTTTCAGCCTAGGATGCATAACTTGAGTTGCAGCAGACAACAGAAGATGGATTAATAAACCTCTCAAAGACAGATTCTGTAGCTCCATTTAAGTATCTCATCTTATCCTAGAGTGAAATCAGTCATTTACCATCATCTGTAGCAACACACCCAGGCCTCAGAATACTCTTCTCTTTGATTCATTTTTAAGGGTAACCATATAAGCTCCAAATGGACAAGTTTTGGCCCAATTATGATCTTTTAGAGCTCATTATTTCTGTCTGAATTTCACTTTCTCAAGGCCAAGAGCTTTGGCTGGCTCATATTGATGTCCTCCAAGGTCACGCTATCTTCAGATTGTGGTAGTCCTGTTTATTTTCTCAGCTGGAAGCCCTGGGCCCCTGATACCAAACCGCTGACCACATGTGCAGGAGCTGACTGAATAAAAAACTGGATAAAATCAACAAACTCTGATTGCCAGTTCCAATAGGGGCTGGATTAGATAAGCAGTCATTAGAGCACACTGGTAATCAATACCGCTCTGTCACATAAATTGTAGTTTCATAGAAAGGGAATGGAGGAGACCTGATTGACTGAGGGTTGTGGAGTCTTTATTTAATAAAGCCTTTTGAGACCTCTCCAGGCAGTGACCCAGCACACCTCCGTGCCCTTGGGTGTATGATGGATGTGTGGGACGAAGCAAAAATTTGTCTGGATTGACCCAACCTACTGCGCCAGGGATTGGCTGGGATTAATACATGATCCTCTGTCCAAATCCCAACGTTTGTTCTGCCTCCAGGAATTATGTCTCACAAAACTCTTAAAAATACTCTTATTTCTACTGTTCACTGCGGTCAATGAGGCTTTCCTGGAGGAATATTCTGCAAGACTGTTCTGATGGCTGTGTTTTACAATGACAAAAAATCCATTACACAGCCCAGGCAAACTGCATCTACGTTACAGAGGGACAACAAAAACATACTCCCCTGACACTGCAGAATTTTTGGATAATGTATAAATACAAATCCTGCTACTGCTTACCATCTTTGTAGCAGAGCTATATCTACACCAAGCATGCTTGATACAATTTTGGATGTCATACTTTTTGTAACAAAAATGTCCACATTAGGGATGTGCATCTCCATCACTGAAGCCGATGCGATACACATCTCGATGCATTGCCAACAATCCGATACATTAAAGATGCATATGAAGCAACTACTAATGCGATACAATACAATTCACCCCTATTGCAATGCAGTGCGATTCGACACAATTTGATTCAACGCAATGCAATTCAATGTGATACGATGCGATGCAAAAGAATATGATGCTATGCAATTCAATACGGTACAGATAGCTTGATTTTATTTCTTTGGTTCTTTTTAAGCAGACAGCAAACCATAAATGAACTAAAAAAGTGCCATTTTTACTTCACATATTTGTTTCTCTAGTACTGCATCTCATTTATGCTGTTTCTTTTTGACTTAAGTTAGTCGTGCTGCCTGTGTACTTTATAGCGGCACAGCATATTTTGCAAATTGCATGCGTCTTGTCAAATTGTCCGTCTCTCTTGAAAAATCCAAAGTGTCGCCAAACATTTGATTTGTAGCAATTCGGTGGACCATGTAATTCTTCCTCCTCCATGATAATCTGTGACTCACCTGGACTCGAGCGAGAATTGGCTACTGACAGCAGTGGAGATGAGAGAGCATGCTTGAGAAACAGTTTAGAGAGGAGGAATCAATCTAAATATAAAATTATTGGTCACAAATTATTGGTCACATTTCTAAATAATAAAGGCATAGGGCCTCAACTAATAATTATATATAAATAAATTGGATTTTACTGATGCAAAGATGTTAGAAATGATGCATCCCGAGTTCATCCCAAATTGTATCCGATGCACACTTTTTTAATTGGGGCAATTGCATCGTGAATTTTTATGCTGGTGCACCGATGCAAATTGTTGAATCTTACCATCCCTGTTTGGAGCTGTTTGGCTGGAGCTCATTGATCTGGTAGGAAATGATAATTAAAACACCCTCAGTGGCTACATTAACTCCCATAAGACCTATACTTAAAGAGCGTGTGTCAAGACTGCAGGCCAAGATGGCTACCATTCAATGACACAGCAGATAATGCACATGCAGACTGTTCTCCATACAAGGTGTCACAGAACTGGGTGAGATGCAGTCTTTCCATAAGTAAATCATTCTATTTCCAGCATGCCTGACTTTTATTGGAAGGGAAGCTTCACTTGCATGTGACAAGCCTCCTTTGAAAGCCCAACGCCGAGAGTCTTGGTGGATTCTCTCTGTCGACTCAACTGACATCAAGTAAGGAAAGCATCCTGAGAGGAAACAGAGGAGGTTCTGAATGAGGTACTACAGCTAATGCGGCATTCCCCCCAAAACAAGGTTTCCACACCATTACTGCACACATCCTCCAGCCTCATATCGCCTCTCTTTAACCATGATTAATGGAATCTGCGTTTAATGTGTTCCTTGTATTTTAGATGAATAATGCGCTTCACACTCATTCCCGCACATGAACGCGCTGAAGAATGGGGTCTTTAATTACTTCTGAAAGGAGGCTGCAACAAAATGGCCTATTTGTATTGTTTAGAATTTTTGTTTCCATTAGACACTCTGCAGTGTACTGCTATTATTGTTCATGCATGTATCTCCAAGCCCTGTATTACTGTAAACAGAGGTAATCCAGTTAAGGAAATCACCAGCCTGGTAAAGGTGATAAATCATTTGGCAAAGCAGCATTCAAGTGCTTCAGATGCAACAGAGGGCACACTTTTATTTATTATTTATTTATTTTATTTTTCATTATTTTTTGGCAATGGTGCTCAGGAGTCACGATACTGTATAAACCACCATGTTAAAGTGTGGGTCACATCGGAGAGCTGTCAAAACACATGCCAATTAGTGCCAGTTAAGATGTCAGTTTCACAAGTTGAAAAGCAAGTGCAGTGGAGCTGTGTCCTCTTTTTTTTTTTTTTTTTCGCTGAGCTAAGACGAGGGAGAGCATTGCTGAGCCCCGCCGTGATTGATTAAATAATGGATGCAAAAGACATGGTCAGAAATGTGGGGAGGAAAAGCCCTTTTCGGCCCGTTTCATCTGAGCTGTCAGCTGCCGGGACGTGGGCGTAGGGGAGCCACAGGTTCTTTAGGGGCTGATGAAGATGGCCTATCAGATCTCGGCCATGTCAGAGGGGCCCCTGCCTCAGCAGACACAGCCTCACTTCTGAGTCTACTGTCATCAGCTTATTTCCTGGGAAGGTTTGACCCATCCTGAATTGCGAAGATGCAAGTGCTAGAGATCCGTGATGTGATAGTCAGGACATGGAATTGTTTACTTGGTTGAGATTACTACTTACTACTAATGAATGCAGTCAAACTGATTTTCTTTGTTGGGAATTAATAATTCATAATAAGGAACATGATATTCATTATTCAATGTGAGTTTGTATTAACTGATAACTCATATGATATGCAGCTATTGTACACATATGCAAACATGGAACTAACATAAATGTATCCCCATGCACCCACCCAGAATATGATAACCTTTGAAACTCCTTTGGTACTTGCAATAAACATTTCATATGATTAAATGCTGTTTAGATGAAGGGATATTGCAGTGTTGATTCAAACCTTCACAATTAACTTGAAATACCTAAACCAAATTAAACTAAATCAAATCAACATTGATAGTAGAATCATCAGATATTGATTAAATAACCTTGGGAACTTAGGCAACACCCAAGCACAGTTTTAGCTACTGGAGAAACAGAGTCATCCATTCATACATGTCTTAAAAAGAAAAGCAATAACAGTAATATTTTTCTGTGACAGGGAAAAATAAATACTGCATTTCTAGCGACTACACTCACACATGAGCCTTGTCACCTTCTGTTTCCAACACTTTCTAAAACAGGGCCAGGCAACATGTCACAGTTATATACATAATAACGAAGTTGTTCCCTGATCGGTAAATCTTCTGCAGTAATCTAAAGCAGTAAATTCTAAATTCAGAATTATGTTGATACCTGCTGTTTGCAATGCTTTTGTTATGGGACACAGTAGTTTCTTATAGACAGCAAAACCTTGCTGTCTCCTCAGTTCTACTCCTGGTATCGATAAACACTTGATGGCAGATGTTAATTGATTTTACTAAAAACGTGTTTGCAAAAAACTAAACAAAACCCACAATCTATAAGGCATCTCTTCCTCAGATCAAGCGTAGTTTTCTTTGCCTTATTTGTGATGATGCTGGTGCTCCATTTCGCCCTCACACTAATCAGCAAGTATCACATAGACTAGTTCAGAAAAAATAAGAACTTTGCAGATTTTAGTAGAGTTCATTTGTAAGAGTGCTGACACGGGCACATATGTTTGTGGATCTTGGAGAGGGCAAGTATTCATTTTTCTGTTGATGTTTTTAATACATGCAGCTGATCCAGATTCCAGCTCATGTGGGTCATTAATTTATGAAAATCAGAGGCAAAAATTCATCATCATCTGACTGTGGGGCTGGCGCCCAGCAGCTATTTGTGAAAATGTACGAAAACAAGTTGAGAAAGTATTTTCTTTCAAAACATTTTTTTTCTCTTGTTTTAGCAGCTTTCAAGGCCCATGATCTGGCATTGTCAGACAGACAGATTGAATCTGTGTTTTTGGTCTGGCAGAGGTAGATTGGTCTGACTGCAAAATGTTAAACAATGTAGGTTAGTGGTGAGTCCATTTGACAGATGGACATCGATGCCATGATGGAGTACTGCTGTCGAAGCCCTAAGCAAGATACAGCACCATGCTTTGCAAAATCAATAATTTGTATATTAATGTACACACCTCACTGTATCTTCCAATTTGTCACTTTAATCCATTGATTATTACAGATTTAGGCCCCAAATTCTATCTAACCCAGTGCACTTTGTTTTTAAATGTCACAAATTGAGCATTTTGGGGTTTGCTTTTTATTTGTTTTGCCTTTTGCACAATATACTTTGTCAATCTTCAGGTCAAAAAGTGCTTGAATCCATTTCTAAAAGGGCCCAGCATGCTGTGGTTAGATTGAACAGGGGCCTTAATCCTTTTGCCACAGCTGACTGGGCTAACAATAGCTTCTGCCAATTTGCCAGCCGCCGGCTGTACAGTTCACTGCGCAGGTGATGGCTGAGACGCGGTGCTGCTCAGAGCGGCGGTCTGGTCGGGCTAACTGACAGTTTTCCGTGTATGAAGAGGCCTGTCAGAGCCCTGCTCATCTATGCTCCGCTCCGCTCTGTACAGCTTCACCCTCTCCCTTTAGTCATGAAACATCAGAGGGGAGGGTTCGAAGGAGGGGGAAGAGCCCCCTTTCCCATGGAGCCGCGGAGCCTGCGCGTCTCCTGAAATATCTCCAAAGCAGGAAGTAAGCTCCGTCTGACTTTTTGGTATGTGCGCTGTAAGACAGGGGCCTCCTTTGCGCTCTCCATCTCGTTCCCACCGCTTGCCTGGGACGCGGCGCTCCGCCCATCCCTCTCCTCATGGCCGTGAGATCACTGCTAAAAGGAGTAATTGTCGGGTAGGATTTGTTGTGATGCTCTAATTAGCAGTCATGGTTTTCAGGGGTCCCTAGATTAGGGACAGGCAGCATGGAGGAGCATCAAAGTGATTTGCATTGTATCATTACAGTTTCACAATATCTGGGGCTGTAATGGGCTATTGTTAATCAGGCTCTCTGCTGACATGTCGAGCTTGCAGTACATATGCTAGATCAATAGCCGTGCTATTTATACAGCAGAAGAACTCTCTTCTGATTACCATATTATGTAAAGCAGTCTTCATTTCTGTGCTCAGGAACAAAATGAACCCCTGTATTTTTTACCTTAAGGTGCACCCTTGAGCAAGAAAGGCTGGGAACCCAAAATTAGAGAAAGTACTGCAACAATGTCAACATTGCATTAAGTGTCAGGAATTAGACATGAACCCAGAGAAACTCAAAACATCAAGGTCGTCACATATCATACCTGACAGAAAATGTTCCCTTTCCATTTTTCACTTCCTGTTTAGGGCACAAGAATTATTGAATTGTGGGTAATACACCATAATTCACAATTTCACTGAAATAACTGTGTACTCTCCTCATTCATTTAATATGTCTGAAACTGGTTGTCTGTAGCCAATGGGTGAAGTAACTGAATTTGGCAGTAGCTATCTACCTGGTGACATTGAAGGAGATGTAGTCTACTAACATTTCAGACTTTTATTCAGCATAGCAACTATTTAATTCATCATATAATTGATCAATACTGGATATTCTGAAGGGAATTATTTTTTTACTTAGGTACACATCAGTGTAGTGCTGCATTTAGTTCTGGATAGCTTCCAGGCACCCCAGCCTCATCTTCCAGGCATTCAAACCTCAAATTACCAGGAAAACCTTCCTCTATTTTGTAGGGCACAAATTACTGCGGTGCACATGATTTGGACTACAGACAGAGAGGAGCAAAGATGCAGGTATCACTGTCCATTTTAAACAACATTTTACAAAATTGTAATGTCCTCGTAAAAACATAAATTGCTTAATTGGTCGGTAGCCACCTGTATATGCTTTGACAGCCCATATTGAAGTTGTAAAAATGTTGGCTTTTTGCAGAGAGTTTACAATTAAGTGTCCATTCACTTCTATATTAGTGGAGGAGGACATAGTAATACTTTTGACATCAAAAAGAGTAAAATATTGAAAAATGACAGGGTGAGACTGGCACAACTCAAAATTTAAGGTATAAAACAACTTAAAAATAAATACATTTTATGGTAGTATGTCTTTTAAAAGCTTCAAAATGAAATATACTCTGCAGAACTGTGATTGGTTCTGGTTATTATCCCACTGAAGGTATTATGGGGTTTAAAATCACCAATATCTCTATATGCATAATTGGTTTCCATGTTTGCCTGTACATATCCTCTTGGACTGAGACATAATATAATGTTGTACTTTAACATAATTCATTTTTTTGTATAGACAGTATTACCCTGCAGGACTACAATGATTGTAAATAATATTGTGACAGAATGTCATTCTCTGGATTAACCAAAGAGCAGTGCTCCCTCGCTTACTTACCATGGCTCCTGTGGTTATTCAATCACTCACTCTTATTTGTGAATTACAGTAAGAAAACAATCACATGATATTACTGAAATGTACTGACAATATTTTCAATTTATTTTTATGCATTACCACCTCTATCACAGAGGGGTAACACATAAAACATGATAATGTGTGTTTTTTTGGGTATTTATCCCTGTTTGAAATATGCTGAGGTCAGCCTTCATCTTGCGCACAGGTATCAGTGGGGATAAATAACGCAAAGTATTAAATTCATGCATGTATGTCTCCTGGCATGCAGCACTGTACACAACTCGTAGTAATGCAATGTGAAAAACAGAAGGACATTACTCTTCACCCATCAATTAAGTTAACCAGGTTTCCTGCATGTGCCATCAACCCCATCTGTTCTCGCTTCTCCTTACCCACGGCCTTTCTGCCGTAATTAATGCAGAAGGCAGTTGAGCAACTTTCATATATCAGGTCTTCAATTAACACATTTGTTTTATGAACAAATATGTTAATTTGCTCATAATAAACAGAAATGGTAAAAAGGTACTCTCTGCGTCGGTTGGGCAGACAAAAGGTAGAGGTGGATTTTCCCTATGTTTCCAAGGCCAAGCGCGCTGTGGCCTTGAATGATCTTTGCTCAGGTGATAGTTTGTCATGTGTTAATGCATCACATGCAGAGTAAACATTGCTAGGCTGCCTTTATGTCAAGCATGTACTGTATTGTCCTTTTTCCACACAGTGCCAGAATATTAACCATTCCTTATGAACCCACTGGTGAAAAACTGCAATGAATCACATCAGCACTACGGAACTGATCGTAGAACAACAGTAAGCAAAAAGAGGTGCAGGTGGCTCATGGCAAATACCATGTGGGTTGTAAGTTGTTATCAGCACTGCTTCTGTAATGACATGTAAGTATTTTTCAAAGGCGCTGGCTGTTTCATGCCGCAAGCATGGGATAAGTTCACCATGCTTCCACCGATAATTACAGTACCTGTCAGAATGAGGCACAGACTACTGACTGCACACAGTTCAAACAATATAACAAGGAGAACAGAGGGAATGAGAGCTATGCGATTATGTAATTAAAGGAGTAACACCAAAGTGGAAACAGAAGTAAGGAAAAGCCAGGAGCAGTTAGAAAACTGCAAAAAAATAATGTGTGATTTACACTAGCACAATGCTGTTATATTATAATAGAAAAAGAAAGACACTATCACGGCTATTACAGCTGTCACTACAGTTGCTGTTCATGCTATTGGAAAAAAGCAAATGAAGAGGAATAAAGTAACTTTTACTTCAATGTTTTTATAATTTCATATCTAACATCAAGGTTTTTTTTTAGTTCCCTGCTATTAAAAGCTTGCTGTCCCAAATTCCTTAACAATTCTTTGTCAAACACCCCCCTTCGATACCCCACAGTTCATGATTCATGCGATTATTTGTGCAGTCATTTCAATGCCTGCATAGGCCATAGCACCCAAGATACTGTCTGATCTTGGATATTTGCTCAGCTTTGCTCTTTCACCCAGTAGTTTCTAATTATATTTGGGATTTATTTAATTGCTCTGTGAGAACGTATTTCTCAATGACCATGTTGTGGAGGTGCAGCGAGTCCCCTGAAAGTGTCCCTTGAGCTCTTGCTGAAACTGATTGCTGGAAAATACTGCATCCCTCTGGTTTTTGGAAGTCATTTTATGTTGATAGATGTTTACAAACTTTTTTTTTTTTTTGCTGAAAACACAAAAGTGTTGGCAACAGTTTTTAACCAGAGAAAGATATATAACTTTTGCAATGAGCATGAAGCCTGGTATGCCACACCAGAGTGCAGTATGTGTGTCACAGACCTCTTTTCATGATGTAATATGTTTCCTTGTATTCGCTGACACAGGCATGAGCCTCTACACGTTTGTAATGTTTAAGGCTTTGAGCATCTGGAAAGGGAAGTGACCATGAATTCATGCACCTGGACAGCAGCTGGTGCTGGCAGCAGAGTAACCTCATTTTAGTTTAACAGCTTCAGCAGCGTAAGCTTGCCTCAGTTTGACGCAGGGATTCCATTTCCCAAACTTTCGGATTCCTTCAGTGACTTCAGCGTTCATTACCCTCAATTTCCTGTTGGCATTCATGTCCTCCGGCATTAGTCACCGTATTTAGCTTCAGGAGTAGGATTAGCAGCTGCATTTATTGTTTCCTCATTCCACCATCAGTTCACACAATACAATATTCCCACATAATAATGCAGTTTTTTTTAAAAATGCAATTTACAACTCCAGTCTAATTTGATCACTTGTTTTATTCATCACTGGTTTCCAAACTGATCACTTTCAAATCTGCTCTCCAATATTCGTGTGTGTGTGTGTGTGTGTGTGTGTGTGTGTGTGTGTGTGTGTGTGTGTGTGTGTGTGTGTGTGTGTGTGTGTGTGTGTAGAAAGAAACAGAGAGTGAAAAAGAGTTTTCTTGGCTCTCTTCTGCCCAAGTTCATTAAGACTCCTCTCTGTCTGATCCTTCATTCTGCATTTAGGGAGGAAGAGCAGTAATTTCACATTCCATCCTCACTACTTAATGTAGGTCTTTGCTAATGTGGGTCTGGAAGATGGATTTCATTGTAGTTAAGTCCTCGGTTAAATCTTAAAAATATGCTGCTAGGAGGTAGGAAGTTGAGGCTCCAGTTTAATCTTGCCCATGATGTCCCATTCCTCTTACTCTATTCTACCAAAGATGACTACACCAAACTCCATGACTCTGCTGGTCACATCACTCATGGCATCAAGGACTTGATGGGTCAATAAGGGACAGCAATTTTGTAATGGCGCTGTTCACACCTGACATCTCTAACTGTATTGTAGGAGAGCTGTCATGAAGAATGAGTGTTCTCGGCTTATGGTGACTGGTTCCAGACATGAGATGCAAGTAAGAGGCATAATAGTCTTTGATACCAGATGTGTGGGCTTTGTGTGGCCAGGCAACCAGAGGGACATTGGAGAGTGCAAGACCTTGTCACACATACCAGCATTCATGTGAACATATGTAGATTGTGTGCTAATTGCACCTAACATGTTCATGCTAGCACTAAACTATATTACATTCCAAAAAACATCATTTCCCTGCAGTCTGAATATATTTATTCTGTTTGGTAGCAGATTCATTCTGATCATGCTCTCTCATTTATATTTCCCAATATGTTTTCCCACATAAAATGCATAAGCCAAACAGTGAGACAATGGCAGTTAGGACTTTCCATAAGTGATCTTTCCTAATCAGTAGCAGCCTCCAAACAGTAATTAGCCACCTGTGAAAGACATTATTCAATAAACAACAGTACTCTTTTCAATTATCACGACAGCTGAGGTTTATATGTTTAGTATTTTTATATGCTTAATAACAGTCACTAATTGTATTGTAACACAAACCTATTGGAGCTGTAGGAGTGTAAAATATTAGAGAGACAGATAATGCATCAAATATTCATGTTTTTTGCAGTAACATCTGTGATGGAGAGCGAATGAAATATTCAGGAGAGTGTGCAGCTGCGGAGTTTCCGTGTCGTGTGTTAGGGCCTTGGCTCCTCACAAGGGGAGCGAGGGGTTGGGGTGGGGTGAGGGGGTTTGGGGATGGGGGAGGGGCGGAAGGAGAGAGGTGCTTACACTCTGCCTCATAAAAGAGGGATCAGGCGGGACCGTCTAATGACTGTGATGTCGCTGTCACGGTGCCGCATTAACTGGAGGGACTGTCTGAGACGAGAGTCACGGCCGCCACGGTCGAGGGGGGTCCGGGGTGGGTCGCCGCGGTTGAGGCTCTCGCTGAAGGAGCCCACCTGCCTGCGCTACTCCCTCACTGCCAGCAGGGGGGCGTCAAATGAGGAGGACAGCACCCGCTCGGAGCTCTGACCCATTTCTCCGTCTCCGACGTGGGTGGAGATGGGTGGTGGTAACGCTGGGGTGCGAGGCGGCTGTGCCGCTGATCAGAGCGCCATGCGCGGGCGGGCAGAGTGCGCCGTTCCGCCATGCATCCAGACGGAGCCGGCTTTCATCTCCAACCCGCTGTACCGCGGGTCCGAGGGGAGTCGGCGAAAGGCTGCGGCCAAACAGACTCACCAGATGATGCTCTCACATCCTCGGCTCCCGCGGATCCCTATGGCATTGCCCTCAGACATCCCGTGGAGCAGGCCTCTCAGATAGCGTAGCGGGGAGACCCATGCTAATTCAAAGCCTCAGCTCAGAGGACTCCTTTGTGCTGAAGTTTACCAGAAAAAAGAAAATCTTTTATCCCACTGTTGCATTTTAATTCAAATGAGACAAAAGCAAGAGAGAGAGAGAGAGGGAAAGGGAGAGAGGGAGAGGAGCTCTTCTCTTATATAAATCTTCTCATTCTGTCACAGGCAGGATGTTCTCCTCACTTCTCACTGCGCTGGCTGTGTCGACTCGAGATTCTTAATGAGAGCGCAGGCAGAAGCTTTAAATTATTTAATAAGTATGGGAAGAATTTCTGATTCTCTCCCTTCCTTGATCTGAAAATAGTCTTTCTTTTAAAGGGAACACATGGATTAATATTTTATCTACAGACTAAAATGCAGAGTGTTCACCTTAAAAGGGATTTTTTTTAAAAGGTAAAGTTTAGGGCAAAGCCGTACTCAATTTTATTGATGTGACCCCTGCCGTATTTGGTTTGTTTGAATCTCCCTGATATCCTGACACGAACATCAATGCAAGGGATTTCGGCCGTTTGCCGTTTTTTTTTATGGGGGCGCCAGTTGACAGGAAGCCTCCGTCTGGGCGGCTCTGATCTTTTTTTTTTGCTTGTCATCCCTTCTTCTCCTTCTTGCCCACACCTTCCTGCCGTCATCTGTTGTGCATGGCCCTCACCCCCCTACCCTCCTCATCATCGAAGCACAAATAGGACAGAGGGAAAAAATGAATTCTCCATCAATCAGAGGCATTATCTCCGGGCTCCGAATCCCCGTCTGTTTACTGTGGGAGCAATCACAGTTTGCAGCGAAGGTCATTAATCACGTTTGATTGTGATGCGCGGTGCTGGCGATCTGGCGGAGGTGAATCCGCTGCGTGGATCCCGGGAGCAGCCGGTAATTTCCATGGTGAGCCCCCGACGATGATCCCTGGCTGCGGCGCTAAGCCCCCGATGTGCCGCGGCTTTGTCTCCTAATTCCACCTCCCTGCCCGCGCTGCCAGCCAGTGCTCAGTAACAGTGTATATCCAGACACAGAGAGAGGAATAATGCATGGAAATGAATATAAATGCCCCCTCCCCCCAACACCTCCCTCTCCTCGCCCATCTCTCTGTAGGGGTTTTATAGGACAGGTATTACTCCCATCCCCCCCATGTACCACCCTTTGCAGTATGGATAATTTGATACATGTCAGTCATAAATAACACATGCCTTCATATGTGAGAGTCTGCCCTCACGTGTGATTTAAACGCATGCCTCAGTATTGGTGGGTAAACGTGTCACGCATGTGACACGTGTGTACGAGAGACTGCCCTTACTGATATGAGATGGCTGACATCCCTCCTTCCCTGGGAATTGTGTGAGCATACGCCTTTTATAAATCACTCTTTTAATTTCACTGTGGAAAATGTATGCTTGACTATATGGGGAGGATACGGGAGACACACAGGGCGAGTGGTAGCAGTGGGTAAGGATGATGAAGAGAGGGGGTGCGGAGACGCCACAAAGGAAGAGCCAGTGTTTAAACATGTCTCGTTAATGGCCCTCTCCTGGTGATGGGTTGCCGGGAGAGGGATGTAAATGACGGCGGTAAAATCCCCTGACGATCGTTAGTGGTGCAGGCCAAGAAAAGCGCACGACTGGTTGTGCTGTTTTTACAGCCCTTAGGTAACACACATTGCTGGTGTTGGGGACATTAATGCCACTGCATTTTGCTGCTTTTCAGTTCTCTGTACAGTAACTCTGTCTGCATGGCACAGGCAATCTACTTTGTTGCATCCTGCAGGCTAAATATTCTATTTTTTCCATTACTAAGTATTCTTATTTTATTTCAAACACTGCATTTGGCCTCTCCAGGGTCAAGTGTTCTGAGTTCATCTTCAAAGGCAAATCATGAACACACAGGATGGACAGAGATCAGGAGAACTCCCCATTCTATATTTGCAACTGACATTAAAAGAGCACCAAAGATGGAGCAAAATAGCACTCGTAAGTGAAAATGATATCAGATCAATTTTACAATTTACATATTTCCAGCGTAAATCTGACATTATCATTTCAGTCACAAGCTAAATATCTCATATATCATATAGGACAATCTAATTACAGGCTTTTCATTTATATAATCTTTTACGCTCTAAAATTACAAATCCACATACCGCACACCCTCAGTGTCAATCAAAACAGAAGTGAAGGGAGTACAGCAGCTTTCGCCTGATGTAGAATAAATCTTGAGGAAATGAGCTGGTGCGGGGCGGAGGATATTAACGGGATTTCGTACTCTTGTGTGAGCTTTGATGTAATGAGGTTTGCATCTGAGGTGACCCCCCCACCAACGGTGAAGATATTCCTCCCAGATCCATGCTAAAGAGGATATGGGCAGTGGGTTTACACTTTGTCATGTGCAAGCTCTTATAATAGTAATAATAAAAATGACAGATAACACATCAATGAGCATCAGTGGTGACTAAAAATAGCTCAGGAAAGGGAATGACTAACCAGCGGAGTCACCTCTGCAGGTTTTTGTGATCTTGTACATTTTATGCACCTGTTAATGTGCCTACTGCCTATTTTTTCCTTTCCAGGCACCAATATTGATATTTTGCTTGTGAGATCAGAACTGTATGAAATCACCAGTGTTAAATCACTGCATTTGAACCGGTATTGCATGTTTTTGTTCTGTTCATGTATGTATGTTAGTTTGTAGATGTTGACACCATATTGTAATTAACACACACATTTAAATTCGCTCCAGATATGGACATCAGCTAAATGACGTTAGCAACAGCATCAAAACTACTGTTTAATATTGAGAGGGTATATTCTGAGACATCCTCAGCCCATTGGTAGAATCGAATCACCTTGAGCCCCAGTGCTGGTTCCCCGAGGCCGGTGGTGACTGAGAGGAAGCGTATATTATTCAGGAATGATCTAGCACATTCCTGCAGAGCAAGGACCAGTGCGCCACTGGAGCCATCCCTCTTCCCCACCTCCAGCCCCCCCTGCTGCATTGCAGAGATAACCTCCAGCGCACTGGGCTTCGGCCAGCCCCTTAGCAAGCCCCTGTCCGTTCGTCTCCCTCCACTGTGCTGATCACCGTGGCGACGGGAGGCGGGTGGCCGGAGGTGGCGGCCGCATGTCTGCGGGATTTTCTGAGCCGCCCCGGTGACAGATGGGTGCCGCGCCCCCACGACGGGGGGCCAGCGGGCCGCTCTGTCACTCCAGGTGCTCTGGGGACAGGACACAGCTTCTGAAACCACACCGCAGAGTTCTGCATAAGTGACACTTATGCAGGGGGCCAAGGACTCAGCAGTGTGCTCCTGTTGCGGTTATACTGACCACAGCGCCCACCTGCCGTAGCAGAGTCTCCGCTGTGGCACTGATTCTGGCTGTGCTCCATGCCCCAGGGCCATTCTCATGCTGTTGGAATCCTCTGGTAAGCTCTCCATGGGCAAAGACACAAATCGCTCTGAACTGCTGCTTGCATCTGTCACATGTTAAAAAATCCACAGACACAGGCCAAGAGTACAATATCTGTTACCGACACAAAGTCCAATTCACTCAGTTTTCAGTGGAAATGAATGAAGCATGAATGTATTTGGACAAATACTGCTGGGGAAAACAACACAGACTATGAAAGCAACACACACATTCACTGTAAAATACATCAAAGCGGCTGCCAGTACCAAACAGAAAAAATTAGATTAACTTTGCCACGTGTCACTGACCTTAACTCCATGAGAATGCTGAAATAACTGTGAGCCCAACAAATTGCATCGCTGTCTCTCCCAGAAGAACTCCCTCTCACATAGCCCAGGCCATGACTACCTGCATAATGGGAGAACTAGCCTCTATTTCTCTCTGCGTTTCACATACAAAATGGCAATGTAGGTAGCTATGCTTACGGTTAAGACAGAATTGCATACATGAAATAAAACATCCATTGTTGTTTATTGTTTGACTGTGTTTCGCGAGACTGTCTTGTCTGGCCCTTGTTGACTTCGGCTGCTGGCCGTGGCTATGACCTGAGAGCTCATTAAAAGTGAACCATGTCACAAAGTGGCCACATTTCCATACCGCTGCACAGATGGGGCTGTAACTAAGGAATCTGGAAGACAAGGTGAGCAGCTGGGTCCTTGAATGTCTGGGTTAAACAGGAAAAAAAAGAATCTGGATAAATAGCAAAACTGCATTTGGTGGCTGGGGATCTGGTCATTTAATTTTGTGTGTCTGCATAAATAAAGAATGTCATATTTTTCCACCTCCAAATCAACTGCTAACCTGATAACTGATACTGGAAGGGTTTTTTTGGTGATGTCCTTGCCCAGAATGAAAGACAGGGTGACTGGGAGAGAGAGTCGGGGTCAGAAGGAGAAAGCACGTCCTCTACCACAGAAGAACGAAGAGGCAGAGCAGATCCAAAAGAACATTTGGGATAAGCGCTGGGGGGTAACTTTTTTTTAAGTCACATTTTTGGACTTCCTCTCTGGGTGGTGTTGTCTGAGGCAGGGAGCCAGACGTGTCTCGACTGGCTGACGCCAGGACTTGGCAGTGCTTGGCCGCATTCTGGGATGAGTTTGGGACGAGTTTGACCCCTCTCTGCGGGTCCGGGGGCCTTGCCGTAAGGCAGGACAGCAGCCCAGAGCGTAGCGCCTGCTGTGCTCCCGGAAGACAGTAATCACAGGCAAAAAATAGACGGAACAGATGCTCTCGATCTGAAAGGCATCGCTGGTGGCTTCTGAGCAGCGGCTCAGGGGAGGCTACCCAAGGTGCCATTGTGTCCTGTTACGCCTCTGCCACAATGCCACCTCAAAGGCCGCGCTGCGAGGCATGGTTTATGCAGTTGTATGCGTAGCCATAGGTGGCTTCCATTTACCCCAGTAATTTTCCTCTTAAGGCTTCTTAGAGTGGAGGATGTTCAGGCCAATCAAATAGCTCCAGTGGCCATCTTTGGTGCATAGAACTGTAATTACATAAATGTAATGTGCTAGTAATGGACACTAGGGGCTGGCCAGGAAGGAAAGGATCACCATGTTGCAGAACAGATCAGTGGTATGATCTGGGCTCATGCTTTTACTGCCTGGATCAAATGTGGACATACTACTGTGTGTGTGTGTGTCAGGGTGGGGGCTTCTCATTGCACCAACCCAACTGGGGATATACCTTATGAGTAGTCATATGTTGTTCCCATACCTGGCTTGACCCAGATAGCAGCAGTACAGCTGTTCCTCACAGAACATGCTTCTGCTCATTAGGTTCTGCAGATGAAAAAGCACTTCCTCATGTGGACTGAACCATGTCTGTGACAGCAGGGGGGATCCCTGCTCAGATCAACATTTTCATGATAGGGTTCTCAAGGAGGTATTGCCATATACTGTCTCCCAGTGGTCTGTGCTGAACGAATGCTTGATGCAGAAACAGTGCTGTGCTTTTACTAGGCAGAGCATGCTAAGCCAATTATCTCTTTCTGACCGGAAACTGGAACTAATAGATTGGATCAAGTCTGGCACTACCTCACTGGTGGGGCATGAAGGGCATGAACAGAATTTGCAGCTGAGAACATCACCCTGACGATGACCTCGGCTGAAACTCATTTATGTTTTATTGTTTGTTATTTTTTTTTACTAACAAAGATTGTTTTGTCCTACACAACGCCTTGAGCGTAGTGTTGCTGAATGGGATTATATGACATGAAGATGCAGTGTTCATTCAAAATGTTACACCTGTATTCCCTGCCTTAACCATGTGTCCATGCAAAATGTTTGGGGAAGAAGAATGTAGCCATGTTCACACTAAAAATAAAAGCCATAGCAGATGTCACTATACAGTTAGACAGTGGTTAATGTACACAGATTTTGTTTTAGTGATAAGACAGCACATCCCTCTTTGGGTTAAACCATGGATAAACAACATTGTCAGTCGTGGTGGTATTCGGTCTCCCATAGAAAGATGCTGCTATGGGCTTTTGCCTTCTCCAGCCGTGTGTTCATTATACAAAAGTATGAAAAGAACCATTTTACTCCATTAACACCCCATTAGCCCTGGGTCATTATACTTTCATTTGGCTGTTTGGATGCACTGAAACTGAAATTTCTGTCTGTTTTCTTCTGAGTTCTCTTTCTTTTTTCTTTTTTTTTTAATAAAGATAAAAAGTAAAATTATCCCCTAATGTCATTTCTGTCTCACTCTTTCTCTGTTTCCCCACCCCTCCCTCTCTGCCAACCCTCCCTTCACAGTAGGTAATCAGCTCCAGGAAATAACTTCCAGAATAAAGGAGTTTATGAGTTCTGAACAGCTTTCTATACACACCAAAGGCATGCCACACCTTATCCACAGCTCAGTGCCATATCTAGCCCTGGGGTCAGCAGAGGAATGGTATAAATTAAATCTGCTTTAATTTGATTATCTCTTCCACAACGACATATTACTAGACTCAAGAATCCTTGAATGCTAATTACCCCTCTTTGTTTTGAAAATCTTGTAGGCACCTTCTGCAGGATGGACACCAGTAATACTTCCAGCCATGAAAAAGGCTTTCTGGGGCAATCTTGTTCTACGGCACCAGGAGAATGTTATTAGTATTTGTACATTTTTACCAGACATGGCATCAGGGTATACTTATTTGAGCAAAAATGCATAGAAATTTATTCTTGAGATCAAAATCTTGAAGAAAAAAAAAAACATTACTGTGTCATTACTTAAAACAAAGCCATTCCATCTACAAAACTAGACAAAATTCATGCCGCACATTTGGAAACGATGAGACCACATTGTAACCTCTCCTATAGCTTGATACAGGCAGGTCTACAACTCTCACTGCAATGTGGAACAATGGAAGGAATGAAGGAAGAATTGTCCTGTTGTTTTTTTGTGTGAGGAAAACAGCCTTACCTTTTCTGCTAAAAGAACTTTCATCTTGTCAGATGGTCTAGCAAACGGTAGCACATAAGCAAAGAGAAGGCCACCGCAAGTGTTAGCTAACAAACTAACTAGCTAGCCAGCCAGCCAGCCTCTTAGTCTGGGCCTCAGTTATACTGCGCTACATTAATAAAATAGTTGGAGTGCAATTAGCTCGCTAGCAGTATTGAGATATTAAGTATGCCATCTGCAAGTTACAGATTGGCAGGGCATTTCCCATGTTTGGCTATAAATTACTATTTAATCAAGAAAATCCATCACACAACCTCTCACAAGCACTAACTATCACAGTAATAAGAGCCAAATTCAAAAATAGTTAAGTTTCCTTAAAAATTAGTTAATATACTTTACATTTTTAACACGTGACTATGTGACTAGGAAATGAGATAAAACACTGACCTGAAAGCTATGTAGCTCACAAAACATGATGAACTAAAACCAGCAAAGAGATACACAACATGCTGTCTGACATACAGTAGCTAGCCAGGTAGCTAATGTCCCGCATATACACAGAACATGTTATACTAGTGAAGGAGAGAGCTATAGAGAGGTGAACCAGCAAAGAAGGTAAGCATTAAACTCAGAGGCTGTCAAATCATTTTCAATAAGTCTTTTGAATTAGGAAGCACCAAGATGTAGCAAAGTCTCAAATCACGAAGCCCCAAGTCCCAGTCAAGCCTCCAGAAATTATTTTTGAGACAAGTCAGGTCTGGACCCAGATCACCTTTTAAGTGCCAGATGGACTGCATCCCAGGCTGTTGGGTGTCTGAAGCTTGGAAGCGTGGATTTTTTACAAGCCTCCCTGATATGCTCTGGGATGTTTTACAGTACATCTGCCTCCCTGTGCTGTTTCTTCACCATGCTTATAACATGTTTATGCTCCTTTGTGGTGCCATCTTCTTTTTATGACTTGTGCTGGAAAGTTTATTTTTTTCCTCCAGGTGGTGTCTCATTATTTCATTTTTATTGACACAAACAGAGACAAATTTATGTAACACCATGAATCTGCAAGATATTCATTTCCCCGGATATGCCATTAGTCATCTTAATCTTGGTTGATTTGAATTTTTTTTCTTTTTATCATACCAGATTGACCTGCTTTTCCCATTTCTCAGTGCTGACAATTTCTGCAAGCCTGTGACTTGTATACTTCAGCGTGCCCTCAATCCTCTTCCTGTCTGACAAGGCCAAAAGGCCCTGTTTCTTCTCTCCTTTTGAATATGCAGTGTGAACATTGTTTACTTTCCCCTGGCTTATGTTCTGGGAAAAAAGCGCCTAGTCTGAAGCAGCATGTGATTGGATGAGTTTAAGTGCTTTGGGTTTCTGTTCTCAGCTCCCATTTCGTCCTGGATGGTGGCGTATTGAGACTGTTGATGTTGGCAGACCACACACTGAGGCTGAGCTCATTCATCCTGAGGGATAGCATCAATAGACAACCCCCCGCCGAGTGAATCTATCAGCATCGCTCAGGAGCGGCGCCGCGGTGACACGCGCGCCGCGCTCAATCATTCGGGCGAACGTGCCTCTCACCGTACGTGCTGCGAGTCCCAGCCAGCGTGCCGCACGCTCGTGCTTACGAGGAAGGAGTGGGACCATTGATTTCTCGAATGATTTAATTCCATATCAGAACTCTCTGGAATGATTTAACTCTGCAGCAGAGCTCTCTGAAATGATTTAACTACCAGAGATGACCCAATGCCAAATTCAGCCCGGTATGCCCTGAGGTGGAGCTAGGATTTTGGAGGTCAAAGGTCACCTTGGCAATTCAAACATGACAAAAAATTTAACCTGTGGCACACCTGAATAGCTTGTGTTTCACATTGTACCTCGTTCATACTGCTGAACATCTACTGAAGCAGTTTGTGTAAAGTACCTCATTCAGGCATTCGTTCATTCGCTCAGGCAGTTTGTGTTAACTACAATAGCAGCGTCTCACCTGGAACTGAACTCTGCAACCTTTCGGTGAGAGGCACAGCGCCAGGCCACCGCCCTGAAGAAAAGTAACACTGGAAGGAGACGTTCGGCTGGCCTCGTGGAGGATGAGATCTCAGTCTTAATTTGAGTGGGCTGCTTTATTCTCCATTTTGAGAAGGGGGTGAGGGGCCCCGCCACCCCCCCACGCTTTCCTTTAACTCTAAACGAATGTTTTGACGCAAGGGCTGATTGAGTTCCTCGCTACCCCGCAGGCGATATCACACGGAGGGCAATCCCAGGGGCGACTCTGTCAAAAATCATTTTAGCCGAGCGGTCTGAGCCAATTAAACTCACCACGCTGTTTATCCCCTAATACCTACCCCCACTGAATATAGATCTGGACATAGCTATGCTGAGCAGTTATTGTGTTTAAGAAAAAAAAGCTAATCTGGATCAGTTGTCATCAGTGTTGCCTGTTAGCTGTGTTTATAAACATAAAATATGGTTGTTGTTATGCATCTATGCATCATTAATCTATTTTTTTCAGGTTGTTATGAACACGGAAAAACTGCCTGTGCCTTATTCAGAATCCTGAATATCCAAGCACGCATATCCAAGCAGACCATGTTTCACACACCTTATCTCAAATTGCATTTCAATATCCGATAATTGATCTTCAGTATTTTATTGTTTTAATCATGTTTAAATACTAAATACACAGATCTGGAAATACATGGAAAGCTTAGATAGAGATGCATTGCAGTGTGTTCATGCTTTAATTTGGTCAGAACATTAACAGTTCATAGGTTTTTTTTTCCAGAGCAAAATGTGGATGTCTGAGTGACCCAGCCTAAAACATTCTACTGTAAATTGAAAAACACATGTAATTATGTTCCTTATGATCTGAAATGCAGTTTCATGAAATGGTGTATGTGCATTTAGGGGCAAGAATGGATACCCATGGTGCAATCATGCAAACCTCTGGACAAAGGAAATTCTCTCTTCTGAAGAACACTACGCTGACAGCACAGTGGGTGAATGGTCAATATCTGTGACGTGACAGCAGAAACAGGCAGTTGTGGAGTACAAGCTATTCCTCATACTATGTACTTGTCAGGTATAAACTGTTTTTCACAGGTCTTTTAAGTAGCTTGAATTGACTTCTCAGCTAAATAAATCTGTCTGTATTTTCAAATCCAGCAACAACATTAATCCTGTTCAATTCAGAAACATATTTAAATGTACATGTTGTCATTTTGTAGATGTTCTTATCCAGAGTGACTAACAAGGGAAAAGAATAAAATGCATCTAATAGCGTAGCATGAAAGATGGTACATACAGGACACAAATGATCCCATCCAAACATGCCTATGTCCCTTATAAAGCATTGTGATAACTCATTTTTAAATGGATGTGAATTTTTATTGGCAGCCAGTGAAGGGAGATCAGGAGGTGTGAGACGTGGGAGAATCTGTGGAGACTGTAGATCAGCCATGCAGAAGTTCTCAGTGAGCAGGCAGGAGCTGGCCATTGCCACCAGCCATGACCATGATCACATCCCATTCTGAATCCCTGAGTACCAGTGTACTGATCTGCAAAGGAAACTTTCTGCATTGTGTTTGTGTTGTGATGATACTAATGCTGTTAGCATGTATATCTATTTGGGGAAAATCATTCAGGTAGCACTAAGTAGTATAGCACAGAAATGGAAGAAAACAGTGGAGCCTCTGATGGCCTTTAATTATGTTTAATTTTCGCTTTGCCATCTAAATGTCTGCAATGCGTCTCTGAGTTTCACATAAATACTCTATTCTCTCTCCTAATGCACTGTCCATTACTGCATTGATGGCTAAATTAAGGCACGGAGCTGGGCTGTTAGTCTGACAATTCTATTTTGGCATTTGTTATGCACAATCCCAGATTGTTCCCAACAGTGTGTACAGGACTGTAAGTATTATAAAATGCAATGCCTTATTCTCTGTTCAGGCTTAATGCTGAAATTACATGTTAGATTCCTCTGGACATGCTAGTCTGTGAGGCTGCCTCTCACACTATTCCCATTTCATCAAAACATGGCGGCATCAGCCAATGGGGTCTACACTGAAACAGACAGGTAAGTGATATGCACGGAGCAAACTTCAAAGCTACCCGTATTTCTCCTAAGTGTAAAACAAAGGGAGATATCCTTGAAAAGGGTTCGTGGAGGGTGGTGAGCGGGGGGCAGGCACAAGTATAAAGCCCAGGTTATTATGAATAAGAAACTCGTCTTCTGATCCCGCGCGAGGAACAGATGGCCTCATTGACTATTCATTGCATGCGATGTCGCTGTTGTGCTCTGCATCAATCACGCGGGGAACGTACGGCGACTCCGGCCTGCAAATGCGTTATTGTATCTCTGCACAGGGAGGTGTCTGCCTGTGATGTATAATGCATGGCAGCCCCTGCCACCCATGGAATCAGAAATGATGAGGAGCGGCGAATGGAGCCGAGCGTCGGAGGAGCGCTGCGGGGCTGGCGGGGCGGCCCGCGAATCAGGCCTGTCGGATTACTACCGACTCACAACAATGTCATCCAAAAGCCGCCATCATCCAATGTTAGCAGGGTTATTCTTTTTTCTTTTGTCCCAATGCAGGTTGTAGAGTAAGCTTCCCGAGGCCAAAGTGACTCCTCAAAGGCAAAGTGCTTTGAACTGTAATGCCGCTGGATATACTGCGACCTTTGAAGCTCTCCTCAGCTGTTCTCTGGCTCTAAAGCTATTAATCAGTGCTGGCCACCCCTGCTCCGCCTGCCACTGGTAGATCATGTGTGTCCAGTGTATTGCTTTCATCTGGGCAGTGGACACAGGTGCTGGTGCAGAGGGAGTGGGGCTAACACAGAGGGACGCCTGCTTCAGCGCCCTGTGGAGGGCCGCCCATCGTGGACTCAGAGGCTCCACTTTGAAGGCTGGGATTATTCAGGATCCGCCTGTCGATTCCACTTCCAGCTTGATTTGCATCTGAATGTTTGATGTGCGAGCAAATGGAAAGGACGACTAAAGCGAACCGACATCAGGGTGGAGCTGAAAGGGTATCGATCCCACCTCCAGCAGGCGAGTTAAACGCCGTCACTAGAGGGGCGGCGAGTTGAGGTGGCGAGGCAGGACATCGGATAGCCTCGGTCGAGCCATTAAAGCACTGAATGAGTGCTTACACTGAGTGGCAGGAGCAGTAATGGGCAAGGAGGGGATCATTAAGGCTGCTGTATCAATTGAGTGAGGATGGCAGATCACTCCAGGAGCGTACCCTTTTCTGCGCCATGTGACCTTTGGAGCCTGACCTGGATGTGTCTCGGGGGATCACGGGAGAGAACACCGTACTTCTCCGGGAGAGAAATGCAGGAGAGCAAGGAAGGACAGTCCTGAACATTGTGTGGAGTGGAGAGGCCAAAGAAGAAGTGGTACATTATGGAGTTGTGCTGTCCACACCCCATTCTATCTTGTTTTTATGGGCAATTTTTTTCTAGGTGTTTTTACATTCAGAAGACTTTGAGGACTTGGGTTAGTTTCAAGTTGCTTGTTTTCATTAAACTGACATAACGTTGGCTAACTAGTTATGTGAGGTGACCTGAGTTGCTCAATTTTTGGCAATTGAAATTACACAAACCGAATCCTACAATAACAGTATCATGAAGTATCATAAAGTAAGTGAATTGTTTTGATGCCATAATTTAGTGATTTTCAATTCCACATTGCACAATTTTTTTGGTGCAATGAAAATCTGTCAGTATTCCTTTAAAATATGAGGAGGGATATGTAATTATCATTATTACTTTAGATAATCATTTTTAGAGACAGAAAATTACATATCATGATGGCCCAAATAGCCTCCCCAAAATGATTTAGCTCAATACAAAAAGATAAAAATTAAAAACAGCTGGAAAGGATATCTTAATAATTTTATGATCTCTAATGTAACTGACATTAGATCATGGCAAAACCCTTTAGGAGTATCTTAATATCTTAAGGTTATTGTTACCTTGAAGATTTTTAAAAAATATAATTAGCTTTCTGTGTATTCAGTGTTTTAACTTAATGCTGAAACTGCATGCACTCTTCAAAGCTTGACATTTAGTTTGGCAGGGTAGGTGATTTGTTAAGTTGGATGTGTTTGGCTGTCTTTGCCAATCATGTGATTCAGTTCAAATTTGACCTTCTGTGCTCTCCTGAGAGCTCCCGAACAGCTCCAGTGGGTTACTCTACAGGAGGGATGTTCATTTGCTGTGTGTGTTGGGGCCATGCTTTTTCCAAATTGCCAGGATAATATTGGTTTTAAAGATTTGCTTTAAGCATTTGTAAAATACATTTTGTTTCTTGTGGAATTCATTTAGGCTCACAGGCAATTTGTCACCATTCCTAAACAACTTCGCTTCAATGATTCATTTCTTAAGTGAGGGGGAAAAAAAAAAACACAGAACTGTTTTGGTCTTCAGAGACCCAGATTTCATACCTCTTGTGGACGTCTTACCAATCTGTCAATTCATTATTCTATCTATCTGCCTTAAGTGTTTATTGATTTAGTGTTAGTTTGACAGTGAGAGAAATAGCCTTTAGGAGTAAAATTTGTGCAGAAAAACTATTATTATTGCCCATATCACTCTGCTGCTCATTTGGGTAAACAAAATGTAGAAGCAACAAAATCTCCAACGGTGCTGTTCTTCCAATTAAGAGAGGCAATTCTAAAGGGTGACCTCTCCCATTCAAAGTAGTTAAGGTGTTACAAGTCTGTGTCCAGTTCCTCATACCCTGATACAGGGTGTTTTTGGGCTGAAATGTTAGCACTTAAATGCATTTTAACTATTGTGCTATACTACATTACAACCACTAGGGACACCAATCATGGCTGACCATCCTGAAGCCAGTGAGAAGTGTGCATCACAGAAATGAACCTTGCACAACTGTGGTGGATGTACTACCTATCCGGATGCAGTCTACTAAAGCCAATTCAGATTCTGAATAAATAATACAAAACTGTTGGTGACTGGCAAGCTATGTCAACAAATACTGCAAATACTATTGTACTTCCAAATTGTGCACTACCATCAATTGCAGGTGGCTTTACACTATCATACTATAACAGATAGATACCATACTATTTTACATTTCAGATTCCAGGCAAATGTATGGTGCAAATCATGAATAATGCACCAGTTGGCTACATTTGTAAGAAAGAGCTTCAAAGTAAACTAAAAACACTACTTTAGTCCTCATTGAACCTCCATTGAAGGCCCTTCAATGACCGTTTCATTCCAGTCTTCATGTCCTTGGTCCTGAACTTTGAATGATAAATTTGAGCAAGTGTTGTGCTGTGTTGCAAAATTGCACTTCATTACATTTCACTCGATATGTAACCACTTAAATTACCAATGACAAAAAAACAGAAAAAATGTGAAAATGTTAAAGTGGAGAGAGAATATTATGGTTATATTGAAAAAGCAATTTATACTTAATATAATTTACAAGTGATTTAGATGAGCTATTGCAAAGCAATGAGATGCTATGCTATGTTGCTATCTCTATACGAACTGTTACAACTGATTCATTATATACTTTAAAGTTGAAACACGTGCCTTTCAAAAACTTTTTATGTCCTAGTTGAATTTCATCCACTCATATTAAATGAAATTACCTTTAATCAAATTGTTAACTTTTTTGCATTCTTCCCTTTCATGTAACCCCTGTTTTGGAATCTCCAGTTGTATACATGCAGGCGAGACAAATGCAGCTCTCCTATACTTGTATGCAGCCAGCTGTTTTTCCCATGACAGATGACAGTGGAATGGGTTCTCATAGAGTACTTTGCTGATGTCATCTGAGCAACTTGCAGGTGCCTGGCTAATCGCTGGGCACCTGAGAGCCCAGAGATGAGAAAATCCTGGCCGACATACCTGCACCATCCTTCACGGAATGAAACCAATTTGTTCTGCTGCTGTGGGCTCCTGGTCACTGTTGGTAAATGATGTGGCTGGAATTGAACCCTAGGCCATTGAGCTCAGCTTGCAGTTAAAGCAAACACCGGAACCATTGAGCAACCTAAGAACGCAGATGGTTCACTTTTATATAGACATATTGACATATAGATGAAGGACATAGACATGTGGACTGAAAGGTAGACTCATTTCACAGTGCACTGTTAGCAGTGAGAGCGGAGACAGCAGCCTGCTTGGGAAGAGCTGTGGTATTCTGTGCAGAAACCCCAAATGCAGTTAATTTCCACTGAAGATTTTTATGGAAACAAATGAAGAACAAAATTGAAAAATGTGTCACAATTGTACTTTCACTGAGCGGCAATGTTTGTGGTTATAACAACCATTCTCACACCAAATTAACTGTGAAATTAAACTGTAAACCAGTGAAGAATGAGCCGAGGACACATTTTTTTGTTCAACGTCCGATGTGCATGTAAGATTAAATCACGTCTGTAGGTTTCTGTCATTTAATAAAACACGAATGTCCAACGGCAACACTTTCATATAATTGTGTTTGGCAGGCTTGTCTGTTGATTTTCAATGCAAGAATTTGATATCCCTCATTCATATTTGGAACAAGTTACATCAGCTGTTCTATACCTGTTAGGGCACTGGAAATATGATGTTCTGTAATGAGTATGCTAATGTAATGTATTGCTTTTCAAATGAGCTTAAAAATTCATACCATTCATGCAAATGATCGCCAGTGTAGCCATTATCTTTGCGATAGTCAAATGAGGCAAAAATGATAAGCATGTATGCCACTCAAGCACTCACATCTGTACAAAAAATCCATCTGTCTCTTCATTTATGCATCCATTCACACACTCTCACTTCCATTTGAGGAATAAATATGTTTCCAACAGCTTTTAACAGAGCCATTGGAGTTGCCCAGCGTGAGATAGAAATGAAATTTTTTTAAATTTTTTTTTTTTTGACAAGCCGAATCATGCCTGAGGGCGGTGTGAAGGCACTGGGATTTCTCCATTTGAAAGTGGGAGGGGGCAGCAGGGCTCCTCTGATGCGGGCAGACCCACTGGCTGGCTGTACTGCGTTAGAATAGGAAGACACAGGCCTCTTTGTGTATGTAGCCAAGGGCAAATATCTGAGTGGAAACTTTGTCAATTTCCTTAGCTGTGGGCTACCTGTAGGTTTACAGCCAGCACACTCTGAATGAAATAGTCTCTAAGTTTACTATAAACTATTAGTTAAAAAAAAAATAGAAAGACTTTGTGCTATTTTATGATCAATTAGAGCACAGCACATCAATTTAAGAACTAAAATTTTAAATAAAATATTTACTGTCATATGTGTTTTGAGAAATAACCTCCAGGCTAATTTTTGGATTTATATGGCTGCACCATATCATTGTGGTAGATACAAATTCAAACTGTTAGAACATCAAACACCAAACACCAAGCTTCAAACTGCCATCAAGTCCATCATGTGAAATGACACGACAGTGCTCAAAGGTCCACCCTCACTGTGGAACTCAAGCCACAGACACCACTCAGGAACTGCAATTCTTTTTTAAGGAACTGCTCAGGTGTCTGTTTTGACTTTTTATCAAAACTACATGGCTTTTTTGCAGATTAGTGTATCATAAATTAATATACCCCAGGAAGACATAAATATGAGTTATTTAGAAAACACCCTTTATTAATTGAAATGTTCCAAAAATACTCAATGTCACAACAGAGAATTGTAATATCTCTGTACTTTCTATGAGCATGCTAGCCTTAGTTTCAGCCTATGGCAACTGTAATGAGTAGCCATTGAGTCACCATGTCTTATATCATGTCATTATGCTGTGTTTGTATAGGCAGTATACTCAATATTGCCCTGCTTATTGCATGGGACCTATCAAGACTTAGTCCTGTAAGTACTGTACCATATCACAATGCTGTATTCCCATTGTCTTTCAGAACCACGGTTCAACCCAGGTCAAAGTTCCAGTCAGTGAATTGAGTGGTTTCAGTTGTGCGGTGTGCGCTGGATGGTGCTGCAATTTTATACATCAGTCCATCTGGACATTCTGTCTCTCTTATTCCTGACCAGACAACCTGTAGTGCTAGCAACCTGTATCAGTTACTAGCACTTAAGCTTTCCACTTTAGGTTGCTTTAACATTCCCTATCACTCACATTCCATTTGCTTTCTGAAACTATCAGTAACATACATAAAACACAAACCATCAGTGTACTTTCATTTTATATATGGAAATGTAGAAAGCAGCATTAATATAATTTGAAGTATTGCTTATATTAAATTATGTCTTGGAGGTAAATTGTGCCATAAGGTCACATTCTTGCTACTCAAGTTCATTCATTTGGAGATGCTTTGACCAATTTCCTTTCTATGTGATGCCTACAAACTTGGGACTTACTCAAAGACTCAAAGACAAATTCTTATCTAACTAGCAATTAATAATAGTTACCACAACCATACAAAAAAGAGAGACTGTCAAAGTTTTAATTCTTACAGGGTTAAACACCAAAGTCATAATTAGGAAACAGTTATAGTCCATGAATAAATAAATAAATAAATAAAACTTTAATCTTCATTAAAAGTTTAATTAAAAGTTTCATAGTGAGACTCTTCACTCTTCAACTTTTCATACCTTTTCACAGTTAAATCCTCTTAACTTTCATAGCTTCACTGTTCAAGTGCACATTAAAAACAAAACCAGAAAAGATTCTGCAACAGTGTCAAGTTTATCTGCTTTTGAGTAATTCTGAAGCTGTGGTTTTTGAGACAGGCAACAGAAATATATGCACAATCAATCCAATTACCTCCACGCACACACAAACAGCAGCCAGGAGGCAGTCACTGCTGACATTTATGCAGCAGCTGATGCTGTATGACTTCTGTGGGTACCAGCATAATCATCTCTTGGCGATGCAGAATCCGACCACATCTTTATTTATCTAATTTATTCTTTCTGAATATTTTATGTGACAGTTTTTATCTGCATCTAGCACTCATATGCATAATTGTGTGCTCCCTGTATACCCATTCAATTTGGTGAGAATTGCATGTTTCAAAGAGAATATGGAAAATGATGGGATGCCTACACAACACTGTTATTTTGGAGCATTGTAAAAATATGAAGGCCTGCCACTTGCTACCATCAACAGCAATCCCCACAGCTCTTACACTGAGCTGAGGATGAGAGTCTTTTTGAGATGAATGTAAGAACCATCATGGCCAGAGCAGTGTCAGAGAATCGCAGCAAAGCCCAACTGTAATTGATAGAAGACATTAAAGAACTGTTTCAAGTCACAGAAGGTCTTAGCATGGCCATGCGGGACGTTTGTCTGCCAGGCTCAGGAAACCCATTCTGGGTAGTGTTTCTGGGGAGTTCTGCCATGTTTCACACCCTCCTCTCTGAGCGATGTGTGTGGGTCTGTGGGATATCTGTCGGTACCCTGCTCTGAAATGAAGCCCTCCACAAGGTCCTGGTTCCCTGTGCTAAGGTCCTGGTCCTGGTCTGTGCTAATGCAGTTAAGTGGGGATGAGCTGCAGTACCTCCCACATGTTTCAGATCAAGACCTTATCAGAGTCAGTGTCATGACAGTCCCTCTGCTCCATCATATAAATTATAGAAAAGGGGAGCAATTACTTGAGAAAGTGAGAGGCAAATTAATCAATCAGTAGACAAGCAGCTACTCAAGCTTCATGTATGTGATGTTATCTGTGAGAGCCCATGGTGTCCTCCTTCCCTCTGAGAGATTCCTGAATGAACCAGGGTGATGTAACATGGTTGTTTGAGATGGCAACTTAGAACGGTTTATTGGTTCACTCATCTTCTCTCCCCATGAGAGGATGTCCCTTGGCCCCCTGTCACTGAGTTCTGCATCAGCAAAGTAATGTCCTCATAAATTTTACATCTGAGCAAGTGTGTTTTTCCACATTAATTTTTTAGTTAATTTCTGGGAATGCCAAATTCATTGCAACACTTATTTAAATTTGCTACTGAAAGTTAAGGACAATGCACATCACAGTTAGAATCTGGGCCTGCATATGGTCTCTGCATGGCTTTCACTCCTGGTTAATGTAAACACACTAACCCATCAACCCTGTGTCAAAGCACTTTGTAGGGAGTTAGAGTCCAAGTGCACAGATAAATGAAGTTCTATTCAAAGCAAGAAACTTTTTCAACAAGCAAGAGAAAATACCCATGAGCTACTGATCTTAATTATGTGTCCATATATGTGTCACAGATTTATAGCTGTGAAATAATGTGCAATTACATGCCTCATGAGCATGTAGTGGGGTGCCTCTGCTGCATCTTAACCTGGAATGGGAAGATATAGCAATATATTGCTGTTATAATATAACATGTTCAGACATGTTCTTCCTCAGCTATTGTAATTCATTTCTGCTGTGGTGATGGAGTGCTGAATTTATTTCCTTGTCTCCTAAAATGAAAATGCTGGAAAGAAACAACTTAATTGAAATATTTTCTGCAGAAGCAAAGGTTTGAATCCTGACAGAGACACATTTAAAATGGAATTGCTGCTCTGAATTTCAGCTGCTGAAACAGACCATTTCCAACTCTCTGCTTTATTACCTCACAATTAAAATGGCAATTTTAATGGCTGATTTTTCTTTCTGTTCTTTTATGCCTTCCTGAGGGTATATTAATTTATCATACTTGTCTGGTTCTGTAAAGGATGTGATATAGTTTCTGAATAGAGATTAAAGTTTTCTGGAAAATAAAGACAAAGCAAAAAGTTATTACCTGTGTTTGTTTTAGTTCTTCTCCTTTCCTTTGGCTGTAGTCCTGATTTGATGCTCTGAGTGGCTTTTACTCCATCAGAGAATACAAGACTGCTTCCCCTGCACACAAAGTATTAATGAACAATATAGTATTAATGCGTACTAATATAATCTTTGTAGAATAAATTGGCCAAGCTGTTATGACCGGGGCCTGTGCAGTAAATTTCATACATTAATGATTTATAAGACTTGAATGTGGCTGTACATTTTGTCAGTAACATTAGATTTTTTTTTCTGTGGTCATGAACTATTTATGCATTTCAGCATAAAACCCCTAAAGTATAATCTTACATTCTCTTGTGCTCAACAAGGAAAATAATTTTTGATATTTATTTCTGTACCTTATATTGAGACAATTGACTGTTAATGCTTGCCATTATTTCAACAATGCCTCCTCTGTCTTGATATTTGTTTGCTGAGGGTTTTGTAAGATGTCCCTTTTAATGCCTGCATGACATTCTTTCTCATGCAGCAACCATAAAAGATTTACTGTAGATTACTTCCATTGCCGTGGCATGAGGTTCATTTAAAACATGCTGAGGTGACAGTTTCTACAGCTCACCCGCATATCCAATGCATTTTAGAATGGTGGCATCCTTAGATGCACTGTGGTACTGAAATGTTAAATCTATTTTTATGGTCGCTTTATTGGATAATTTTTTTTTTTTTTTTTGGTGGTGGTGGGGGTGTGGGTGTGGGGGTGGGGAGGGGGTCATTTGCAAACCAAACTTGCTTTATGTTCAGTGTAATGAATTTGTTTGTGTGGTGGAATCCTGGTCAGCAATGCTGGTGAGGAATGTTCTAGAACAGTTGCTCTGCCGCTTCTTAGGACAGGAGGTCATCTTAATTTCTGCTTCAGTTGCCAAGGAGGAAAAAAATGACAGAAAAAGATGAGTCATGATACTTATCATACATACTGTATGTACTCCAACTTTCACTTCTCTCTGTTTTAGCTCAACCTGTCACATTGTTTGCGCCTTGTACTTTAATATGTAATTAACTTTTAAAAATAATATTATTTTAATTTATTGGTAACATTTGTAGTTTGTTTGAAGACTCTTAAATTAGGGAATTGCTGTTAGCATATGTGCTTCAGATGATGAAATTATTTTGATTCTATGTGATCAAATTTAACTTCCAGGACTGAATTTGCCTTACATTTTTTAGTGCTCACTAAATTAAGCATATTCCTACTTGTAAATATGAAATTTAATGATAAGATCTAATATCTTTGTAATTCCAGTTCCTTCCTTTCATACAGTACCATAAAACACAGTCTCTCTGAGTTTAGATTATAGAAAGAATTTGAATTCTGTTACACTGTCTTTTCTTACACATTAGCCAGTTTCATGGATTAAGCTGCTGGCCATCTGTTTCATTTTGAGGAAACTCAGCTCTTCCTGGCCTTTGTCCCATCTCTGCTTACTCCATAATGTTTGTGTGTCACATAAAATTTGTCTCCTGCAGTTCTTTTGTCAGTGTCTTTTAATTCGAAGTTCTTCCATATCCACTATACAACATTTTCATTGCTTTTGCGGTCAAAAATTCGATGCAGGCAAGTAGGTGGTTCACCGCAGTCTTTATTCACGACGCCGGGGACAAGTTACATACACAAACAGTGCCAAGCAACAAGTCCATCTTCTCTGAGACTGAGAACCATTCTTATACCCAACACATCCTATATACATAAGTCACATTTGGCAAAAACATGTCACCTATACCATTGTTCTGTTTTTTGCAGATGTTGGCATTCTAAAGGGTCTGTCTAGCCTATCTGGCCACCCATATGGTGTGTTTCCTTGGTCTGGAACAATGGGGTGCCTGGACAGACAGGAAACAGACTCCTATATTTCTGCTGGTCTCATCCTTTAAGGGAGGGTTGAGGAAATAGGCACAGAGACATGTTCACGACACCAATGCATGTTAAAACTACACCATTTCATTAAATGAGGAAAACTATTCTACTTTGTTAGGGTTGATACAAAATCTTTCCCACACTTTCAAATGGATTAACAAGTCAACCAGCATTTGGCTTTAATATTAAATCCAAGTCTTTTTCATTCGCATTGATGATTTCATTCGCCTTGATGATTACCAAACTGTATCCAAATTTTGAATGGACCAATCTACTAAAATACATCTAAAATGTCTAGTGAACTCTGAATTGGATTAGTGCAATCCATTATTTTATTTATTTATTTTCTTTTTACCGGACACCTTGCAGACATATAGATAAACACTAGCTCAGTAAGCTTGAGGTGTGAAAAGGGGGAGGGAATGCTTGTATATGTATGTTCCCTGTGGAGAAGCCCTACAATCCAAGACATTTGGTTTGAAATGCACAGCCATACTGAGAAAATCATTGCACTCAGCTTGCCATATTGCCCCCATCACAATGTTCCAGATGACTCCCACCTGATTATGAACCTTGCTGCCCCAGCAGCTGATTGGGTACTTATGATGCTAGGGAGAAAATTGATTGTAAGAGATTGGAGGTCTGCTGACGGGCACTCCCTTAGGGAGTGGTGTATCAGATTTTGCCTCTTATGAGAGACATCATTTACGTGAATAAGCCTGAAATATACTTAATGAATGGGGAAATGACCTGAAGTGTGGTATGGTAATGATTCTGGATATTGACTGAGTGGTGAATTACCAGCTTCACCAGTCATCGGGTTTATTTTTACTTGTTTGCTCATTTTGAACAGTATTCAGTTTGACGCACTTACATTCTGCTGTTTATTTATTATTTTTTTTGGTAAGCCTTCTGTCTACATTATGTAGTTTTGTCATGCTAACATGCACCACCTTTCTTACTGCAGAGAATGCCATAAGAAAATATTCACCAAAATGAATAAAAAAACACATACACACAATAAAAAGAGAGTTAAAAACAGCAAGTAACAGAGGTGGGAAGATTGTATCAAAGTACATGGAGCATAGAAGGACAAAAATTGTCAGGCAAACATGAAGTTAGGAGAGGGCAATTAGTCTAGCCTATGAGAAAGCAAGTTTAAAAATATGAGTTTTAACTCAGGCTTGAGCCTTCAGGTGGATGGCTGCTCCATATCAAAAAGAATTAAGTGTGTAAAACCCTGTCTCCCACCAACCTGACCTGGTGGGAAAGACGTCTGAACCCACAGAACTGCTGCTAGGGAAGAACAACAGAGCCAGAGTACTGCAAAGGATGATTCCGAGAGCACGGTTTTAACGCCTTGTTTGTTCAAGTTTGTTGATGGATTTGAAAGTAAGGAGGACTATTTTAAATAATATAATATATTATTTATATATTATTATAGATAATATTTTAGCATTTTAGATTTGACATAAACCTGTGTCATCAATACACAGGTGTATCATGTTCCATTTAATATCAACCCTAATATCTACAGATAACTTTAACAGGCAAGGTCCAAGCACTGAAACCTGTAGCACTTCAGATATGGCAAATCAGTGTATCTATGACGAAAAACTGACTGGAGAGATACATGACTGTATGCATAATATTTTATTTTGACAAAAACACAGATACCATTTTGAAAGTTTCACAACAGTGAAGCAAAGCTTTCCAGTCATTTTATCATCTACTGTCATTCATAGTAACAGACAAAAACACGCCTCCATTCATGATTTGCCATGGTAGTACCACTAAAATCTAATATCTGCTTGTGTGCGGTGTAGGGAGCTGATTATCTGTCACGCGTAAGTATGGCTTTTTGTTCCTGATTGTGGAATTTTAGGATAACTGATAATTACAAGACATGAAATGACTATGAATTAATTGAACAAGGATCATTACTAAATTTGCTGAGTGAACCACACAGCATTGCTTCCGCAACCATGCACATTCATTACATGCTCAGTCATTACCTGGGCTTAGATCTGGGTGTTACTGAAGGTAGAAAAATTCATTCATTTACTCACAGTATCTTTGGTTGAAACACCAAGCTTTGTTTCAGCAGTGATGCTCTGCTTCCCATTCACAGCATTACTGTCTTTGCAAGTTATTTTATCAATGATTTTGATACATCACTCATTTAAAGTGGTATAAAGCAATAGCTTTCATGGCAAGGTACAGCAGAGTGTTCTCTATATGCCTTGTATTTTTCTTCCTGTAAAGAGAAGAATTTAGCTGGTTTAGAGCATGTGGGTGAGACCATTTTTCTCTTTCTAGGTGAGGGAGGGTAATGCCACGGTTTGCTGTTTTGAAAGCAGTGCTGGGTTCAGGTAAAACCAGAACAGCCAAACCTCTTGAGTCAGTGGCAACAAGAAGGTCATCGACAGCCTTCAAAAGTCTGGCTTCAGTGCAGTGAGACTCTCGAAAGCTTTACTGAAAATTTTCACACATTTCATTTTGCGTGAGATGTCAGTTTAAATGAACTGCAACAAGATGTTGTGGTGGTATTTCAGAACGCAAGGGTTAGTTAGAAGTCGGGCTGAAAGCACCATTGCTGTCAGATGTGTACTTTGCTTTTTTTTTTCTTTGACAGAGGTGTGTGATACAGAAGCAGCTATCGTGGAAGCAGATGAGACACAACCAGCCTTTCGGGATGAATGAATTATTTGGAAGACATATGGGCTTACTGTTTTGAAACAAGAGTGAGATAGAATGAAAGAATCAGGTCCAGAGGGCATGCTATCTGGTGGTTGTGAACTCTAAGACCAGACAGGTTTGGCTTGCAGTTTGGTGCAGGCAAGTAGCTTGGGACAAATAATGCTGCGATTGTTAAAAGAAAAAGAAAAACGAGTGTACTTGGGTTATTTTGATGATTCGCTGTCATAAAAGAGTAATAGAACACTTAACAGCTTTGCTTTACTGATGAATTTGCTGTTGCCAAGCTGACTGACAAACAATGAGTCAACGGTCTGTCCTCAGTTGCTCCATCTTTTATGAGTTGGCCTTCAAATGACACATGGGGACAGAATACAGCATTGATATGACATGCTCTGTATATGGACCTATTTGTTTATGGTATTAGTCAATGAGTGACTATAGAGTTGTGCTGTAGTGCATAGGGAGAGAGGAGTGTCACTCCAATGGCTCCAGGAACATATGGTATACTGTAGCATCTCTAAATACACTGACTGACTTCAGATCAGATTGTATGATTTTGCCGTTGAGGTGAAAGGGATTGGGAGGTGTACTGGTGTTAGAAAGACTTGATGGAAAATGAGAGAGCCAAGGGCTTTAATACAAACAGATCTCCAGGCAGTCAAGAAGAGCTAAGAGATCAGTTTTTGTAGTTTTGTGAATCAATATGAATGACTCAAGACTATGTTGCTCTGAAAATTCAAGTATATGATACATGCAAGGTCTATGAATTCGGGTAGGAACACATTTTTATGCTTTTCAACAAAGCTGATAAACCAGGACTGTTACAAGAGATAAAGGAAAGTGTATGTTAACAAGTGGCTTCAAAAACAGATGAGATTTTACACAATCTAAAACTTAAAAGACCATGCCATAGCAACAAATCTGTGGATTGTATACCTATAGCCATGAGGAGCAGCTTCATTTAAAAGTGAAGAGATTATGTTTCAGTCAAATAGAAATGTCAAGGTTTGTTTTATTTCAAGAAGTTGTCTGCATAATAAAAAAACAGATATGTCGACAGACAACCAATGCATTTATTGATTCATTAGGGATTAAAATTAAGAAATACGGATGGGTTAGGATTCAGCATGTCCAGAAAGGGTATATCTGCAGAGAAGTGCCAGAATCCAGCTCCATCCCCATGGATAGCCCATCATTTGCAATCATAACTTGGCAGCAAAACCAAATCAGATATGCTCCAGACTTTGGATGTATATGTTGAATGAGCCAGCATCTCAGAATATTCCTTTAATATTTATCACATCCAAAAGGTACGTTAGGTACTTACACAAAATTATTAAAGGTACTTTATCAAGGCAAAGTTTGATGCATTTTTCATTTGAGTACAGAGATGTAACATTCTGTTTTTATTACTGAAAATATTTAACCATATTTGTAAATGTGTTTGTCTGTGATTACAACTTCATTTTGACATTCAGGGGAATTTCATGTGCTGTTGAAATAGATTTTCAAAGTTTCAGTGTCATTTAATGTGGCTGCCATTGCTATATCCTTTCCCTTTTGGCTCTAGACAGTTTTACAAATAGGCATGCATTGCAAAATCCCTCACTGAAAGTGGTTCTCCCTAGCAATAAGAGTGCCATGTGAAATTGGAAAACGTGCATTTCCTCAGTTTCTGGGGTCATTTGGCCTGGCATTCGCATCATGACAACACTGCTGTCAAGATTTTATTACAACAAGAATATTAGCCTCATGACGAGTGTAAACTAAACTGTGGATAACCAAGGCTCACCTGCTTACACACTGTGCAGATGCACATCATCACATATTTAAACTCTAATGTATCTGTTTCTATTTCCGTGCAGTGAAAATGGAACATCTGCCATAGCCGAAGTTCAGTTTCACCTGAATATCTCCCCATAATTGGAGTGCACACAGACATATGGAAATAAAGTCTTTGGGATTCACTGAGCTGCTTGTACAGTCTGTCGAAGAGCATTTCCATTTAAATCATGCCTTCTCCAGAGCAAAGGAGGAAATGAAGTGTCCACTATATAAATGAACTGACATTGACTTAACATAATATTTGGAGTGCAATAAATCAATTACTAACATCAACCCTGTGGAAACGGTTTAATATTCAGTGTGTTTCACCAGATACAAGGTTACTGAGTTGATTGTTTCTTCAGTCTTGGACTTGATAATTGGGGGTTATCCTTAACCCAGCTGCAGCGCTTTCGCCCAGGGCTGAGACTTACTCTGTCTCTCTCACCATTTTGCTCCATTTCCATCTCATTACCATTCAGCGCCTCAGAAATCCAATCCCTTGTCAGAGGCAGCATAGCATCCCACCTCTGTCCACGCTTTGCTTGAAGGTTCTTTAAGGTTCTCTGAAGATCAAGCCATCACATCTGGAAACTTTGCCTCTGACTTGACAAATACAGTCAATATATTTACATCCATACAATTAGTCTGATAGAGCTGTTGTCACACGCACATTACCTCCAACATTTTCAATGATACTCCTATTATTGGTTTATGGCCCACTTCAGAAAGGATGAACAGCATATTCCACAGTGCAAGTGAAAGAGAGCTATTGGCTTCATATTCATCATGGCGCAAGCTGGCCCAAGTATCTCTCTGCTTGAGGGAAATATCTTCCTCTATTGCTGATGGATGCTGCAATTTTGAGCAGAGAACAAATTTCAGAGCCTACAGCAAAATCACCATGGTGAGCTATAACAAATGGCCTCTGCCAGAGGGTGACACGTGATCTGTGGTGGTTGGCATGAAGGGGCGGAGCCTGTGGATGGCCCCCATCTTGGGCACTCTGAGAAGGATGCTGAAGATCAAATCTCATTTTCTCTGACTGCACCAGATGGTGAATGTAATCTTACCACTGGTTTGTTAGCTCTGTAATTAAAGAGGAAGAGTCCAGACCTATGGTGCTTGCAGTTGCGAATTGTACATTCTACAAATGTGAAAGCTTCTTTTTAATGTTTAATTGGATTAAGTGACCTTAGACTGACTTCTTGTTCTTGTTCATTCTCGTGTTCTTCATTTAGTTGTGTACATGCATACAATACTGGGAAATGTTCACATACAGTCAGTGCTAAACTCACATATTTAGATTCTTGTTTATCCAACATCACTTACTGTCAATAAATCATGTTTATTACTAGTTTATTTTAATTAGATTTTAATGCATACTTTCAATGGCTGCAAATATCAAGGAAATATTTGTTCAAATTGTTGTTTATGAGTTGTTTTCACACAATTATGGAACATAATATGGAACGAAATTATGGAACAAAGTCTAGGTAAATGTAGATTTTTAGATGTTTAGGTAAAAAAATATAGCAAAAGAGTCTTTGATCCTGGAATCTGTTCAATCCTCCATGGAGGAGAAAGCATTATCCATGAAGGGCCTTGAGAAATTTCTTGCCCTTCAGTGCTAGAATTCAGATTTGTAGTATTGGCTTAGCCCTAGATCGAGGGCACACATATTATTGACAGATATTTTCAATATGAAAGATTCAGGGAATCCAAATGGCAGAATTTAACAGCATAAAATATTGCCCAGAAATTATTTCAGCATGAAATAAGAGGCCACCAGGGACATTACACACTGTTATCTGGAGAGACTGTTCATCTTCTGCATTCTGAGTTCCATTGTTTTTTTCTTTCCCAGCTGAAAGTACCAGCGACGAATTACATCCTAGTGGAGTCTGTTATCTATAATCATCCACCTGGTGCAATAATATCCAGCATAACCTGAATACAGTCCAGTCCAAACAAACAACAATCCCCGCGTCTAAGACATACTGAACACCTGCCTTCGCCCAAAATCTGTGTTCAGTAATGCTGGGACAGAATTTAAAGTTTTCACTATTTCAGCATTCAAACTAAATATCCCTTTTCATTCCATTAAACACATTTTTATTTCATTTCAAACATTTTTTTAATATTAATTGAATTTTGCCGATGGCAATATTATAATCAACCAATAGCACAGTTATTAGCCTTGTGTCTGCCTGTACGTCTGTGGTTTACACCAGATGGGAAGCACTCACTTGTACAAACTTTACATTTGTTGAACTTTTACGACATTTAAAGCTTATTTGAAATGCATGAAATTGGATGAAATATTTAGGTAATTAAACATTTTTGAAGGATATGAAATGTTTATTGAAGTATGAAACATTTACAAAATGCTGAAAAACACTAAATATTAAAACATTTTGTCAGAATATTTATTTTTATTTCATAATTTGTCATTTTTGGGACACTGTATTTAATATTCATCTAAAGTCTTTCAAAATGTTTGGATACAATTATTTCAGTATTTTTTATCAAAAGTGGGAGACTAAAGAATATTCAGATAATCTCCAGTTTAAGAGCACAGAAGTCACCAGACAAATTATGGGAAGGCCCTGCATGTTTGATCTGAATTCATCTAAATGTGGTGATTTTGAATGGAATGACATGCATTTTGGCTTTTAAAGGGCTCCTCCTCACCCAGCTCAAATGGGACATGTTCTATTTGTGCTTTATTCCTCAGCATGTTGTACCTGCCTATGTGCTTCTGTGAAAATATCTTTGTCTCCTGTATGCTTACCCTTTTGTGTTTGTAGTGGTGGATGAACATATAAGAGGTTTAGCTGCTCCCCATCAATGTGAAGCAGACTACACCTGGCCTTGTCCTTCTCCTATCTGTCAGCTCCTCCATACACCACTACAAAAGCTCTCTCACTTACATGAGGGATTACCAAACTGCTCCCCTCTTTTTAGCCAACAGAAATCCCACACTTTGGCAATGGCAACATCCACATCTAATTTCTCTCCCAGCCCTTGCCCTGAATAAACCCTCACTGTTGTCTGGAAGCTTGCCTGCTCGCCTCATTTTTAGCCCTGTGAGATTTCTTGCATGCTGCATCACACAGTCAGCCCTGAGTCACTCCTCTGGCCATGGGATTGGCCCGCTCCACAGCCCCATCTCTCAGCGAAACCTTGATGTTTCCAAAAATCCTGAATCACTACAAATCTAATTAATCCCAGCTCTTCTGCCACCAGATGGGACTCTAAAATTCTTCTTCTTCATAATAAAATGCAGAGAAAGTAGTATTTTTGCAAAGCATAATGGCCTCTGATTTTTCATATCTAACTGTATTTCTCTGAGATGCAAACTTGTGTTTCCTTGCAGTTCATGGCTGGGAGGATATTTGTGTCCAATTAACCACCTATTTTGGAATGCACAATTATACATCAGTCAATGGATTAGTGAGCATGAACTTTTAAGATATGATTCTATGGACTGCAGCTCTACAGATGTTCTCTAGTATTAATTTAATATCAGTTAGAAATTACTGTGACATGGAAGACCTTATTCACTCTCTTTAATGTTTCTTCAGGACATCTTACTTTTGAGAGTCACATGTCTAATATAGTGTAGTAGTGTACTACATATATTGGCTTCAACCAATTGTAATTGATTAATCATTTCCACCATACATGACCAGGAGTATTTGATCTGTATTGCGATCTTGCAAAACCTAGTTTATCCTCACAAGAGGCATATGTTCTATTTCTGCAGTTACTCTTGTGTGTTGTATCTGTTGATTGATTAGACTGCACTGAGAAATGAAACAAATCGAGTTTATGAAACTTGTTCGCGGATGTGGTTGATTTAGCAGTTTTCTGTTTTATTGTTTGAATATATATGATTACTGAGACACCAATGCGCTACTAAATAATTCATGAACTACAATACCACTATCTGAAAATGCATTCGGTATCCCTGCTGGCCTGATCTCGGTGTTGTCTGTTTTGTTTTCTCTCTCTCTCTCTGAATGGAAAGTACAATGTAAATTACCTATACGCACAGATCAAAACACCACTCTGGTTCACAATATTTCAGGGCTTTTACAATGATAATGGTACCAGCTTGCAAATTTATATGAGACAAGAACTTGAAAAAAGTTGTGCTGTAAATATGTAAATTTTGCATAAAGTAACATACAGAAAAATGAAAACTGAAAAAACTGAATCTCTTTAGTAGTGGACTTGACATGGTCAGTAAGACCCTCAAAGTTTCCATCTTTTCAATGTGCATAGCCTTTATTTGAGTGTACCAACAGAGGGGTGGGGCATGATACACAGAGTCGCATTGATTTGTTAGTCTGGGTCATATGCATCCTCATGTATTCTGCCTGAGAAAAGCTAGCAGATGGAAAATAAGGTGTCTAACATCTTCTAGCACCAGAGTCTTTTTTGTCTGCTGCTTCACCGAAGTGAGTTATTAACGTAAAAGATGCTTTTACAGTAGCTGTCTGTGCTTCCTTTCGCTGGCTCCGAGCCATGCTTGGAGGGAGAGCCGTCATCCCAGACTTTGCTCAGCCCAAATTAGTTTTGAATGCCATCCACCGACCGTCTATTCTGATTAGTGAACAAATGGATAGGCAAGCTCAAAGGGATCTGTGGAGAATGGTAATTGGTATGATGAAAGCCAGTGAAAAACATTTCGCTTCTGTCATCAGCTGATCAGCTGTTCCACAGCCTTTGTCTGTGGGATAGGTATTGTAGCTTAATTAAACAGAGTCCCTGAGTAGATGGATCCCTGACCCCCATCTGGGGCCGTTCTCAGGGCTCACAGCATCAGACTTCACACGGGTACCTATAATGCGGCCCTCTAACTATGACACGGTCTCGCCCACTGTCTTAGCACACATCAGTTTTCAAGATAACTGTATTAAGAATAAAGTAGTTAGGCAATAACAGATGTCTGTACGCTAAGTGAATGGATAAGATTGTGAGTCTGTGACTGGCGATCGTGACTTTCCAAGAGTTACCCACTGCCTCAGTGTCTGGAGTATTACAGATGTAACCTGAAGTACTGACCTAAGGCAGATCAGTGTCATACAAGGTGTCCTTGAACATTCGATTTCTCTGTGCAGTGGAAATCTGGCTAAGGTGTGAGAAGATAAGCTATCAAATCACACTGCCCCATACTGCGAATATTTATAACCTACAGACTGCCGACTCAGGACTCATCTTGTGTCTGCCTGTACGGCTCCATTTGTCTCACTGCGCACATGCTTGCGTCTGTGTGTTTGTGTTTGTGAGCGCACGCATGCTTCTGTGTTTGTGTACAGAATGTGTGTGTATATGTGGCTGTATGCAGATGTGTGTGCCTGTGTGTGTGTGTGTGTGTGTGTGTGTGCCCATGTGTGTGTGTGTGCCCGTGTGTGCCCTTGTGTGTGTGTGTGCCTGTGCCTGTGTGTGTGTGTATGCTTGTGTGTGTATTTGAGGCTGTATGATGGTGTGTGTGTGTGTCTATGTGCCTGCATGTGAATGTGTCCTGTGAAAGTAAAGCCTAGGAGGACCTGTAGGAGAGGGTGCCATGGCAGGACTATTCACATTTGAACGCTTCCTTTTTCAATTCCCTTCTCTTTAATCTCAGTGTAAATCTCACTTCACGTTAATTCACTTTGGCCAGCTCTAACTCTGTTTTCAATTCCTTATATACACACGTTCAGTGTTTAAATTAACATTTGCAGTTAAATCCCTGAAGTCAATTCTGCCATTTCAGGATCCCAGCATGCATCTGTTTCTCTGGCAAAGCTGAGAAATGGCACTGGCACAAGGTTAAAACCGAACAGTCCCTTTTCTCGGCCGTCGGAATTGAAAAAAAGATTCAGGGAATTCATTAGCAAACACCCGCCCATTAAAAAAAGGAGCAATTAACACCGATTCAGTTTCTCTGCAAATTATTGCTGCTGTATAATTGATGCTGTAAGAATGGACTGATTGATTTTATACGTTTTAATGCCTCCCCCCAGCCCGGGCTGCTATAAATGTCACAGCTCTGAACCGTGTCCTTGGAGAACTGCAAGGCTGATGACCCAGACGTAGAATTTCCCTCTGCCTCCTGGCCCGTGTGCCCAGGCTTTTAATTCAATGACACACTGCAGGGAGGGAGCCTGATCTGCCTCTTCTAAGAAGAAGAAAAAAAAAAACAAATACAAAAAAATCTAATACAATTCAGCTCCCTGCAACGCGGCAAAGGTGTCAAAGAGGAAAAAATAGCCTCTCTCCACCAACAGGCTTAAATTTGCAAATTGACTCCATCCTTGGTCGATGAAGCATCGTTTCATATAGGCAGTGCAAGTTGCAGCTGAAGGGGGGGTTCTCTCGGGTTTCAAAGACGCGGATACGGGGAAGAGCTCCATTTTACCCCCAGAACCGAGGCTCGAGATAGGTTTGCTGGCACAGAACAGCTTGTGCTTTGACTGAAAATAGAAGCTATCATTTATTCATTGATTGAAACATCAGAGACAGAGAAAGAGATGGAGAGCTAGGAGAGGGGGATGCCAGCCAGGAGACTGTCCTTTGCAGCATCACACAAAGGGCTACATTTGCTGCCTTTCATCCCAGCAGAAAATCAAGGCCTGGAGTAGACCCACATCACAGTAAACTATCCAACTGAACACTGTGGAACAAGCGCTACCCCAGAATTGGGTGTGGTAATTTTTAAAGGTTTTCTCTCAGTGTTCGTTCTCCAGTGTTCCATTTTGAATAGCATTTAATGGTTCCTGACAGTCACAGTATGCTAGCGAGTATGACAAATGCTTTTCATATGCCCTGTTAAGGCTATCTCTACGCTGCCTTTTGGATTACGCACAGGACTGGCTGCTTTGAAAGAGATTTTCTATTCAACAGAGTTTACAATCAGCTATAACTTCGATTGTAAACAGTAAAATGTGAATTTTTGTATTTCTGAATGGAATGGAGCAGCAATTTAACACTGCAATTTATACTCACTTTTAAGTCTTCTACAAAGCTAAATATATACATTTTAAATGTTACAGACATGTAGTAAAGAGCCTTTTATGGAATATTTTTGGCCACCAACATTACAGTGCAACTTTTGGTCTATTTTCATAAAATGAAATGAGAATATTCCTCCTCCTCATCATCAACATCATCATTGTTGATGAGGACAACTGCTAAGATACAAATTCAAGATACTGCTCACATGTAGTCATGAAATGACTGCATCTGTATAATCCGATGGGTCTTCACCGCTGAAACAACTTCTGTCTGTTCTGGAAGTTTTTCTTCCCTCTGTACACAGAAGAGCAAATCACGGCTGCACTGCATCCAAGTTCTGGTGTCCTCCTGTCTCAGCAAGTGATTATTTTTTACTGCTTCCATTAACTATCGCAGGGGGGTTGAAAGTATTGACTGCCTGTGTTTGCCAAGAATGCAGTCGAGCTCCCCTGAAGCCTCTTAAGGTAAGCTTTAACGGTGATATAATAGAGGACCAACCCCTGCCACGCACGCCGGGGTTGGGGTTGGGAGGCCAGTGTTAGGCATTGGCATTCAAAGTCAGGTCGACGCAGACAGACGGGGTCAGAACAAAGATCCTCTGTTTATTAACACAAACTATCTCATCGCAGGTACAACACACATCCAAGTAAGCGCAAAAGTGTAAGCCATTTACCTCTGCTAGGGAACACAAATAGCTGACTCGTGAATTCAGTTTGACAGAGGAGCCAACAGATACATCATCGCCCTATAAATACATCGCTTGATACGTTCTGTTATATATAGATATATTTTTTTCATTAAATAGAAAGATACGTATGAGCTAGATAGATTCTTTCTGTACAGTCCAATCCAACAAAGACAGTAGTAGCACAGTCAGAACCAACAGTAAGGTGATACAGGAACAGAGAAACTGAAAGGACAACAACTAAAACCAGAAAAAGCTTGCCCCACAAGTCTCTAAACTAGCCCCCTTTTAATTTTATAGCATCATACAGCAAAAACATTCATAAGAGCAGACTATGTTAATATAAAAGGTCCATGCAAAAGAAAGAGAGAAGAGCTCCACACATAACCAGCAGGACAAGTTTCATAAACAGGGTGCTCTCAACAGTCATTGCCTTCATTTCTTTAGCTGATGTTTTTTCATGTTTTTTTTAAAGATGTGTTTTATTTGCTACTGATAAAAAGGATATGCTTGGGTTGTTTTTCGTTCTGTGTTCCTCAGTGCACAGTACTCCCTCATCTCTCTCCTTCTGCAGACAAAGTACTCCAATTTGTCATCAAGCCTCTGTATCTGATGGATGTTTGAACAGCAGAAGACGCCATGCTTCTGAAACACAGTCACCAGTAGCAACCTTGAGTTCAAATGTCTGTTTTTTTAAAAAAAGAAAGGCGTGACCTTTAGGCATCTGTCCTTGTTTGATATTCTTTTTATACATCACATATAGTTTTTTGTGAACAGATATTTATTCTTTTGCTCCTCCTTATCACAATCCCACTACATTTAAGGGCCACGTGACAAACAGAAGGTCTCTGCACGGGTGTCTACAGCTCCTCGGAGCGGATCACGTGGAACAAGGTAACGTTGTAGAGCACCTGGTGTCCATTGTTCCACGCATAGAGGGCCCTGTCCTTGGGGTTGTAGTCTAGCATGGAGATGTGCGAGTACTTGTTCTGGAAAGCGATGTCGATGTACTCGTAGGTGGAGGAGTTGGTGTGGAAGGCGTAGTAGACCTTGGTCCCGCCGGAGTAGCCGTTGGTGACGTAGAGCGTGCCGCAGATCATGAAGGCCTCCCCGGCGCTCCGCTTGGGGTGATTGGTGGTCCAGCTCTTGATGATCTGCAGGGTGTTGGGGTTCAGCTTGCTGATGACAATATTCCCCGCGTTCTGATTGGTGGCGTAAACGGCCCAGAGCCCGCCCTCATCCACCATCAGGTCGATGTCGGAGTGCCCCCCCCAGGCGTAGTGATACATGTTGTTGTAGCCGGCATAGTCCAGCTGGCGGGACTTGCTGATGGTGGAGGTCTTGAAATCGAACTTGATGATGATGTGGCTCTGGAACTTGTTGAAGTAGATGGAGCCGTTGTAGACCACCTGACCGGTGCCGGACCACGGGTGCGGGAGGCGGTGCGACGTGAAGTTGTCCGAGGTCATGAAGTCTGCCATCGACTTGTACTCGCGCACAAAGCGGTTGTTGTGGTAGCCATCCATGTACCACACCTGGCGAAAACAGGCAAGGGAAAATTGAGTAAGGTGTGACAGTAGCGCTGTCAGAAAATAAATAAATAAAATCAGGCACTCTTTTACCCCTGTGGTTTTTCATCAGTGTCATCAATGGTGACACTGAAGCAGAAACGTTTTGACAAAAAAAATCCTAAAATTGCAACTGAGTCCTGCCACAGGGGGGAGAGTTGCCCCCCTGACATTTACAGAATGGGGATTGATAACTGTCATGGAGCTGCTATCTGGGAACCACAATGACAATCAAGAGCTTTCATGATAAAAGCCTTTTCTCAGCTGCATCTGTGGGTATCCTTTGTCTCCCCTGGCTTAAGTGGGAGCTCCAGATCACCTGTACTGGCTCCTTAAGGGTTTTAGAACTCCTACAAATAGTAGTCACCATCATTAGACTGCTTATTACTCGCCTGGAACTAACACTATGATGCAGGGAAAGAACAAGCTACTACCCTGTTACTCCTCTCAGACAGCTGAGTGTGTCATTGTGACCAATACCCAATAACCCAAATAACACAACAACAGTCTGTAACACACGGCACAGCAAGGGTTAACAAATCAAATCAGTACCACCTGAAAATCTCAATCGTGTGGATAGTAAATGTGCCATTTACTGAGTGCAAGTGCTACAAAGTTCGCAGCTGCATATTTAAAGCAATGTAACTTTTTTATGTGTGGGCCAATTAAAACTACAGTTCTGCTGACTCGAATCAAGCACATATTATACAGCACAATGAAACTTACAACTCTTTTACTGCAGACTGGTGTTTGAATCCATTCAGTGATATTAACGTCCTTCCCGACACCAGCCCCTTCATTAATGGCTTGGCTGCCTGGCTTTAGTAATAACCACTGAGATTTATACCCACTATTTGCATTTTAATGTGTTTCTGTAATGAACTCTGTGCTTTTTATTTGATTAACAGTTGCCTGACGATTGTTGCTTATATTTTACATTACTTGCTTCACAGATGTCCAGGATCCTGGGCAACTTCTACAGCTTACCTGTTATCCGTTCATACAGCTGGATGTATTACCGAAGCAATTCAGGTTCAATTTGTGTACCTTGATGAACAGCAGTGCCCCACCTGGTAGTGGAACCTGAAACCATCTGGTAACATGCCCAAGTCCTCAACCACTATGCTACACTGTCCCGGAAAGGCCTTCTTTCCCATCATTTGTAATGTAGTTGTGCACATTTTACATGGGTTCAAGTGAGGAATCCTAGCAACTCTTTGATCTGGCAACCCTCAAGCCCAGAGACCTACAACCAATCTATTGCCTCTGTCTATGTGTATAACCGAAATATGAAAAATCCTCCCACTGCTGTGTCAAGGTGAGAAGGGTAAATGCCAGGTGAGTGCCTGTCTTTGGAGTCTCCAATGACAGGTAGGGTAATGTGTCTGGTGAATAGTGAGTGCATTGCTTGGCAGTTATTCAGAACCTACCCTGTTATCTCCCTCAGGAGCCAGGGGATCGGTCATCCAGGAACCAAACCTCGATCCAGACGTCTTTATAGTGACAGGGTCGCTTATCCCTGTTAGCTTGCCGCAAGCTGTAAGGGTTAAACACAGTCAGAAATCCCACTTCTGAAAATATGGGGTTGACTGTACATGCACACATACACACACGCGCGCACACACGCACACGCACACACACACACACACACACACACACACACACACACACACACACACACACACACACACAGTACTCACGAATGATAGATTCATGCACACATATCTTATGACAAATGTATGTTTCTTGTGTATGGTTTTCAATGTATTCTGTGACTAATATTCTGTGTTTTCTGTTTAGACACATTAATATTTCATGCAATGTGCGCAAAGAGAGAAAAGGAGAGAGACAGAAAGAGAGAGAGTGAGAGAGAGAGAGATTATATATAGAGAGAGAGAGAGAGAAAAAGAACGAGGGAAGGGTGTTTGTGATTCAGATCCAACAAAACTGCAGATAACACTCCTCAGCTGTGTGCAAAATTTCCATGGGTCTCGCTCAGCCATTCTGGAGCCCTGGGTGATCGAGCAGAACCATGTGGGAGCTGTCAGAGTGTGTTCTAATGAGGGAGTCCATTACTGATGCAGGGCCACAGAATGGGTGGGCGCCCCTGCACTGCCTCGCAGTCTAACCTCCTCTCCTTAGCTGCTGCCTCTCCCCCCCCTTCCCCTCTCCTTCGCACCCACAACACCTCTCCAGCTATAGTTAGCTTCTGCCATCCACACTCACAGTGGCTCTGAGTAAGCCAAAAAGAACAGGAACACTGAACCGATAATTTGAGGAAGTCTTCCGCCCCTGTGGGTGGTAAAGCAACACAAGTTAACACTCAATTAGTGTAACAAGGTGTAAAATTAAGAAGAACAAATAAGAAGGCCTTTTTGTTTTTTTTGCCATGCCTGTTCCTGGATGTGCTATTAAACATCAGGAGACAGAGTATAAGACGTTATTTCGCTTTATATGGCTACCCAACTGCTGTTTTAATAGATGAGGAATAGGACTACTGCACTCAATTAAAGCTGCCAACTGAGGGGGACGAAACAGTAAACAAATCAGTTAACGAATTGCTTAACCCTCACCAGCTATGGCTGTCCTCACGAGTTTGCGAAGAGCAGAGCATTAAACGAAATGATCCTTGAGATTTCAGGTGTCAGTGGTGCAACAAGCGAACATTGCAGCTAAAGGCGCTTCCTTCCACATCATGTGGATTCACCAGCCTGCTTTGGTGTGAAAGCCACACTGAAGATGGTGACTTTGGAATTGTGCTACTGACACAATCACAGCTGCTGAGTAAGAGCGGGTGGGGGAGGTTGGCAGCAAAGTGGCGGAGGTGGCTGCCACAGCCCCCAAAACCCCCTGTGCACCAGGTGTGCTTGGTCTCCTTCCCTGTCCCGCTGCATCGCCCCGGCTGTCTGAATGAGGGCAGATGGAGAGCGGTCGTAGTGCTCATGTTGCTAGCTCTCGTGTCGCTAGCGCTGGTAATCCCCCTGATGCAGGCTCATGCGGTTCCCTAATCTCCCACCGCCCCGGGGCCAGAACGCATCTTCCATCCACTCTGCCCCCCGTCGCCTCTCTCTCAACAAACAAGGCCCGGCAGCCCCCATTCTGGGGATCGTTACCTTACTCGCAAAATCCAATTATGCCATTGAGTCAGGAAGCCTGAATTAAATTCCTGCTATTTTCTCTCTCTCCTCAGCACCTGCTTTCGCACCCTCTCCCTGTCTCTCTCTGTGCCTCACCGTGGTAGAAAATAGAGCCGATTTTACACCTCCTTTGTATTTTTAACTCTGAGTTGCTGAACTGAGAACAGTTGCGAGTTGTAATCATACCAGGCTGAAGTGCAATGACTACACCCTCTTCAGACCCAGGGATATATCAGTACATTTGTCTGTCACACTGATATATCATCCTGAGACATTCAGACAAATGGTTTCAGCCTGTATTGGCTGCAAGGAAAATTAAAGTTTCCCCAGAGCTGAACCATGGGCCAAAGCAACCTTCTTATTGCTAATGAGGATGACTGGGGCTGAGATTTTTCTGTCATACTTGTGGAACAAGATTAATTTTAAAGTTTTTTTACGGTATATACTTTTACTGATGATGTGCTGTTAACTCAGCTGACAAGCTGCTAATCGAATTATTGCGCATTCATTACTGTAGGTGTTTCCAATTAACTAAGTTCAGAGTTTAACTTCTCTGGATTGTTTGTTTAATAGGAGATAAGACAGAGTCCTTTCATTTATGCTACAGGAGCACAGTGACAGTTAAGGGAAAGGCGGCATGATGTTTGTAGAGACTGACTGCATGGTATAACCAGAGCGAAGAGTGCATCAGAGGGATTATGGCAGGCGGTAGGTAATCTGTCCTACTTTTACATTATTATACTACAAATGCTCATAGCATTCAGCCCAAAAGAGGACAAGCTTTAATCTTGTGTTGGCATGAATGTGCAGCTGATAACATTGTAAGGTCTTTATAAGAGAATTCAAAACTAAATTAAATAGGATTACATCTGAACAGAATCATTTTTTCCAAATTAGTTGAAAAAAATCTAATTTGGTGCATATGGGCACAGCTTTTGAGGGCATCTTGTTAATGCCAATAATTTACCTCGTAAACAGAAGTCATAATTTTTTTCAACATGTATGTCAAAAGTAGACATTTTAATTACTTTAGATTTTACTATTAGAGTTATTGTATTTGCCTCCATTTTTTCTTTTTCCTCTTATGTAAAGGAAATGCAGCTTTTTTCTGGTATTAACAGACAATTTCAATATGAATGGAACCGTATTGCGCCTGCAGTGGAAATTCTCTTGTAATCCCCAAAGCTGATCGGCCAGCTGTTTACACTGAGGTCTGGCCTTCAATGGGTTAATCGTGCAAGGCTGCAGCCCCCCAAGAAACAGCCCTCAGACAGAGACATCAGCAGTGTGTCCTGTCCACGGGCCTCCAGACGAGGCTGGAGTCTCAGACTGCAGTCTGCATGAGGGCTTGTCCCGGCTGTATTTATTTGATTATATTACAGGGAGCTGCCAGACTCGCCGCCGATGAATGGCCTTTGTGTGCACGTCACATGCCATCACTCTTTCTCCCTGCAGAAGCGCGAGTGTGACACCTCTCTCACCTATTCAATCAGTGTCTTGCATCAAGCCACCGAAATCGGGTCGGCGTGACATGACAGAGCCAATCGTGGCTAGGAGGGATGGCCAGGAGGGGTACGGGGGGGAGAAGGGGTGGGGAATTGGAACAGTGGCCCAGAAATGAGATACCCCATACAAGCTGACCTCTCCCTATTGTATTTAACTGCTTATGCCATGGATGGATTCTGCCTCTCTGTCCTGTGAAGCGAAAACCCTGAGGACATCTGTCATCTCTGAGGGGTTTGGGGTGTATCGAGGGAAAAAAGAAGGGCCATATCTACGAAGATCAAGGTCCAAATTCTGTGAGTGAGACTGAGGTGGAATTGGGTTCCATGGCTCATCTTCTCATCCCTGTTTCATCCCTGTCTCATCTGCACTCTCTGGTTTCTGCTGCCTCACAGAGAGGATCGTAACTGACATTATCACATGACATTATACACCAATGTGTAACTCAAACTTTCACGTGCAAGAACAAAACATGATCAAAGCTATCATTATAAACTTAATGCAGTGAGAAAATTGCAACACTCTAGTTAATATTCAGTACCAGCTATGACATAGACCTCTTATTAATCATGTTCTTTGTCACTCTCAACATGTGAGGCAGGCAGTGCAAGTGTGAGCTTGCTGAAGATTTGACTAAAAATATTGTAAAACGTGGGCAGACCAATGACTCATGTACAGAAATGACTGTTTCTGCTTTAGTCAACAAAGCCTCGGGGCACTCAGAGGTTTAAATACTTTGTAACGATGTTCATTTTGAAGGAGCTCATTCATTTATCTAAGCAGTGAACATTATTCTTGTTGTTTTCTGAGTTAAAATAAAGATTAAGATCATTTTTTTGTTTGGTATGTTATGATATAATATGCAAGCTTACAAAATTAAACTATGTTGTGTCAATTTTTCAGTGAATACATGTCATCAATATTTTGCTGTTTGTATAGTGAATAATAAAGAACGTTATCACTTACATGATATTGTAGTTCCACTGACCACCAAAAGGATACAGATACAATGTAAAGGATTCATATTTGTGTGAACTGAATTTGAAAATATTTGAAATATTTACAAATGACAGAACAACAGAATGTAACAGGCAGGTATCGTCAAGGTAAAGATGCATAATGGTCAGGTGTCACGTGTGCTGCAGACAGTTTAGGACATCAAACATCGATGGGTAAGAAATAAGTGTATTCAAGGCAGGTGTACTGAATGTAATTTAAAAAGTGGAGCAATGTGGTTTGTGAAAGGTTAATGAAAGGTGATATGTATGTGGCAGGTGTGTTGAAACTGAAACTGAGGACAGGGCAGGTGTTGCATGTGTGTGTTGCGTGTGTGACATGGGCTGCAGGTGTGCAGTGTCCGAGCTGCAGGTGTGTGGCAGGTGTGGGACAGCAGGTGTCTGCAGGTGTGAGCAGCTCTAACTCCAGTCTGGCCCCTTCCTCTGGGGTGGGACAGGGGTGTTCTGTGTTCTCTGCGCCTACCTAATTTTTGCATGCATGCACGGAGCCTCTCCTCAAGATTTGACACTCTGTTCTGTAGCTCCTCGTAGTCATAGGCTCCCATCTCCTCCTGAAGTTCGTTTAGAACTGACGTCAGATTCTGGACTTCCTCTTTAAACTGCAATACCAATTTTGCATCGGCTTTGTACTCCTCCAACACTGGTATCAATGGCCTAAGTTCCTCCATTTTCGCTTTTATTGCCTGAAAGGTTAAAATAAGCTTGGTTCAGTGTCATGCGTGCAAATTCCTGTCCAAACACCTGTCTTGCCCTACTCTGACTGTCTCCCTATCGTGATTGCAGGGTGTGCCTGACACCTTCCCCAAAACCAAGAGCAGATATCCAAAAAATACAAGCAGTATGAAACAAGTCCTCAGTACACCAAAAACAATTGGGAAAGCTCTTTATTTTTCATCTTTTAAAATGCAACATATTAGGGTTACATGCTTCATGTCACATACAACAAAGTGGTTTTCTTTTGTTGTCGTTTTAGTAGGTTTTCCTTAGTAACCAAATATGCACTGACAAAACTAAATGGAAATAATAATCATAATAATAATAACAAAAAAGAAACTTAAAAAAAGTTTTAAAAAGCTATTCATGAAATGACTCTACAGTTAACATGCAGGAAGAGCTCACTGATGGTCTGAGGTCCTTAGTGATTAAGGTGCTAAATTCAAATAAATTGCATGACGCAAAACAAAACAAAAAACAAAAAAAAAAAAATCAAAAACTAAAAAGCAAAAAAATAAAAACCCCAAAAACTCAGTGGCCCAGTTCAGGGTTACATTGGATAGAACTGCCTCTTCAGTCTCTGCAGCTTTGATAAAATTTCTTAAAGTTAGCCCTGTAAGCAAGAAAATGAGATACTGTTGAGGGATCTAGCTCACTAGCCTATCTAATACACATACAGAATAAACAAGTTTCCACATTCCCAGAGATGCACAGCACTGCACGCGCAACATACCAGAAGCACAGTTTCCGTGAGAGTTATGGCATGCACAGAAAACCACAGACACACGGGCTCGGTATTGTGTTGAGATGTGCAAAACCTTCCTGCGGCCAACAGTCAGTAAGCAGTAACAGAACATCGTAGAAACTTTTCTCATAACTGAGGTTCTTATGTTGTAATGTAAAGCTCAAACTCAACCTTCTGCTGTATAAGCAAAATCCCCACTGCACAGTAAGCTTAGGGCTTGATTTTTAAATCTTCCAATTAGGCAACTGTTTTATTTATGTTCCAAGACCTCTGTGATGCACTAGAGATCCAAACTACTGTGCTATAATAGAGGGTCACTGCATTTCCTAGATTGCTTTTGACACTGGAACTGATTTGCACATTTCTGCACACAATAAGATGCACCTTAGTCATGCTGCTTCATCACTAAACAACATTCTTTCAAACTTATGAAATGTATTAATATCATTATTGATCATTCATAAATAAAGGTGCTGTTTTTTGGGGGCAAAAATGATGGGGCAGGGCATATAATATAGGGATAGGAAAAGCCATTCATATTTTTCCACTAACATGACAGCCATAGCATATTTTAGTTAAGCTGTTCAAGTGGCTGCACTTGAAACTTGGAACTTCAAAATTGAAATACTCTGATAATCTTTTTACTTTGTAAACATTGTTACTTTTTAAAATGAACAATGTAAAACCTTACAGACAATAGCTTTACAACCTATAGGCACTCAGTGTTTTTTTTAATCTTTGGGTCCCAAATTATCTTCCTTTGCCACTCCAGAACTGATACAGGGTTTCACCAGGTAGACAGCTCCCATTCATCTAACGTGGTGTAAGCTTATAGATGGCAACTTTCATCAATATTCTGACCAGTATAAATGCTGGTGAATTGTGATAACTTCACTACTCAATAATGATACCACAAAGGATGATTCAGGAATCCACAGTAATCACCAGTTATGATTAAAGAGTGAATATTTTAAATGCCGCTCAGAGCAGTCCTTTATCTACTGTACTCTCTCTCTGGAGTAAAGTAAAGGTAGGCACTTTAACTTATGACGGGGAAAGCAAGAATCTGGTGGAAAGGAAGATTATTTGGGACAAACCAATGTGAAGGATGTGGCCACTCTATGTGCTTTGGCTGTCTGGGGCAGTCCATATGGATCTGGGGGAACAGGTTGTGGGATAGGGGAGGAGCATGTACCTTGTATTGCTTGGCAATGTTCTGCTTGTGGCTCTCCTCCACTTGTCGGAACTTGGTCTCCAGACCTCGCAGCTGGCTCTCCATCTTCTCAACGTACTGTAGGTCCCTCTGGGTCCTCTGGTCCAGAACCTGGATGGACTGTGTCATATTCTGGACCTGGAGTGGACAAAAGGGACAGCGGTCAGGTCCCCTTTATGTGCAATATGCGATTCCCCTTCTGCAAACTCAACATGCCATAAAACCTGAAGCATTCAGGATGCCTCTGACTACTGGTATTTCTATTTATGCCCTGGTAGATGAAGCTGATGAATACATCTCCCATTGAATAAAGTGGCACAGATACAGTATGTTAATGATTCAGTGTATCACATCACAGATATTCTTTTAGAACTCCATTATCAGTCTATATTTAGGTAATATATGCCACAAACTAGTGATAAGCCTTAAATGAATGAAATGAATATGGTAATAAATATGGCAATAAATGACACAGTCTTGAGTAAAAATAAAACAATATTCAGTAGCAAAATGCCCACTGTGTCTGGTATCATCTTCATGATATTTAATCCATAATATGTAAATGGGAAAAATGGGTCAAAAACCAAAGATCAGGATGCAGCCGCAGATTTAAATATCTGATGACCAAAATAAGGCATCAGTTTGGAGTGACTGACAGAGCCAAACATGAAGCAGGGGCTCAGACAGGGATCAGTACTCCCACAGGTGACATCGTCATAGGTAACTCATTAATGCAGGTGATGCAGCCCAGCTGCTGCTGATGACAGCGAGTGCAAGGAGAATGAGGACAAAACGAGGGGTTGTTTTTTTTCCTTTCTGCTGAGCTTGTTTTCCTGTTTACTGATAAAAGAGTCACAGACACAGCGAGCAGTCTGATTGAACTGTTCCCCTCTGGAAGCTATTATCAAGGGAACCTATTAGCGTGTGATTCGTCCCCCTCTCTGAGGCAGGCTTATCAAGGAACGGCAGAGGGAGGGGTGAGAATGGGAGGGGTGTGAGGCTGGAGGTTTTGGGCAGGTGAGAGGCGGCTGGCTTTGGGGGGCTGGGGGTAATGTAAGAGCTGGGGAGGGGCGGCTGCTGTGGAGACAGTTGTCGTGGTTACTTTTTCCAGTAGCTGCCTCAGCTGTTTGGTCCTGGCGTCTCGCGAGCACATGGTCTGCTGGGGTGCCACCACTGTGCAGATACACCTGCCCTCGCTGTCCTGGGCTGAGCTGTACACCTGCCAGGACTCCTCTGGGTTCGCTGGCAGCACCTGAGCAGGGGGGAGGGACAGAGAGAGAGAGAGAGAGAGAGAGAGAGAGAGAGAGAGAGAGAGAGAGAGAGAGAGGGAAAGTCAGGGATGGGGAGGGGATGAAGAGAAGGGGGGCGTTCATAAACAAAAGACAAAAGACAGGTGGGGAGAGGAAAGCAAATATTATTATATGGTCTGACCTCAGAACACCAGAAATTACTCCCATCCCAATTTTCCTTTCATCTGAAAATTTTTGAGCTGGATTTCATTTTCTGTCCAGAAATGAATCATAGGGTCTGGGCACCAGTCTGGTGGTTTAAAGCGCAATCCATTTTTTTTCCCTCTAAATCAATTATGTGACGTCTATGAGATGATCACGTAGGATTACGTAAAACGCCATCTGGAGGGTGGCACTCCACAGAGGGTACGGTATGTTCACTCTGATCTCCAGCAATTGATTTCGCTTCACAGTAAGTGTATTTAGGGAGCACCTTGTTGAATCTAATTTTTCTAATTTTGTAGATGACACAATATACACGTTCACTACCATTATCACAAACCACTTTCAGCTGTTCATTTTTTTTTCAGGAGAACACAGTAACAATGACAATAAAACATGATATTGTTATTCAACTCAAGACCATTTTCAATTAAAACCATAAAACCAAAAGACTGGGACAAACTGAGTACCACAGCAGATTCTCTGCATGTCTTAAGACCACGCTGTGTTTACCATTCATTCGATTATTGTTCTTGAGTGGTATTGACTTTCCCATAATTGAACAAGCCAGGCACCAGGTGTCGGTCCTCTAGGATGAGCGATGACAGGGGATGCTGAGAGCTTCCCTTAATCCGGGATAATATTCCTACAGCAGAGGAACCGGTCCTCATGGGAGGAACCGCTACGCGGTCGGTCACGTTAAATATTTATTCATATGGCCCTTGCGAATGGACACTTTTATGGCTCAGTTCTCTAGCACATGGGCTGAGTCAATCAGGGGAGGCTGTAATGTTATTAGACTTGTGTTTCTGCTCTCTGGTCAGATGGTGACATTGCTCAGAGGTCAGGGCCCATCCACCATCTTCAGACGAGAGAGGGGTTTAACGGCACAGCTCTGACGAGCCGGCAGCCGCACAGCCTCCACGCCTCCATCTGCTCCCTGGGCTCCTGAATCACTGTCCAGTGGTCATCGCTGTGTAATCAAGTGTCACAGAATGATTAGGGCCATCAGTGGCACGATGGATTTATGGGTAACAAACCTTTTGGTTTCGTGGAAATTAAGCGCTTTATTGCAGTTATGCTAAACAGGCTGAGAACACTGTGTCTGGCCCTCTTGATGAGGCAGATCATAATTGTGTCATCAATTCTCACACTGACACCGGTGGTGCCATGTGACAGACATGGTCAGAAAAAAAGAAAAACACTTTTAAGGACTGCTTTTCCTTCATTGCTCTATATCTTGCCTAGACAATTTCTTTTATTGATGCTGTCTGAAATTTGAGTTATCACCAGTATAACAATGACCTCAGTCTCCTTGTCATAAGTGCTGATATCATGACCAAATGCCACTGAAATATGTTCAGTGTAATTAATGAACGGGTTAAAGTCTTGAACGGGTTAATGGACAATCAATGAACAGGTATTATATACAAATTGAAAACTAACAAATGCAAAGGAAGACCCACTCTGCTTACTGCAAGACATACTTTGGTTAGCCTTTCAAAGCATTAATACATAATGTGGGCTTTCCAGCACTGTACATGTATGTACCTTTAATGGATCTTGCCCATTACCTTAATACATATTGATCACTTGGTGAGTGCAATGAATTACCAAGCAGTAAAGCTCTGACACAAATGTTCTGTATTAAGGAGGTGCTCTCGTGAAGAGCTGCCCCTCGGTGTAAAACGCTGCCAGATGTACTAGCTACAAAGTTATCTGTAGGCTTAGAGAGAATGCCGCAGATTTTAGCCTACCTATTTCAGTGCCATAATGGTCATTTATACTGTGTTTGATCACAATGACCCCTGCTGAACTCTCCATAATCTGGTAAGAAGCCAGCCACTGTATCCTGAAGAATGCTTCACTGTTATCTCTGCTTTTACCTTTCCTGCTGTTACTCCATAACAATAGCACTGCCAGCTACCCTTGCCTCTGAGAGGTCTTCACATTTGCAGTGAGTGCATGCATTGTATAACACAGGCTGCTTCTGCTGTGATTTTATTTACACACCCTACTTTGGCTCTACAGAGAAATTTCTGTAGTCTCACTGCATTTGTAATGAGCATTTTTTATATGGCCAATTCTACCACTACAGGGTAACTCTAGGTGAGCTGCAGTATAATAGCGAGTCCAATAAAACCAGCTGTATATTACTACAGCAGAGCATCATAGCACTATTCACCTCACCAGCCTCTTAAGAGTCATTACCCAGCTGACATTTGCCTTATATGTGATTCATGTAGCCTTTTTGGAACATATTGGTGAAGATCGTATGCCACTTTTGTTTGAATACCGCAAAACTAAATAGGTTTTGCTAATTAAGGATGCATTCTACAGTGTTTTGCAGATTAAGTATGCAGAGTGAAAAAAACACAACGGGCAGGATATAAAAGTTAATAGTTAATACTATTTTTTTATATTTATATTTATAAGTGTATTGGTATGATACTGTTAGATTTATAATTTATTTATGTAAAAGGCTCTGGTCTAAAAAAATAGGTTTTGATGGACTAAATCAATGCCTATGAACAATGGGTTGTACTCATTCCATTTCAATCTGCATATCCTTCTATACAGCACAGAATATAAGGGAAAACATTAAACTCTACTGTTATACTGTCAGCCTAATATGGTGATGCGTATGATAGGTGAATGTAAGGTATTTATTAAAAGTATTTTCCACGTTGGCTATGGGAAGTCAAGTGGCCATTTCAAATGACCCCTAGAGGCACAAAACTGGAGTGTAAATTATCTAAAATCTAAGAAAGCACAGAAAACTTACAGCAGATTTGGAGGGAAGGGCTTATTATACTGCTCTGTGGTTATATGTATTCACTATTACAGTATATCCTTAATATCAGAGGAATCAAATGTACTGTAAAGAAATGTTGATATGCAAGTGCATGTTTAGAACAGCTCCGACGTCCCCTACATCTGCCCTTCCGTTTACCATATTTTTAAATTTCAGCCGTTGCGAGTTAGCTATATGCTCTCCCTTCCCTTCTCTGAACTACAGCTCGAAGCTTCCCCCCAAGTGCACACAAAAGGGAGAAACCCGCTACACGATTCCTAGAAGTGGTATTAATGATTTTTAATAAGAGTAAACTGCTTTGCTTTTTAATAACCTATCACACGTCTTTGAATTAAACCGGGTGACTATTTATATCAATAAGTGTGTATTACTATTCCGATAAGTGTTATTAGTATTCGAATACTATTAATATTATTATCGAAAATCATCCAAGTGCTCATATATAAATACATTAATCGGGAGGAAAGTACAAGGTTTGAATCCTCGAACACCCCAAAGCCCCAACAGTGCAAAACTTACTCCGGTACTCCGATCTGGTATCCCTCCAGGTGCCGCCGCGAGCTTGGTGGTGTTGAGTCCCACCAAGGAGGGCAGCGTCTGCGACATCCAGTTGGTGATCATAGCCATTGTGCTAAGCACAACCCCAATCTTGAGTAAAGGCACCGACATCTCTGCGCTCTGCGTCTCTCCAAAACCTTCATTCTACAGATTCCAGCCGAGAACACTCGTGGCAATCCATGTTGCCTGGGAAAGCTTGTTGCAGCACCCGTGCACCCAGTTCGGACGGTCTGGCCTTGGGCATTGCTGGCATATGATCGAACGAGACTGTATTTTCTCTCTCGTGACGGAGAGCAGAAGTATCCCGACGCGGTTGTTCTGTAGATAAGCTGTGACGCTGTCCTACAGCTGTACACGAGAAGTAGCTATGAGGGGGGAATTAGCTCAGTCTGTAGTATCCCCTGCTCTCCCGTGCTCTTCTGGCTCTGGCGGCAGCCTTTTCTATTTCGCTAAATCCCTAGATCCGCCTCAGCCTCTCGTGTTGAGTGAGAAAGTGCGAGTGACTATAGACAGCCTGTTCAAAATGGATAAGGGGGAGGTGGTTCTATGGATCTATGTAACGAAGCGCAATGTGATGTCAGGTTCACTTTGCTTACGAGACGCCCTTCCCGTGCCGCTAGGGATGCGCTGCCTGGGATTTTAAATTGCGTTTTATTGTACCGGATCCATCCCTAGTGAATTGAAAAAAGGAGGTCCGCGAAGGTCGCTGTTCTCTTCTGGTCGTTCGATGCTGAGCGCTTAATTGCCAGCTGACATATTGCACCCCTTTGTGAACTGTCGGTAACATGACTGCATTACCCTACCTGTTTATATAATAAACCTTGCAATTATGATTTACAGTATTCATTAATATTATAATCATTCGTTGTTTACAGTATGACCTTTATCGTGACGGCAAGAAAAAGCACAAAGTTGCAAAAACATTTTGCCTCACTAAATGTACATATTTTGTAATTATTTTGACGTGTATGAAATCTTAATCTAAGTCCTCAATGAACCGTTTGAACACAATACATTTCGTTTATTCAAAAGGCCACAGAGGCACGCACGTTAGTTGGCAGGCAAGCTAGATACCACCGGAGTATTGAGGAGCGCCGTTTTAGAATGACTCGATCGCCACCGTGTCGCTATTGATGGTATTGCTCCTGAAATTGTCATTGTAATCTTGGTCAGAAATATCTATGCTGTTAAACTGGAATCATCGTTCACTGTGTGGAAAGCAGTTACTCAATGACCTAAATTAATATGCATTAGTTACTGTTTACATAGTTAAGACATTGTAAATAAAAATTAAATTACAAATGCGCACGTGTTCAAATGTACATTATTATATCAATCCAAACGTTTTCTCATTATTGTATACGCGTCACTCTTTGTTTTCTATACATATACAGTATGTCAAGATAACGTTAAGTGCATTCTCATCTGATACCGTACAGTTGTTTACGTTGTCTATCCCTATGCGGGAAATTATTTATGCACTTTGTGAGCCTTGCTTTAAGAGTCAACATACTATGTTCCAAGATTTTTAAATATGTTGCATCCATATATGTTTATTACAACTTATTGATTCGTATTGTGCGATTTGCAAAACATAGAACCCACGCAAGTACTGCTGGAAAGTGAAATGGGTTCACACTGCTTCGCTTAAAATGTCACTCGCAGCATGTATTACACTAGCAGAGTTCCATCATATTTATCCCAGTTCTTTCTTATTCATTTTCCTCATCCGCTCGTTGATACTTAAGCAACCAATTCCCCTTAATATGTTGATGGAATTCGTTTTCCAGCGTTATTGTTCATATTATGACAGAGCTGGTGGATGAAGCAGCAAAGTGAGTAAATCGAAGAAAATACTGTTTTACAACCAAGGCTGCCACAATTCTTGAGAAGAACGTTTGGTCACAATGAAATGTTCATCCAAAAAACAAGAACACATAAGACAAAAGGAAACAGAGACTGTACGTTCCGTCTCGGTGGGCGTCTCTAAGATCCACTTAATAAAGCATCGAACAGAGCACATCTCCACCCCAAACGCGTAAAGTAGGTCACAGCTATCCGGTACGCACTTTCTCGCGCTCATTCCATGTCCTTCTCTCTTCGTCTGTCTCCTGCAACAATCTAACACCACGGTGTTTGAACATCTGAGCAACAACTGTTATTTGAGTTTCTTAAGGTTGCTGTTAGTATACGGTTAAAGAGAAAACATTAATCAGATCGTCGGCCTGCGATATCCCGTCTTTCATATCTAATCTGCTCTGTTGCTGCTGTCGTAACTGAGAACAAAATTAGCCCTAAAGGAAAACTGAGAGATAGTTTCTTTTTCAGCAGAGATGCGTAAAGCTGAGGACTGTTTAGGCGTTACGCATGATGCTAAACGGACACTGATTTGTATTGTTTATTCGACCCCCTCCGGCGATTTCTTATGTGAGCAGTCCATACCAAAGAATGTCTACACGATCGACATCCGTGAACCTGCGTGTATACAGTATTTGCATGCGGGTGTGTACGTGTGTGTTTCCTGTGTGTGTGTGTGTGTGTGTGTGTGTGTGTGTGTGTGTGTGTGTGTGTGTGTGTGACTGTGACTGTATCGTGTGATGAATCAGCAAGTTGAGAGTCCCAGACACGTCCTGACGGTCAAAGGCAGTATGCCAGCTAGGTCTACCGGTTTACCTGTGAAAGGCAGTGGAGCGTTTCTGTGGGGCCAAAGCTGAGCGAGTGCCACATTTAGTGTCACAAAATACAGGGGTAAGACACACCTGTATGTTTTTTTTTTCTTAACCAGTGGTAGATTATTAAAACTAATACCTGCCTGCAGGGTAGAGCAGGAAACTAAAAACAAAACAAGTAAATAATACAGATTTTCAAGACATTCAGTGTTTGTCTTGCCACGTACTACATATGCAATGTTATTGCAAGAACACAAATCTGCCAACATCATCACTGTGAAATAGCATAATATAAACATTGCATATTAAATGTGCTGTACCTATACACATAATACACATTGAATTGGCTCACCTTATTGTGTGGAAAGGGCTGCACATGTGGAATGTTTTACTGCAGTGTGACCAGACAAAGCATTGGAAAGCTTCACTGTATCATTATCTCAGTGCAAAATACCACTTGAAAGCAAGAGAGAAAATGTAAAGGTTCAAATGGTGTGGAGTGGGGGGCACATTTGTGCTGTAACTACAGTTTTTGCTTATATGCCTCCCTAAATATTTGCCACAGCTGGGTAAAACAGATCATCTCAGTCAATCACCTTGGTAGGCCTTGTATTGCAATGATAGAGAGGCAATTGCCTGACCACTCACCACCATGGCAGAGAGATGGCAATAAAGATTTGGTATTTGAATGTTCCTGTATTCTTGTTCAGCAGTGTGTCTGCCTCAATGGGATGGCACATTTTAATCTGTTCATTTCACTGTTAAAGATGGATCCAAAAGGAAAGTAGGACGAAAATGCTGCTGTAATTCAGGAAATCAGATAATGAAATCACCATAGCTCCCAACACAACCTAAAACAGATAAAGGCAGCACAAACATAATCTAACATAACTCAGCACATAAATTAATGTGGGGTCTGCCCATCCATAGTTCTCCAAATTGTGTGTCCTTTTCCAAAGCAAGTGTGATTAAAAAAAAGTTACGATCCTGTCGTGTCTTTTTTTTATCGCCCGCCCTGTCAGTTCAATCCCACTGTTATTGAGCCCTTTCCTCTCGGCCGTCCATCTCCCTGACCTTTCAGAGTGGAAGCGGAGTCTTGTCTTTATTGGGCTTCAAATGGCCTTGGCTAGGGTCATACGTCACCACCATGTCCATTACAAACTGTTCCAACAGCGCTCACTTCGGCTGACCTCCCTTCCTGTGCGGCGTATACACTGTAATCTAAAGCAGCACACTGCCCGTAATGGGCCGAGCCCGGCCTGGCCACATGCAGAAAACTGCGGGTGTGACCGTCCGTCAGGCAGACCATTTAGCTGGTTCCATTTCAATTTACCTCAGGTGATACCAAGTTTCTAGGGTCATGTATTAGGGTTAAAATATTCTCACCTGCTAGCACTACCAATGGTAACATGGTGACAGACATCACCAATGTATGTGCTATTTTTAAGTACAATTTTAAGCAAAGAAAAAGCCACAGATATCAATCAGCTCTTCTCTTTTAAAAGCAATGCATCAGGCTGCATTTTCAGCATTGCCGTGTAGGGGTGACCTACCAATTATTTTTTTTGGGGAGCAAATAAATTGTCACGCGTTGTCACGCTTGGAGTCACGAGGCCATTCTTTTTGTCGTCTCCTTCAGAAAATGCGCTGTAGCACCGGGGATCATTTGCATAGAATACACATCCTTTCCTGTGTCCTTGCACAGATATTGTTTGTTTTTATTTTCCTGGGCTGGTGATTGATTTTGTCGCAGGGGAACAGTGCGGATTTCACAGGGTAGAGGAAAGAGCTGAGGTGATAGATCAGGGGCAGCTGTGTGTGTGTGTGTGTGTGTGTGTGTGTGTGTGTGTGTGGGTGTGTACGCGTCTGTGTGTGTGTGTGTGTGTGTGATGTATGGTTGAAAGTGGGGTGTTAAATTTTTAAGCACCTCTCCTCAGATCCATCTAAAATGTGTACAGAGGGGGCCCTCTGGGCACTGCAGAGGCAAACGTCAGCAGCTGAGTGATACTGGCTGGAAACAAACCAAAGAAATCACAAACACTCTCTGATAGGGCCATTACTTAACTGCACACATGGACAGCATGCGTCTTTATAATGAGCTACAGCTGTGTTTTGTGCAGAGCGTTATCTCAAGCAGGGGCGTAGATGTGTCTGAGATGTGGTGTGGAGGAAGGTATGGAGATGTGTGGAGGAGGTGAGGGATACAGGGCAGATTTTAAAGATGGATAGTGCGATAAGGGGTGGAGAGAGCTGTCTACTCAAATGATTAGAATGGGATATAGGATTTTAGCAAGTGGTGCATGTTGGCAGAGTATGGTGTTGAGGTTTACTTGCCTCTTGAAAAACCATGTTGGAGATTGGCCCAGAGATTGGCCTTAACCTCCATCTCTTTGAGGCATCTCCTCATGGTCCTGAAATTGTTCAAAGCTTTATGATTGAAATATTGATTGAAGTGTGATAGGCAGGTAGGCTGATATTCTCTTCACTCACTGCAAGCTATAACTGCCCTTGGGTCAGTTAAATATTTGCTGGGTAGTCATTTTTGAGAAAACAAAACAGTTATTAGTACTAATTTACCTAGTGTAGCATTTACATAATCTTGTAAACATGACTGCTTTGGTGTGTACATTATGAAACCTATGGTTACAGAATGCACTAAACAATCATAGGATGACCTCTGCCATAAGGCGTACTGTCTTCGTAAACAAATACAATGAGAAAATAGAATCCCAATTCCAATTAAACTAAATGTGCATTGACTTCTGCTCAAGCTCTGCTCAAGGATCAATCTGTCCAACACTGACACAAGTTTCAGTAAATAAACAACTACTTCCAATCTCTTTGGTCTTCTACTTGCAAAAGTATTGTCTTTAGAGGAATGAATGAAGTGATTTTTGATTCCAGCTAACTTCCATAATAGCTCAGCCTAAATCTGCCTTGTAATGTATTGTGAATAATAAAATGACAATAACAGATTCTGTGTGCAGTGCAGTATTTAGGTATAGTAACATCTGCTAAAGGTGTGATTGGGTAGTTTCTCCAATAGCCCTGATTATCTGCCAAGTCACTGTACAGAGTCCTGCCTCTTATAAAGTTAGTGCCATGAAACTGAATGAAATCAGACCAATTCAATGAAAAAGAGTAAGAAAATAACCTCCAACTTTGAACTGCCTTAGTGGGTGCTCTTCCACTATTTTCATTCTCCTTCAGTGTGGTCCACAGGGAGAGAACCTAATTACCTCACTGGGAGGGAAAGATGGGGAAAACTGAACCACCTCAACCATCAGCACTGCTTCGGAGCTGACTGACAAGACTTTGGTGTGTTTAAGTCCCTTTAAGACACTCTTCTGCCAAAACACTCCTGTCCAAGACCATTAATATTCATCTCAGTCCACCTCTCCTCTGAAGTCCACCAGTGCAGATGCCTCATTAAAATTCTCATTTTTTTAAAGGTTCTGCTCCTCTACACTCAATTAAGCAACACTTGCGAGCGCTCGCGAAACCCGCAAAGTCAAAGATGCACCAAATTGAGCTGTAATGACACAGCAGTTTGTGCCAATCTCTCCAATATTGAAGACTGCGGCCTCATCCTTCATTTTTCCTAGATTAAATTGCCTGAAGGTTGCACTGCTATGAAATGTATGCGTTGTAGGCCTAAATTACATGAGAACTGTTGAAAATGCCATGGTTTATTCATTGCGTTTCAGCACATGAAACAATGACACTGACATCTGCTGAAACAATAAAATAATCATGGACTTCTTTCCATCTGCTGTTTTCCCTTCACTCCACTGTGCGTTGTAAAGATGATCTTGAAGCTTACCCAGCATATGAATAATTTTAAAGCTGAGATATTGTGCTACACAAATTACACTCCATCAGTGTAGATGTTATGTATTGCTTTGATAACAATGTGGAGGGGGATTAAACACAATCCAAAAATTTGCCATGAAGTACAAGGAGATATGGCAAAAAAGTCTTTCTCTCAAATCACGTCTTTTCCTGAAATCCTCAGATAATATATTGTATTTTCTCAAAATCCTCACATAATTGTATTGTGATCCCACCACACTGCATCCACAAAATATTATTTTATGGTGGTCTTAACGGGTCGTTATTGTAATTACATGAACTTTTCAGGCGTTCAGCTGATCATTAATGGCACCATACTTATCCACATTCTTCTTTCATTCAATTGAGATTTCATGTGTTTTTGTTTATATCTGTATTAAATCTAAAAGACTATGTGCACTTGGATTGCATAATTATCGACTGAAATTAATATAATTAATATAATTATCGATGTAATTATTATGGATTTTCATGCTCCTCTCTGCAACATGTACAAAAATAGACCTTTGATTATCTAAGACTTCATACCATGCCAGGCACCAGAAAACAGGAAACTTAAAATGGAGTCTTTCTGCACAAAGGCACAATATCAGGATCCTCAACGTACTGCATTTTTAAAGTTTTCTCTTCTTTTTTCCCTTTTCTCTCTCTCTGTTTTGGCATTTGAAACTGTTGAAAGTGTTGGAAGCTTGGGCTCTGGCACCTTATGTTATGTGGGCTGTATGGGGGTGATGTGTGTATTCGTTCTTGCTAAACCATCCTACAGCATTTAACAGGAATATTTGTGAGTTATAGGGTGATCAGAGATAATAACATAACCTATAAAAAGTAGTTTCATTGCATAACTGGACAGAGTGCACTTACTGATGGAGACACAGGCAGATATTGAATGTCATTGTTAAGGGGGTTACATCAACTAAATGGCAGGAAGTCAATAGATGCTTTGTACACAGTGTTAGTAACTACACCCTGTCTGTCCATCTCCCCTATCTCCTGCAACAGCAGAGGTATAGCATGGTATTATCAACTGTTTTAAGAGCACAGCATTATATCCAGTGTTGTGTTCTCCGCGGTGACTGTCCAAGGTTGACATTCACACTACCTATTGTGAGAGTGGGTAAAGTAAATACATTTTAATCAACCAGAAACTGCAGTAATTTTTTTCAAGTTATGAAAAAGGTGTCCTTTACTGTGTGTGGGAAACATGCAGAGTGTTTCCTGTGCCAAAAGAAACATCTTTTTGACTACTAATTTTAATGCATCCAGGTCATATGACTGTGATCATTACCTGAAATAAAACATTGATTATACTTAAAATGCAAGACTCTTTCAAAACACCTGCTTTCTAAATGATCAGTATGTCCTAGAGAAGACTACTTTGCTTGTTCTTTGTTCTCCGCTTTCCAGTGGATATGAAAGCTCACATTACACTTGGAACTTCAATTACCTGAAAATAATGGTAACATGGCACAATCTTCAGACAATCAGTCATAGTGTTTGAAAAATAAAATCATGTCTGACTGAAAGTCGTGTAATCAGTTATGCAATTAGGAATTACTGACATACCTCCTACTCTTAAAATGTCCGTTTCACAGTAATGGCTATAATAATACATACATACTAATAATATCAATGATACAGTCATGAAATTCATATTGCGGCTTCGTGGCTCTGTGACCACGAGTTGCCTTCGTTCTCCCACTTTGCCCTTGGTGAGTTTACCTTGTGCGCGAATACACGCTAGAAGTGGATGACTTAAACCATTCTCCAGAGTTTCTGTTCACAAAACTATTCTGTATCCATCTCGAGAACCGACTCGGCTTTAAACTATTGCCGTGTAGTGAATCATATAACAGGACAGCACGTGGGAATGTGGAAATTACCGAAGTGTTCCCGATCCCTTGTACGAAAAAAAAACTATTTATAGTGGAACTAGGGGAGAGGAGACAAATGCAATGTATTCAAATTAACGAACCAAGATGACACAAAACACAAGCGTATTGTATCACAACACATAACGTATGTATAATGGTTTTCAATCAGTTTGTTATGTATAGATTGTCTTTCGTGTCTGCATATTTTTTCTTTAATTATGTTATATTTATCTTATACTAATACTCCCATGCAGTGAACAACTCGATTGCAGCGTATGCCTTCAACACCAAATATTATCTCGTCGTCTTAATTAATGTATACTACCTTTTTTCAATTAATGTCATTCATCAATAAATCGTTAATGTCATCCTCTGAGAGGGGTGACACCATGGCATGAATACTTTACACGAACACCTGGAGAACAAGTTTTATGTCAGTGGCAAAGGTGCAAAACATCAATCCACCAAACTGAGATGTAAACGAACCAGACTATATATTGTTGCATGTAATTCGATTGAATGAGAAATTAGTCGAGCTGTTTTACAGCACCAGAAGTTTTACTTCAAAAGCTAAACGCAATAGGATATCTGATGGTGATCTTTCAGCACCTGAAAATCCAGGGTCTAACTTGTTCTTACATTTGATTTTACAAATCGAAACAAAGGGAAAAAGAAATGCCCCATATAAACGATGCAAGGCGCTCTAAGCCTGTAAGCAATTGTATCAGCAGTGCCTGACCACACCGATTAAGGATAGGACGCCAAACTTAGGCAATAATTAATTGGGTATGGAATTTGGACAGACTGAAACCTTTGACACACAAATATTAACTCTGTCCCACTATCTTTTTTGCAAAATAGCATTACAATGTGCAACTGCTAATTTTGTCGCGCTGTCTCCCGACGGGTACATCGTACCACTGAATATTCCCTGTCGGTCTTTGCACCCGTCGAGTAATCTACACAAGTGCAATATCCCGGGAAATAATCCTACTCGTTGATCTAATTAACAGAGAGAATCTAGCTAATTCCTGCATACTCTTGGAAACGTTGCAAACGTTTCGCATATCAGGCTAATAAGTGGTAGTGTAGCTTTAAACGGAGGAAAATGGCGATTGCAAACCTACTTGGGTGAGTTCTGTTCCCATCAAGACGAGGAGGACAAGACTCAAAAGCTTGCTTGCGGGCTGCATTTCTTGCCTCCGATGTGTACACCAGCGCTCTCACATGCAGATTGTCTCTTTCTCCCCGCTCAATATTCTTCCGTTCACAGGACCCTCGTCTTGTTTCAGTCCACTCTGCAGCCTTCAGCAACCAAATAAAGGAAAGCAAGAAATCTGTTTTACGGAGCCGTCACTTTGCATATTTATTGCATCTCAATTTCCTTGGTGTCTGGTGTCTCTTTTTCCTGTCTCTAATGGCTGCGGCTGTGTTCAATTGGCATTTGCAAAGGAAGACGATTCAACGAAGGACGTAATGATTAGTCTGGTATTGCCAAAAGTTTGCTACTCTAAGAGGGGCAGACAGACAGCGAGAGGGGAAAATTGGGAAAGCAGGAGCTAGCCACGGTGCTGAAACCGGATATGACATCGAACAAGCGTGGGAAATTCAAGCAGGGAAAACGAAAGAGAGAGGAGGGCGAGAGGGAGGGAGGGACAACGAGAGAAAGCAGGAGAGAAAAAGATAGAGGGGGGAACTATGCGCCTTGATTTATTAGTTATTATAATGTCCTCAGTAATTGTTACAGAGACGAAGTTATTTTACCGAACTCACCAGAATGCTATGCAATACTGTATTACAGACCATTAAAACCAGCGACCGATGGTGGTTGGCATAGAAATTATAATTTTACAATACCGCTGTTGTATTTTACTATACAATATTATCCAATGAGGTGTCAGAAAAAGTCAGAAAGTTCTTTACAGAGTCAATGTTCAAAACACTAGAGCTAGAAGTGAAACCCAGACTAAGTTTGCCAGTACTTTGAGAACTACATTTGAAAAATATTTTTGAAAACATGTTCACCAGATGCATAACTGCTATTTTAAAAATTCTGCATCTGTGGATGTACAGTCCAAAACTGTAATTTCTCTCAAAAATATCTTTATTAAGAGTATATTAAGTTAAGGAATAATCTCACTCCATGCAGGATAGCTGAAACAGGAACTGAGAAATGTGAGACATACTCATCTATGTTGTATAAAATGACTTTTTTTCCACCTTTTAAAGGAATTCACTGTTGATATGTAATCTTACAGAGTGGGTGAGTTTGGACCATATTTTATTGGTCAGGCACTTGAAGCGATTCGGCCAAAGCTGGCTGTGCCCTTTATGTATACAGTTATATCGATTCCCAGAAAGCCACACTCCAGACAAAATGGCCTCCCTTTAATGTGGGGAGAAACTTAACACCAACAGTCCGTTGCACAAACATGCCACAGCCTGGCTCCGATAAAGCTCATAAGGTAGGAAATCCACATTGGTACATTGTTCCCTGATATCAATATCTGGATCAATACTACTCTATGAGCCTTCCTGTGCCCCACAGGCTGGCATTAGTGCACTGTACCTGGACAAACAGCGGACAGACTGGCATAGGGAGAGCCAAATACAGACAAATGCAATGTCTTACCATTGGTAAGATGGTAAGGTGTCCAACCATCCAATACCGGTTAAAGAGCAACTCCATACTATCTTATGAACTGAGGCTTTAGTTCACAAAGACGAAGAATGATGTTCTTTCAACCACAGAACAAATACATTTTCAAGAATCACAGGGGAGCTTACAGAAAAGGTGACTGATTTCATGAAAGAGCTTTAGCCGGTGAGTTTCAACCACATGTTAGAGTTGACCTTTCTCAGAGAGACCGGCCAGCCAGAACAGTCCTGTCCCATGGCCTCATTGAAAAGCAGAGCCAAGATTGCAATTACAGCTGGAAAAGGGCACATAAATTAGAACCAGCCACACAGGGTACAGGGTAGGCTCACAGGTACAAGTACAATTGATTGTACTGATTTTGTGCTTAGCTCTAATTAGGGAACGTTTGAGGAAATGTGCAGCACATATTACACAAGCTGAGCGTTATGATTTATGACTTTGTGGGTTTGAAAAATGTGTTTTTGTGATTCCCCAGCACCTTCCATTCCATTAAACTCTAAGTACACTTTATCTCTTTGGGAGCCATATTAAGGTCATTCACCTTCAGTTGTGTGACTTCTCCTTTCAGTATCATACTTTGTTAATATGCACAGCACCATTTTGCTATTAGACAAATATCAGCATGTGCTCCTAGCAAAATGGCAATCTTTCAGGTTGGAAGATGTTGATTTTCACAAGAAGTGACTTGATTGAGTCATTTATCTGAATGTCCTTGTGTTTTCTTTTGCAGTTTTCCGACATGCAAAAAAGGCAGAAAAATCTGTTCTGTGTGTGATTTTACATGCATATGTGGGTGCATGTGTGCGCTTGATTACATTAGGTGTACTTCGTTCATAGCAATCCAGCTCTGTTCTCAGTAAAGAGTCTTTCTCATTGTGAGGAAGTGTAATAGCCTTTTATAGCTGGAAGAAACATAATGGTTCTGTCAAGTGGTTGCAATGCAAGCTCAGAAGCAGTTCTATTTCAGAGATCCTGTGTCTGGCCTGAATTTTACCATGCATTAATAGCTCAAAGGCACATGGCCTCGTGCACTCCCTACTATTCAATAAGGCACAAAGTGGAAACTCACACAATACATATTAATCTACCCTGGTTACCAAGCAACATGGAACTCTGGAGAGATGTCTGTTTTCTTTTGTTTTGTTTATGTAACACATCTTTGGTTGAAGTCACACAAAATAAAGCTACACCTTTTCAATATGTGCAATCTTATAATTTCACCAATACAGAGAGAGCCAAATTTAAGCAGTTGTTTTCTGTTGTCTTTAAAAATATATTTTTTCACAAAACACAGTGTTGTATTACAACATCACAATGGCTTGTCTTAAAGTAATGGAAAAAGCACATTTCTATTAGACTAGAGTCTGAGCCCCAGTCTGAGGTTTGTTTGACAATTTAACATTAATCACTTTCATTTAAGAAAAAAAGACTATTCAGAGTATAATCTCTTGCTTTCTCTTATATTAGATTCATATCAAGCTGTGGTTTCAGAAAGTCCTTGAATTTTCTTTTTACGATGTGTTAAGGCCAGGGGGCTTACCTGACCTTAAAATGACTGTAACTCCTGTAACTGTAACTGTGTCTAGACACAGACAGCAGACAAGGGAGAAACCTGCATTCTAGTTGTATGGGAATATATTTCACTGAATGTTTTTTTAGCTAATAGAGCAAGCAGGATATACAGATGTTTATGTAAAGTTGCAATACTCAAAGCTAAGGGTGAGATATTTAGTAATAACTGTGATACTTGAAATCTTTGCCACAAAGCATACTTCAAGCTATAAGAAATTATAGTGCCAACTTACTTGAAAGATTAGAGGAAAAGAGGTAGAATTCATTTGGAATAATGCCTCTTTGGTGTGAGGTAATGTGGGTAAAATGGTTAATTGGCATCATACTGATATCAAAACTTTGACTGTCGGAGCAATTTTTGCAAATGTGTTTGTAGATGATTTGGGCCTGTGAGCGACTTGATTGAAGTCTGCACAATGAAAACCTTCTGGTCAGTGATATGAAGACACAACCCTCCCTCCATTATTCATTTTCTATCAGACTCCTGCTTGTGTCCTTGTTAATTGAAAGGACATTTAAATCCAAAAGGATCTGCAGTACGGCTTTTTGGTTAAGTACATCTGCAAATAAGACTGTGGGAGCAAAGTTGTAAGTTGGCTTTCTTTGATCCCTGTTGAAATTAAAGCATTAGAAGTGATCAAGGTTAGGCAATGACTGGGAATGACTATTGTCATCCAATGAGCCTCACTTGTTTCATTGCTCTTTGGCTGAGGAGAGGGAGTTCAGAACATGGATTATTGGAAAAGGCTGTTTTTGAATTTTATTGCCAAACAGGAGTGCATGTCAGGATATGAACTGTCGACTGCAGGGGAGTTCATTGTGAAGGAGGAGAGAGCCCCTATGAGTAATGAGGAATAAATGCATGCTGACAGCAGATGGTCTCGCTTGGATAAAAGAGTGCATCTCTGTTATTCTTTGTGCTTTGCAGACGTCCCTATCACAGTCAACTTACAATGCTTACAATGTCAAATCTTACACTTGCCATTGATTTCACTGTTACTAAAACAAGAAGCAAAGGTATTAACCCAAAGGACACTCCAGATTTAGTCTATTGGGGGTTTCTGTGCTACACACCATGCTGTCATGTTCAGTCACTCTGGCCTAGTCCATTTGTTGTGAGTCTTGAAAATTGCCAGCAAGTCAACTGCAGCATAACTTACATTGCCACAGGGTTTCTGCAGGATCAGGGGACCTTGGTTTTGCTGCACAGGATTTGAAATATGGGAATTGCACTGTGCATCAGCATTTCAGGACTCCCGGACAATCCAAAGTCACTTACCCACTGTTCCCATCACGCCACCTATCACACTTCCACTGCAGCTGTGAAAAAATTAAATACACCCCTCTTCATCCATTTCAAAATTCAACCACAATTTGTACACACACACACACACACACACACATATATATATTATATATTATATAATACACACGCACACTGCTGAGCCAAAACATTAAGACCACCTGCCTAACATGCGGTTGGTCATCTGTGTGCTGCCAAAACAGTGCCAACCCACCGAGGAAGGTGTCCTGTGCTATCTGGCACCAAAACATTAACAGCAGATCCTTCAAGTTGCGAGGTGGAGCCATCATGGATCAGACTTGTCAGTCCAGCACATCCCACAGATGCTCAATCGGATTGAGATCTGGAGATTCTGGAGGTCAGGGCAACACCTTGAACACTTCATCATGTTCCTCAAACCATCCCCGAACAATGTGTGCAGTGTGGCAGGGCACATTATCCTGCTGAAAGAGGCCACTGCCATCAGGGAATACCATTGCCATGAAGGGGTGTACCTGGTCTGCAACGTTGTTTATATAAGTGGCATGTGTCAAATTGACGTCCACATGAATGGCCGGACCCAGGGTTTCCCAGCAGAACATTGCCCAGAGCATCACACTCCCTCCACTGGCTTGTCATCTTCCCACAGTGCATCCTGGTGCATTCCTGGTTCCCCAGGCAAACGGCGCACGTGTACACGGCCATCCATGTGATCTAAAAGAAAACAGGACTCATCGGACCAGGCGACCTTCTTCCACTGCTCCAAGGTCCAGTTCCAACGCTCGCATGCCCATTGTAGGCGCTTTCGACGGTGGACAGGGGTCATCATGGACACTCTGACCCTACGCAGCAGGGTGCGATGCACTGTGTGTTGTGACACATTCCTCCCATAACCATCATTAAAATTTTCTGTGACTTGTGCCGCAGTAGACCTTCTGTCAGACCAGACGGGATAGCCTGCGATGCCCTCGCGCATCGATGAGCCTTGGGCGCCCAACATCCTGTCGCTGGTTTGTGGTTTGTCCCTCCTTGGACCACTGTCGGTAGGTACTCACCACTGCTGACCGGGAGCACCCAACAAGCCTTGCTGTTTCAGAGATGCTCTGACCCAGTCATCTGACCATAACAATTTGGCCCTTGTCAAAGTCGTTCAGGTCTTTACTCCTGCCCATTTCTCCTGCAACCAACACATTGACTACGAGAACTGATTGTTCGCTTACCATCAAATCTACCCAGACCTTGACATGTGCCCTTGTTTGGAGATGATCAATGTTATTCCATTCTACTTGTGAGTGGTCATAATGTTTTGGCTCAGTGTATATATATATATATATATATATATATATATAGTTATCTGCAATGTAACTGCAACTTGCTCATAACATATGAACTAGGCCTGAGTGACTGAATATGAAAGCATGGTGTGTTTAATGGTGTATTTAACTGGTATAGATATAGATATAGATATAGATATAGATATTCCATTCCTTTCATTGTTTTATCATTGTTTCTTATGGCAGTTCTACAGGCTCACATTACTGAATTACTATTGAATGATTATTTTTCATTGGCTGTTGGCAATCTCACACTGCTCATGAGTCCCTGCTGTGAAAAAGAATCGGCAAAAATATCAGCAATGCTTGATATCCACTAGCAGATCGTAGGGTGCACAGAGGAGCAATTACCGTCGCTGTTAGGACTTGACATGCTACATGATCTTAGATTAATTAGGCCCAGGCATGGTTTCTGCATGGCAGAAAAAATAGCTCCATCAGGGCAAAAATTACAGCGTGTGAGCTAGCCTTCAGGAAGTTCTCACAGTTATCACATAAGGGCACAGAGGCCTTCTTAATATCAGGCCGAAACATTATGCAATCTCCATTTCCCTATGAATCTATTATCCAAAGAATTTAACTAACAAAGGGGTTCAAAAAGCAGAACACTCAGAACTGTTCATCTGGTGGTATGGTTCAATGAGCTAGCAGTCTGGCTATAAGTCTGCATGAATATGCATGCTTGAAAGAATATAACTCCATAGCAGACAGAGGACCACCAAAACTGCCACCAAGCAGTGTGCATAATTATCTTGTAAGGGTATCTGTTCAATATTAAATTATTAACAGTGATACGCTGGCCCCAGTGTGATTAATTAAACACACGGTGGTGCCTTTTAGGGGCTTATTTTTATCCCTGGTTTAAAAATGTATCTCATTGTGTTGACAGATTTTTATTAGCATTCATGACCCACATAGTATTCCCAACTTCTCACAGCTGGCTGTCCGCTGTGCTGTAATAACTTCCCCGATGGAGACTGAAAGACAGTGAAAAACCTTTTTCCCAATGTACCTGACTAATGTTTAGACCTTGCCAGATGCCAATAGAGACTCAACTATTCCATGTTTCCATTGATATCAGCCATCAATATCTTGCCAATAATATCTTGCTGTTGCCATTGCCATTTAATGGGATACTGCCTCCTTGACCCTCCTGTCACACAACCAAGAAATCTTGCCACCTCCCTCCTTTAAGAGAACATTGCACCAGCAACCTGGTACTTTACTGGTTATGGACCTCTTGAGTTTCTATGCGAAGTCAGTGGTGCAGCGAGCTGCAGAGTACAGTTAGAGAGTCAGGGTTTCTCTTTGCTTTGCCTTTTAAAGATTCACCGCTTCAGTACCTGGCCTCCCACAGACATGTATCAGACAGAAAATCAGTACACTGAGTTCTCTGCCGACAACAAAGAAATGTCCCATGTAATTGACAGTAGGCAGAAGACAAACATAAGTTTACTGACCTTCATTTTTTTACAGTTTGCTCCAAATAAGTCCCAGATAACTGTTAGTTGTGTACAACTGTGTCAGCCAAAAAAAACAACTAATAAATAATAATGGTAGTAAAAAATAATTGCCTCTTTTTGGACCTTTTGGATGTGATGGTTAGCAGACATCTCATATTCTTGCATGTGAGGATTTCACTGCTCTGCATACAAGCCAGCATTGTGGAATGATAATGACCCTGAACTTTGATGTAATCAGAGAAATGTTGTTCAAGTAAACTGGATTGTAAACTCCACACTTGTACAAAGCACTTCATCTTAACTTCCCACTTGAAATAAATGACTGTACAAAGGGATAATTTGTCATATTTTGCAACCCTGAAAAATAGACAGCACTGACTAGATATTGAAATGTAATAACCAAATCATTTCATTTAAATATAAACCATCCTATCTGGTGCCATCTGTCTCCCTTGGACTGTATTTGTGACTGAGTAGATACCAATTTATAGTTCAGCTTCAGCTTATAGTTCAGACCTGTATAAGTGCACAACTGCCAACAGGGAATGCCAAACACCCTTTTGTGTGTGTGTTAAGATTTTCCTCGCTTGTGTCCATTGTCTCACAGCAATGGCCCCCTGGCGCTCCCACCAGCTGGACAGCAGGAGCGGGAGATGGATGCCTACTTAAAGGATCAATGGGATTGTGGGAAGGATAGCTATTGGGTATTATGTGATTTACTAATAGTGAAAAAAGTCAAATTAAAATCACGCACACAAAAAAGTTGCTTGGTTAAGGGGGTATTACATTTCATTAAAACTAAAATGAAAATTCATGGTAAATTAAAGCGTGTCTGAATTTGCTTATCTATGTCTCAATTATTCAAAGGAGAAATAAACCAGATCCCCATGTTTCATCTATTGGCAGCACTGTATCCTGCTTGGGATTCAAACCCACAACCTCAGAAATAGTGCTCCTACTACTAAATCACTTTTCATTGTTCCTAAATACTAAACCTCATACTGCTCAGAGGTCAGTATTCTAAATACTAAATCATATACTGCTCAGAAGTAAGTATTCTAAATACTAACACACTCACACTGCTCAGAAGTCAGTATTGTAAATACTAACCCACACACTGCTCAGAGTTCATTGCTCACACTGAACCATATACTGCTTTTCCATTCATGTAGAATTAGATCAGAGGAACTGGCATTTCACCTTTTGTCTTTAACTCCCTTGATTAGCTAATGGTTACATGATGGTCATTGTACCACACTGGTGTATGTAATCCAGGCCAATTGAACGATATCAGCAGTGTGTTGAGAAGGCAGTGGAAAGCTAAATGAGAGTGCACTGACTATTATTGACTATCAGGAGGTAATGTACAGGCTGTGCATTTTTCTGTGCACCATAATCATGTAATCAATGAAGTATGTTGACCATCATTGAACTGCCTCTCTCCCTCGACATCAGGAAATGTCGGCCTAGTGGTTACAAAGTGAGAATGGAGAGCACTTCACTGAGCTAAATCTGGGCACCCAGGTTACTAATGGAAATCAGAGCTTCTTCACAGGCTCACCATCATTGTTGAGTCCATTATTCATTGCTGTGATGGATAAAGACTCGTGACAGATTGACTGCGGCAGATAAAAATAAGATCTGGACAGATTAGAAAAGGAGATTTTCACCCTTTTGTCTCTGCGGACCGTCCCATCCATTCTGACAGAGTGTGCGCCGACACCACGCTTCAAGATTCATCCGAGATTGATCTCGTCCTGGCAGCGGCAGCTCCATAAACGCGTGATTTAGTGCAGAGCCGGGTCAGACCAGGACGAGCCTACCCCATGAATCAGCCCTAATGTGTTAATCACAGAAAGTTTTGTCCCAAACCAGCGTGCTGTCTCATATCATTTTGACTTTGACATTTATTAACTTTGTGTCCAGGGCAGGGGGGATCAGCCCAGACTGGGGTCAGTGGGGAGGTTGGGGGGGGTGTGGTTTATTGTTGTCAAACAAATCGGGACTCCGTCAGTTTTCCCTTTGGCCTCAGCATAAAGAAAAACAAGTTTTTTTTTTAAAACGCAAAAACATGAGAGAAGAGAAAACCCCACGGCTGCAAACGTAAACATCTTCACAGATTACTTTAACGCTGATGGCCAAACAAAGTGGGCCGGAATGGCGATTATTAATGAACACAGCCATCATCAGCCTCCCCGCTGCAGCTGTGCTCACGCCGAGAGCTCCCCCACAGCCCACTTCCCCGCACCGAGCCGGACCGCGCTGATTAAAGCCATTTGGTAATTCGCCTGAGGGTGTTAAAACCTATCTGGGGCAGCCATTGTGCGCCTGCCGTAGCAACCTGCTGACTGCCGAGGATGCCGCCGGGTCCCCTCTCTCTTTAAAAAGACACAATTAACAATTCATTCTCACAATTACTGCGCCAATTAAATTGTTCCTCCAGAGGGGATAGAAATCAGTGTGGTCTGCAATGCACAGTTCCTGGGAGGTTTGCTGTGCATCTTACAGGCATACGTAATGGTACGGTATATTTATATCTAATATCATACCATGCAGTAAATGGCTCCTTCCTACCTTTAGTCCAGCATCAGATCTTACTCCCTGGAATAAATTCTACACTCAGCAGCCTCTGGTCACTGTAAGTGTATATCTCAAACTCTCCTTCATTTCTCATTGGCCCCTTGAGGGCTGGGAGGAACCAGGTGTAGCAGAACTGCAGACTCACTTCTTTGCACTGTCGACTGACAGGACTTTTGTCCAGTCGTCACTGCAGTATCATGTCCGTGGGCCTGCCTTACCCAGCCCTAGCACTCCAGCCTCAGAACTCTGACACCAGAGTCATGCAGTTCTCTCTGATCACCGTGAGTCACTGTCAGTGTGTGTACCGAGGTAACAGTGATGCACACTACTTTTTGTTGAATCATTGTGTTCCATTGCTCGCAGTTCTGGTTTGGTACCTATGGACTTGCTCTTCTTGCTCCTGTAATAAGTATATAAGCATTGCATTCAGCATGCCAGGTTAGCCTTGTGGTCTGGAGAAGAGAGTCTGCCAAATAAATAATATAAGGAATCAGCAGGTAGGCTGAGAGTGTGGTTAGTTCATACAAAAATAGAGGGCAAAAAGGCTCTACCATGTGTGTGTGTGTGTGTGTGTGTGTGTGTGTGTGTGTGTGTGTGTAGAGAGAGTGAGAGGGAGAGGGAGAGAGAATGGGATAGAGAGAGGAGGGAGAGAGAAAGGCCCACAGGTTTATAAACAGAAAGCATAGTCCATGGAGATTTCTGTTGTCAAGGTGGGCTTCTCTTCCCAGAGTCCACCCAGAGCTCTGTTACCTGCCGGGGCTCTGAATACCAAATGGCATGGTAAAACAGGCCATTTGCCCAAACTCTGCCCTGACAGAGGGATCTCACAACAATCTCATGATGTTTCCCTCCAGGCCAGTGTTTTCAATGCCCTTGTTGGAAATCAAAAAGAATTGGATGCTCTGTTTTTGGCCATCTATGAAGAACAGCACTTTGCCCATACCAGAGGTGTGATCTTTCAATGGGTTAGGGGGAGGACTTTGATGTAAGGTCATATGTGTTAATGTCTTCAATTGCATAACAATTTTAATTAAAGAAGGCATTTTATTGTTATTTGTGTTAAATTTGCCTGGTGGTATTTTTAAAAAAAAAAACATGAAAGTGTATTTACAGGCATAAAAGATGAAATTAACAGGGGCTTTTTATATTACCACCAAGTGCTCAGTATATTTATAACCCTGCATACATTACACAATTCAGGTCAGCTCCACATTCTGTTGTCACCCAATAAAAAATAACAGAAAAAGAGATTTACTAAAAGTTCCCAAATGCAAGTCTAGCAGTTTGAAAAGTGCCACAGGCAGTTTAAATTTAGTCTCATAATGTAGACATAGATGGAATTTTAAGGTACAAATGAATAAACTGAAAACTATACATCAAGCAGGGAATTAGATTGATGCATTTAATTAAAAACTGTGACACATACAGTAAACAAAGACAGTTCTTTTGTCAGAGGTTAGCATGTGCTGATGCAGATGTGTTACATGTACTTGACACTCACTGTCAGAGGAAAAACATTTGTAATAAGCTTGTTATTAAAGCTTGCTATTATTATCTGTTATCAAGGATTTCCACAATAACCCCCTGTTTATTGCCTACAAATGTGAAATCAACCTGAAGTCCTCCATGCCAGTTCTATCCTTTGGTAGTCTGTTGCCTCTACACCATTTCAGTGTGGCTGTGTTTGTCTGTGTGTATCTGAAAAGGACAGAGAGAGGGGGGGCTGCTGTTGTCCTGTGGAATGCTGGGTAAGCAGATTGCTGTATAATAGAGATCAGGAGACGGAGCCATGCTTTCTGAAAGGACTGCGCTCTGTTAGTCCGGTAAGCTGGCTCCAGACCACACACACAATGCAGCTGATGCAGTGTAGAGTGCCATTCCCCCAAGGCGGTCCCTGAACCCCAGCGCTGGACCGCACACTCCCCTCTCCCGTCATTACCGCTCTATAAAGGGCACTTGCACCCCGGCCCGCAACGTTAATTACCGTGTGGCTGTGTTTACCCGGTGACTTCCTGCCCCGGTGAAGAGAGTGCTGCCGTTTGTTGCTGGAGGACTCTGCTGCTCATCAAAACCCGTTTGGCTGCATGTAATATTGATGAAAGGTTTTGTAGGTCAGGCCAGGCAAACTGGAAATGCACTGGTGAAGGAGATGGCAGCTGCGTTTGCTCAGATTTGTGTCAGTGTCAATTAAAACTGTCAGAGGCCATAAAATGTCAAGCACCGTATGAGGAAAAGGTGCTCGGCACCCTATGGGTCTCCAGCCTCTTAAATCTCCTAATTATGCCCTAGTAGCTCCATGCTGTCTACTATGAGTGATCTTATCAGAGCTGATAAGTGCCAGTTGTCAAATATCTTTAAAGCTGTGAGCATCCATGTAAAATTAAACCTTCTCTACAGTGTAATGAAACTCCTTTGCTAATGGAGCTGTATCATTTAAAATTCCATCCTCAAGGCACACATGCTCTGTGGATGATCTGTTAACACAGAGAGTGCTTGGGTCACAAGGCTTTTCTACTCTGATATTTTGGTAGTGGCAACCTTGAAGTTGGAGATGAAACAATTAGTCAATGTAATGGATGGCTCAGAATGAGCTTTATTGCTTTAAGGAGAGCAGTCTCATGCATCACACAGTCTGAAATCATTTTTGAATGCTGTGTTGAAACACATAAAATCCTGCTCCCCAGGTCTATCATCTCTTCTTGCAGCAAGCTGACCCACTGCACACAACGCATTAAGACTACAGAGCTCTGTGGAACTGAGCATCTAACTGATTCAAGCCCTGACCCAGCCAATCAGAAGCCAGGAAAGCCTCCTCCCACAGCTGTTTGTGGTGTTAACATCAGGAAGGAACTGAGAGGAGATGATACAGAGGTATGTACAGACCAGGCGCAGCAGGTAGCTGTGCTAATACTATTAGCCAGCTTAAGGGTGCTGTCTATATTTGCATCTGGAAATGGACACTGAGGCTAGTTAAATATGGCAGGTAATTACGCAGTCACTCTAAAATGCACTTTTGTTGTCACACTTAGCATCAAGCATCCCACAATGCACTGAACAGTGTGTTACTTAGCCCAGGCTTGGACCAAGTCAAGTGAAAAACATTGTCAAAGGGCAACTGGGAAAACACAACATGTTATAAGCAGGGCCAGCCCTATGGGGGTGCTTAGGGGTGCATTGCACCCCCAGACAGACCTCAGTGCACCCCATGTGTCTCCTTATATCCTGATGTCTACATAGTGTTTATTTGATTTTTTTAAAATATGACGTTTTGTGCTCCCCCGTAGATTGCAAGTGCACCCCTCTGTATTTTCTCTGGGCACTGAGTCTGGTTGTAAGGCCAGCAATTTAAAGGCAGGATTTGGAAAATGACTGTACATTATATGAAATCACTAGACATTACAAAATAAACAACCAAAAGAATTACAGTAGGAGAAGATAGGACAACCTATCTAAGTGTTAGCAGGTTTTCAAGACAGTGCACATCAGACTTCATGAAAATGTATTGATGTTATTTGTGGTGCCTAGTTTATGTAATGATACATTGTACTCTTCGCAACAAACATACTGTGGTAAGACTAATGCTTCATGTTGTCCTTTGTGAATTAAACAGAATACCCAAATGACTCTATTTTCAAAATGCCCCTCCTAGATTCTGCTTGTTCGCCCCAGTAATACATATGGATGTGGAAAGCTGCATAAACAGTAATCAGTGGTATGAATAAATATGTGGGGGGGACATTGTATATCAAAGGTAAAAGCTGGAGATGACAATACTCCCTAGAAACACTTAACTAGAAAATTTCACCCATTATATCTGGCAAGTAAGTCCAACACACTTATCTGCAAATCTTTTTCTGCCTTTTAAAGCTACACAACATGCTTGAAATCCTTTTTATACGTGACTCTGAGTCCCTTGAGGACGCAGTTGTGCTCTGAGTATTGCAGCTTAACAGCAATAAATGTCATCTTGCAGATGGTTTAAAGCCAGAGTCTAAATGCCTCAGAGTAATAAGAGAAAGCATCACTGCGAAGTTGCCCGTTACATTACTTAAAAAGATCATAAATACATATTCTTTGTAGTGCACTCTAGATCACATAATGTGCTTCACTGTTGAGCTTTGAAATAAGTAACACCAGCTTCCTGTGCCAGGAACTCTGGATAGGAAAGAATTGGGGTGCAAATATATCCAGTGCAGCACTGAAGCCTGAAATTAATGTTGATTGCAAGTGCCCAATCCTTCCTGATAGCTATCAAGGCAAAATCAATAAAACTTCTGTCATATACTAATTTATGCTCTTTTTTCCCCCCGACGTTAACTGTCAGTGTCAGATCAGACCAGCCTAATCAGATCAATGCCAAAAGGAGCAGGAGGTGTAAAATCCAATCCTACGTTCAGAGCTGAGAGAGCAGCCAACAACGCCTCCTTCACAGTGCCCCCTTTCCTGCTGAGCAACACATACAAATACACCCTCCCCCACATGCCGGCACGCATGCTCTTGAAAGTACACACACACATATGCGCGCACACACACACACGCACACACGCACGCAAACCCGTACATTACCCTCCTCAAGCAGTATCATTTACAACAGAGCTCTTGAACTCTTAGATATACAGTTATTGGCTCAGTGCACTTTTCAAGTTGTTTGGTGTAATAGGTGCTGCAAGAGGGATGTGTTTTTGTTGTTCTTTAAAAAAAGTTAAAACATAATAACTTGGACATTCCAATAGTTTTATCAGTTACCCATTGACCTTGTGAATGCCAAGTAGACGCATAATGAAAATAGACTTTAATAATGAAAATAAAGTATGGGAACCATCCTCGGTGCCACTCTAAGCTGAGATTTATGCTTTGTGTGAATTTTTTGGTAATTGCCTCAGCATGGTCAGATATAAATCAGCTTTGGATGGATTTATATGTGACATCTTTCTTCATACACTGAAATGTAACCCTTAGGGCTTTCATTTCTAGAGCAGTGGAACTAAGCAATATTATATAAAATTGTCCAACATTGCTGTTTATAGGCAGCAATTATATGGAGCAAAGCCCCAAATGATCAATCTTTGCCTTAAAATCACTAAATTTTTCCTGAATTCCACATTTTAGCAAAACCATGCAGCTACACATGTGTGAAATGAGCGCTTATTACTGATGGTTTGGTTTTAGATGTATGCTATTTCATGAAAAATTTCAATTCTTTGTATGGAGACCATTTGTATTTTTCCCCAAAGAACTATTTATTTATTTATGTATTACATTTATTTTTATCAATGCTTCAATTAATCACATTATACTTGGACTAGCAGTTATATTCTTTTTTATTTTAAACAATGATTTGTCCTCTCCTTTATAATAGACCCAGCATGGCTCTGTACAAGCCTTGGTGCATGATATCCTCAGGTGTTTCAATTGATGGAGTTACTGTGCTGTTTCTGTAAACAATTGTGCAAATGTATTTGCTTTACATTTGTTTATCATAATGTTTCAAAGTTGTTTCACCAAGAATTTAATTTAAATGATGTACAATATGAATGCAGCTGGCCTGTTTCTTTATTTCTCCTCTGTAGCATTTCATGTCATCACTGAGTTAGAAAAACAACAAAGGAAGAGGCACTCAACTGAAATGAGAGCTTTTCTCAGAACATGTAGTTATGACAATATGACCATAAAAGCCATAGAGAGAGAAGTGTGTCTTCTGTTGAATGTATAAATGAAGGAAGGATATGACAAAAATAAGAACGCTCTCGTTTCTGTCTTTGATGCTTCCTGCTAATTTGAAAAACATTTGTGTCTGTCAGTATTTCAGTCCTTCATATTATGCTTAATGATGCAAACACCTGGCTGTGCTAATGTGAGATTTTAACTGATTTTCCAACCTAATTAATTTTATTCACTTAACTGACAAGGTACTTCAAAAAAACACTGAGTATTCCCCTACTGCCACACACACAGAAAGACAAGGCTGTTTTCATTTGCCAGGCTTTCCTAGGAGGAAAATGTCTATGGTAATTATGCATTATGATAATTCATAACTGCATATAAATTATATATTTGTGTGTTTATTTTTATTTGACAGAACACTGAACATGTTATGAGGCATCATCTTTAATAATCCTGGATTGATAATTGTAGTCAGCTTCATAATCTTATATACTTTGAAATTGTTCTCACACTAAAATTTGATATAAACCTCAACTCAAATAGCTCAGACTGCCATGTTTATTACAATGCTCTTTAAACCCATGCTGCATCTGGTGATGGGTACGTCATGGCATTACAAAGTCAATGAAATACTAGCATTCTGCATCTGAAGAGATGTCTTCCACAATGCCAAGATCCAGAAAAATTATTCAAATCCTCCCTGAGACACTTTTGACAGAATCGGTCACAGTAGAATTAATTCCGTGCCATCTATTGTTATTTTAAATTGAAAGAGGCAAATTGCCGGCGGAACAGTGCCTCTGACGGGGTGTCTTTTTTAGTCCCCTTATTGAGGACACCATTTTTCTAATGTATTTTAATGTCATTCCTTTGTATTTGATTCAACAGAAATTAGAGTCACGGCAAGAGACCATGAAACTAGATTTGCTAATGAATTTGTGCCTTATTATAAGCTGGCAACCCAATCCAAACATCATCAAATATGAATCTCCCCTAAGTATTATGTGGTTTTTCAATGCAGAGGTTGTGAATATCTGATTTGCATGACACAGGCAATCGTGAGACAGCTTTTTGACTCTTCAAAAGAGCGCTGCTTCAGTGCCTCATTTTCTGCCTGCCATCACTTCAGTTGAGAAAAAAAAAAAAAACAAAAAAAAAAACAAACACAAATAAAAAACATCTGAAATACAAAACAACAGAACAGCAGGGAAAATATCCAGGAGGTTTTTCGTAAATCAAGGCGCTATTTTTCTTCTCAGCGGCTGTAATTTCCGTGGCTGTGAATGTCTCATCACACTCTCATTAGAGCCTGATTTCCAGGACATTGCAGTGTGTGAGGAGAGCACAGTGAGAGGAGCGGCAGCTGCGGTGCCTTCTGGAGGCCTGAAACGCTTTCCCCGGGTTTCTCCCTTTGGCTCCGTCACCCAATCTGAGCGCAGCCACTCCCTTTTTCCCGAGCCCATCTTAGCGGGGTCAGGCGGGGGGGGGAGGATTGGATTGGTGCAGTGGGCAGAGTGAGCCGGCTCTCTGACACAGCTCATTGCTGCTCTGTGTTTGCAAGACACTGTGCTGCCCCATAATGCCACTGGAGGGGTGGGGGGGTTGGGGGTTACTTTTGCGGCTGCTGCGTTGCATCAGCAGGCAGCTGTAGCTGCTGATTGGAATGGGAATACTGTTCGCATGAACACTTCAGCACAGAAGAGGAAAGGGAGAGTGATGTTGTCTTTGTAAATGGAATACAAAGTATTCACAGTGTACTCTAATTTCAGCCATCATCCTCTTATTAAGTCAACCATCCCAAAGAGACCTGGTTTTGTATATTTTGAGTATCAACAGATGGATGTAGCACTCTGATTTTGTATCTCCTTTCACATGGGCGTCAGTTTGTTTTGAAAAGTGCCGGGGACAACGACGGGTTCAACTAACTAAAGGCTTTCAAAAAGTGGTGGGGACGAAATGGGCCACGACAAAAAGTGGTGGGGACATGTCCCCAGCGTCCCCAGCATAAATGTCCTTTCGTGCATGTACATGTTTGTGCATGGGTGGACCTACACATGTATGTTGTTGCTGGTCGTAGTCATCACTTCTGCCATCTTTTTCTCTGAACGCAAACTTTTCGAATTTCCTGTCACGTATTTTGGCATGAATTTAACAAGGAACATTTTCTGACAGATCATCCTATTCTTGCCAAGACAATACCCATGTGCAGATCAAAACTACACACCTACAAAAGCAGGGCTGGTAACCAAAGGGTTGCTGGTTCGATTCCCTGTTGGGGCACTGCTGTTGTACCCTTGGGCAAAGTACTTCACCTACAACTGCCGCAGTAAACAACCAGCTGTATAAACGGATACCATGTAAAAATTGTCAAAAAATAAACAATCTGTAAGTCGCTCTGGATAAGAACATCTGCTAAAAATGACAATAATAAAAACTGGAGAACTTTTAAACTGTCACAAAGTTTACTCATACAGGTGTTTAATCATTAAAACATCTCAAAATCAAGATAAATGCATGTGAAGCAATTTATTCTAAAACCATTTTTGACACAAATTTTTAAAATCCTATCTATGGGCAAGGGTAAGTCTGAAGGAAGACTTCAGGTTGCGGTCCTATTATATTTTAATAACTAATGAAGCTGAACTCCAACACTGTAATTATGGCACATGGGATCTGGGTACATCAAAGACATTTCTAAGGAGTCTACATACTTTAGCTTCAGTCAGAATCTTTTTGCTTGTGGTGCTTACAATGGGTTCAGTCCCTGAGAAGGGCTTTGATATCTTCCCTGAATAGCTACAGAAGCCCTTGATTGAGGATTGATTTTGGTAATGTGAGGTCATATAATTAGTGGCTTCAGGGGCTGGGTAGTCTTTAAGGAAGGTTACAAGTTTGATTCTCAGGTTGGGCACTGACTCTGAATGCTTAAGCAAGGTTCTTAATCTGAAATGGACATATTTTATTTTAAGGGCCTTTTTACACTGTTAGAAAAGTTTTCACCACAGTGTTACTACATATTAATTAAGCAGAAAAAGGCAATACAACTTCTACTTTGGCTGCTATTGATACATGCTACATGCTAGATGCTACATGCCAATGGTGCAAACAGTCATAAAATCAACAAATCTGATACTATGAGTATTACATTCCCAACAGTGATTTATATATAATTTAACACTCTAAAACAGTTTGCTAATCACTAAATAAGTTATTCAGTGTTTTGCAGCAATCTGCTTCTCAGCTGTTTCATAACAGTAAAATTATCCCTCAGAATAAAGTATAAAGGTTCAGTTATTATCTATCTATCTCTCTGTCTGTCTGCCTGTCCTGTCCATCTGTATGAATGTATGTTCTAAATACTGTAAACTGTAAGCTGTGAGTGTGAGTAAACTGCCCTGGATAACGATTTCTGTCAAAGAGACAAATAATAACATATCCATTGTACTCTGTATATTCCTGTAGGACAGACACTAATTGCTCTGAAAGCCTGTAGCCCCCCCCCGACCAAGGCCAAGACGCGTGGAGCACGGCCTCATCACACAGGCTGATGTGCACCGAGATTAAGTCGGACGGACGGCGGCCCTCCAAAGTGAATAATTGCCACACCGAACATTTTAATCAGCAGCTCTGGAGATGATGGGACAGGCTCCCCGTGGTGGGATGGGTAAGCCACGCTTTGAGATGTAAACACGCAGATTTAATTAATGAAGCAGGAAGAGGCGCCGCGCCCGGCTTGCGCAAAGCCTCGCCGAGAATCCTGAACAGCTTGAGCGGGCGGCGAAGGCGCCGCAGATGCGCGCCGTCATCTTTGAAGGCATCTGTCGCGAGGCAAAAAAAAAAAAAGAAAGAAAAAAGTTTCCCCCCGCCGGTGGGACCGTCTGATTTAACGTCGTACTTAAGGAGCGCTTCTGATCTCACTTCACTTCTGATACTTGTCTTTCTCGGCGGCACCTTGTCCTGTCAGCTGACGCGACCCTTTCTTTTGTTTTGTTTTTTTTTTCTCGGACCCACTGTGCCGTGTAGGAGCACCGTACGGCAGAACCGCGCCTGTTTCTCACCAGCCTTTCTGACACCTGCTGTCAAAGGCGGTGGTCTGAAAACAGCTGCTCGCTGGGACCCTCTCTGGTATGATCGGGTTCTGAGATAATGGCATGGACATGTAGCAGAACCCGCTGCAGCTCTGCAGGCTGCTGTGAGTTTGACAGGCCTCACCTTCTAATTGGCATCCTCTCCATGAGGCCCACACCATCAGGGTATGTTGCACGAGAGCAGTGTGGGCTGGCAGCACAAAGTTGCTCTACCTCGTGTTTGGGTGACTTGCATCAGCGGCCTCCTGGAAGCAGTCTTTTGTGCTTACCTGTATGCTCCCTCTCCTGCTGTGTCCAGGCTAGAGTATTTATTGCGGCGCAAAGCAGCGTTCCCGTTTCCTGACTGAGTGGCCTCCGAACTCAGCAGGACTCCTGACCGTTCCCGCGGCGGCTCACGTTAAATTACAGCAGCTCAGACAAGCGTCTCCCATATTCCTTCACGCTCTGTTCTACTCTATATTCAGCTCCCCCCACCTTCCGTGGCTCATTGTTTCAGAGGCAGCACCTCGCAAACTGTCTCCGGAGCTCACGAGTCTGACAGATTCTAACATTTTTTAGGAAAGTGATGCATTGTTACCCCCCATGGAGTTCCTGTAAGCGTGCGCCTCGCAAATTTGGCAACTTTAGAAGTGACATTGCATGAAAGATGAGCGACCGGGGCCTCTCCTGTAGTGTGTTAGATATGAGCTGTGAGAGCAATGCTGACAACATTATATCACCCCTCTGCCAGTCCCAATTAACCTCTACGGTTGGATTCACATGGGTTCACTTGTTAGAATTAGTATCAGATTGTATTTGTTTTGTTCGGTTTCATATCGCATAAACTGTAATCATATTTTGGTCCCTGCTTACATGTGGCACAATCTCTGTTGATGCTTACATCTGTGCACAACTAGTTTTACAGTAAATAACCCAGTCTGAACTTTTGGGGATGCAGTTTGCTTCATTCTGATGACCTAAAATTATTTATGCAATAATTATTAGCAATAATGACAATTTCAGTTGGAATAGAAAACCAAGACCAATCAAATGCTTCCAGTTTGAGGAAAATAAATAATAATGGTTATTAGATATACTTTATTACATTCTAGTTAAGTGCATATTTGTCTAATATGAAAATGCCATAACCTTTCAAACTTACAACAAGGAAACCTACTTTAAATGGGAATGATTAAGACTGACATTCTCAATATACAGAAAAGAAAGCTGTGTGTAGAGTAGCTGTTTAATAATGTTATATGAGAATAATTGATCCTGAAATTCTCAATATAAGGAAAAACAATCAATTATAAATGACACTGAATATGTTTTGATGAACTGAGAAAAGACTCCATATAAATGTTTATGATTAATGCAAAGAATCTTCTGCTCTGGTGCATGAGATGTATGAGCTGTCATACAGAATGAGGAGTTGATAAAATGGCAGACAGGGACTTACATCTTCTCTTCAGCTGTGAATTTAAAGAGCAAGCAGCTTAGACATGCACAGAATCTGGAGGACAAGTTAACCGAGAATGACTGTGTTCTTGAATTAGATGGAAAAACAGTTTCACATATTGTACACTAGATTACATTTAGGGACCACTCCCACATTTCAGTGACTATACTGGACATAACTATATTCCAGATGACAGCATGTAGACTTAACATTAAGGCTAAGGAACAGAAGGGTAGAGGTGCTTGATTCACCAGATACCTGAGGTACAGTTGGAGATTCCAGACAGGACTGCATAAAAGAGAAAAGATAAAAAATATTTAAGAAAACATGCAAGTATAAATACAAGTAAATATTTGTTTACATGTGGTTGACTGTTCTTTTGCTACCCTACCAATCCTAGACACAAACTTAAGTTTGGGAGTTGGGCATCTTATTAAGTTAGGATGATGAAAGGGAACAATGAAAACGCTGTACTTCGCAGAGTTAACATGAATTAAGCAAGTGAACTTCAATCCAGTCTCACCCGCCAATTGCTATTTTATTAAACATCTGTCAAAAATAAAACAAAAAAAGCAAAACATCCTAAGTCATGGTTGTTGTCATCACAGAACTTCACCCTCACTTCACAACTGCCCAAATCAAAAATGCCGTTGACATGTATTTTCGTCACAGCTTTCATCAGCAGAGTTGCCATGGAGTCAGACTCTTTACCGTTCAAAAATAATTGTGTGCGGGATTGCAGCCAGCTCACAGCCGTTGCATCAGTGTGAGCGGCGCGTTTCAGGAAGGCAACGCGGCTCTCATAGGAGAGGCATTAAGGGGGCGGTGCCTGGGATACAGCTCCTAACTGGGACGCTCGTATCGCTTACCTTCAGCTGCCACGGTAATGCAGGAGGAGATCGGGCTCAATGGCCCTGAAAGCTCAGGGGAGAGGCCTCGCGGCTGTATCATACAGCATTTCACGCTAATCTGCCTGCCCAACTGTCTCGCCTACCACACGCATTACTCTTCCTCCAGCCGGGCCCGTAATAAAACAATTCAGGCAGCAATGTGGACTGACTCCAAAAGAAGCCGATGGATGGTGCCTTATTATGAACACCATGCCATTATGAACGCCATGCATCCATTAAAGATGCTGCTCTGGAGTGGTTTAGATCCTACCTGTCTGACAGAAGTTTTTCTGTCTGCCTTGGTGACCATGTATCCTCCACAGCGTTTCTCCCTTGTGGAGTCCCCCAGGGTTCTATTCTCAGGCCAATCCTTTTTTCTTTGTATATGCTTCGCTTAGGGTCCATTCTAAGAAAATATGGCATCTCCTTCCACTGTTATGCAGATGACACCCAAATATACCTGCCTTTGATTGTTGGACTGTCTTGAGGACATCAAAGCTTGGATGGCCTTAAATTTTTTTAACTTTACTGAGAATAAAACTGAAGTCCTGATATTTGGACCCAGTGGTGCCTGTGATGCCCCTCATATAGACCTATGCTCCCTGGAACCATATGTAAAAGCCACTGTAAAAAATCTGGGTGTGATAATGGACAGTGATTTTAAATTGGACAAACAGATAAACTCAGTGATTAAATCTAGCTTTTTCCAACTGAGGCTATTATCTAAGGTCAAGCCCTTTTTATCATTTAATGATTTCGAAAGGGTTATACATGCTTTTATCTTGTCCTGGCTTGACTACTGTAATGCGCTGTATGTTGGTGTTAGCCAGGCCTCCCTCTCGCGCTTACAGTTGGTCCAAAATGCTGCAGCTCGTCTCCTAACAGGAACACGCAAGCGAGAGCACATCACCCCTGTACTCGCCTCCCTTCATTGGCTCCCTGTACATTTTAGGATTAATTTCAAGATTTTATTGTTTGTCTATAAACCGTGAAAAGGGCTTGCTCCAACTTATCTTTCTGACCTGTTGCAACCACACGTCCCATCAAGATCACTCAGGTCCGCTAACCAGTTCCTTTTAGGTGTTCCAAAATCAAGGTTGAAGCATAGGGGAGATCGTGTCTTTGCAGTTATAGCACCTAAACTCTGGAATGAGTTGCCTCTGCATGGAAGGCTGGCCACTTCACTGCCTGTTTCAAATTCCGTCTTAAAACGCATTTTTATTCCTTGGCTTTTAACTCAGTATGAGAGTTGCTTTTGCTTTTTCTTTTGTTTTATTGCTGTGGTCTCATTGCTTTTATTTATTGTCATTTATTTATTTATTTATTTATTTATTTATTTATTTATTTATTTATTTATTTATTTCTGTATAGCACTTTGGTCAACTGCTGTTGTTTTTAAATGTGCTTTACAAATAAACTTGACTTATTACCTGATGTGATGGCGGGCAACACAAGTGAAAAAGCTTAGTGAGAGACAGAGGAGCCTACGTCCCCCCCAGTTCTGGTTCAACAGGATAGGATTTCGAGGAAAGCACTCACATCACAATCTCGGCAAGAGTTTACACATCAGAGTTTGATGCAAAACCAGCATTTGTGCTGTATAGATGCACCTCATACCTAAAAGCCAAGCATAGAGTATTCAAAATGTTAATTGACAAATACCATGTCTCCAGCATTTGCACCAAATCATCCTCTCTCTGAACCAACCAGAATACTACCTTGTGTGTAGAATGCAGACACCAGATCAATTTAAAAGGTTAATTAATATCAGGAGCCAGCAACTAAAGATATTCTTATGCTGCTCTCAGATCAGCTGAGCGTGATAAATGTCACATCAAGAGAATGAGTGTGGACTACAAGCAATCAACACTGCACAAGCAGAAACTTAGCAATTAGCTAAAACACAATGTAAGGAGGTGCTGTTCTGCACAGTTGGCTGGTTTACACCGACCTGTCTACTTTTGGCATGTGATGTCATGACCGTTTTCCCAGGCCAAATTGGTTTTGGTATCTCAAGACCTCAATATACACTCTGTGTTTGGGCCTCCACCACAGGAACAGAGAGTGTCTTAAGTGTAAATGGGAAGTTGATATAAGTTTTTGCACTCATACTTTCAGGACACAGCTGAAACATTCAGTGACACAGGCTCTCAGTTTCCATAATGGTCTTTGGAAAGAGAAGAATCAGCTGAGTCTCCCAGGCCAAAATATGACAGGTGTGGTCTATGAAAGGTGGTGAAGAGAAGGCGTTGTGTCAGACAGAAGTAGACAGAAAGTAGAAAAAGTACAAACAAAAGTTTATTGTGTGCCTGTTTTGGAAGGTTTACTTAGTTTGAGCTGATTCAAATTCATGAAACTGTAATCCCTGACAAATCAGTCTGCCCCAAGTTTGGAAGGTGGATGAAGAAACAGGTGGATGATTTAAAAGAATAATCTCTCAGAGATGACACATTTGTTCTACAGCTAGCTGCAGTACCAGTATGTACCTAGACAAAAAGAACAGAATAGTGGTACAATATACACGGCTATATTTTGCATTTATCATGGCTATTGAAATGCTTCTATTCTTGTGCAAATGCTTTATAGTATTTTTGTCCATTAATGGGCAAACAGTGCTGTGTTTGCTCAAATATAAGGTGTTTTTTTTACCCAAAGTATACATTTGAAAATACTAATTGTCTCATCGGATTGGACAAGTCAAAATAGTCAATGCTTAAGTGATGGCAGTGCATAGAAAGTGTAATCACCACCTTTGGTTTGTAGACATCACAGCAGTAGGGCAATGGGTAAGCCTACCTGCAGTCATCATGTAGATAAAAAAGGATCATAAGCAGAGCAATTAAACAGGTTGAGAAGGATACTAATTAAGGACAATTAAGTTGTCATTTTCATAAATGTATGTGCAGTCTCTCGTCTTTACTAAAGCAGGAATCCACATAGAAGAGCCATTATTTGTTCCACAACAACATGAAACAAACTCATTTGAACTTCTTTCTTGATTCTGTAAACAACTCCGCTGAAGCCTGAAGCTTCAGTCAAATCTCTTAATGCATTTTGTTGTCTCAAAATGAAGCAATCTCAGTTTCCATGCTGGGTCAGGACTACCTTATGTTTGGGCTAGTACATTTTTTCTTCAACAGCACCAGATGGACTTGTTTCTTCACTAATAGAAAACCCATGGCTGTATTGTTTTCTTATTAGTAATGTAATTTTAGTGATGCAAAAACTGTTTACACACCCTGCTGTTTCACCAACATGACACTGCCAGTTCTTTTTGAGACTGTCATTTTTTGAAGGTTTTGTTTATAGCTAGTTTTTGACTATAGCTGACTAACAATGCTATCATGGGTTCCCTTTCCATGCATTAAACAAGATCTATGCATTGTTTAGGAATCAAGCATTGGATCAATGGTGCATGTGGTACTGTAGAGATTCTGATCACAGAAAAGAGGAAGGGGCATCAATAAGGAGTGATGGGCTGTTTCAGCCGTGTATTAAACCTCAGTCACCAGGAAGGGGGTTTTTCTGTTGGTCAATGCATTTTTCTGGATCCCTGGAGGCCTCTGCCTGAAGTGCTGTGGGAAAAGCTCCTAGTGTAGTATGATAGCCCCACATACCCTCAAAGCTTTTTCTATTCCTGCACAAAATCCCAATTCATCCCTGTCTCCCAATTAGCAGTCCCCTCACTGCATTACAGGAGGTGTGGGGGGAGGGGTGTTTAAAGTTTTGTTTGCGGGCAACGCTTCAAAGGGAAAGCACGAGTTTGACAGGGCAAGGTAGATTAACAGCTGTGCGTTTCAATGAGCTGGCGTTGTTTCTCGTCACAATTAAACCAGCCGGGCAGTCTTTACTTTTGAGCGACAGACCAGGAGAGCGTGTTTTGGGAGCCCGGCTGTTCCCCGCCTCGTTCGCTCCCGAGTCCTCCTCCGTGTTACCGCCCGCCTGCCGTGGCGGGGCGAGCCACACATCCCACTTCCTCTCTCCCTGCCGTTCCACTCCGGACAGCCCATCAGCTTCGCTGCCTTTCTCTTCAGAGGCACGAGGAGACCTCTGTTTTTGTTTGCGGGAGCGGGAAGTCGTCCGCGGGCTGACAGCATGGAAGATAATGAAGGAGGTGCTGTGAGTGACACGCCGAGCCGGTGACACGGGGACAGCGCGTAACAGCTGCAGGCTGTGACAGGAAGATGAAGCTGCCTCGCAGACAAGGGAGCGCACTGTCAAAAATGGAGGAGGCAGGAGAGGGGAAAATTAAAGACCAGTATTTTTAGACTTCCACAGCGACATATGAGAAAGGAGTTTTCCTCAAGGTTACCGATACATCTCCCATGGCAGGGGCAGAGGGGTGGGAGCGGGGGGTGTAAGAATGGGGAGTCATGAATACAGGGCTCTCTGCCTTGGGATATGAATTTGGAGAAAACAAAACGGGAAACAAACCCATCTATTTTCCCAGACCAAAGGAATACCTAAGTCAATAACTGTATGCTTTTCAGTGCTTTGTTATCCAAGCTGGGATGACATTAGTTCAGAAATTCAGCCAAAGAGGTAGCAGGCAGGGCCATTGTTTCTGTACCTTTATGAGAAGCCTGGCAGACTCTCTCGCTCGATGTATTGCTGCATGCCAAGCTGGTCATGTGATCTGCGCTCAGGTGCAAGTTTTCACCCACTGTATACCACCAAGCTGTAACTGTAGTAGTGAGAGGTTCAACTCATTACCCAAGAGTAGGAAGTGATTAAAAATAAAATTAGTTATTGCATCTCAGCTGTGACTGACAGCATCCCAGTGGTAGAGTAAATGATTTCATATAAACGTGATGTGAAAGTAATGACCTGTAACAGGTGCTGCTGTAATACAGCCACAAAAAACACATCCCAAAAACAATCAATGCAATGTAAAGAGTTTAAAGATTTGCAGTTGTAGATATCCTCATGGGTGGCATAAGAATTTTTTATCTCTAATGTTTAGAGTCTTTGGCATAGTTAAAGTGCCACCAAAATAAGTTAAATAGTCCACATATAACACACGCGGTACTTAAAAAATCTCACATCAGAACACACTCTTCTGCCTAAAATTACAACCAAAGAAAAAGCATGAGGATTGAAACTAACATAAGAGACAAGGATCACTAAATATTTTACATAATTTGTGGATACATCAACAAATTCAGCAATGTCATTTAAAATACAGCTTAAATTATCTATTTTGCTTTGCAGAAATTATGAAACAATTTTCAAAGTGACAGTAAGAGATTGAATATTAATAATTCACTTGCCCAAGGAGGATATCATAGTGAGGTTATTCCTGTGTGGGCACGATTTTGCTTGGCACGACAAGGACACAATATCCATAATCAAAATTTAATATCTCACTCAAGCAGTACTCAAGACATATAAACAAATATCTTACCAAGGGACCCCTGAGTGGCTCACTCCACAAGACATTCATCTCGAGTTGGACAGCTCAGGTTCGAAACTGGACATTGTATTTGCTGAGAACGACTGGGTTTCCACATCAGTGGACCAAACTGGTTTCATTCCACTGGTTTTTGATCAGTCATCTCAGCCTTGGTTCAATTACTAATTGCTAAGTAAAACATTATTCTCCTGATTATGTGGATAATTATACAAGCACAAAACAAAGTAATATTTGGGTTGGAATGAAGTTGCATCCAAGCTGAAAAGTAAAATGAACAACAAATCAACTTCTATGAAATTATTGTACAATACCAAACTCTTACCCAAACAAATTTTTATACGTAAGCCTATTTTTCAGAGCATGGGAATTGAATCATTTTCTTTTAAAAATGTATAGATCATTTATTAAATAAATGCACCTATGGATTATAATTTCAATGCTTCTGATCAACATATACACGTGTTATAAGCCTTTCAGACTTGTGTAGTTCAGTCGTAGCCAGTACAGACCTTTAGTCATGGAATGAAAATACAATATGGTCATTCAATGCTGAACACGACTAAATGAATTCTGGTTTCCTTTTCTCTCTGTCCTTAAATATAACATGCTGAATATATGATTGAAGAATCAGGGGATTTCATCACATTAGAATACTGACAACACTTTTAAATTGACTGTGCGATGACACTTTTTCTAATCCTTTTTGTTTAATGCAGACTGCAGTCGCGGGTGGGGTGAGACAGATGAGCCCATGTGTGACATTTTAACAGTGCAACACTCCGAATCCCAGCTGACTCTGCCAGTCACTGCAGCTTCATCCTCCACATTCAGAGTGTCAATCATGAAAAACGTTTTTTAAACGTTGGCTGGTTTCAAGCCCAGGACTCATGCTCTCCCCCCACGCATGTTGACACACATAATGGCATGATTTGCTTTTTATCAGCCTGGTATGGCCCAAATATCAATGTTTGACGTTTTTTGTCAGGCAGAGTGAGACGTCAATGATTGTGACAACCGGTTTTTCTCACTTCTAATTTTGACATGTGACGCAACACCAAGCTACAAATTGATGCATACACGTCCTGGAAAAATATGAAATATTGACGTCTATGCACCAGTTTGAGGAGCTTGTTTTGGCTTCTGCATTGTAATTTATAGTACTGAGACTGTCTGGAACATCCTGGAATCTCCATTGCCATTAATCAGCCTGGAAGCATTTTGGCAAGTCAAATGGCAATACAAGGGCAAGAGGCTAAATGCCTATGATATCCTCCCTTGTTTGCGTTGGTTTCCCTGCGTCATCCACACTCTCACGCAAGAAGTTATCCAAGAGGGGCGAGGCAGGCTGTCTTGCGCCGATGGCCGGCTTATCACAGTTACCAGCGCAAATTTTACAGGCCACCGAGGGAGGTGTGAGGCACTCTCAGCCCCATCTGTACCTAAATCCCTCTAATCCAGGCCAGGCCTGCTCTGCTGCGGTGCTCAGGGGCCTGGTGGCACCGGGCTGAGTGTGGATAATTTATGCTGCTGATTTTCCTACTGCTGGGAGAGAAGGTGTGTGCAAGTACGCCGGGCATCAGGTGCGGTATCTGATGGGCCCGCTTCCCCCTTAATCCCCCAGAGATCCGTCGCAAAGCCACGCTGATTTAAATACACTGGAACCTGCGAAGAGGAAGCTGGCCGGGGGAGACTTTCATTAATGAAAGAGATTAGGATTGCTAATGGAACGAGCGAGGGAGGAAATGGTTCAACTCAACAGCTAATTGAAGAACTCAAATCAACAGTGTCCTTTGTCTTGTTCTTCCCTCTCCTTGCAGAATTTGCATACACCCTGGTTCAATTAGAGGACTTTTCCATGCTTTGATTAACACAGCCTGTGGGTGAGACAGAAATTACACAAACACGGATTCCCCGGAAAAAATGACAAAGACAGGCTTTTTTTGACCTGACACCCAATTTACTGTAATTTTAAAAACACGCATTTATGCAGCCGTTAACCCCCCATCGGCTATGTTCATTTAATTGACTAAACTAAGAGGGGTTGTTGCGTATTTTTAAAAAGGCCAACATCACATCTTGTAATGATTCTATTTCCCTCTCTCTCTCTTCCTGCAGACTGAAAGCATTCAGCCAGAAATACTGCACACATCAAGGTCGGTCATGCTGGAAAATATCGCCATTGGCTCCCTATCGTGATATGGAATTGAACAATTGATTCTCTTCTATAACAGCCGCCCTCAAGTCATCATTTGCTTTTTGATGGAGGGGAACAGGATAATGGAAGTAGCCACAGTGCACAGAGAGAGATTTCACAAAAGGTTCTCTGGAGTCATGAGCTCACAAGACACGAAAAGTGATTGGAACCCTTAAGTAGAATAAGTTCAGTCCTCACAGCACACTCCTTAGACAAGTCATCAGCCCACTGAAGCAGCACCACAGCTGTAACAGTATGATCTATAATACGGACTGTCAGGCTATAGGGACGTGGACTTGGGCAGGGGAAGAATCCCACAACTGCAGGTAAATATTCTAACCACAAAGGCACTGAGAAACTCATATTGAGTAGCAGTAATACACAAAATGTCATGGTAACAATAACTATGCAAGAAGTAACTTGAGAGAGATACACTGGAAATATTGGGATGTCATTGTTACAAACATATTCTTTCGATCTCCATGTTTGCTCTCAAAATAACTGGAAATATAAAGCACACCATAGATGTTTGGTTTGGATTCAGATCCAGCCATAGCAATATGAATGACGAATATCAGAATAATCTTTGCATTACAATGATGTTTTCAGATTCTTTTATGTCCAGAAAAGATGTTGCTGGGATGAACACTGTAAACAATAATGTTTTGAATTTTGTGTTGGGAGATGGAGGTTTGAGGGAGGAAATAAAATATTACAAGGCATAGGCCTAGAGCAGCAATAATCCCAAAGATTACTGACAAAGAAGAAGTCATATTAAAAATGCATAGCTTTAATTATGTATTCATTTGTCATTAAATTAGTCAACACAATCATCTCAATCATCTCTTTTTAATCCCAAGATTTGTCAACACATAATACTTTCAATTAAAGCATACAGCTATAATTATGCATGATATTGCTTTAGTAAATGTACATGTATTCGGTCATTATGTTTTTCTTTAGATTCTAAATTTTGTCGATAATTTTGTGTTAAAACTGCCAACATGCACTCTTTTCCCCCTCTGCTCCGATGACCAGCAGCCCATTCCCCACTATTTACAGCCTCATGTAAATGTGGCCTGAGTTACTGCCGTGCCTCGAGCACATCAAGGCTGCTAAGCCTGGTGTCTGCTTATGCATCCTGGCATGAATAATGTGCTCAGACTGTCGCCGTGGCCCAGGCTCTGCTGTAATGGACAGAGAGCACATGCACATGACCCCAGGGTCTCCGAGAGCTGAGATACCACACACTCATTTCCAAGCCTCAGTTGTGAAAGTGCAGCCAGCCCAGATCACAGTGAGCAGCAGTGACATTTTGCAACAGGTCTGGCAGCAAGCACGCCTCTGTGCTGTTTACTGTTGTCCCTAAAACCCATTTGCACATGAGAGCCAGAGCGGGATCTGTTTTTTTTGTATGTGTCGCGCACCCCTACGTTATTCCTAGGGCCTGCATTTATGATCACCAGCCCGCCTTTAGGATGCGACAGCTCTCCAATCAAGATGCCATTGTTTATCTCCGTTGTCACAGGCGCGCAGGCCTGGGACCCCCGGGACCGCGGCGCGAAGCGCTCCGCATCGCCCCAGTGGGACGAGGCATCTTCAGCTGCGCACAGCCGCCGATGAAATATCTGCAGATGATCCTCACGTCTTCAGCCTGCAGGGGGGAAAGCAGACGCCATCGAACTGTTCCGCGCAGGACGACAAATAAGAGAGCAAAATCATCAAAAGCAAGTGCACAGCTGCACTGCCGTTTACAGCCCAGATTTAAATTAACGAGGAAAGGCCCGAGTTTAAAGACGTTCGGCACGTCCCAGATACACACTATATTACGACAAAGTAAGTGACTGATTTAATAATTGGCTTAAATAAAGAAACTGTTGGGCGCAGCCAGCTGTTACAGGAACAGCATGTAATTAAAAATAAACAGTAAACAAAGCAGGCCCTTGTTATCGCACACAGACACAGAGAGCAGCAACTCCCTGTGCGTGCGCTGTGCTGAATGTGTGTGCTGAGAATACAGTAAATTTCAGAACACACTCTCTGTGTGAGCAGTTCTACCGCCTGAAAGGATGACTGTCTATGCCGGCAGCAGAATGTGCGGCTCATAGCCTCAGAAGTGGCCTGGTCCTTGCTAATTCTGGGCTGGTGGGTGGCCTCTAAGATCCCTTGCAATGCCTCTGTCCCCAGCATTTGTAATACTGTACCAAGACGAATGTTTACAATGAATTATAGTGTGAGTTTTTACACATACAGCCTTAAAGGGTTTTAAAGGGTTTTTTAGCCACTGAATCCAGGCATATGTACATTATACATACGTGTGCAGATAAGATGTGACAAGCTCTTATGTTTGGATTGGGGGGTGTGTTTGGAAAAGCCGATTACCAAAGATTCAGTAAGCGGCATGTATGCTTCTCCTCGGCCTATTTACAGATTACTATGTGCTAGACCCTTAAATGCATTGTGCCCTGCTTCACTGTTAATTCGATTCATGAAGTTGCAGTGATACATCTGTAGCAGGGTAATTATAATACAATTCACTGCCTATGAACTGAAAGGAATTTCTTGATTTCTATTGTGTGTGCAGGGTTTGTGGTATGCTGCTGTTTCACCAGCACTGCTTCCAGTCAGGCATGCTGCATCATATGTCAAATCACTATCTGTCTTTGCAGCATGTTAAGTTTCACAACCCTCCAGCTGTTTCTGCTTTAAACCCTTGAGCTGTTTTTGCATCTTTGTCAAAGCGAATCATTTCTTGTACTTCCTCACAATTGCTAATATGCTTGTTAAACAGTGCAGAATTGGTTGCATGTCTGATGGGGTGATACATGAAGAAAACTGGACGCAGCTTGAATAAGAATCAGAATGCCCTGGAAATACTGAAGATGCGGCAGGCTGTGGGTAGGCAGGCAACTGCCTGTATGAAGAGAACAGAACATGAATTAGGACCAAAAACATGATATAAAAATTAAATTAACACAGTGCAGAGAAATAGAAGTTCCTAAGTAAGTTTATGTTTACAGTTTATGTTTATTGCCATTGAAGTGAGAGACAACTTGGTACAAATAAAAGGTTAGAAAGTGTTTAAATTAACTTACAAGAATTCATAACAGATGTATGTTTGTATTAGCTGGAAGAAGCTTGTAAAAGCACAAGGATTAGAAAGCTGTAAAATTGCTAAAACAGTATACCATCACAGAGAGTTAAACCAGAACTGCATCCAACCTGCCATTTTTTGACAATTGAGTCCTTCGTCTAACTTCAATGTTCAGCAGCACGATTAAGTGGAAGCATATGCTCAGTTTCTTTATTTACTTTTTATTTCTTTATTTATTTTTTTGCCGCGTCTGTCATCTCTCAAGGGGAGATGCTTTCATTGTTTATCTGGAAGCAGAAAAAAAGAAGCTGGATTAGAGAGCCCACTGGAGAATAATTGGGCCCCTATGTGTTGCACAGAATAATTGCCTGAGTCCTGTATGAGTCCCCTTCAATGGGAACTAGGAACAGGCTACAGTGACCAATGAACATGGTTCCCAGGGTAGACTCTTAAAAACAAACTCAGAAATGGCTGTTATGATGTAGTGCTAGCTTACTGATAGTACAGATTGTCAGTTGCTGGTAATTTTGATTCATACTGGATTTGTTACACTCACATAGTTGTGTTTAAGCTGGCATGGACTGTTTTGTGTTGTTTCCTAGGTGACGTGTTAAGTCACTGGATGTCTGGATTTTCTGTAATTGCCGTTTGTATTACACATTGTAGACCCTGATGAGACCCTGGATGATGGTGTCTGTCAGTCAAATCGATGAACAGTAGCATAGGAGGTAATTGTAGGCATATTTGATTCATCGTTGATAGAAGAATATCATTAGGCAGTTTTTTTTTTGTCCAGAAAGCTGTAGGATCTTGATGAATGTTGACAGAATGTGTCGTCCCGATCAGGTGACGTCACACCAGGCATTGCAGGTGACGGTTGCATTTGCATAACGTTATTTAGAAAATGAACTGGGGACATCTCGGCGCTGATTTCCCTCTGAAGTGCAAGTGATGGTCTGGCCCTTGGAATTTAGGCTGACAGTCTGATTTATCTGTGGAAAAGAAAGGCCGATGACAATGTTAAGCAGCATCAGCCTGCAGCCATTAGATGAATTATTCTTCACGTCAGTCTGTGAGATGCAGATGAGAGAACCTGTCGGCCTTCAGCTCAGCCAACCCCCCCAAACAACCCAACCCCCCAACCCCACCCCCACCCCATCCACACAGAACTCAAAAACCAACCGTAGCCCAACCCATGAGGATGAAAATATTTCCCATCAACTGCTGCCGCAGGGGAAATTGTGGAAAAAAAATGTATTTGTTTAGATATAAATAGCACTATCTTGAGAGAAAAAAAATGTGCAGCCTCGGCTGTCCTCAGAACTCCGATCTTCAGATCTGAAATCCAGTCAAAGGACAATATGAGCCCCGTTGATGGGGCGACCAGGACAAACTGCCAGGCAGTATTGACCTGAAACGTGCTGTAAACTCATCATCTTCTTCATTGAGACTGATTGCACCATGGCACATCTCATACAGTTTGGAATCAATGAGAAATATCACACTGACTCTGCTGGAGGTGATGTGTATCATTTTTTAAATGGCACACAACGGTCATTTGTGTCTTCCTTATTTGCATTTGTTGTATTCTGTTTCTTTTCCTCCCATCGTTTTTCCTTCGTTTAGGCTGACCTCTTTTTGTTTCAGTTTACTCTAATTCAACTGCACTGCTAATATTGATAAGTGGGCCTAGATGTTTAATTTCCCCAGAAAGACAAGGTCTTCATCCCTGCATTGATTTATGTATTCATTAAAGCATCTGCTTGGCCAACGGGTCTGTCCAGACATGCAGCCCAAAACAGAAGCAGCAATGCCTATCTGAGCTAAACTCAAGGATGACCAAAAACAAACTTGGCTGTCAGTCATGCAGTAATTATTGAAGAGGCAATGCTTGAATGCAGTGGCTTAGATTCAGTCTAATAGCAATGTGTTTTATCTTTAATGTTAGCCATAACATTAAATTACTTTTTCTGTATTTCTTCCACACAGTACCAGGGCTGATGGCAATACCCTAAGCAAGGATTTAAATCTTGAAGTTAGAAAATTAAACAGCTGTACCATATTGAACTGGAATGACTATTTTAAATGAGATATCTTGACAAAGCTATCAGTGAAGCCATTCTAGTTCAAATACACTTCTACATGTGAGGTTTAAACCCTAGGGGCCTAGGATTTTAGTGGTCGATGAAATCATTTATAAAGTTAGAAAAAAAACAGAAAAAAGTTTAGACAAGCATCACTTTAAATGTGTTGCGGTTTTGATCGACTCGTCACACAGCTGAGTCCTTCTCCCGCTCTGCAGGAATTGAGGCCACGCAGTGCTGGCGGGACCAAGCATCCTATAAACAGGTAACAGCAATCACAAATCTGCACCAGAGAAGGTGATCATTCAGCGAGGAGAGCTTGACAAGCTCCAGGATTGAGGTGAATGTCCTGGAAGTAGACATGGCCTAACCATGTGGCAGTAAAGACACTGGCCTTGCCAAGGGATCCGTGAGGATTTATCATCCCTCTCACATATCTGACCTTCACTAATGTTTGTCTTACTGCCTACACAGAAGTGCTGCCCTCCCACCCCATGGATGCATTTGTTTCTTGCCAGATGTGCTTTGCCATGCAGTTCCAAAGGTCAATGGTTTTGGACAGTGTTGTGTAAGAGTGTGTGTGTGTGTTTGTGTGTGTGGGTGTGTGTGACTGTGACATATCTCTCTGAATTTGACAGATTATGTGCGCCCGTGAACATGATAGTTTTGTGTGTGTGCATGTACGGGCTTGTGTGTGCCTGTGAAGGTGACAGATTGTGTCTGTGTGTAGGTGTGTGTGTTTGTGTGTATCCTCCAATATGACCAATAGTGTGTGTGTGTGTGTGTGTGTGTGTGTGTGTGTGTGTGTGTGTGCACGTGTGTGTGTGTGTGTGCCCGCGTGTGTGTGCATGAATGTGTGTGTGTGCGTGTGTGTGTGGGTACGGATGTTTGAGATCATGGCAGTTTGTGTGTGCGCACTCACTGTTCTCTCTCACAACAACACACTGCATTTTTTCAGCACAGGAATGTGTGTGCTTGAGAAAGCCCAGCATAATAATATGCTGAAATCATTAAATGGAAAAACAGCAGAAATGATTTTGCAACCTGGTTTATTACTTTCAATGAGCAACACTCAGAAAAAATAGGACTTGAGAAAGAAAATTTAGTGGTTCAGTGGTTCATTTTGTATGCATATGGAACCATGTCTGACTAAAATACAATATATTTTTTATGGCCCAAACAGAAAGCGTTAGTTACTGATACATGAGGAGGTAAGCTATAAATCATGTCATGTGATCCCTCTGGTGTTGTTTGCAAAGCCATAATTTCCCATTTTAATCACATCTCCCATCCGTTGTCTCATCCTAATTTGCAGCTCCTAAAGTGTAGCTTGTGTTTGTTATGCATACGCCGCAGTAGGTATCAATAAAATGCTCAGATTGATCATCCGGGTCTGCTGCTGTAACTGACAATGTCTAATGATGACCCCTGCCTCACAGGTGAGAGACCCAGCACGCGTGGTGGTCAGAGCCTCAGTACACCCCATCTCTAGACCGAGAGTCATTATTATTTCAAGGCCTCTGCCTTTGTGGATTCATGTATTCGCTGTCATGTGTCCAGGAGTGTGCGGCCATCTGGTGTGTGTGTGTGTGTGGGGGAGCTGGTTTATCTGCACTGGAGCGAGGGATCGCACTCCTAAACCCGTCAGCATTGCACCCAATATTGCACCGGCATTGCACGCTGCCTTGGTGAAAAAGCAGGCTCACAGAGTCTCGTGGTTGTGCTCTTCTTTCACTGGCCAAATATTAACTCCATTATCAACAAAAATGCAGGAGGCAGCTTTGCAAACACTCTGCTGGTGATCTACTGTCTTTGGTCCTTAACCTGGGGCAGCAGATGCAACGTCTGGCATTCTTATTTAATACAGAATGTATTTATTTTTTGTTACCCATTGTAGTAAACATTCGTTGTTACATATTTCATAAAGGAAATGCTCTTTTTAAAAGGCCCATTGTTTTCACAGGTAACGGTTGGTGACCCCTACAAAGGGCTGAATGTACAGTATGCGGACGGTCTCTGAAATATGTTGCCAATTTGAGCGCACAGCAGAATCGTTGAGCTTTCAGTTTTTTTTCTTCCTCTCAGAATTTGATTCACTTTGGCGTGGACCTTGGCAGCTGAGGAGATAGATGTTTCTTTTCAAAGGTCAGGCTCTCCAGGGGCTCTGAATTATCAGAAGAAAGAAACAGACTCATCAATTTGCAGCACTTCAAGATGCTGATGCAATTGTATCAAGAGCTGATCTGAAGGGGTCATTTATGTATGCATTCACACTATGCTGTGAATTAGTATGCTGAGGGTGTAGCTGTGGGGGTGTTTTTTTTAATATATATATGAATTAATAAAATACACATTCCCAAGCTAATAGGTTAACAGAGAGTGCTTAATGACACCTTCTATAAACACTGTAGCCCCTTAAGTGGTTAATGATGGTTGGCCCTCTTGGTTTTATTTGACAATGCACTTAGGTTTTACTACCACCTGCATGATGGATGCTTCTGTGATTTGATGTGTCTCTGGCTTGTAGTTAAACAACATTCAAGAGAGAGAGGGAGGAAAAGAGAGCAAGGCTGCAGAGGGATAGTGAAAGAAAGGGAACAAGAGAGGGAGTAATTATAATTCAGTAAAAACACCCTGCATATCGATGGAAAAGGCCACAATTAGTCTGCAGGCCAGAACTGGCACTCTTTCTACTTCAGAGCTAAATCCAAAAAAGAGCAGTTAAGATCCTGTAAACACAGAACCCTGTTAGGCAACCACATATCTCTGGACAAAGGCCACTGAGCCAAATGGTTCAAAAATCTCAGATACAAGCCAAACTGGAACCAACTAGGCTTAATATCCAAACCACTAATGCACAGAACACTCTTAAAACAATAACTGAAAAAATATATTTGGCAGAATACCTAGAATAATAAAATAAAATGAAAAACAGACCAATTCTGAAAAAAGTGAAAACTCATTTTGGCCATTCAGATAACAGCCAAAACAAACAAAAAAGCAAACAAAAAAAGCCATGGATTCTAATCAAACACCTCAGCAGATGACTTGGAAGAAGTGTACTTCCTGTTAACCTGCTCAAAATACACAAACATAAATACAGATTCATTTAAAATATTTGCCCCAATTTACCCCAATTTAACATCCTCTTGGTCAACATGGTCACTGCAGATGGGCTTTTTGATTTTCATATCACTACCCAGGCTAAACCCCACAATTGCTGAATGCATACTTTATCTGCTGATGCCTTTTTTACAAACAGTGTCAGTTTTCCAGTTATCTTGAGTAATTATGACTAGACTGCTAAAATAGTGTCAGTTGCATTTTTAAAATGTTATTTTGTCAGACAAAAAAGACAAAAACAAAACAAAAGTCCTTATATTCAGGCTAATACAGCATTTTGCATCTGTAATCCTGCTAAAGCAGTAATGTGCATTGTAAATCAATGCCATTACAGCATAGAGAGTATTTAAATTTTAGTAAAAAAAAAGTGACTCTGTAAGGACATGAAAGGGTTTTAGCAGCTTTATTTCAGTGCACACTGTAGCATGGATGCTGCATGGTACCCTGGTCTCCAAGCAGCTTTGTACCTGTGCCTCAGGGTCATGGCTGTCTGTAGTTACATCAGATTGTGTTAGGGTTGGGCTCTGCTAGGGTAATTACCTTGAACCACACAGCTGAATTTTGCATTCACTGGAATACCTCTGGTTCAATTAAGGCACTGTTTCCACCGTGCCTCCCAGAGTGGTCAAGCAATCTGGAGTCTGAACTAAATGACCCACCCCCCTTTCTCAGCTCCTGACAACTCCTGACCCAAGCTCTCCTCTCTTTAGGGCAGATCCACTGTTTGATGATCTCTATGCTGTTTCTACACAATGTTCAGAGTAGGTACAGTCTCATTTAGACCCATTCAGCAACAGGAAAGAGACCAAGAAACTCAAAACACAGAAAGCTAGACCAAAAAAAAAAAATACAATGGAAATAAGTTCCGAACCATGTGGCTCCCCTTTTGGTTGTTAAAAAATGTCAAGATGTGAATATGAAATTGTTTGATATATTTTTGTTAATGTGTGTTGCTGTTCACTGCATTAAAATGCAAATTAGTCTACAAGTAACACACCTGTTTAGAAACATGCTACTCCATGGATGGATTTACACAGTCCTGTAGGATTTCTCCTGTAATATCAGTAAAGGCATTCTGTCCTCCAGCTTAAACCTGAATATGTAATGTCTTCTCCACATTCCCCTGAAACACCAGTTATGTTGTTTCCACATGGTGCAAAACCACATTCTGCTTGAATATTCATAACTGTTGAAAAAATATGTGTATATGATAATGATCCCATTTTCTCCTAACAAAAACAGTCTCAGAAAAGGGAGTGGGAAATTTAGTATACTCTCGCAAATGCCAGATCAAATCATTTTAAATAATATTCTAATTCCTTTCCATGATTAATGGATGATTCACTTCCATTTCTGAAGGGAAAATGTCTGAGGCTAAATCTGCAATAGTAATTTACATATCAAATGCCATCTTTCCCTTTCTCTTTCACAAAACTGGATGGAACTCTAATGGAGACTAGGAGACACAAAAACCCAGTGGGAAATGAAAAAAACATACATTGTCCTGACATGATTCACGCTTGTAGAATATGCTATGTATGATATAATCATAGGTAACCTGTGATTGATGAGGGCATTTTACTAGTAACATGCCCTCCCAACTGTTTCCCCAAATGGTTTAACATTGCCTAAACCTGCAATGTTTGAATGAATTTATTCATAATCATATTGGTGTGGAACTTCAAGGCAGGTTATGCAATTCAATAAGATGAATAACACGTATGTATGCATGTATGTATATATGTGTGTATGTATATATGTATATTATAGGCAGATTAGAAGATAACATTAAGGTGGAAATAGATGATATTGTGGTTATGTATGTATGTATGTATGTATATGTGTGCTATGGTTTTCACACAGTGTAAAAATAATTTAAATGTGTTGCTGATCTCTTAAATTACATGAATTTATGACATAGTGGATAATTTAGCAGCTGCTTTCTTTAGGTTTTCTGGTCCTTTTCCCTTTTGACACATCATGTTGGATTTCCATCTGTGGCACATTTTGTCTCCCATGTTTGAATTTTGCATGTGCAATCAATGCCAAAGGTTCTCCTTGGATCAGTTTTTACATGCAACGATGTTTTATAGATGAGATTTAGAAGTGGAAGAGAACGTCTGGCCTCTTGAAGTCAATGGAGTGAACACCAGCAGATTGTGTCTTCTGTGGGACCTCCATCAAGTCCATCAGCTACACTATAAATCCTAATTTTGCTGTGACAGTGATGAATACTCCAATGAATTCATGCAGCAGCTGTCTAGTTCTTCAGTCCAGGTGAAATCACAGTGATAAAAAACCTCAGACAGCTACCCAGGTCTTGCATGTGACCTCATACTGTTGCATCACCACTGAACAATGCTTGTGCTTTAAGTTAAAGCAAGGAGCAGCCATTTGAGTTTCAGGTTTTGTTGCGTCCAAGTCAAATAAATCAAATCAAATAAACTCTGGACTGTTTGTTATTCTTTAAATTTAATTACTGAAGATACTATGACTGATAATAAGATCTTTATTTTACTTATATATACTTTATTATGCTTACATTTATTTATATATACTACTACCACTGTTACTACTAACAAAAATAATAATGTATCACATCATACACAATCATCCTCAGAAATCAGCCAGTGAAAGGTGATATCATCCCTAATTTGAACAAATTTATTTGATCACTCTCCTTCCTTCTGATCGGATGAGAGGGTGATTTTTGATCATGCAAGATTATAGGAGCTACCAGTACAAATTTATTCTGCCCACCATCAGTACGTTGAGTTGCGGTGACAGCTTCTCACGTATCTAAACTAGAATCAGAGAAAAATCAATTTTGAGCCAGCCCTCAGAATGATGAAGGCTGAATATTGAGGGCTGGTATGGTAACAGGTCCTGGTTGTCCACTGATTGTGTGAGCAGTAGGCGTGTTCCTTGCTTGGGCGAATCGTGCTGTGTTTTCCTGAAGCGTTTCCAGCAGCCTGGCTCCCCCGTCTGACCCTTGGGTGGCGAGCTGGTGGGTGCTGTGAGAGGCACTGTGCTGGCTTTGAGGGAAAAGCCATGAACCGGGTGGTGCGGATTGTGGTGAGATTCTGTCGCGGCTGGCGTTGGCGCATGCGGCTCCGCCCATCACCCGACCAGAGTGCAACAGCCCTTGGGAACTCGGAGGGGGGGTGGGGGTGGGGGTTTGGAGTAAAGCAAAGACCAGAGGGGAACGAGGGAGCCTCATTTATGTCCCACCTTCAGCGCAAGGCGCCTTTGAGCACGTAGAAAGCTCAGGGCGCGTGTGACCGGGCCCTCCGTCAGGCTCTGTTGGGTACGCGGTGGCCAGGAACTTGCTGCGTGCGCCATCTGTCTCGCTCGCTGACGGGGGACCGAGACGAGCGCAGACACGCAGGTGTCCCCCTCTTTGTCCTCAGTGCACAGAGAGCTGGCAACCCTCACTGCTGAGGGGGCTGTGTGATCCTCTCCCAAAATCATGGTTGATACAGTGCGAGCTCCCAAACACAGGGAATGAGATCTGATACCAACCGTGCAAGAGGATTATGTAGCAAAAAAAGACACTTCTCATTGAAATACCACACAATTACATATATCATCACTAGAGGAACTCAGACCTATCTAGCATGTTGTGTCTGTGTATCTGTCTGTATGTAGTTAACAATATTTTATTCAGCTTGTGTAGCTTCTCAGTGTTTTTGTGACATTAGGCTCAGGTCAGGATTTGCTCACAACCAGACCATGACCAGACCAGTGACCATGAAAAAACATCCTAGGTGGGAGGCTATAAAACAGTTACAAAATTTTGACATGCTTGGCAACAACAGACTTTTTCTCCACTGAATATTGTTCCCATGTGCAAACCACACAAGAATATGTACAGATGATGAAGTAAAACCATAACCTGGTTTGTGTTGTGAAACTTACTTTTGTGCCAACCTGTTAACTTTTTTTCTGTTGACTTACAACAGTCTTTGAGCTGCAGAACTGCCAGATGCATTGTCAATGGGAGGTGGACACTGAATTCTGAATCCTGTGCATTAGTTTGGAACCTCAGTCATACACATGTAGTTTCCAATACATTCTAGACCTAAATATATACTTTAACCTCCTCTACATCTCCTTTCTCATCTACATCATGTGTGATTCAGACCATTAGCAATTTATATCATACAAATGTCTCATGAATGCATTCCCTCAGTGTCTACATTTCCAGTTAACTGATAGGAGATTGGAGACCTGTTTGTGTTAGCTTTGGCACGCACAGAGCCACTGCTGTCATGTAACAAAATATAGAAGGAAGAGAAATCTCTTGCTATTACAACCTAAGAAAAAAGCATTAATAATGTAAAACACTACATAACAAATGACGACCACAATTTTGAATGCAGGTCAGATTTCATAGGGGGTTATGGCGCAGAAAATTGCCTGGGGGGCTGCTACCATCAGGAGGTCCCATTAAAGGTGTTCCATTAGACACGGGGCTCAATTGTGCTCTGCTGTGAATATGGTAATGACATGCACTTCGGCACTTGCTGTTTTACTTAATATGCAAGTAGGCCAATTGCACAGGGACTCTGAGATAAATGGGTCTTATTATCTCATGTCTCATAGCAATTACACATTTCTACTTGTGTTTCTTATTTTATCAGGATTGTGTAAAACTTCTTTGCCACGAAGGACCTCTAGACTAAAACGTCTTGCACAAATTTGAGACCACGGATTGAACTCCTCAACCCCCACACCCCCTGCCACACCATCTCTTATATTTCTGTGCTGGTAACATTTTGTAGAGCTGATTTTGTACACCTTGTGCCTGCGTTTACTGTCGAGCAAACAGCACAAGGGGGACGGTAATGTTAAAGTGCTCCACAAACTGAGCCGACTTTGCCTCGTTTACCTGAAGCACTTTTTCACAAAATGTTTGCAGTTATTATTTTTATGCACACTCTCATCATAATTCTCCTCGAAAAGGTTGTCATACTTCTGAGCCCTGTCATTTCCCTTTAGATCACGTTTGGAGTTTGACAGAACATATGAATATAAAACATTGCTTTTTTAAAAGCACTGGCAAGGCACCTTTCTGCTTATGTAATATTGCAATGTGTTTGATCCAGGAGAATGTGGCTTATTGGTATATACACCTGACAAAAGTTTGATCAGGATTTGTTAATCCGCACAGAAGTCAGTTTTTTGGAAGATGGCGCGGATCCTCGGAGGAGCCCGTTCCTCTGCGCATCTCCTGGGAGCGCTATCTGTGCCCGGGAAAGAGCGGCTGCCTCTCCTCGCAGGTGATAACGATGAGCAGTGAGCGAGCGCTCCTCCATCTGTCACCAGCAAAACAGCCCACTGATGTACTGTAAGCCTGCAGCTCCCAGGCAGGGAGGAGACCTGGCAACCATCCGTCTCGCTGCCACAGAAGCTCGCTCTGAACAGACTCCGCGCACCCCTCCACCACCCCACCCCCCCATTCGCAGGGACTGGGTACCAGGGGTGGATGTAAGCTTGAGAGCACTGGGGTGAGGGGGGGAGGGGGAGGGAAAGGATGGAGAAAGACAAAGACAGAGAGAGAGAACAGAGAGAAAGAGACAGACGGAAAACAGAGGGAGAGATAGAGGGAGAATCGGAGAGAGACAGAGACAGAGAACAGAGAGAGAACACAGAGATGGGCTGGAAGGTGATGAGAGGAAAGGGAGAGGCAGTGACCTGGCCATATGTTTACCGCACTTTTCTATTTATTCCCAGCGTTACACGCAACCACTCCCTGCAATTCATGCACACTCACATAGTTTGGCATGGCTACAAGTGATGAAAACGTCCATAAATATTTAAGCAGGCATTAATATTAAACACATCTTGTCCTGCTTTTATCTCATTTCACTTTGCACATTTATTCTCGGATGCTGTGACAGGCACGGAGGAAAAGAGGTGTAGGCCTACTTTATAAGGAAGGAAGCTTGCAACAAAAGCTACTAAAACCGGAGACACATCCTTTAGCTGTGCATTCTGATTGTGTTACATTCACTACAGTGGGCAGCAGAAGCAAAGAGGGATTGTTTGGTAAGGCAGCTCATGGGGAAAATAGAATTAAACAATGTGAGTGGAGTCCCGTCTCCCATCAACGAGAGTGTAGAGCACTTTCTGCGGTTTATTTTCACTCAGAGGGGACGGCAGGACACAGACACCACGAATGCACTTACAAAGCCTTCTGCTGCCATTACCTCAGTGCCTTCTCTGTTTTCACATGGTGAGGCTAGCAAAAGTAGTGACACCAATCTAAAAGGAGGCAGTTCTTAAATAATTTCAAACTGCATGACATATGGCATTCCTAAAAGCAGACATTAATTACCTGGACGTCAACATAAATCACACTGAAAAAAGAAAACATGAATATTCACTGCTTATTGGTCAATTGATCACAATATGGATAACCCATATATTTGTCTGCAGTTGTAGTGGACATCCTGCACTGCTGTAGCACCTCCAGATCTTGTTGGACAGCATGCTACATAAGAGTTTCTGTTTGCTAGATCTGTGGTTTTGGTCCATCAGATCTTTCTTATTTGTTGCTAAGTTGATCTTTTGAGATCTGAGAAACATTACAAGTACAGCTTCAAGCAACTGGTTACCAATAGTCGAGGTATCTTTCCCAAATAGCAGAGATAAAGAGGGGGCCCTTCAGTAATACTACTCAGGTCAATTTACATTTATTTTCTTAAATAATACAATAAATATACTACAGAGAAACATTTGGCTTGGTAGAGAGTTACAATATCAGCGCCCTCTCCTTTTCACAATTACGGACATGTCGGTTTGGTCAATCAGCGTTTTCAAACATTAAAAAAATGGTTTGAGAGCAAGTCATTCTAAATTATAACAAGAAAAAAAATCTTACAGATTCATGCATACAGATAAGTTTTAATGCTTCAAAAGACATACAAGATACACACCTCGAAGAAGTGGAAGGGCACAGTAAACTTGAATTTATTGACATAAAAACCAATATATCTTCTGTCCTTTCTTACACAGGTTTGACAAGACCTTAAAAACGTACAAACAAACTAAACAAAATGAAACAAAACAAAAAAAATAATAATTGGCAGCATTACTGCTGGTTCAAAAAAAATTTACAAAAAAATTTTATTGACAGCAATACTTTAAACTGGGCCTGCTGCACCAAATTCATGCTCTGTAGGTGTATTTTAATTACAAAAATGGTTCAAGTCACACATAAAAACAAGTTACCGATGCAGGACAGTAAACGTTACGCGCATGTTCGCTGCTGACTGGTCTAAGGCATAGAGCACTGTAGCGGGCCGGGAAGGGGTCAAAGAAAGGACTTTTAGAAAAACATGTGACCCAGGTGTTCACAACAAGCTTTTGGTCTGGCGTACCCTCCATTTTACAGGTGTACAATTGGGTGAGGAATCCCAGTCTTGTCAAGTGATACACATGCAAGAGATTTTTTTTCTTTTTTTTTTTTCTTTTTATAGTAGGAACGTAAGAAAAGGAACCCAATCCACACATCAAGAGAGCCCGCAGTCCCGTTTAAAAACCAACAGACTGGTGGCCTTCTTTGTTTTCAAGTTTCTCAACTGGGGGCAAGCTAAGCTGTTGAAAAGCTTGGTAGGAAATCTAGAGTTTCTGGTACATATGCCACACAACTTTTCTGCAAAGCACTTTGGAATTCTCATAGAGTTTGATTGCCACAAAACAGAAACTCTCCGCACGGAGTTTTCTTTAATATTTATAAGAAAGCTATGTAGACAAGCCCACGTGACGGCTCATTGCGGGGAACGAGACCATTGCACATAATCTGCTCGCTGAGATCCATTTACAGAACGCACCATTTCCGAGAGCCACCGTGTGAAAATATGCTGATTTTTTCATCAACCTTTTTTTTTGTTCAGAGATGTCTGTTTCAGAGGACGAAGTATATAAATTAGCACCACATTCAGCAATCGATTACAATCCACTACTATTCGAATCCTAATACTGCAGGTATTTCAGATGTTAGGACACTTGCTTCTACATGGGCCATACTAGCTAAAAATACATTTAAGAAATATGGTTCCTATGTATGAATATGAAGAAATGGCATGCATAACAATAAGTCCCTGCGAATGCAGCAAAGATCATCTCTTCTTCTGAAGGAGGCAGGAGCTAAGAAAGCCTTGGGAGACGTGGTAATGGTTGGACATCAGCAGTGTTTTACTTTACATTTAAAAAAAGTGAAAAAATACATAGCACCACAGACGGAATTCAAAATAGCACCTATGCTCTTTTTTGTTCCACGATAACGTGATATCCCTCCCATATGTAATCTCCCATTGCATATATTTTTATAGAACAAATATGGAAGTACTGGACAAACTGAGAAAGCCTTTACCACCTTAAATTAAAAATCTGCAGCTACACGTAAGCAAGTTTACAACAGCCATTTTTCGACAGAGGGCAGCAAACAGAAAGAAGGAAAAGTCCTTTTCTAGTGATAAACCTTTACTTTTTTCGCAAATTGATGCTCAGATGATAGCGCTGTGTGCTTTTTTGACTTTTATTATCAGCTGTTTTTTAAATTACAATAAGATGTGCTTCACACCTGCAGCAAGACAGCACTCCTTTTCCCCACATCCAATTCACTTCTGTCCATCTTTGAATTTTTTTCTTTTTCAAATAATTATCATCTCCATCCTTACAATACAAAGGTCACATGCATGTTTTGAAGCCAGAATCAATAAACAATACCAGGAAAAATATACAAAACATACTTACAAACATACAAAAAATATATATATATATTTATATATATAAGCACCATTCCAGGGAATGGGTCGACAATATGCACAAAAATGAAGCTCGGAGAAGGAAATCATGAGAAGGAAGAAGGAAAAAAATTGCTGCTCGAGGTGGAGGCCACTGTAAGTTCCACCTTTAAATGTGTAAGGGTTTTGAGAGTTTTTCTCTAGGTGACGAGGTGGGGGTAGGGCAGGGGGGCAATGTGACTTGACCTACAGCAAAGAGCACACTGTTACTGGGAGAGAGCGCAAGAACCGCGGGGTGGGCACGGGGCCCGCATGGTGGCCTGTGAGGAATGGGAGCAAACGACTGGCTCATCCAGTTTCAAAACCTGCATGTGATGGAGAGGGTACACTGAGGTTACAAGGTTGCTGTTTTTTATTTCTTTTATTGAATTATTCCTTTCCTTGTCTTGAATCTTTATTCTTTTGGAGAAACAACGTTTTACAAATGTGATTTTTTAAATTTTTTTTGCTGTGTGTTTTGTTTTAGTTAATTATAAAAAATTTTTTCTCAGCAAACACAGTCTCATCCAATGAAGCAGACAGGCCCCACTTCGAATCCAAACTTCTGCGAGGCTCCACCAAAATCGTTGAACATGATGTCAACAAAAGGCACTTGTTCCACCTTTGGTGTGTTGATCTCAAGTACAGTCTTTTCATAGCCCTTTTTCAACTGCAAAAACAAAAAGAGGAGAGAGGGAGAGAGGACAGACTGTTACCTCACTGAAGAAATAAACTGTTTCCTGTTCTGCGCTGAGAAAGTGCTAACGCCATGATGGCTAGCTTAACATTGGCACTCCCTCTTTCATGTTACTCAGCCTCTCCGCAAACACTCGGCAGTCGAAAGGCAGGGAGTGCATTCCCATGGAATGTTCCAGAACTTTCACCGCTGGATTCTTTGTTCAGCTGACACAGGGTAATTTAGACACTTAAAAAAAAAAAAAAAAAAGCTATCTTCCCCAAACAGCTTACAGTAAATAAGAGAAACAGAGCCTGTCACATCATGGACATACCCAGGTCCTCTAAACTTTCCTTTTATTATATTCCATTACTTCTGTCCTTAGAAAATTGCTTTGATACCAGGCTTCAAATGCTGCTATCCTTGAGACATGCACGCTTAGCTTAGCTTTATTAGCATGGGGGTCTACACCTGCTAGAGCCCTGAAGTCAGCTAGGCCTAACCACTGGTCTGAAACCCTGTCCCGTGGAATCCTGGGGTACGCACCGCACAGCCGTCTACCACAGCTCGGATGTAGGGGTTGTTGTCGTAAGACATCTCCTCGTCGTTGGAGCCCAGGAAGCGGATGGCCTTGTCATAGGAGTCCAGTTCCGAGTCGTGCCAGGCCACCGACTGGTAGCAGTTGTAGGTGATGTTCTGTCGGGCGGACGCGCTCAGCAGCCGCAGGAAGGTCATCTGGACCACGCCGATGGGGTTACCCTCCGAGTCCATGTAGGAAAGCTGCTCAACGACATGGGGAAACAGTCTAGACAGGGGCAGAAAGTGGGGCCAGGAGCACACAAGGACCGCTGAGCTGAAAAACTGCCCCGCCAGGGGACACCTGCACCAGAGAGGAGGCTACTGCTCTAGCGGTCAACAGCCAATTACACTCTACACACAACAAGGCTTCTCAAAGCCTGCAACGTCACATAGAGAAAGCTGGTGCTTTCAGCCGAGAGGCTTTGAATTACAAACGTGTGGATCACTTTCAGGGAACTGGTATCCTTTTTCGGCAGGCTGCAGTGTGGACTCAAACATCTCTATTTTTAATAAAGATCTCGTTTTGTTTCTGATTCACAAGGTCCAGACATTTGATTTTTCCTATCATGGCACCAAAAACAGGGGGCGCTCTAGAACTGGGATGTGTTGAGATAATGCTTCTAAAGCAGTACTCACGTGTACCTGATCGACACTGCAATAAGGATGTGTCAACATCCCACAAATATGGCAACAGCTTCATTGCCAACACATCTTTGTTTTATGTGACTTGATTAGCCACAACGGTTTGATAATTGGAGTACACCAAGATGCTACTCATATTCTGAAGATTCACTGAGTTCTGGGGAGATAACTGTCATCATGATTCCAAGGGGCCCCTGTGTTGAGTGATTTAGTGCACATCATTACTCATAACCTGACCCACGCTATAATGGAAGGGAGATAAGATTCCATTCCTTGGACAGCAAATCAGAGGGGTGTTTCAGGAAGGTCAAGTGACTTGCCTACAAGAATGCTCATCTGTCATAATCATGTTCTGCATAATGTAAACCTCTTGTGTCAGTCTGTTGGTGTCTGTTTATAGTTATTCTATGCCTAAGCAACAGGAAAAGTAAATATGGCTTTACGGAAACAAATCTGCCTGACTTAGTATGGGCTAACACCATATTCATTTTTATGGTGCAAAACAAACTCATATCCAGTTATTTACGATATTAATTAAAATGACCTCATGCAAAATAAAATGTGCAGAGCAGCTTTTCAGCATGTGATCAGTCAAAGAGGAAGCACAGAGTCTATGGAAAACCCAACTGTTTACTCCAGTAGCCTTTGCAGTGTAATTTTAGCTGGTAAATTCTTAAAAACTCTGATTAGACAAATTACTCATTTTTCATGATAATATTATGGAATTACATTTCATAATTCAGAAAAATGGATTGCAAATCACACAACCACAACTCTCCAGTTTAAAACTACATTTTTCCTGAGGAAAAAAGAGCATGCTCATAGAAATAAATGATATCTACACAATCATTCACTGAATATGCTTGTATAAAAAAATCCACAAAAACAATAATGGAAAACCAAATTAAAAAAACAATGAAATACAATGTGTCGACTGATCATCTGTGCCAAAGATAGCACTACTGTACACCTCTAAGGAATCTTCTTTACAATCCCACAACGAGTAAGTCACAAACACTCAACATCCAATGTACTCTGAAATCCACCACAGTTTTGAAAGCTATCTTTAAATCTTTAATTCCTGAGTTATCATTAATTTATTGCGAATTGCTTACTTTCATCAGACATCACTGTGAAAAGGGTTTTCAGCCTGCGGTTCACTTTCACCAAAGTCTACCCCTCTACAGGAAGGGATGGTTTTAGTGACAGGCATTAATGGAATGAATGAATCGTGAATCATAGAGCTGACACAGACTATTGCTGAAGACTGAATATCTCCTGTAAGAGTAACTGAACTTCATTGGCTGTCATTATGAATGTATATATATATTTTTTTCTTGGGTGTAATTCAAAATTCCCAGCGGAAACAAATATCCATACCAACCAGTTCTGCTCCTTTTGATCCACAAGGTTTCTTCTTTCAGACAAACAGGACTGACCAAGAATGAAGCACATGCTGGCTGACAATGTCAGAGCAGAGAACCTCGAGCAGACACCCAGAATGGACAACAGTGGCTGGCTGTGTGCCGGGAATGTATGCTGTGTGAGTGATATCTAGGTTTCTTAACCATTATACAAATGTATTCAACTGTATGGCATTCTATAAGCTATTTGTAGTGAGCATATTAATGAGCAACGGAAAACACTGCATCCTGTACGCCAACAGTGTGAAAGTGAAGACGAGTTCGTCCTGTTCGTCCATGCTGAGTGTCTGCACGGTGGCTCAGAACGGGGGTGGCACCCCGCCGCTGACAGTGACGCGGCGCAGGTGGGACACCCCCCTGCTCCGGTCCGAGCTTCCCCGCAGCCACCCGAGCCCACCCGCCCCCGTGTGGAACCAGCGCACTATCGCAACGGACACATTACCTCTCCATCGCAGCCGCATGTCAAGTGTGGCTGGGTACCTAGAAGCCCCTGTACAGTGACTCAGTGCCTTGGTGCTAACCCTGTTACAGTCACACCGGCTGTGGAAACCGAAGAACAAAATGCCTGTCTGGTCTGAAGGAAAATCCGCAGTCATTGGACTGGCATGAACCCCCAGAGACAGTGTTCAGCCTGCTTTGCCAAAAGACCCAGGTCTACAGCGCTAGAGACTACAGGTGCAATAATACTCATAGATTTCGCTCCATAGGGAGGAATGATCATAACTGGCTCCAATTTGCCTTGGGTGCCTACTCTGCATACTCAGGTCTCTCTATGACTATTTTTCAGGCACTCAGTCACTTTCAGGTGATATCTTCTCTCTTACACGGATTATGGTTAAAGCGAGTGTTTTAAAAGCACCACTTTCCCATCACATCAACAGAACATAAGTGCAAACTGAATATGAGAGACGCCTTCGTAAACTGAATAATTATGACCTCAAGACTGTTATCCCAGCATAGGATGAAGTGAGAAAAGCTTAGCTTGATCCGTAATGGGTTTCCCTCCAAGGAAAGTGGACTTGTTTGCACTCTGCTGTCTCCACATTCTCCAGGAGTTGAAAGAAGACACACCGCTGCTGTTTGACTTTGGTGAGTCTTAGGGAGGCATGCAATGGGCAGGGAGAAGCAGGTGCCAGTATCATGCAGTCTTTAAGGCTCGAGGCCAGACAAGGCCTTGGGCCTCGGCGTGCGACTTACCAGAGACCCTCGCTTGTACCGACTATACCATGTGCCTGGCGTGTCTTTGGGCCAACGGGCCATTTTACTCTGTAAAATATAAAAGCTGTTAAAGGAAGGGGAACGGACAGGGGGGTTGGGCTTACCAGTTTACCACGTTTGAATTCACTGAACCAGGAGCCGGGAATCTCCTTTGCCCAGGAAGTGAGTCTAGCCTAGTGTTTGGGGCAGGACAAAGAGGAAGAAAATGCTTGTTAAAGAGGGAAGATTCACTGGGAGCAAGGGGGTGGGGGTGGGGGTAATGGTTTTCAGTGCCACTGTGTCACTGTGAGGGGGTGTACAGGAATCACCATAAATCTCTCCATAAATCCTGTGACACTCACAATAAACATTTAAAATAAAAAACTCCACTTAAAGGGTGGCAGTGCAACTTATACAACTGCCCTGTAGTAGAGGTGTCCACTGCAGATCCAAGAGCATCTGATCTTTGACCAATTTACCTCCTTCCATACCTTTTTCACCTGAACCCAAATCAGTTATGCATGATTTGTGTTGGCTGAGGGGGACCTTCAGTCTGAGCTGGAGATATGTATTGGCACTTTTTTTTTCTAAGAGCATGACTCAGTGGAGGTGGATCCATGTTAGAGGTGGTTGGGAATAACATGATATGTGCCACTGTCCTCAAAAGCATCAGGTTAGTTTTTGCGTTCTGTCAAATTTTTCGATAGATGCAGTAGAAAAGGCAGTGAAACTGGAACAGTGGATCTCCGGGAGCAGCAGTGGACACCACTTCCTCACACTATCCCCAATTTGGACACCTGGTTCTGCCCCTTGCTGCTCATGCCCCATCCACCCTCCCCCACCCCCTGGGTTCTCCCTCTCTGCCTCGGAGCCGTGAGAACAACCTGGCCTGCTGAGAACTCTCTCACAGACTATTGTTTTCCGAAACCGAATCAATTATTCGCAGTTAAACGAATCTGTCCTCCTCACCATTTCAATTGTGAGTTACAGCCAGGTCCTGAATGTCCCCGACTGCCCCATTATAGGTCAGGTTGTCATATCTATGTGTGCTAATGCTTCACTCCCACATATAATGAAGTGTGCAGATACATCGGGTCCCAATGAATGTCAGGCTCCATTAATTGTAATTGGGCCAGGTGCTTTATAAATGCTATTTTTCCCCGTCAGACCCAGGCAGAACAAATTAGGTATACATGCGCTTTTGCTTTGCCCTGCTTCCTCATTACTCTGCAAGTTAATAGTAAACCATTCTAAAATCAATATTAATAGTCTGGAAACAGAAAATATTTTAAAAAATCTGCCTGTAGGGTATCGGAGGATCAATACTCAACGTAGCTACACTTTCTTCAGATCTCCTAGCCTTGGACTGGTGACAGGGGAGCTAAAGTAATTTCAACCAATCACTCAAAACACACACTTGCACTTGATTAGTTTCTATCTTATTAATGTTGATAGAGGGAAGGAAAATATCATTGAACATTAAGTACTTCTAAAATGTATTTTTAAATCTTACTAGGAAAATTGTAATATTTCTAATTATCACATTTTATTTCAGGTATTGGCCCAACTGCAATAATACTAATCCCTAGCACTCTGTAACATGTAGGAATCCAGGTCAGTTAGCCATATGGGGCCCCTGCTTTCAGGCTGGACTTACTCCTTCAGACTTCTTATCTGGGAAGATGCAGCTCTCTCCTCCGGCTGTGAAGTTACAGTAAACCTTGAAGGAGTCGCGAGAGCAACCCTGGTTAGGATCAATCCAGTATTCACCTGCGAAAAGAACGTACACCCCACAGATCAGGTCCCCCACTCCAAAAATGGCAACATTAGCACAGAACCTGTGGGTTTAAAGTGTGAGAAGCTCATAGCTGTGGTAGCTGTAGAGTGGCAGCTGTGATGTTAAGCACACAGGTGTGGAGTGGCCATGGCCTGCTGCCCACCGTCGGGGAAGTCGGGGTGGCACAGCTGCAGGTCCTTGCAGGTGCGGGCGGGATTGCTCTGGGTGCCCAGCGGGTGTTTCATCTGCTCGATCTCCAGCTTGAGGGAGTTGAGCGAGCCAAAGATCTCCTCCATGCCGTCGTCATAGTCCTTGTAGTTGTCCGGGTTGGCCTCGTCATCCATGAACTGGCTGGCGTCGATGTTCCGCCTGCTCCTCTTGGGGCTGGACTGGATGGGCAGGGGGTGGATGACATCGCCAGGGGGACCCTGTGACAGAGAGGGCGAGGGGAAGTGGAAGAACACACTGTGAGAGAGGTGACCGCCATTCAGCTGAACTGGAGTGCATCTTTGTAATGATGTGTGAGCTTCTGTGGGTAACAGCCAAAGAAGAAATGGATGAAAACTTACAGGAGGGCCTGGAGGTCCAGGAACACCTGCCTCACCCTTTGGACCAGTTTGACCCTGCAGCGGACAAAACAGAGAGGCGCCTTACACCTGGGCGTCTTACCTCTGGGAGTCACACACAAAACCATCTTTACAAAGCTGCGTCCCGGTCACCAGGTGCAGCAACTGTCAAATATTCTTTAATATTAATGGACAGCACATGATAATAACCGACAGCCAGAATCAGAATGATACAGATTTTAAATGGAAAAATAGAAGGGATGAACACTGTTTTATGAGACACTTACGGATGAACCCTTTGCACCCTTAGGACCAGGGGGACCCTGAGAGGGAAAAGAAAAGAAATCACATTACTGAGAGCTCAGACGTTGCAGGTGATAAGCTGAATTAATGTCTGATTTATTACCATCATACACTGATTACAGTCACCCTGACCTACAGTGTTTACTTTTATCCATCATTAGGTAGACATCACACTGGGAGTTAACTGTAGAGGTTAAACTGTTGTTGCTCTTCTGAGAGTGTAGGATTCAACAGCAGGTGATGGTGATTATACTCCATGAATAAAAGAAAGGCCTCAAATGAAGTAGCACAGTGAAATAATCTGAGTGAAAAAGCAACTCAATTCAAGTCTATTCATATCTTCAGCTGATAGGTGCACTGCGATCTTACCGGTAATCCTGGAGGCCCGATAGGACCAATTGGACCAGAGGGACCAGCAATACCCTGTAGGTGAGATATGAGATGAAACACTCAGGTAAGAACTCACAAGCAACACACACAGACTGCACTTTATCCAGATGAAGAGAGGAGTGTAGGAGACTGTGTCACGTACAGTGTCGCCTTTGGGACCTGCTGCCCCCTGAGGGCCTGGAAGACCTCGGTCACCCTTCTCTCCCTGCTCGCCCGGAGGTCCAATCAAGCCAATGAGACCAGGGTGGCCCTAGAGATGACAGATCCAGAATGCCATTAATCAATTCACCATACAGAGATACCCACTTATTAGGTTTTTAATGATTGAGTGACTGATAAAAGTAACATCAGTCAATTGTACACGCAGTAACATTAAAACACCTTGAAACTCAATCTGTAGTGGAGTGATTAAGCTATATAGTAATATGCAACAGGACCTGAATGTTCCAGATCTCTGTGTATACGCTAACAGTCTTACCTTTTCACCTTTAAGACCAGAGTCACCTTTCAGACCAGGTAATCCAGGTGGACCCTGAAGGAAAAAGCCAGACACAATATTAACCAGTGAAGCAATCAGAACTTCTCATCTCTCCATGGTTAGCTTTAGAGACAGAACTGAGAACTTGAGGCATGAAAAGCAGCTTAGCTCATGTTCCGTACCATGGGGCCAGGAGGTCCATCAGGACCGGGAGACCCGGGGAGACCTTGTTCACCCTTTCAAAATAAACAAAGGGGTTTTGCATCAGTGTGATAGAAAAAAATCCCATTTAAAATTGAGACAAGATGTGACTACCATCTGCACAACACTTACTACCAAACAGATTTTACTTACAACTGGACCAGGGATGCCCCTGAGGCCTTCAGAACCTGGCTTGCCAGGAGCTCCCTGTGGACCGACGGGACCTGTCTTGCCTTGCGGACCCTCCAGGCCGGGTTCACCCTGTGGGACAGACACGTGCCGTCAGCACTGCGTGTCATCGCAGCAGTGGAGGACACAGACAGTGGCAGAATGGCTACAGGGGAAAGGTGATATGCCTTTACCTTAGCTCCTTTCTCTCCTTGTCTTCCCTCGGGTCCAGCAGCTCCAGGTGGGCCCTGAAAGAGAGAGGTTAGAGAGAAAATGGGTAAGTTTAGAGCTATTTTCAGAGCAGAATTCAGAATTCAGAGCAGAGGAGAAAGAGAGAGATACCACAAGAGACAGTCTGACTTACTCTCTTTCCAGGTGGGCCAGTGGGACCTGACTCTCCAGTAGGACCAGGAGAACCCTGAGAGAAGGAGGGACAAGGAAATGACAGGTTAGCAGGTACATAAAATATCAAATAGCTTGTGAATTATCTGAGATAAAAGTCAGGAGAAAATAACAAGTGAACCTACTGGTTGACCAGCTTCTCCATCATCTCCTTTGTCACCAGGTGGACCATCCTGACCCTGGGGATTTAAAGAAACAAAGGCTTTAATCAGGATGTGAAGGCTTATAATGTGATGTCACATGCTGTATTGTATACAGCAGGATATAACCAGCTAAACACTTTCTACAGAAGTTATCTTTCCAGTGATTATAAGCTTTATTTGAATCAATAAATGCAATTGATTCAACATGGACTTACAGGCTGGCCGGGCTCTCCAGGGGGACCAGGATCACCAGGGAAACCACTTGGACCCTGAAAGAACAGGCATAATTGAGGTTATTGCTGATCAATACTGTCCTCTTTTCTCACAACGCTGCCTACAATCTAGTTTGACCAAAGATGATGTATAAGGCACAGTATGAGACTATTTTACAGGCAATCTACACTGTCTAATATCATAATTAGTTGATATATTTATCTTTTCATGAAATTTAGTCTATTAATTTTGCTTTTCCAACAATGCTAATGCCTCTGGTAATGCTAATGGCAGCTGTCTAAGTTCCCAGGTTTGACATTACCCTCTTTATAATGACATGGACGATGTTCTGGCCATGATCAATCCCAGACTGTATGGAGAATGCCAGTAGAAACACTGATACCCATACTTACAGGGCTACCCTTAGGACCGTCATCTCCAGGAGGACCTTTTGGACCAGGAGGCCCAGCAGAACCAGCAGGACCGGCTTCTCCCTTCTCTCCTCGCTCTCCTCTGGGACCCTATACAATTGAAATGCACCCTGTCAAGCCTCAATACCCTACACACTCAAGGTTGTGCATAAAGAAGCAGAACAGTGTGCAGGGTAACCACCAGGGTAACTGCCTAACTGCCATACACTTTCTGAGTTACACTGATAAGTGTGTGCGGTATCTGCAACAATTAGCAGTCACCTGATTCATGTTCTTAATCAATCGCTGAGGGATTCATTGGCCTCATTCCGACCAGTACTCCTCAGGTTGGACTACATTCACTGTCGTTACTATGTGACTATGTGGGTATTGTATAGATTTGCCCAGTGAGCTCACTGACTTCTGTTAAAAATTCAGATAAGATTTTTAAATGAGGCCGTGAGCCCAGTCTAAGTAATGATTCTTTACATAACTAATGCAAAAGCACAATGTATTCTTTTTCATTCTTCTGAATGCTGTAACCTATCAGCTCAGTACATCGAGTGCTGTATTACATAGTTAGAGAAGAAGCCAGTCCCACATGCTAGTGGGAGAAAAACTGGAGCAGATTAGCAGTGTGAGTAGTCTGTCTGTGGGAAGGTTTTGCGAAGCTGTGAAACATCATGGATTGACGTACTGGTGGGCCAGGGTCTCCTTGAAGACCAGGCTCTCCTGTCTCGCCAGATTCACCCTGTGTGAGAAATCAGAGGAGAGGAGCAGGGGGTGAGAAGGATCTAAGACATTGGTTGACACACACACGAAAACTAGAACTCTCACACAACACATTTATAATATCTGATGTCAATGTCCTTGGTCTGCAATAGGTTCTGAAAAAAACAAGAGGTTTCAATCCATCAAGCTCTGTCAGATTTGGTTCTGGACCAAGAATGACACCTTGCGGGACTTTTCTCTGCTCATAAATCATTCCATATTTTTCAGACTTGTTTTTGTTATCTCACCCAGTGGGCCAAAGTTCTTGGCTTCATCCTTTTCCACTGCAATATGATCTGTGGCCCCCTTCTCGAACATAGCGGAACAACATGTTCTACACATTTTTGATACGTTTCTCGCACGTCACATTTATGGCACGCGGAGCCAGGTCACCCTGGCATCTGCACAGTTTAGGCCCAGTGAAAATGACCCACCCTCAATGCTGCCTGCTCCTATCCCTCTCACAAGGGCTGCTGCTGGATGCTTTCCTTTTGTCGGTCTCAGCATTTACACCATAGTAAAACGCGTAACAGTATGATTAATTCCTCTGGGCTAGGCAAAGCGGAGAGGGCGTCTTTGTTTCTCTCTGAAATTGGAAATGGTGCAAGCACACATTTGGTAATAGCCTTGCTGCCAGCGCGTAATAGTCCGGAGCAGCTTTGTAAATCCTCAAAGATGCGGGCATGAACGGTAAAAGCAGACCAAAGTGCTCTTTCCCGCGTTTGCTGTTTGCAGGTCGCCACGGGAAGGGCTTCAAGATCAATTTATGGCGGGTAAATGGGGGAGATTTATGCAGTAAAAGCCTTTGTTTGTGGAAGGGCACTCCGCTGGGAGGCTCCAGGCGAAAGGTAATTCTATCAACAGAAAGGAAACAAATCAAACAACGATCTGAGGAAACGCTGAGAGTGCCACACTGCACAGCCTTTCTAAATAAATACACAGGGTTTTTTTTTCACCAAGGCAGCCCTTTCCTAATAAATGCTACAGCTCTTAAGTGCTGAATGTAAAATTTTAATGAAAAATTCCACGTCTAGATAGTGATGTATGTTAATGTCTTCTTTAGAGGTGAAAGTGTTGAGGCAGACATTAGTTGTAACAGGTGTGGGGCCTGTTTTCTGTGGTTACCTTCATCTAACATGCACCACATTCAATTATTTGCGTTCTGCGGGCTTACACAGCGACCGAAGAACGTCCATTATTGCTACAATAACTCTTGACCTCAATCCTTTCATCATCCAAACACCTTAGTCAAGGTGCAACAGAGAGAGGCCCCTGCTCACATTTCTAAACATCATGGTATTGATTTACCACAATTTCACCTTGATGCTTGATTGATGTGTTCCAAATATTCATTTTTCAGGGTATCTGTTAAATTCTTGCACCAGATTAACATATTATAATGGAGGACAAGATGAATGGTAGCCCTAAATGCCACATTGCACAACAGCACTGAAAAATGAAAGATGTTGTCCATTAAAAAGTAGTTAGAGAAGGACTGTCATCATCTATTCTGCAACTGATCAAGGTGACAAAGAGAGAATGTGGTTAAGTTTCGTTTGTTTGAATTTCCTGTAGAAAATGTTCATACTGTACCACACATTGGTCAGTTTTAATTCAGTTAGATAGACACTGTCAGGGCACAGGGGTTAAAGCTCCTATAGTTGAAACTGCATGATCGAAGGCATCTGCTTAGGGTTCTAAGTAACTAGTAACAACATGGACGGTGTGGTAAAAGCTACCTTACATGCATTTTAGAAGATGTTTGTTTAGAGATATCGTTTCACGCCAGCTTAATGGAGAAGGATTTGCACTTCATGATATACTGTAATACCTCCTTCAGTAGTATAGTAGAGTTACAGAGCCATATCTCAAACAGAAATGGAATTTAAAGAAAATATTTAAAAATGAATGCTTGTGATATTACTTAAGGATACCTGGATAACCTGATGCAATCTTGAACAGAAATTGCATCAGGCTTGAGGCACGGTGCTCCAGTTTGGAGCGTACGTGTCTCCACCTGCAGCTCGCTTCCAGAGGGAGTTTAAAGGCAGAGCTAAGCCTTACCTTCTCTCCCACAGGTCCAGGGTTCCCGATGCCACCTGGGGGTCCCTGGGGGCCATCGGCTCCAGAGGATCCTGAGGGGCCTCTTGGACCAGGGGGACCAGGAGGGCCCTGAGTGGGAGAGTGCAGACATCAGGTAAGTATAACAAGCTCCACTACATAATGAATTCAGGAAAAAAGTAAATCATATGAACAAATGAACAAGGGACATTACCATTTGACCAACGTCTCCGGTTTCACCCTTCTCACCTGGTGGACCGGGCAGACCCTAAAGTGACAAGACACGAATTGTTACCAGTGGCACAAGGAGAAGTGGCATTAAAAATAATAAACAATCAAAACACTATGTTACTAACTGTTTTGCTGTGAGAATATGTGAGAATATTTATTCCTGTTCCAAGTTTTAACCCGCTGAACACGCCCCATTCTCACCTGCAGCCCAACTGGGCCAGGGGGTCCTGGGAACCCTCTGGGTCCTTCATCGCCTTTCTGTCCAAAGAGCCCCTGCTGGCCTCGAGGTCCTGGCTCCCCATCGGCTCCCTACAGGGTACAGGCACAGATTAGCAAGGACCATCACAAACATGAGAACACACACACACACACACACACACAGACACACACAAACAAACACACACACACACACACACACCCACACACACACACAGAAACAAAAATGACAAATTACAGCAATGAAGAGATACTTACAGCTGGGCCAGGCTGTCCAATTGGGCCTTGAGGACCAGTGGGACCAGGTGGGCCCTACAGGAGCACAGGAGTAAAGAAATAGTCAGAGAAAGCTAAAAAAAGCACAAAAACAGACACGCAAAGGTGGTAGTTTTTTGAACCAAGGTTTTGGACACTAACATGACAAGCACCAGCAGTATCAGTTATTACAAACTGCTGTTCAGAACAGTTAAACCAAAGAACAAACTTCTTACATGCTCTCCTTTGTCCCCTTTGCTTCCCTTCTGGCCTGGTTCACCGATCTCCCCCTGGTGGGCAAAAAAGAGAGATAGCGGTCAATAAATCACATGCATTATAGATCATAGCGCTGCTCTTTAGTGCAGCCACCACATGTTCTCAACAGGGACTGCTGTTTCAGTCACTGGGTGATATGAGTCGGCCATGGCTACTGCTGTGTCTCTTTTCTACTGTGAGAGTAGACAGCCACTCAGTGGGTGTCAGGAGTACTGGGTGTATCATCTGCCAATGCCTGTCGTGGTCTCCTCCTGAACATGTGCGGTGGGATTGAGAGGCTATTTATTTGTTAAAACGCTAGTCAAGGGACCTCAGGGTACACCATTCAGGCTCCCTCCAGCCACATTCATTCAGAGACATCCGGTCCTATTCAAATTCAGATCCAAAGCCGCGTAGGATTTACTGCTGTATCTCGGTCTCAGTGGATCACCGATGAGATGCAGATGGTGCCGACACCCTGCTGGCCCCTCCTGGAGCCAACCCTCACGCCATGCGGCAGACGGAAACCGCTGAGCGCCACACCGTGCTGCGGACTCAAACGTCTCCATGCGGTCAGCGTGATCAGACTACTAAGCAATCACTCTAACACAAGGAGAAGGCCGTTTTTCCCACAATGTTCTCAGCTAAAGGCCCTTTTATACACCTCTCAGACAACCACCTTTGAATTGTATTCCTTACAGAGGAATGTGAAATGAGATTCTGTAAATGTTCGCACATTCTTTTGTTTCAGCCCAAAATGCAAATGCTTCAGCATTCTGAGCCCTTATCACCAGCGGAGAAGTCATTAGCCGGTTAAGGACAATCTATTTCTCAAAGAAAAAGAGATGAGATAAAGATTGATATCCCCAAAATGTCTTTTTCCTGAGCACATCAATGCATACTAATGAGAAATCTCTTGCATCAGCCTTGATGGAAAATAAAGTTGTCAAATGATTAATTCCCACACCTTCACCTTCCTGACACCTGTGACGACTTCCCCGCTCGTTCAAAGCTGGCAGAGGGCTGTGGGACCCGGGAAGGGTCAGTGTGATTTGTTAGATGGATGTTCCCGTCACTGCTCTGGGTCTTTGTGTGACACTGATCTTTGCGTCCATCTCAAATGCCTCACAATGTACGAGACTGAGGACGCTCTCCTCAGTTAGAGCTCTTTAGAGCGGTGACAGCATGCAGCTCCCTCACTGTCCCTTGTCCCCTTCTTACCTTGTCCCCATCCTCTCCGGGGGGTCCCAGTGGGCCAGCGGGGCCTGGAAGACCCACAGGACCCTGGACGCCATCTCTTCCAGCAGGACCTTGAGGACCTTTCTCACCCTGCAAAGCAGAGAAAGGAGAAGCTCACTCATCCTACTCCGGGGGGGGATTATTTAAACACAAGGAGCACAGTGCAGACGGGGCTTTTAAACTGTGCGCGTTTGATTTCTAGAACAGGAATAACAAGTTTACATTGTGAGGCTCAGCCATAAGAATGAACAGTGTTAGGTATTCTTTGGGGAGAAGAGGAATGAGAAAACCTTAAAGCCTCAGGATTTGATGTCCCAGAATGCACCAAAGGCAGCGTTTATAAATATGAGGAAAGACAAGAGAGAGCAGAAGGAGTGTTCCATCGTTTCGAGTTCTCACCGGTCCACCCTTCTCTCCGGCCGGGCCTGGGGGTCCCTGGGGTCCAGGCCGACCTGGGAGCCCGGTGGGTCCAGCTGGGCCAGCCGGACCTCGTTCACCAGGAGAGCCCTGTATGTGGCATGCAAGATAGAAATCACCGACAAGGCCAAGAACCGACAAAGTACTGTCAAGGGTTTAGAGCCTACGAGGTTGTGTTCCCATTTCAGCCAACGCCCTCCCAGACTTATCAGTAATGAAAATAACATGACAGCAATTACTAATAAAGCACAGGCTCATAATTGCTTATATTGAACTGTTGACCATTCCCAAATGTGTACAGGAGATAGTTTGGAAGGACAGTGATGATGTTTGATTGAGTATATGAACAAACTAAAGATGTGTAGCCACTTAGCTTGACATTCTGCAAACTAATGGAACTTTCACATAAATAATCTGCATTTTGCAGCTTCTTCTAAATTAAGAGTAATCTATGCCTATTAGTCAGATGACTCACTATAGCATCGCTTTGGATTAATACTGTTACTGGGAAAGGGGGAAAATTCTCTCTACTACCTCAGGTTGGTAATCATTCATTTCAGTATAAAGATTATTATTTTTTTAATTTCCAAAATGTGGGTATCATTAGTAGCAAATGATCACATTTATTAAATCTGTTTCCAGAGTTTTAAGAACTTTTCATATTAGTATCAAAATCAGCATGTCAACATGGATAGGTATGCACACACACACACACACACACACACACACACACACGCTTCTCAGAAGTCTCCTTGAGCTTTGGAGACACTACGTACAGCTGTGAATGACTTCAAGCAGCCTGCAGCCTGCATCAAGTAGGAATTTGGTGTATGATTATGCTTTTCAAATTCAAACCATGGCTTCTCTTTCTGAGAGGTATGAGCGCATCTGAGAGTCAGGGCATCAGTTTGTACTTACCGCAGGTCCAGGTGGGCCGCTGGGACCTTCGTTTCCTTTCAAACCAGGGGCCCCCTGCAGAGAGCCAAGCACATCTTTAAAAACAAACACCTCTTTTGAAGGACACACTCCGTTCTGTACTCTAAACACGCCCTCCCAGAAGAGTGGTGGCGGTGCGGAGACCTGCCGTCTTCCTCTGACGGGAGACCGAGGGCAATGACAGCCTCAGTGAGAGGCTTAAGTTTCCCGGTGAGCACAGGGAGTGCAGCTCCCGCTTTGTAAGAACAAATAAAACCCTCTGTTTCAGTTTCCACATTCATTTATGCATTTGCTTCACTACAGAGAGGACGCCACGACTTATCTGCAAGGTACCATTTTCTTTGTTTGTTTCACAGCTCAGGCGATTTAAATGAGAACCTTTATAATTCATGAGAACACACCACAAAGGAACAGCGCGGAATATTTTTATGAAAGAGCGGACAAGAATGAATGGAGACAGCGGTACTCACGACTGGACCAGGCAGACCGCGGTCTCCGGGGAAGCCTCTCAGGCCCGGGGGTCCGTCTTTACCAGCAGGGCCAGCGGGACCCGGGTCACCCTGAAGTGAAAGGGGCGAGTCAGTTATTGACAGCAACATACTGGGCTGTGAAACTACCTTAAATTCTCAAATGCTCTGCATACATCACAAAGCCAAGTGAGCTGTAATGACGCTTGAACAAGAATTATGCTTAGCCCAGTCTGCTAAAACCATGCTGAAAGAACATCCTTGAAAATCAGCGATACAATATTCAACATTTTCCATTTTCAACACTTTTTGAGGGGGCTCACCTTGGCTCCCTCTTTCCCAGCAGCTCCTGGAAGACCTTGCTCACCAGGGGGACCAGGGGGCCCTGGGTGGCCCCGATCTCCCATTGGTCCAGTCTCACCTGTAGGGCCCTGTAAGGATCAAGTGTTATGTTGTCACTGTAAAGGTGTGTGTTGACACTTTTGGTGTGCAAGACAGGTGTTCAATAGCAAAAGAGGTGTGCTTACTCGTGCAACAGGTAATGCAGATGATGTTAGAGAGTCAGCATGGACATACAGGTGAAATATCTATGTACTCTACTATAGCAATATGAATTCACCATTATGATTGCACATGCTGTATTCCTACAAAAAGGTTCAGTCCCCACTATTACAGCAATGTCATCACTGTAATGATTTATGTCTCTGAGTAATGTATCTAGAGGTGCGGCACGATATTCAGTTATTTTACTTATGTGGTTAGAATGACAGTGTGTGGACTGTAACACTTACAGATGCATAATTATAGCATCAACAAATACCTATAAAACATTATTTACTATAAATGTACCTCCCAAACATGATTTACTAGCATACCTAGAAACATTCTGAGCATTTGGGTTTCCCCATTAAAAATATTTTCCAGGATCTTTTCTAATGTTACACAACTGTTCCCTGTGAACAGACAAGCTCTTCCTGCTTGCTTTCTCCACTCTGTTAGGAAGATAGCACCCCTCATCGCACAGTCACATAATGGGTCTTTGAGCCTGCTTCTATTATAAGACCATTGTGGTGTGTGTGTGTGTGTGTGTGTGTGTGTGTGTGTGTGTGTGTGTGTGGGGGGTCTTGAGGCCACCGTCACCCATGTGGTTCAAGGCAGTATACCCTTTGCTCTTTCAGACTGACTGCAGTGGCAATGAAGCACAGTGATATTCCAAGATTAGCGTCCATACCCCTAGGGACAATGTGTGCCCTGCGGTTTTTTATGCCAAATGTCTGTGGTTGACGGAGAGGGGCCCGACTAATGACAGTCGATTTTCCTCGCGCTACTGTGGTTGTGTGTGTGTGTGTGTGTGTGTGTGCGTGCGTATGTGTGAGTGCGTGTGCATGTGTGAGTGCGTGTGTGCGTGTGTGTGGGGGAGGTGTTTTCCATGGCCAGATTTCGATGTTGTTCTTCCATCCAGCGACACGGAGGCTTCGTGTTTATCCCGAGGAAAACAGCGCAGGTTTTCCAGCCATTGATTGCGCCAGCAGTGGGAGAGGTCAGGACGGCACCGTCGATACGTGTAATGCCGGCAATTAGCATTTGGAAAAAGCTGTGGCGTGGAAATGGGCTGTTGACTGAGCATGCATTATGCATGAGCAGGGAAGAGCGAGCGTTGAGAGGATAAACAGGACGCTCCTTGGCAGCCGGCATGCATGAGGGATGCGCTGTTCGCAGGCCCCCCGCCTGCACCGCAAACGTGGCCAAGACACCCTGTCTAATGGCTGCTGCTCTCGTCTCCCCGTCCATTAAAATTGATTCCAACCATATTAAATATTTTAGGGACATCACTAAAAGGCCGTATATATATAAAGCCAATGCTTATTTTACCCTCGTTAAACGTTAGAAATTCCGTATCCATTAATATGTATGGGAAAATAAAAGCAATCGGTGATGTACGGCGTCTGGCTCTTTCACAAAAGTTTGGCGCTAACCCTGGAAAAGTGCATAATTGCACATTGCACTGTTTCAGAGGTCAAGTAAGGTCAATCTGAAGTTCAACCAATGGTCACATGGTCTGATAGAGAGCTTTTTAAAAGTTCAAGGCCAGAATCCAGTAACTGATACACAATACGGAGCCCTGCTGGTTGGAATTTTTTTTCCCCATTTTCAGTGCACAGATGGGGGGGAAAAAGTCTGTTTGTCAAGACTCATTTTTTCTTCATTTTTCTACTGTTTTCAGTATTTGTCACTGCAGGGCTATTTCCTTTTCTTCCACGCTATACCACTAATATGAAAGTAAATTGCACAGTTTCTATTCTGCTAACTAATGCACAACTGGCAGTCCTTCTGAAAGACTCACAGTGAGTTCTACCTCAACCATGAAAGTGAATCTCAAAACTGGTGTGTGATTGAGGGAATGTGTGTTTAAACGGTGTGTCTCTGGAGCTACTACACACAGGAGTGAAATATAATGGAGAAACGTTCAGATGCTCCGAGCGCCTCAGGCATATGCTCAGATTCCGCTATTACAGGTGTATGTGCGCATGAGAGCGGGATACGTGGGTGTAATAACCGGCAACTCACCTGAGGCCCGACCACACCTGGCGGTCCGGGAGGTCCCGTCTTGCCTTGGAAACCCTGAGGAGAGAGGAGAGGGGAGGGTGGTCACACAGAGTCAGGGCGGCCACGGCACCGGCAGCGCCCTATGCATTCGCATCTCTCCACTTCAGTGTGATTAGCTGTCTGATGATCCTCCAAGTCTGACGGGGTGGCCCAGAGCGTGGCCCTCTGGGGGGCATCAGCTCTCTCTTCTCCCCTCCTCTCTCGCTTTCACTCTCCGCCCAAGAGTAATTGAACAGTTCTGGGTGAGAAATGTAGCACTCACAGTTTCACCTCTCTGTCCAGGGTGTCCGGGCAGTCCGTCTTTACCAGCGGGACCCTGAAATAGATATAAAAAGATCAATTCCCTCATATGTACACAAGACATGGACAAGCAAGATTCATGGTAAGAGTTTTCTACACCTATATGACAAAGAGCCACATAAGAATGGTTCCAAATAACAACAATAATAAGAAAGTATTATTAGACAAACAATGTTATGATTAGTATTATAAGACACTGTTTAGCTTCTTTTCAGCAAGAAGCTCAGATTCACAAAACCATGTCCTCATATGTTTGGAAAGCTTTTCAACTCACAGGTGGGCCCTTTGGTCCTGGGAATCCAGTTGGACCCTGAGGCCCTGGAAGACCCTGAAACACAAAGCCAGCGCATCAATGGAGAGGAACATCACATTCATGTCTCCTGTGTTCATCCTTACATAAATTACATACATTAGTGATGGCTAATGAAAAAAATGATGTGAATAATGCATCGTACCCTTTCACCTGGTGGCCCTGGGGGACCGTCGCTTCCTGAGTTACCCTGTTGAGTTGGGGAGAAGAGAGAGGGGTTATTATTGTCAATCAAAAGTCAATGCTGTTCAACACACTGACAGAGTATATGACTGGGACAGCACAGCTCGGGAGGTATCACCTTAGGCCCCGCCTTTCCTGTTGGACCCCTGGGTCCCCTCTCTCCTCGAGGTCCCTGGAGAACAGCGAGAAAGCATGGTGAGAAAAGTAAGACACTCTTCCATTCTTATCTCACAAACCCTGGTTCACAAGTAACTCATGACACAAGCAACTCAGCCTATTTCTGGACATTTTTTGCCCCTTGAATAAATCAGTTATGCCTATTAGTATTCATAAGATGAGCCAGTTGTTCAATTAGCTGTTTTAGGGCCTAGAGCCACAGATTATTCTTAATTGCGACAGCTGAGTGAACTTTGTCTAAGGGCCAGATGCTTACGAATGTGTGTGGAATAATGGCCTTTAAGGGTGTCTCTGCATGAACGTGCCTCCGTGACACACTTCTCTCTTCAAGGACTCTTCAAGGATTGCAGATAACTGTCAGGTGATGTCAAATTCGGATCGGCATTGATTCAACGGCTCAACCAAACTTAATTAATTAGAGGCAGTTGGAGCAGAAACAGCCTGTGCAGCATGACTCAGGTTTAGGAGACACTGGCTTAGATGATGCCTCCTTCCGTGGGTGAGCTGAAATGCTTTCGGTTTTCATTGTACCCATTCTGCAACCCAGTTACATAGCAAGAGTCCAATGAAGTATTCAACACTGTAGCTATCTAGTAAAGAGTCCACTGTGCCATTACATTACAATATATTATTGCCATCTAGCAGATTATCTTACCCAGAGCAATTTACATAGGATGCAATCCTTACATACCCATTTATACAGCCATTTATTTACTGATGTTAAGTACCTTTCCCAAGGATACAGCAGCAATTCCTACATGGGAAATTGAACCAGCAACCTTTTGTTTACGAGCCCTACACCTAACCACTATGCTACACAACCAACAATGCACAACTCCCAGTCACACCATGTTTGCACCAAAGTGAAAGGAAACTTACTGTTGGTCCCCTCTGTCCTCTTGGTCCTGGCTTCCCTGCCGTACCCTGAGAGGGTGAAAAAGAGAAATCAACAAGTGCACTTCCTCCACATCTCTGATCTCAAGCCCCGAAGAAATGAAAGGCGATCCTCTGGACAGCTTGACAAATGCGAACCTCTGTCCAGGTAGGCTTCAGGAATGGAATTAAACCAATGGCAGACAGGTCATCAAACACTGGACACAGCATGGGCCAGACAACACATCCATTATGTCCTCTTTGACACCAGATATACTTAAGCAGGCTTCCCGCCTCCCCTGTGTTCACAAGATGCTCAGTTGCAGTTTTGTTTCCCTACTTTTATTCATTGAAGAATTAATGTTTGTCAGAGAAAGATAGTGTAGTGCCAGCCTCATTTGAAACCAAGGGTGTTTTAATGCTAATGAATCTTTGCCAGTGACAGATAATACAATGCCAGCATCATTTGAAACCAAGGGTGTTCTAATGTCTCCCAAATTAAGAATAAGAAAATTCTTTAATCTCAGGAGAAATTCATCATAAAATAATGTGCGCATCGTGTCTGCTTCAAGCGGTTGCTAAATTTACAGATGACTGCAAAATAAAAGCCAATGAGCTGGTAGAACCCTCTCCCTCTCTTGTTTTTGACACACTGGTATTTTTCATGCTTTGGAAGATGAAAAGCGCTATGTGGCGGTTTCCAATCTGCGCAGTGTGGGAACCTGCTGCTGTCGGGCTGCGTTAATGACCCAGCTCTAATTAAACATGCGAGGGGACTCTGAGCATTACACCGGGCGCCTCACCCAGCGTTTTCATACGTTTAAAAGAAACACTGGCGCTAATGGAGCGTGCAACGCACCCTGCGGTTCCTGGTAATCTCTTTTCCATTTATGACAAAAAAAAGCGAACGTCTCTTCTGTTTATGTTGAAGTAGAACGGGTGTGATTGCCATAACACCCCTCTCCCAGACCGCTTTCGGTCAGTGTTTAGCTGCTCGTCCTGATTCGAACGGACACCTCTTACTCACTCGTGTGCCCTTCTCTCCATTTGCTCCCGGGAAGCCTTGATATCCCTGAGATCCCTGAAATTGGAGGAGAAAAAGGAGAAGAGGCTTAATCACAACGCCCATCAAAGACAAAGCAGAGGCAAGTGCTTGTGCAGCAGAACACCGTCCTGCCCTGCGCGACTTCCGAAACCAAACGGCATGCTAAATCTAATGCGCTTTGATCAGAGGAGTTCAAACATGGCCGGTGCCAGACTCAAATCCTCAGCTGTCAGCAGAGGGCCGCGGGACCTGGGAAGGTGCACCGCCTGCCATGTTTAATCACGGGCCCTGAGAAGCGCCCGCACCCAGATTGGCATTATTGCAAACTGTGAGAGCCCCGCACACGCTCAGCTCTGCGGCACCTGAGGTGAAGTCGCTGGAAGACATCCGCAGAACCCGCGGTAACGGCTTACCTTTGGACCTTGTCTTCCTGGGTAACCTGGCAGCCCTGGAACACCAAGCTTGCCCTGAAAAGTGAGGGAAAATAAGACGCTCTCAGAATCCTTTCACTCTGGTTTCAAAAGGTTTTAATAAGGGCGTGTAGAAACTGCACACCCCTGTTAAAGGTATCATCTGAACCACAAAGCTGAACAACAACGATTGCAGTGTCTGGATACTGCCGCAGTGTATATGACCAAAGATAAGCCCAGGAGACTGTGCTGCACTATCACATACCCAGCTCTAACTCAGTAGTTCCACTGTCATTTCCTTTCCAGTACTCCAGCATTTCCCAAACGTCTCTTGGAGGACCCCTTGTCCTGCATGTTTTAGATCTCTCCCTGCTCCAACACAGCTGATTTAAATGATCAGTTTGTTATTAAGTAGCATCAGGAGTTCATAACGAGTTGAGCATTTAAATCAGCTGTGTTGGAACAGGAAGAGATCTAAAACATGCAGGACAAGGGGTCCTCCAGGAGAGGTTTGGCAGTACTCCATGTTGGTCATTATTATGTTTTAATATTTGTTTACAAGCTCATTAATATATTATTCAGATTAATAAGAGTGGGAATTCTGACATGAATTTAGATGCTTTTTCTGATTTCTTTGCCATTCCTTCCTTGGAACAGGAGCAGCAGTCAAAACCAGAAAAAATATTACATGCAATTTTACTTTCTTTTAAAGAACACAGTACAGTTTCTACAATATGAATCAAGAATCATGGGTGGGACATGAAGACACACCTTGTCGCCGGTAGGCCCAATAGGACCAGCGTCTCCAGGAAGCCCGGACCGGCCTTTTGGACCCTCAGGACCGTCCTCACCCCTGGGCCCAGCAGGTCCTATCTCCCCCTGCGCAAAGACACAGCTCACCAGTTACATAACAGCAGACACACTTCTGTTTCCCTCTCTGCCCCTTATATTGCACGTCGCAATTTCAAATCTATGTCCTGCAGCTGACTGTGCTCCACTCCTCACCTGTATGAATTATTACCCATTCTTCCACAGCCATTGACACTTTGCCTTTTGTCTGCTCTGCTGTATTTACAACAGCTCACTTAGTCGCTCAAAAGGAAATGGACAAAGCAATTTCCAGAGCTGTCAGACACCGCGGCGTGAATTACAGCCTACTTTATTCCCTCTGTCTTAAAACGTATTCATGTTCCTACAGTTTCATAAGGTGGTGACAGCCCCGTTTCTGCAACTCGGCACAAAGAGGATCTGACAACGGCCCGACGCCACGGTGACTCCGCAGGCCGTATCTCTGACATTTCAATTCTCTCCGACCCTTAAACCTGTCACAGGGGGAAAAAAAGACACTGTGATCTCCTCCTTTGGACCTGTGGTGAGGGGCCGCTCACGTAACGTTTTCCTTAATCAGGGAATTCGACATTTCCGAAAGAGGAATGGACTTTAGCCCCCATCTCTCATTCTCTCTTTCTCTCTCCCTCTCTCTTGCTCTCTTTCCTTTGAAAGGATTTAACAGTGTATTGATTTTTGGAAACTTTCAGGTCTATTCGGCAGAGCTGCTAGTTAAGGACTGTGGTTGCCTTGTTTGAAGTAATGGACAGGAAGGTCTTACCACATACTTTCAAGGATGTTTTCAATGACTCTCCTGACTTTAGCGCTAATTGAATTCCTAACGAGGTCTATCGAATGGGAGGAAAGGCGATTTTTGGAGTCCATCACTGGTCCTGCGATATTTTTCCGGGGGGATTTGGCACGGAGAGGGCGACTCGTCAGCAGTAATTGGAAATGATGGGCAGTGCAGGTGTTATCTAATTTACAGGGGACACTCGGCCCCGGGCTGTGAGGGGACAGTGTGTGTTTGCTCATTATGTACAATTACACAATGACTCAGGGGTCAGAATGCTTTATGACAATAGGGGAAGGTGCAGGGGGTTCAATATATTGACCAGTCAATGCCAGTCAAGTTACCTCTTCTGCACTTTCAGACTTTAGTCCAACTATACCGAGGATACAATCCTACACTGAGAACTGAAAGTGCCCAAATAAATACTCTTCCAGTGGTTATCTCATTTTTTATCTGATCTGGAGATTTGGAATCTGGAAATTGATGCAAACCGAATCCCATTATTTTAGGGACAGAAACATAGAAAATACTATAGGAAATAATATTACATATGTAACAGCGCTATTTCTGCAGAACAAGGCCTACTTGCCTGCTCTACAGCACCTCGGGAGGGCATTAAAATACAGCGTAAAACCTGCCTCCAAGCTTCCAGCTGTCTCCCATCTTCGGCTGTCGGCCATTAAATCTCAGTCACCGAACCAATCTGCGCGCTTGAGATGGCAATAAAATAAAATGGGAAAGAATAATGACAAAAAAATCTCTTACTCTGTCACCCTTAATTCCCATGTCCCCCTTGAATCCGGGGAAACCATCTTCTCCCTGCGAGAAGGGAAACAGGAAGAAAACGTGAGGTCACACAAGCCCGCAGAACGTCTGTTCCCCTCCGTTCGCTCCAGTGATTAAGGACACGCTCCGGGAGCACAGATTTATTTAAGCTATTGTGGTGTTGAGGGCAGTGAAAGGGCTAATTAATCTCTACATGGCACGTGTGGAACTCAGAGAAGAAACGAATAACCCTTATTTCAGTCTGTTGCCATAGAAACCCTAGCTCTAGCCGCTGAGGAGCTGCTGTGGTGTGTTAGATCTATGAGGTATTGATCATCAACGGTGCATCAAGGTGTTTGCAATGTTTTGTTTTTCCTGTGGAAGATGTAAGATGCTACAAGGCACAGCAATTTTTATGAAATAGAAAGAAATAATTCATGAATGAAAATGAATGAAAAACTCAAACAATGTAACAGATTCATACCTTTTCACCCTTGTTTCCTTTCAGCCCACGGACTCCATCAGCTCCCTAAAACAAGGAGATGAGAATTACTGTAAAAATATGACAGCAGAGGCACAAGGAAAGGCAAAGGCCTCACTGCAATCATTAGGAGCATGAAAAAAATCAGCCAGCAGCATGTGCTGTACCCTCTAGTGGTAGCACCACAGTACTTCACCCACTCCTATATAAGGTTTCTATGCTTCCCTAAGTGGTCTACTAGTTCAAAACAGAGCTAAGCAACATGGCAACCCTGCTGCTAATGGCATCATAACACCAGCTTTCTTCTGAAAATAGATGAATATGAACAAATAATATTTTCATACATTTTAATTGGAATGTAGTGGAAAGTTAGATGTTTACATTACTTGAAAGAGCAATTACTAAAAGACTATATTTATAAAATCTATAATATCTTCAAGTTTATGTCAGGTTTTAGGTTATGATGTTTGAATGTTCATTATGTAGAAGTATGTACTGATTATGATTATGAATATCTGTACACAATGACATATTCATGAATATTACGGGACACGGCCATCAGGAAGAACCTGAAACCACAAATTAGGGTTAAGAACATGTCTTTGTTTGCTATGCACCACTTTGTACACTTGTACACTTTGTACAGGATATTAATTTTAATAAAATGGAGACACACTGGTGCATGGACAACAAATAAAATAAACGAATAAATTGATTCCCAGACAGCTTTATTTCTAATGGTACACAGTCTTAATCCGCAAAGTCAACAAGAGGTGATTCAGAGGATACAGAGCTCAACAAACGAGTTGATTCTCTGGGTGTTGTGTGACATATGGTGGAACATCGTGGGCCAGGACTTACCTTCACGCCTCTGGGTCCTGGATACCCAATTGGGCCTTGAGGACCCGTGGGCCCCTGGGAGTGAGAAAATGATAAACCGATATAACAGGGGTCTCATTGCAGGTCACACATTACTATTTATTTTGCGCAGAGCACTAATTGCAGGTTAAATTTACGAGGCACAATTTGTACAATGAATAAAATGCTCACCATATGTCCTTTTTCACCCGCTGGTCCCTCTTTTCCCGGGTGACCCTGCAAATTATCATAAAAACAATTCATAATTATGCATTCATATTAATCAGAAATGTGGACCATAATTACTATTAGCGGCAGACAAGGACCGAACAGGAACACGCAGTGACCGGCCTGTGTGAGAATGGGGAGGGTGTGGGAGCGGGGGTTCTCTGCTGGGTGCCTGCTTATGCTCAGCCCTGGTAATGACCGCTCATTGATAGCTGTAATTGAGGGGCCTGAGAGACTGATGCTTTTGTGCTGCTGTAAGATAAGCCGGCCCCCGCGCGCATCACCCTATCCTCATTAGCATGCTCGGTGGGAGATGGCCGCCGATGGAGGAAATGGATTCCGCTCCCCCAAGAGGCAGGGCTTCGATGGCGTCCGCTCAGCATGCTTAATGGACCTGAGAGGGAGGAGTCAGCGCGTGGCTGTCGCGATCGCCTGCCCTCGGCCCCTGGAGTCGCAGGGGCCTCAGGACCGGGCTTCCCCGCCGGGCCTGGGAAACGGGCGCAAGTGGAGCCTCGGGGTGTAACCTGAACGTGATTCAGGGGCTAAAGAAAGAACACGAGCTTCTGCGTATCAGATCTGCTGTGCGGGCTTTCAGGATCTAGTTATGCGAACTGGCAGGTTTGCCTTTTTGAAGACGGTGGAATGGGAGAGGGATCTCGGGGTACAGGAGGGACGAGCGAGCCGTCCCCACAGATGGCGGCTTCCCCCTGAGGACCCGCATCAGAGGCAATTAGAGTGACGGGGAGGCCGCGGGGGGCGGAGTCTCTCTGCACATCAAAGCGCGGCGGATGCTCGTCTCCTCTCTCCTGACCGCAGAATCTGCGTGCGCCTCGGCCCACTCTTCCCCCGACACCTGTCTGCTGCCCCAGCCACCTGTCTGCCGCCCGGGATGCCTCCCTGCCACCCGGGACGCCCGGGTAAAGGGGGGATCGCAAACTCACCGGTGGCCCATCGGCTCCTGGCATTCCCGGCAGACCTGGCTTCCCGGTTGGACCCTGCAGGCAGAAGGGAAAGATAATGTCAGAGACACAAAGACAGGGCCACTATGGGAAGGGGAGAAGCTCCATGCAGTGCAGCTGTGGCCTTTATCCCTGGACAATACAAGGAATGTGCAGAATATAAGAAGGGCTCTCAGGGTTTGAGGGGGATTTTGAACAAAATGGCATCCCTGCATTCAGTTCCTTCTGTCCGTTCAGTGAGACTTAATGTAAAATTAAGTCAAATTACCTTCAAATTAAAGGCACCTGCAGCTGGTCCGTGACACAGAATAAACTCAGGGAGACTGTACATAATAATGCAGTATTATACTTTGTAGACAGCCTTAATTTTTTTCCCGATAAAACTGTACTGAATTCAAGCACCAATTAGAAATACATGTATAAATGTTACTTGACAATAGTAAGGCTTATTGTTGGTTTTTAGAGAACCCTGAGAGGATCCTCAGCTTTATAGGCTGCTTCTACAGGGGATACAGCATAAATGTAACACTCATTAAAATGCATGCAGTCATAAAACTGTCATGAGCTTCTGCTGTTTTCAGTGCAGAAAATCTCATAGTGAGTGGGTGGACCTGGGACTGCTCCCTCATTAGCACTATTTTAGCTGATACAATCCAGAGCGCTTCACAGCTGCTTTGTGAACCTCACCATTGGCTTTCTCTGGATCGATGCTCCAGGCCAAACACACATTGCTGCAGGAGACATCATGCAATCAATAGCTTACACGTTGCCAAGGACGAGCGGTGAGGGCCGACACCCTGTACCACACTTAGCCCATGTAAACATGATGTTTGATGGGTGACCTGCAGGTCCACCAGGAAGATCTTAACAGAAACCATTGGTGGAGGGGAAGCATTTACCCAACCTCTCTGTCTCTGTTCAGGCCTAAATGCACTGTGGATCACCTCTGCATGCACTCCAATGAGATATGAGTGCGTGAGCGAGTAGGGGGGTGAGTGAGTGACTGAGTGATTGAGTAAGTCAGTTATTGAGTGAGTAAGTGAGTGGGTGAGTTAGTGAGTCAAGGAGTCAGTGAGTTAGTGGGTGAGTGAGTGAGTGCATGAGTAAGTGAGTAAGTGAAACCTGACTTGATCTCAAGTGTGTAGGGGGCTCACCTTTTCTCCTGGGGGCCCAATGGGTCCTTGAGGCCCTGGGAGACCCTGCAAAGAGAGGAGCAGACAGTGTGAGGTTACTGCACCAAAGGATGGTCCGAACACTTGTTTCCAGCTAATCAACAAAGATGAGTGATAGCTCAGAGCTGCCCCAGAAGTTGCTGGGAAAGCTGAGAGCTGAGATGAAGAGGCTCTCTGATCAAACCAGCCACTGCTACACTGGCACACTGACTGCTTCTCTTAATGAAATCTCAGCTTTTTAACGCAGTCATCTGTTTAATTCAATCCATTGATCTGGAGTGGCTCAGAGCACCAGCAGACACAGGCTGCATGGAGCGATTAAAATGTGGGCGCAGCCTCTTCTCGTTTCAGGGCTCTTTGGATGCGACGGCACGTCCGCGAGTTGACATGTCGGGTTACCAAGAGAGACCTCAGCGGGTACTGACCTGAGCTCCGGGGTTACCCTGCTGTCCAGGCGGTCCAGGTTCTCCTTGAGGCCCCTGTGAAAAAAGGTGGTTGTGAGTATGCACTGCGGTTCCAGACATGGACACCCCTAACCCCTAAACCCCTCCCCATCCCCATTACCCATGCCACGGGGGGGTATCGCTTATCTCAGGCCCCCCGCCCCATGAGTCTGAAAAGATCCTTGGAAGGAAGACTTGTGAAATCGATAGGTGACAACTTATCTCCTTTCTGAGATGGGCCTCACTCACAACACACTGCATGTTTTTACCCACACTGCACTGCTGCTACAGAGTGCAAAACAATTTATCTCACAAAGAAAAGATTTAAAAAACAGACCCCTCACAGCCACGGAACTCAAACACCGGTAACAATCTGGTCAAGGAACACGGTTTTACTTTTTATTGGATTCCCTCCCCTTCTAACTTTAAATTACTTTCCTCTATAATTACTGGCTTTCATTAATAAAAGATGTAGGTAAGATTTAATTTAAATTGCTCTCTCCCCTTTTTTCTTTTCCAGTACATTCTATCACTCACTGAAGAGCTCTGCACCTCCACTCAGGAGCAATGTTTGCCATGAGCCAAAGACAGGGTCATTAGGAATTCTCGCAGTATCACTCTTAATGATCAGCATTCAGGTCTGAGCCAGGCAATTACTCTGGTGTGAGATTATTGTGCTTTTGTGGCCCGCTCGCACGTACACAGTGGCAGAAATTGCAGAGGCTTGAGCGCCTCACTTGAGATAATTGAGAATCAATTAAGAGTCTGGGACGCTGGCTGGGAGAGATGCGCACCCCCCAACCCCACTCTCCCCCCACTCTCTCTTTAATGGAGGAAATCCCCTGGGAAACTGGGGCGCTCATTAGGGCCACAGCACTGGCGAGGCAGATTGGGAATCAAACAGCACTGGCTTGGTGTGGGCCTAGCTCAGACACATTCAGTCTACCTGTGATTCCTGCTGTGTGTGTATGTGTGCACATGAGCTTGCGTGCGTACGTGTATGTTTTTGTGTGTGTGAATGTGTGCATGTATGTTTATGTGTGTGTTTTTTGTGTGTATGTGTGTCCCTGTACATCATACTCACAATATTTCCTTTGGGTCCAGGGTGGCCATCCATTCCAGTTACACCCTGACATACAAAATTTACAGAAAAAATTATGACATCAGATTCAGATGATGAATACATCAGTTGTGAAGATACATAATATATGTAACTGCTTCAAAGACTGCAGATGAACATGTTGTATTTGACAACACAAGGAGGAGGTTTTAAACACTAAAAAATACACATTTGTCCAAACACGGCTCATAGTACTATAAGAACAGTAATATGGGCTTATTGGATGGCTGTTAAAATGTGCAACCAGCAAAGGGGAGATATTGTAAATGCCATCAGAACTGTGAACTTAAAGCAGACTGATTGTGTTTTTTTAGACTGTGTGGAGTTCCAGACTCACAGGAGAGCCAGGAGGTCCTTGGGGTCCCTTTGGTCCCAGCAAACCACGAGGTCCCTAAGAATGGAAAAAAAACAAGAGAGAGAGAGATAGAGAGGAGAGAGAGAGAGACTTCATCCTGCATCCTCAGACAAACCACAACAGGTGAAGCTGCATTAGAACCAGCATGCCACCTGCTTGAAGAAAAGCCTTAATGAACACATTAGCAGAGTGAGGTGTGCAGAGGAAAGTGTGGTGGGTTTCGGGGGGCTGTGAAATATGAGACTCTGGGCATGACCTCATCCCTCCCGCTCTGCTGCTGATCATGATGAGGTAATGCCTGTGCGACGCTGCCCTGGAGGGAGCTGCTGATCTGCCCTCTGCTGGTCTGTCCATGCAACTGCAGCCGCAGTGGGGCTGGCCAGCTGCCGGCCACTGGCACAGCTCAGAGTGACGCTGCGCAGTCTGCCCCGCGATCAACAGCCTGGGGCATTACGACAGTAGGGGGCATCTCTAGACTCTACAGCATTACCATACTGCCGAGCCTCAGGGCAATACTCTGTTAAAGTGCTGAGCGGGGCAGGAGAGAAAGCCATTCTGTTGAAGGCACAGTGGTAGAGTGGGACACTGGAGCAGATGCTAAACAGACCGCAATAGCATCTGCAATGCAAATGAATCTACAGGTACAGCATTCCAACTGGTTTGTTATTGGACCTCTAGCTGAAGTGGCTAGGAGCCCAGAGGAAGAGAAAGGAGAATCTACACCTCAGGGACAACAGAGACAGACAGTGGCAGATGGTTCTTTCTCTGTTTCTTTTTCTTTCTTTCCTGAGGAACTATAAAACTCTAAACCTGAATCTGTCTGCTCGTAACGAAAGATCTGCAGCATTGGGAAGAACACCCAATCACCGTTAGAACGGGAGCAACCACCAAGCATGAGTGAGGGTGCAAAAGAAGGCAGCTGGAGCCAAAATGGAGGGGATGGAATTTTAGACACTAGTAAAGAAAGGCACTTACAGGTTCACCTGGCAGCCCCCTGGGTCCGACCTCACCATCGTCGCCCTGCGAGAAGGAGGTTTGAGCACCACATCAATACACAGCACTGCACTGGGAATCCTGCTACACGTCACACGGCTCAACCAGACAGGCGAGCCGCACCGACACAGAGGCCCCACAGTACAGAGGCATGATCAAAGGACAGGGAGGATGAGAGAGTGGAGGAAGAGATGCTGTAATGGTGACATCATCTGCTGCCCAGACCAGGCCTAAGCCTCTGTGTGTTGATCTAATGAATCACCTCTCCGGTCTGACAGCCGCGTCACAGGGCGATGATAAGACGTGTCACTCAGGGAGAAAACAGGGGGGGTCATGAGGGAAATGGGGGAAGAGTGGAAGATCTGACGGAGGAGCAGTGGACAGGAGGGGGAGGGGCACGGAGCAGTTAGAGAAGAACAAAGTAAGGGTAACGGGGGAGAAATGGGGGTAAAGTGGTTAGGATGAGAGATTTACGATGAGCGGAGAGGGGAGAGAGAGAGAGCAAGACAGAGAGAAAGAGAGAGAGAGAGAGAGAGAGAGAGAGAGAGAGGTGAGATGGAAGTGTGGGAAGGTGAGGGTCTCTTACTCTTTCACCATCCTCTCCTGGGGGTCCGGGTGGTCCCTGTGGCCCTGACTCACCCTAGGAAGGCAAACACACTCAGGTCAGAGGGGCACATGATTACACACCACAGCCAGGCCTCACCACACAACACAGGCCCAGTTGAAGAACCTGGCACAGATACAAACAGAGTACACAGCAGGGTGGAGAGTTCATGCTGGCGCACCTATCTTTCTCTATCTCTCCACACCATGGCATCACAGAGTGCTACTCTGCATATGCCCATAGCACAGGGTGGGGTCCCTGTACCCTGTACCTCACTCACAGCAGGGACACTGGCCCAGGACGTGCCTCCGTTAGAATAAAGAGAAGGGCAACAGAAACAAAAATTGAATGTGTGGAAAATTGTACAGTAACACGTCCAGAAACAGAGGGGGGCTCTTGGCCCCTGCATTGATGTCGTCAGCCCCCAAACAGCATTGTTAATCTCACTCTGGATCGCCCCTTGGCCGTGAACCCCCCTGCTGGCTCAGCACCGATCTGTTCAAACAAAGTTTCTGTTTAGCAAGTCGCCGTCCATGCATCGATGGCATAATCTGTTTCGGCATGGGCAGTGTGACGCAAACGCAGAGGAGGTTTTGTACTCCTGAGCCTTCCTTGATGTGAGGAGTCTGTGTTCCTACAACTCATACGGTCTCATATATACCTTCTGTAATTCACTCAGCCATAGCTCAATGCCTTTCAGCATGCTGTGAACGCAGCCATTGGAGGTTTAATGTCCACCCTGAAAATATCTCACTAGCTGCAGGGAGGCATTTCGGCATTGCACAGTCCTGGATGCTCTCCAGCTCTACAGCAGAGAGCGTGCTGGATAACCATGGCCTGTGCACCAAATTGATGTAATTTATCACAAGTCCAGATACAAGGGGGGTGGGAATAACCTGCAGAGAACATGCATTAAACAACACACACAGGTTGCACGAGCAATGCAATGGATGACGGACACATCCGTTGTATCACGGACACGATGTGGACATGGACGCCACCTTGCACGTGTGAGCAAGCCGCCCTGTGTGTGACACGCGTGACTATCCTCACAGGTGTACCGTGTAGCTCAAAGCGCTGTGACAGCACTCAGAGCTTTCTCAGCCAGGGGCTGGCTCTAAAAAGCACTCCTCCTCGGCCTTGGTGGATTTCCACAAACAAAACCAAGCATATTGATGACTGTTTATTAGAGGACAGAAAGGTCAGACTCGACCGTCCGGCACCCTCTTGGCCCCTCATTAGCAAAGCCCCATGTGAGCACGGCTTCTGAGGTCACCATGGTCCAGATAATACATCACCAGCGACTGGAACAATAAACCCGCCGCTCTATTAACAGCAAGAACAATGAAGCCAGTCCCTGATGTTAAGTTATACACATCTGGGCCAGGATTAGCTTCACTGGACACCTGGGAGAGGGGGGTGTGTATTTAAGCCAAACATTATTAGGAATAACATCATTCAAACCTCAGATAATAAAAACACAAAAAAAACGTATTACTTACTCTGTGTCCCTTTTCTCCGGGTAATCCAGCAAGGCCGTCAAACCCTCTGTCACCCTGTCATGAGACGAGCAAAAGCACTTAGGTGTCGGACACATCGCTGTTGATGTGCATCATAACTGTTGAGAAATGTGTGCTAAACACATCAATTTGCCAAAGTGTCAGAGAGAGGTAGGAAACTAGTTCAGGAGTCTGTGTGGACACTGACAGGGAGTTTGTGTTCTGACAGAGCGCTGGGTAATGCTTCTCAACTCCCATCAAGATATTCTTGAGTGTCATGGTCAGGGCAGATGTGAGCGCAAGAAGGATTAGAGGCGTTACCTTTGGTCCTGTCTGTCCTGGCATGCCCCTGCCTCCGTCTGCTCCCGCACGACCCTGTAAGCGGAAGATCAAGCCGTTAAGACAACTCGACCCTGAGTTCAGTTTACTGCATAATACGTCAATCGCACACCTCTTGTTTCATTTAGCTCCGTAACATATTAAATGCTTCATAATTTGATGGGGTGCTGGTTAGGAATTTAATCACAGCTGCAGATCTGCTTCAGTGGCTGATACCTTTACCCACAATGCTTTGCACTACAGCAGTTTCATCTGAACTTCCTGCAAGTGTGTATTCCACTGAGATTCCGGCAGAAGGAAAAGACCAGTGTATGTCCTCTTCAGCTATAGTGCCTCGAATCCAACAGGCAGCTTTCCATGTTGTGACTCCTGTTCCAGTGGCTTCATTTATCTGATTTGCGCGAGGTTACTTTGGCAAACTGACTTCTCCACTCATCCGCAGGGAGCTGCGGCTTTGCTCCATTTCAGTCTGAAGCTGTTTGCCTTTGAAAAGCAGGTCTGTCCTTTCATCATCACATTCCGCAAACAGGAAGGAGTATCTTAAACGCGGTGTTTTCGGTGCAGTGCCACATTAGTCCTGTTACTGGCACTTTCTCTCGGTTTGGCTTGTTCATTTCTGACATCCCCCAGCAGCCAGCCAAGCGGGACAAAGTGAAGCCGACAGAGGACCGAGCGCTCATCTCATCTTGCTTCTGTTACCTTTCTCCCTGTTTCAACCCAGGCGCAGCCTCCCGGGGGGTGAGAAACACAGCAAAGGCTGTGAACTAAGTCCAGAGAAAAACAGCTTCTGAGACTGGCTCAGGAAAAGAGACAGGCTCCACGATTGCCTGAGAGCTTGGTGTAAGGTTTGCCTGAGCTCAGGCCAGCAGCCAGAACCCAGGGCTCGGACACTGGGCTTCAGAGTGCTGCTGACCCACTGGGCTGGGCACCTTGCACCCTCACACCAATCTGAGAATGAGCTTTCCAAACTGCAGGCAGTGGTGCCCTCCTCAATGCCTCAGGAGACCTCACTACTTACAGCCAGAATAAAAAAAAAAACTCACCCTCCTTCCTGGTTTCCCAGAAGGCCCTGGAGGACCCATGGGGCCACGGGGTCCCTAAAATACCAAAGAAGAAGAAAAAAACTAAGGGGACAGGGCCAGATTGTCATTAAGTGCATTATATTGGACTACCGCATATACGCAATGCATAGTGTAGAAGGTAGAACGCAGAGTGTAAAATATAAGTGCAGAATAATGAAAAGTTAATTAACAAGCACTGAACAAGAGGTCACATTTTCTGTACTTTACATTCATTTTGTTGACAAGTTACCCGTAACATCAAGACCAGCATGAAATAATAAATATCATGAGGTAACTTTGACTCAATGTCAAAACTAATAACAAAATCTTGCCTATAAAGGATAGAAGGCTTTTCCTCTCTGTTCATGAGTGTCAGGATTAGTTACAGTGCTGGCACAGAGGTATTCACAGAGAAACAGTACAAGCTCAAATCTCTCATCTCCTTATCTCTTACCTGTGGACCGCTCTCCCCAGACTCTCCCTTCAGTCCAGAAACACCTGGAGGACCCTGGAAAGGTAATACACAGACATTTACTAGGGAGCGTTCATCATGCAGAAATGAATGGAAGTGAAACTAAACCAAACAATGGTAATATTTGGGAACTGATACATACCAAAGGTCCCGGCCTTCCGGTCAGACCCATTGGGCCCGTAGGACCCCTCATTGCCAGCTGTGGGGACAAAATACTTCCATTACATGACTGTGTCTGACTTGCATGACTCTGCAGGCCTGTCTCTGTGTGTAGGTCTTTCTATATGAGTTCATGTTTCTGTGCCTGGAACAGCATTTACATGTCTGGGAACATGTGTGTATATGTTGCGTCTTTGTGTGTGTATGCGCGGGTAAGTTGTTTTGTTGTCACTGCAGTTTATTTGCAATTTAGAAAGTTTGAATCCAGGCAACTAAACTGTATAATTTCAAAATAAATATACATAAATATAATTTATATGTAATAGTATGAGTATAACTGATGCTAAAAAACTACCAAAACATTTTTGTGTGTGTGTGTGTGTGTGTGTGTGTGTGTGTGTGTGTGCAGGTGCATAGCATACATAGTATGCATAGCATCCCTTACCCTAGCCTGCTGCATGAGGGCTTGCATCTGGGCCTCCTGGGCTGACACCGCAGGCCCCTTCTGACCAGAATCTCCTCCAGCACTGAACCGGAACTGAGAGAGAAGCAGAAGACAGAAGAGATCAGACATACAGCATCCCAACATATGGTACAGCTCAGACACACAGCACCCCAACATCCAGTACATATTACAGCCAGCAGAGGAGGAGCTTTGAAAATCCCGTGTCAAGGTGACATTTTCATTAAATGATGGTGGAACTTGTTTTTACTTAACTGTCTATGTGTACAGTACTTGTCTCTGAACAGCAAAATAGACGAAAAAAAACAAACAAAATGAGCAAGACACATAACGCAAAAGATGTGAGGAGAGACTCCCAGAGACTCACTTCCAGGTATATGCCACTGAGTCCTCAGGAGCCTACAACAGCCACCCTGTTTCCCCAGTGTTCCATTTTCACTGCTTCACCTGTTGACTGTGCGCTGTCTGCACTTAGACTTGTGCTGCCATCTGCTGGCTGACTTTGGACAAGGCACTACAAGCAGCTTCAGTGTGGTGTTAAATTTGGACAAGCCTGAGCCCTGGAGAATGTGCCACTGCAGCTTTCTGAGACTTTATTGACATTAATTAAATCATGTTGGCCTTTGACAGGTTTCCAGTTTTTCCGGAGAGAGGGAGCCGGCTGAGATGATGTATTTGTTAGCGGTTAAAAGGATGACAGTACGCAGTTACATCAGCGGCCAGGATTCTCGGTCCAGAGCACGCGCAACGTGAAACGTGACTGGGTCGGCTCTGCGGCGAAGACGCTCCAAATCTCCATGCCCCGTGTTTATGCTTTATAGTCATTTAGCGATGTTCGTCCAGAAAAGAATTAAAATCAAGCCACTTTTCGGGACGACCTCCGCCGTAGGGGGTCTGTGTTCTTTCCGTTTATGACAGGCCCAGGTTTGGCGAACTCGGGCAGGCGGGCGTGTTGCGGACGCCTACCGAGAGGCTGTTTGCACGCTGCTCTGCCAAGCAAAATCACCAAACAGCCCAGGGAGGGATGATGCATGGCGGGGACGGCAGGAGAGATGGCGATCACAGTGGAATAAAATGCCCTTTCTGTGCCATCAAAGCCTCCCATCCCAGAAAAAAACACCAAAAAACTTTCAAGCAGTCTTCACTTCAGAACACTTTCACAGCAAAGATTATAATAAGCTCCAGAGCTAACCATGAGGAGCAAACTGCAAGGCAGCGGCAGAGAGGGAGTCAGGACAACCCAGGCGCAGAGCACCTAACAGAGTTGTTACTGTACGTGTGTTATACCTGCCATTTCAAATTGTGAAATTTTCACTTTCTTGTACATAATTTTCTGATCTCTGATCACACAAATGGAAGGTTAAAAAAACAAAATGAAGTGATTGTTGCTGACGTGATTTACGACACAGCAGCATATCCTCTGAAGAGGAGTTAACTGCAGTCAGAGCTGGTTTCTATGGAGAGGGAGCGAAACAGCAAATAGATATACGGGCTCAATCCGCTCTGTCCCTGCCAGCTCCCTCTCACAGGAGCAGCCCAGTGAAATGTACTTCTTGGCTCTCCTCCAGCACTTATATAGGCCCGATGTTCTTTATGCTGCCAATTGCAATTTCAGTATCCAACTGGAATGAAAAAAAAAGACGTGTGGATCTCCAGAGAGCTGTTTCATCCATCACTCAGCCGCAACAATGTGCTTGATACTCCGCCTCGAGCAAAAAAGAACGTACTGTTCGAACCTGCAGCACGGGGAACGCCATCTCGGGCCCTGTTCTCTGCTCTTTTTAAATCCTCCGTCCGTGAAGGCTGAGCTGATCCAAGGCCTGCCGTTCCTCGCTCCCCACCCCCACCCCCACCCCCACCCCCACCTCTTCCCCGAACCCTGAGGACTGTGGAGAGCAGCACTGCTGCTGGTCGTGGAGAGGAATCCAAATTCCCCAGCACCTCCTGAAATCCCTCAACTCCCACTTGGGCCTGGCGGAGGAAGGCTGCAGAAAGCGTTACGAGGTGGAGGGGGAAGAGGGGAGGGAAGGCAAGGAGAAGAGGGCAGAAGGGGGAGATTCAGCCCCCAGATGCTGAGGTCTCCTAATGCCAGTCTGCTGTTTTGTTGCTGTGGTTTCTTTGACTGTTTGGAAAAATGTGTCGTGTCATAGTGACTGTGGAAAGGGCATTTGTGCACACTTGGATCACAGCTGCACCAGGCCAAGGTCCAGCCATGTCCATTGGGAGGTACATTCAGACAGGGCTGGGTCTTATTAAGATCTCTCTGTCATCATGCTGTTTAATTAGGCCAATTTCACCAGAATATCAGGCCTGACGGAACAAATTTCTCATTATTACTAAAAAATTAGATTACTTATGAACTAGGACAAATAAGGAAAGGACTAGTTAAAGTCAAGAGGTCACAAAGCTTATATTACATTTAAGGATTTAACACTGTTCTTGGTCACCAGTGCTTGTCGTGCAGCTCCCTGTCCTTCAGTAAGGCAATGAATTACCAAGAAACTTGATGACCCACAGAGCATTATAAGCTGGTCTCACTGACCTCACAACCGATGGAGGTGCCACCTGGTGGCGCTACCGTGCCGAGACGACGTCATCTCCCGAGTGAAGCTCCCGCCTCGGCTTAATCAGCATGAGTATGGCTAGATACGGTAGACTCCCTACATTCCACAAACAAACTTGATCTTTCTCAGAAACTCTCCTCAGCTGATGGTCGAACGGCATCGCGGTGAGGATCGAGGGCGAGGCGACCCTTTGAGGAACGGGGCGAGCCGATAACGAGGGCTGGAGAGCAGTACCAACGCTGAGGCAGAGACCCGCATCCAAGCCCCACTGCAGCTTGCCTACATCACATCTGGGTCTGATTACACATATGTCTAATACTCTTTCAAAACTCACCACAGGGACAAACAAAAAATGTCCAGAGGCATGGCTTAAGTCCGCTGTACTCCCCCCAATCAGAGGGGGTTTAGCAGGATTACAGCAGGACTGTGGGCAAGGTGTTTTTGCGCAATGGTGTGCGTTTACTCACAGGCAGCATTAAGACAGTCCCAGGGGGTCCTGGCAGACCATCGGCACCGGGAAGGCCTGGGCGACCGGGAGGACCCTGTGAGAAAAAGACCGCCACATCCAGACCTCAGTGACCCTGTGCACCTCCCCAGACATGTGTATTCACCGAGAATTATGGTCCATAAATCCATATGCTGACATAACTTGAGTGATTATGTTGATGTGCAGATGATTAATTCATGCACCTGAGAAAAAAATGAAAGGATGTGGTTGGTATGTAAATTAATTTGAGAGGTATTTGGCACTGTGTTCATGAATTCTTTCCTATGCACAGATTATGAGTTGTCCAGTGTCCACGTTCACGTTTTGCTAATACATGGGATGCTACTCATAGATCCTGTACAGTGCAACATGGCTCTGTATGACTGCTGGGAGATGTGTCACATTCCCAGGTTGCATTCAGGTTAATGTTCCATCCTATCTAGACAGTGCTCTCTATTAGGCCTGTTCTCACAGAATGTTCAATTTGAAGGCCTTTTTCTGGTTACGTTTAGGCAGTACTCACCCTCTCTCCAGGGTCTCCAGAGGTGCCTGGGGGGCCAGCAGTACCTGGGGGGCCAGGAAGACCCTGAGGAAGACATGGAAGTTCATTACACTCCATCAATACCACACACTCAGACCCACAAACACACGCATGCATGCGCACACACACACACACACACACACACTTGCACACACACACACACACACACACACACACACACACACACACACACACACACACACACACACACACACACACACACACACACACACATACACACACACACCACATGCAGCAGTTTTACACATCCTTCTACACACCAGGAGATAGGTATCTACCAGGAGGTTAGGGCTATCTGTCAAAGTGTAAATCAGTGCTATTCCTACCCTCCTTCAATACATTCTTTGTGTTGTTCTTGGCAACCGTTGCCGGTTTCGGTGTTCCCAAGCACTTTGGGGTCAAATAGCGCACAAGAAGGAGCGTGTCATAAATAAACGTGTACATCCAGCGTGCTTACAGAACATCTGGGCAAACCCCCACTTTCCACCAGAGGCCAGTGCCAGAATTACTCAGAGTATGTTTCGTTGTAGTCACATCAAAAAGAGCAACAGGAAACAACTTCAGAAAACACAGTGTTCTGCAAATCTGAGGATGAGGAGCAGGACTGAGACAGGGAGAGACAGGGAGAAGACACTGAAAGAGTGTGACAGAGAGGGTGAGTGACTGCGTGAGCAAGAGTGAGAGGAGAGAGAGAGAGAGAGAGAGAGAGAGAGGGAGAGGGAGTGGGAGTGGGAACAGCTGTATGTAAATGAGTCTGATTGGCTGCAGTTGTGTCCTCAAGCAGCAGGGAGAGAGGGAGAGAGAGAGAGTGGGAGAGAGGGAGGTTACTTACGGTAGGGCCCTCAGGACCCGGCGGACCCTCCACCAGCATTCCCTGCAACACAGCAAGCAGAGTTGCATCAGCGGAGTGTCTCAGGGAGCGGAGAGGCCGCGCGTGTGATGGCCTGCCCGCAGTATGACATCACACACCTATCCATCCTCCCCCCATCAGATTCCACCTGTGGCTTTATTCCACTGGCAGGTATTCTATCACCCCTGGCCAAACTGTCCTCCAGAATATCCTTGTGTGTGTGTGTGTGTGTGTGTGTGTGTGTGTGTGTGTGTGTGTGTGTGTGTGTGTGTGTGTGTGTGTGTGTGTGTGTGTGTGTGTGTGTGTGTGTGTGTGTGTGTGTGCGCGCTCGGGCGCGCACCGGACGCGCGCGCGCGTGTGTGTGTGTGAGAGAGAGAGAGAGAGAGAGAGATAGAGAAATCACACTAACTTTGTTTTTATACATCCTCACTGCTTCATTCATCATAAAGTTATAAAGCAATCTGGTGATATCATCTCGGTTTTATAATGATCAGAATTACATGTATAATTATGAAACCAGGAGTCTTCTTTTTTTTCCCCATCTGGCAGCACATGTTCTAGGATGGATTATGGAGAACAGCTTGGTTCGGCTACACAGGAAGTGAGTCCGTCCAAGAAGATTTGTGTTGTCCCAATCAAGCCAAAATTAAATACACTGTCTTTCCAGCTCTCTGCATGATACTGAGGAATAGAGAACACAGCTCTATAAACAGAGAGTGAGGGGCTAAGCTCTCTCTTAGTCTCCATGGCTGGCAAAGAGGAGGAAAATCTTCCTCAACATTAGCAGGCATTTACTGAACATTGTGCATGTTTTGTTTCTTGTGGTATAACAGGCATACTGAAATGGGACTTACTGAACTCCCTCATAGCAGTAAATATAGAAAACATATGACTTTTTTTGTAACCCACGCATATTTCTCCAAACCACACTTATTTTCCAAATAAAAGAGTTTCATAACATCCTTTGAGTCTGAGCAGAAAACGCTGAAGGTGAGATTTCCAACTGGAACATTTTTTTGGTTCAAGTGTTTTGTTACACTCAATCACGACGATGTGGACTTACAGAGAAAAAAATGATAGGAAGGGAAAACTATGCTGGGAACAGTAAGTCCCAAGACTTGCCCGGGGATGTGATAAACACAAGCGCTGTGATAGGACAGGAGTTTGACCTTCTGTTTTGGATGGATGACAGCATTCTTTAAACCAGATTCATTTTAGAGGGAGAGTACTGATGCTAGCAGCAGTCGCTGGGAAGGTTCCATTTCAAAGTGTGATTATTTGCCCTACTGTATATCATGAATTAATCACTGGCCAGCTGGATACCTCCAGGCCTCTGTTGGCCACCTGAATTGCTTCTAATATGACACAATCACACAAACACGCTTTTACCATTTTGGTTCATAATGATCTGCTCCATGTCTCCAGATTAGACTTAATGATGTCTATCTAGGTCAACCTATCTTCGGTCAAGATGAGAAGAAGCAGGCAGGAGAACTCAAGTGTGTTCCCTTCTAATACCCTGCACATTTAAAAAGAACAGCTGTACATCAGACTGCACAGCCTAACATTTAATATGACCATTAGAATGTTAAAACCAAATAATCGTTTCAGCAAGCAGTTCAGTATGTAGTCCTACTGTATAACCACAATTGTCCAGGTGTTACATACTTTAAATTATTGTATTAAAATGTATATTGATACTGAGATAGTAAAAGGAATATCAAAACTGTAAAACATGTTTGAATTTTTAATGTAAATGTGTGATTAAACTGCACTTTGGAGGCACCTTGGCTTTCATGTTGAGGATAGAGTGAAAGAATTCTATGTAAGGGAGATTACAGCTTCTTCAGACTACAATAAACAGTGGGTGGACGTTAGCGAATCCTTTCAAAATCTGTGAATATTCCAAATTGATCGATTCACCAAATGGGCGTAAACACACAATTCGTGGTATTCGTTTTGTTCTAAACAAATGAAATGGCTCTGCTGGAACCCATGAAGAAGAGGGATTTGAAAGGAACCCTAACAGTGATATCACAGTTTAGAGTATGGACAACCGAAGCCAGCAGTCATGAGAAGACTATCCCAGGACGGCTGGAAAGTGGGGGGGTGGGCTGTGGAATAAACTGTATACATCTCTCGCAGGCCCAGTGGGGAAACTCTGTGTCCGACCCCTGTGTGTGGTCGCCAAACATACGGCACGCATGCTGTTCCTCTTGAGGTCTGCTGTCTACTAAGTGTTGCCTGGGTTTCAACCACAGATTACCGCCATGAAACTCTGTGGTTTTGTGTGTACGATTGACGCAGGCTCTTGGAGAAGCACGGGGTGGTGGTGGGTCGTGCAGTTCATTTGCTGCTGAGAAGGGGTTGGGTTAGCGGCTCGTTCTGGGCCATAAAGTGCACATGGGCCAGCAGCTGGATCGCCCTTAAAGGTGTTTAGTCTGAAGAAGCGACCCACCTAAATCCCTTCCCTCCTCTGACCCTAACTTCATTCAAACACTCCCCCAGGGAAACACAGTAATGGTAGACAGCAGCTGGTAACAACTCTGCTAATCCTCAATGTCTTTGCTGCATCACATTGATGTGGACCTGACCACCAGACATTGTCCCAAGATAACTCAATGCACCCAAAGCAGTTTCAGCAGTTAAACTGCAGGGAGATGAGGGCGGAGAGTGGAACCAGGCAGTATTTTCATTCCAGAACTATTTCTGACTGTGTAGAGTGTAGACTATCACAGAGTGTCTATCTGTAGTATTTGCGTTCTGCTTGCTTGGCTGATGCTTTCTTTTTATTATGGTAGATTTAAACAGATGGTTTACTGATATTTACTGAAACAGGTGGAGTTAAATCCCTTGATGATACAATGGACCAAATGGGAAGTGAACTCACAATGACCTGCTTGCAAACCCAGATCCTTCACCTCTGCAGTATATGGCTGCCTCAGTGTATTGCTGGCATAACGTTCAGTAAATAAACATCTCAGAGCAAAAGATCTAAGAAAGCACTGATCATGGTTACTATGGCACTGCAAAAGCTAAGTGAATCCAACTGCGATCTAAGTGAAGCCCTGAAAAACACAAGTTAGAATAAAAATTGACTCACTGTTTGATTTGTTTTGGTTTTGATGAACATTCCCTACCACTGGCTTTCATAAATATGCCTGACCAACAACAATGAATGTAGCATCTTAAAAATGGGCACACAATGTTTATATATCAGTAGATTTGTGCATAAAACAAAAATAAAATTATACACAATGTGGATTGAATGAGAAAGCGTGCAACACTAATGTAAGCCCCATTCTGTGCCTTGAAGTGTTGGAGCTAGCTCACTCCCTGGTTTATCCCTCACCTATTTGCCAAATCCACTCAGGGGTTCACGTATTAGACTGTACATTAAGCGCTAAGGTTCTCATTTACTAACTGCTACCACTGTGTCCATAGAAATACCACACACCTGCCATTAAAATGCAACATCAATGCAGCAACCAAGACACAACACCTTGAAGAGCACACTGAAATGCTGGATATTGCCATGCACAGTAAAGTGCATGACGAGATACTAAATCCAATGAGATGACACTACAGCATAGATCCTGAGATACTAAATCCAATGAGCTGGAACTACAGCAGGGATCCTATGCAGTACTGCATCCTGTCCTCTGAATGCATTGCTGCCCTGTGAATGCAGGATCCTTAAGATGTTTCAGCAGTCTGTCTCCTGCAGCTGCTCTCTCTCTGTGTTTACTCTGGCCTTCTGTCTGTTTAGACATGAAAGATATTTCAACATCCTTTGCTGTAGCCATTCAGCAAATGTTTATACATCCTAACTACCAGGGATGTAACCCGCAGAACAGCTCAGCACAAACTGTATGAGAGAGAGGGTGCCCTCTGTGTGTTTGCGTGTGCACGTGCCTGCGAATGTGTGTGTTTGTGTGAGTGAGAATGTGTGTGTGTATGTGTATGTGTGTGAGAATGAGTGTGTGTGTGTGTGTGTGTGCCTTAGTTCAGAGCTGTGCTTCAGAAAAGCGCTACACTCTGAGGGGTAATGCTTACAGGTTCAATGACGGCAGGCTCTCCTTTCTGGCCCTTCTCCCCCCTGGCTCCATCAACCTGCCAAAGATACAAGCAGTATCACCTCTGTGCCATGCTGCTTCATATCATATGCTCCCTGTCATTACTATTATACAGGGAGAATATCCTAAATGCAACATCGCTGTAACAAAAAAGCCAGCTAGGTTTCATGTACTAATGTGATATCTGATATGCAAGCCTACACCTGCCCCTTTCGAACGAAGCCCTGGGACCGTACCCGTCCGTAGTATTCATCCGTCTCTGCTGGCAGGTTTTTGCTGGAGTCGTATTCCGTGTCAGGGTAATAGTCGTAGATCTCCTTGATGGTGTCTCCGTAATCCGTGATCGATTCCTCCTTGAACCCTTCCTCGGTGTAGTCTGATTCATCAAGGCCTCCCTGGCCACCCCCTGCGCCCCCGGCACCAGCACCAGCTCCAGCACCTGCCCCGGCACCAGCACCAGCTCCAGCACCTGCCCCGGCACCAGCACCGGCACCTGCTGCACCCGCACCGCCGCCGGCCCCGCCGCTCGATGAACCACCTCCACCGCTCACAGAACCGCCACCAACGCTCACGGAACCGCCGCTGCTGGATGAGCTGCTCCCGCCGCCGCCGCGCTCGATCCTGTAGTCCTCCTCTCCGTACTGGAGGTCGTAGCCCTCCCCGTAGTGGTCATCGTAGCCTCCAACCTGCACAGAGGGAGAAGACCGTTATCACACCCATAGGTGAGACACACAGAGCTCTGCGGGGGGGGGATGTCGGCACAGGTTAAATCTCCTGAATGGCTTACTCTCTGTCAGCATCAGCTGACTACCAGCGCCATCTCTGATTGGATCATTTCACCTCTGATAAGAGTCCACACAAATGATATTGCAGTAAACGGAGTCCACGCCCTGGTGCGGTGCGGGAAGTGCCGGGGGCTGTACTCACTCGAGTGGCGTTCCCTGTGATGGTTCCAGTCGCGCCCCCGCCCCCCGTGATGATGGTCTTCTCCAGGTCCTCGCCCGTGCCCAGGTCGATCTTGCCCCCGAGCCCGAGGTCCAGCTCGGCGCCGGCCGCCGTGCCGCCGTCCACGCTGCCGCCGCCGATGGTGATCCGCCGGCTGGAGTCCGGTGCCGCTGTCGACTCGTCGTAGTAGCTGGTCTCGTAGTTGCCGTATGTGTCGTAGCTTTCGTAGGGGCTGGTCTCCTCGCCGTACGCGTCCTCCGCGGTCACCTTGCCGGCCTCGTCGGTCTCCGTGGCCTCGGCCTTCTCCACCGTCGTGTCCACCTTGCCGCTGTCTGTTACCTCAACCTGAGCGTGACCACAGCACATTCACAATGAGACAAAAAACCCGCACAAAACTCAAGATGACCGGGATGTATGGAAGCAGAGTTGACTTCCTTAGTCTAGTCAGGCTGCACAACTTTACTTGTGGTAGGGCTTGAATGGTGTTATGCTCGCACTCACTGGTCTGGGAGTGTTGTTGGCCTGGTCTGACACTGTTGCTCATTCAACTTAAATGGATACAATCATATTCTCTTGTGCTGGAAGTCGCTCTGGATAAGAGTGTCTGCTGTATGAACGTAATGCAATGTAACGTACTGATAACCTCCACCACTGCTACACGTCGGGGAAAGGCCCTGAGCAGAAGTGCCCCTACCTTGATGTCCTCGGTGGCAGGTCCCGCTACCTCATCCGGAGCTGGGGACGGCTCTTCGGGCTTGACCCCGTCCATGTCCTCATAGTAAGGGTATTCATAGTAATAGCTGTCCTCCTCTGGAATCTGATGGGAGAGAGAGAGTATGCGGTCAGTCACCCACAATCACACACAGCAACCAACGAAGGCCACTAAATAACCACTAAATGATGGAAATTTGTGATCACGGTGCTGTTTCTTAGACGTTAATGAGTATAAAGTACATTTGTAGAAAAAAAAAACACAATCAATGATGCAGGCCAGCTAGCTGAGACCCCACATTTTTTTTATTTAATTAAAATCACTGTGTAATAATATATACTGTATAGTCTTCTAGTCTTATAGCTTTGTCAAGAAACTTAAAGCATAAGCTGGCAAGCTCAATCAGTCCTAGCTGCTCTACAGCAAGCTGCCAGTGATGTTGTCACAGCCACTGCAGTACTTTGTAGGCTCTGGAAAGCTCAGTATTTAACTTGTATGCTCTACCTACCCAACTATGCTGGATCTTGATTTTTTATTATGTATGTATGTATTATGCATGTATTATGTATGACTGCAAAGCTAAAGCAATAACTAGCTAAATTTTTTTGGCGACATGGTCAGTTGCATTAGTTGTTGCCTACCAGTTTTGAACCTGGGCTGTAAGGACTGGCCTACATTTGAGATGGGACAGAACTCAGGAGCTCTGTTTGCTCAAAGCTGAGAGACAACACAAGGCAGAAGAGTGTCAGTTGCCTCATTCTCCTTTAAATGTTTAATTCAAAGGTTTAATTTATTAATTCAAAGCTAAGCTGGGGGTCCTTCAGAGGTTTTCCATCCCTGAATAATCAGCGCTCTACCCTACAGGCTGTATCACAGACTGCATTTGTGCACTTTGCAGAAGACAGGGCAAGCTGTGTGATTGCATTTTGGGAGGGAATCTTTACAAATGACATCCTGAAGTCCCAACTAAGTCTAATCAAAATTAGCCAGGGGTGTTGACGTCTCTTAAACCACATAATTGATAGATTGTGTGTACTAAGGGAGAGGTGCGCTCTCTGTTCCCTGTGCAAAACTCAACCTGCCAGTCCTTAAGGCACATTTACTTAGCTGAACTGATGGGTTCAAATAAAGGCCACAAACACTGAGCCTTCAGAAATGCCATTACCATCTTCCTATACAACAGCATTATCATTGGGAAAAATGGCTGTGTCTTGCCTGTTATTGTAAGAAACACAGACAATGTGTCTTATTGTGTCCTCTTCTGTGAGTATCTGTAGGTAATCGTTTGAGAAGTTGCACTCTAAGATCTCTCGGGGGGGAGAGGGCTGAGATTTAGGAGGTACATATGAAGAAGTATATGCATTGATGTATGTACAGTAGAGTATATATTATTTGTATTTACATACCTGTATTACTTTTTCATAAGGTAATCATGCTCACCATTTCAGATACTTTTTCGGAAGCCCATCTTTAGGTATGTATATTTTTTTCATTAAAACTGACTTCATGACAAACATTTCTTTGTCTCATTCCTTAACTATATGATTATTGTTACAGAAATGAAACTGCAGGACAGAATTATAATGTTGTACTGATATTTCCAGATGTGCCTCTTTCAGGGAACAGAGGCTGATGAAAGATGAATTCCTTTTTCTGAAATACAGGACTTTACAATCTTTTGTATTCCAATCCAATTAAAAGGTATTATTTTGTTGGTAAAGTTTACATTTGTCTGTAAACTTCCACCACTGCTTATATATAAGAGCTATGATGTTTAGTCTCTTGTCTTCCATGTGTCCTCTATCTAAACTCCATTACCACTCAAATCCAGCACAGTGGATTCTGGCCTGTAAGTGGCTGCAGATGGACAGAGAGTGAATCCCGTTTTGAGAATGGGAACACCCATAGGTGTGCAGAAAAAAACAGAGGTCCGCGGAGAAGCCGGGCAGCTTCAGACAGGTCTAGACTTGTAACATTTGGAGCTCTCTACAAAAAAAACAGATCCTTGCAGAGGTGAGGTCATGTTCAAGAAAGGGAAAGGAATGGAAAAAAAGCAAAGTGGAGCACAAGCCGGTCTCCGGCTGAGTCTGTCAGACACCGAGGCTCATGTCAAACTCTCAGGGTGGTGGAGGGAACATGACTTAATTGGGTTATACCAGCACAGAGTCAAAAAAAAGCTCAGCTCTACATGGTGCACCGAAAAACAAGCTTTAACAGGCTCTCAGCGCTGCTCCTACATATTTATCATTTCTCCTCCTGCTTATCACTCACAGCGGAGATTTTTCACAGTTTTTCACAGTCAGCACGTTTCTCTCAGCTAATTTCCCCTCACTGCAGTTCATCCTTAATTATGGCCAGCTTGCTCAGCACAAATCAGACTGATGGTGCATTATTTAAATCAGGCCTAAACTGAAATGGCGGTATGAATGGGAGCAGGGTCCTGATTAGCAGGCGGGTCACGTTAAAATCGATTCTGGGCCTGTCTGAAGCTCACGATTACCAACAGCCTTAGCTGTCTTCTGAGAATGACTGCATAAAACCTGGGGTTCACTCAATGAAGTTGATCCTTCAGTGCTGGCTTGCCAACACCAATGGAAGAATCAATCCCCACCCCTAACACCTGCTACCTCTAGTATTTGATGCTACCTCTAGTATATGATGTACTAGTGACTGATGTAGTACTCTTGGTGTCCTTTTCCTAGTTCAGTGTTTCTCAATCCTGCTCCTGGAGGCCCAATGTCCTGCACGTTTTCCATCTTTCCCTGATCTACCTACCTGACTGAACTCATCAGTGGCACTTTTGATTAGCTGCGCACACCTCATTTAATCAAGAGCATGTTTGGAGCAAGGATAGATAGAAGATATGCAGGACGGTGGGCCTCCAGGAGTAGGATTGAGAAACACTGGCCTAGTTAGACTGCACAAGTTAACTTGTGATCAAGCTTGAATGGTGTTGTGTTCACACTCACTGTTCTGGGAGTTGTTAGCCTAGTCTGACATTGTAGCTCATTTAACTGAATGGATACACTTTTGCTCTATTGTGCTGGAAGTTTCTTTGGATAAGAACCTCTGCTAAATATATGTAGTGTAATGTAATGTACTGTTATTTAGTTAGAACTGGAGCTGAATTTGTCAGCAAACCGCCAAAGGCTTTGAAATCGAACAGACCTCAAAGATGAAATGTGACATGGGACAGGAGGGCTTTGGAGGGAATCCACGCTGCCCAAATGTGCACACTCACGTATTCGTCCGGGTTGGGGTCCTGGTTCTGGGGGGCATCTGGCACGGGCACCTCACAGTCTGGGCTGTAGTGTTCGCAGTAGTCATAGGCCGCCCGGTGGTCCGCCACGATCATCAGCTGCTGAATGTCTCCCTGGGAACGAGAGAAACAGGAAGGCGATAATCCCCAAACAGGAAGCGGGCGCCCATGCAAGCGCGAAGGCAGAGAAGCGATTTCGCAAACAGCATGCTGCTCTCGGCTGAGCTCAGTCGTGCGATGGCACCCGCAACATTTGTGTGGGGAGAGAAGAGAATACAAACTACAGAAAGTGGGTCAACCACTCACATACAGTATGTGACTAAGCAGCAAAGAACTCTGCCTCCAGTTCAGGAGTTTTGTATCAGATGAGGATAACCATTCGGCTCTGAGGACAGAAACTGGAGCAGGGGGGAACTTTGGGTGGGGGGTTAATTCTCCCCAAATGTGGATTGGGAGCTTTGAGTCATAAATTCTACTGAGCTGGCTGCATCTGAAGTCTCTTTTCACTGCCCCGGCAGAACAAGGAGCCTCATAATGCATCACTCATATCATATTGCAGCAAAACAATCTTTTCCACAAAAAGAAATTTCTCAACCCTCCCTAAAAACGTAATGTGACAAAAGGAATGACTCCAGCCTGATTTTACACTTTTCTGATTTAAAACAAAGCATCAGCTGACAGCTGTGGGGCTGAGGAACATGAATGGAACCGCACTGAAACACATTAGAGGAAGGCAGTGATTTACAGTGGTCTTTGCAGGAGAGTGACGGATGAGTTCTCAGGCTTGTCTCTGAGCCGTGCAGAAGGCCCAGCAGGCTGGAGTGGGAATCGGGTGCCCTCACCGGGCCCCGTGTGAGGGGGAATGTGTGCAGTCCCACACCTGCATCCCCCAGCACTGCGTGACAGCAGAGACACTGGGTGTTAGGCAGACTGCAGCATGCAAGACCTTGGCCTCACTCCCTAAACACGTTTGTTCACATCTCATCCAAGAGCAGACTAATGCAGTGAAGCGGGCTATGACACAGCACTTCATACAAACATCAATACACAACACACACGTATGCACACACATACACACACATACTGTACATGCACATACACGTGCAAACACACACATGCACACACTCACAAACACAGCATTGGACTTGGAGACCCATCCTACATGGGTTACCTTAAAAGCATCCCTTCTCAAATGCCAGTACATGAAACCACTCAGTCAAAACCATTCCTACAGGCAAACTCTTTGGTTCAAACATTTCTATACAGAAATATGCACATTCACACACACACACACACACACACACACACACACACACACACACACACACACACACACACACACACACACACACAACTACAGGCTTAATAGAGGCTTTGTATTCCCTTCTATTCCCACAATCTCATTCTGGCAAGTGAAGAGGAATATTCAGCATCCAACTCTCCTTCTTTCCTCTTAAACTAAAATTAAGAGAGAAATTGCTCTTGTCTCCTGGAAGGATTTCAGATTGGAGTTTATTAAATTTGTCTGCCAAGGGCATATTCTCCAAATATATTCTCCAAATCACTCAACAGAGGATGATTACAGCTTTCAGAATATACCAGGGAGGCCTATGTCATGAAAACATAGACCATTCCATCACTTCTACTACTAAAAACCCCCTGAAAAACATTACTAGAGGTCAGCAGAATGTATAACCCATTTCAGCTTACATGGAAATCTGAAAACTGATATACGAACAAAATATGCCACCTGAAATATCACAGGAGAGATTTTCCCAGCTTGAGCTATGACTCCCCACAGAGACAAGAGGACTTGGGGTTTGAACACTCTCAGAAACTACTCCAGGATGGTTTCTCCCACATGAGAGTGAGTATTCCGACACCACTCCTTTCTGTCCAGCACTCACGCTGTTTGACTCTCTTAGGGGTGCTACAGAGTGCTAGCTCAGCCTTATGCAATTCTCTCTGGACTTGGGCGCATCTTAGCGGGCACCACCATGGTGGGTCACAGCTGCTGTTTTATGGGGCCAGTCATGCTTCGGACACACAGGGAAACAGGTATGGCCACCTGTGTGCATGTGGCTATTCTGCCAGGGAGGTGTAAAGCTGGCAGGAAAAAACACGCCCTTCTGGTGCCAGGGAGGCACGTTACACCGCCCGGGGCAGCTAGGGCGAATGCAAGGGTCAATTAAAAACACCTGGGCAGGAAGGTTTATAGCGTGCTCATCTCCTTAGGGTGAGACTGTGCGCCACACAGCTACAGAACCACAGCCGTTCCTGAGGTAATGAGAGCATCACCGCAGAATGGCTTTAACAGCCACGGCCTCCTCCTCTCCGTGTTATCAGGGAAGTTGTTGCTGTTTTATGACATGTATTTAGGCAGGAAAATCTGATGCCTGCGTTTGATTGCAATACCTCACTTGCACGAGCGAGCCAAATCCCAGTGGCAAACAGCACATGTTTACCGTACCCTGAGCCGAGCTGTCTGCAGTCCGAGCAGGCTTGGACAGAAAGGCCGCAAACCACAGCAAAAAAAAAAAGGTCCAAGAAGTATGCCAGCCATACTAATGGAAATTATTTTCCATTTGGGAAAATGCATTCATTGTTAAGCATGCAACAGCAAGCAGAGAACGCAGTTTCCTCTGTGTTTTCTGGTTTTCCCCCTCCCTGACAGAAATCATGTCTTCATGTTCCCCCCTTCCTGACAGAAATCATATGTTCATGCCCCCCCCGACAGGAATCATATGTTCACGTTCCCCCCACCCTGACAGAAATCAGGTGCTCACATTCACCTCCCTGACAGGCATCATGTGGTCACATTGTCCCCTCCCTGACAGAAATCATGTGTTCATGTTCCCCCTTCCCTGACAGAAATCATGTGTTCACATCCCCCTCCCTGACAGAAATCATGTGGTCACATTCCCCCCTCCCCGACAGAAATTGTGTGTTCATGTTCCCCCCTCCCTGACAGAAATCATGCATTCCCTTGATTGTTGTGCTGTGTGCTGTTTGCCAAGGAAAACAAACACTTCAAGCTCATCACTCCACACTCAATCAGTCCCTCGTCTGACGCTGTTCTTCAAACAGTGGAGTTTCACGTTCAGTGAAAACCACTGTTTTCCAGCAGGCTCAAGGCAGGCCCTGGAGTTATTGCCTCCATCTGTCCCATGAAAGGGGCTCATGTCTTGGGACTGAAATGCGGAGTGAGTCACACTTGTGGTTGAGTAAATAAAACAGGGAGATTGGGGGTGACGGGATGCAACATCATTGGTACTGGGGCCACTTCTACTTCAGAATAGGAACTGGAGGAGGATGTAGCAGGTAGAACTGGTGGGACTGTCAGACACTTTTAGATTCTCTTAAGGTCCTGCTGCCATAATCTTTTGGCCAGCGGCGTCTTGCATGAGATACATCCCACATTTATATCTTTTTTCAACGCATCTGATTTCACATTTACGCCTTTGGCTGAGCAGTGCAGGGAAAGCACCTTTCAACCACCCATTACCTCATACCGCTGTTCAAACACCAAAGGCAGCCAAACAATATCACAGGGACACAAGAGCTACAGCAGAACTGTACTGTGCAACAATGGGACATTCTGGCTTGGCCCATCTGTTTCTCTCTGTTTATCCAAACACAAACATCTTTTCAGACAAAACGCAAACAACAACACAGGTGACATGAAGGTATTTTACAAGGAAATCTCCCTGCATCTGGAGGGTACACCAAACATCGCTTGCTCCACGGGACAGGGACTGCATTGATGGGCATTTCTCAAATCAAAGCAAAAGTCGGAGTGTGGAGCCAAAGACAGCCAAACAGCAAACACAGATGTGTTTAATGCACCGCTCATGGTGCCAATCAGTTAAATCAAAACTGCAACACTTCAAAGGGCATTACTGCAGAGAGCTCATTTCTGCATTTAATTTGTCTGTCATTAAAACTTCATGCTAAGAAACACATTTCTGTCAAACTGGCGTGACAGTCTGAAATGTCATTAAGAGGATGTTTCCATCTTTCAAAAGATCTGCATTCATCTCACTTGCGAAAGGAGACTGTAGTAGAGGAGTGCACATCCACCCCAGAGTTCTGGTTCCAGGCCAGAGCTCTGATTGACACAGCCTGGTTTTCCCATTACAATGACAACCCAGGGAAGAAGGCCCTGGTTAACCAAACAGTTGCTCGTAGCCAACAGCTAAACACAATGCAGGCTCACCACCTCAGCGCGTTTTAGCATGATAAGAAGACTACTGTATATCAGCAGCCCGGCGCTGTGGACTTGAAGTATAGGTTGCAAAACCAAACTGAAAAGGAAAGGCCTTTAATTATAACGTGGATCAGAGACACCCTGTAGTTTCCTGTTTTCATCTGGCCGTTTGCAAGCACAAACAATGGCCACGTTCTGAAATTATGGTCGGCTGCTGAGATTACAGCTGTGCAATTTGGAGGGCTATTTTAGCGAGCGTGCTTGACCAGAAATCTCAGTGTTAGTATCAGACAGAGGCGTTTATCATTTTAAATATCACGTATCGCGTCGGGGGTGCCACTTACGGCCCAGACGTCGACAATAACAGCGCATCTTCCGTAAACATCCCAGATGGGGGCCCCGCTGAATCGCGGTTGCCTTTGCAGCCAGTGTTTCCCGCTCTCACACGCAAGCTGTCCGTGGTCACGGGCCATGACGAGGGCCGCGCCTCACATGTCGGGAGTGCCCACCGAAACGTATAGTTTGGAGGGAAATCCGTGTTCTGCTCCATGCACCATTTAAGTCACACCTTCCGAACAGACATTTTGGATCCCAGATTGACAAAGCTTTTTTAGTGTTTCTAAAGCTAACAGTTAATGCATTAGGGCACTTCAGCAGGAATCTCCCTCTCAATTGCTCCTTGGCACCATTTACAGAACTTACTCACTCTATCAAAGGTGACCTGTCCCACTTTCTGTCACTGCTAGGGGGCAGAGTTGGGCTGGTGTTTGACCAGGACAGTTATGAAGGAGTGCAAAACCATGAGCTTACAGCATATAAATGAACCGTCAGCATTGAATTAGTATTCCAAATAATCAGTTTAAAGATATATGAGGCCTCAGTGAATAAATGAACCATCAGCATGGAAGCGGCATTCCAAATAATCAGTCTGAAGATATACGAGGCCACAATGACTAACACACCTCTTTGCGATTCTAAAGCAGCGCTCTGTGAAGTTAACTCCTGTATGGACACTGCCCTCGGGTCGCTTTAAATCAGCTTCTCCCTTTGGTCAGAACCTTTGACCGAGACAAGGCACTATCGCATAGACAATGGGAGCCATCAACATGTCTGTTCCACCTCTTTGATGGTTTTTCTCTGAGGTGGGGGAGGGCACCATAAACCACCCTGTTGGTGAGGCCTCTACGCAATAGATCATGTGTGACATGTGAGATCACTGGAGATGGATGTGTCCCTGGGCCTGGGCGAGACAAAGTTCACAAGTCAGCCGCCATCATTTTGGGGTTGTCCCCGGGGGTTGTCGTAGCAACCAGACGCACCCGCGCCCTCCATCGCTGCGGCAACAAGACCTCGGAATGCTGTCCTGACACGGTGGCCATTGAGCCCGGAGAGGACGAGCAGTGTCCACCCACGCACTCATAGCAGGGGACGCAATAAAGGCGGAAAAACCCCGCCCCCCATGACCTTTCTCCCCCCCCACACTGTCTGCTTAAAACAAAACAGGAGGCCTTTCAGAGTCTGCAGGGAGGGAGGAGGAATGAAGAAGCTTATTGTCTCCACATTGCTGCTTCTCATTTCTTGACCATGGTGATGCAGCAGTGACCAGTGCAGAGCAATCTCAGGCCACGAGAATCTCCGGGGACAGGAGCAATGCTCTTCATGAGGGGAAAAAAGCCAATGACATCACACATCCCTGTCAGTCAGTGGCTGAGTAATGTATCCCAGCCTGCTGTACACAGCTCAGGACACCACTCAGAGAGACCCAGGTCCAAATGGAGCGGAGACCAGAGCTTGGCCAGGAAAACTTACTGTTGGTAAAGAGCCCAGAGACAGGAGAGCACACATCTAGCCAACAATCAGAGCACTGGCCCTGCTGTGGATCAAGTAAGTAAGACAGGAGACCATGCCACCCTCCCCACCAATCAGGGATGCAGAAAGTACGTTGTTCATTGACACTAGGTCAGGATTCCCATCCCGCCCCTCTCAGATGCTTTTCTGGGTCCAGTGATTAAAACTTTAATCATTTTTAATCATGTGATCTGATTTTAAATTAATCTTCACACATATTAATTTCATTAATATGGGAAGTACTGAATACTGGCTCATTGCTTTCAGCAGTTTATTCTTTACATGTGGGGAAGTTCATAAAATTAAACACTAATTTCATGATGTACTGAGTATTTTCAACTCTGTGTTTCTGTGTAACTGTGAGTGTGCATGTGTCTAAAAATGTGTAGAAAAAAATTGTAAGTGTTATCGTGTATTTCCAACTGTATCCACCCTCCACTGAGTTGCAGTTCCCGTTACATCCAGATGGGGGCAGGAGGAATTTCAACAACAGAAAATGGAGAAAAGGGAAGGACCTACCAGAAGATGGTGAAAAACTGAGCAGGTTATATTAAACTTACTAGGGCTTGTGAGTACATCCCCTGCATGTCTTAATGAATGTCAGAGAAATCTGGAGGAAAGATCTTTGTTACTTTTCAAGTCCAGTTTTGAGCACGGGAGCACAAGGCCAGTGGACAGAGCAGAGGACGAGACAGAGCTCCCCCCTTCCTCTCTCTGCAGCCAGACTCAGAGCTTTTTCCACGCTTTCTTCTTTTTTTTCACGAAATGCATCCCGGAGGACCCAGCACCTGTAGCCCAAATGCTCTCAGCAGCTGCGTCCTGCCCAGTTTCCAACAGGGAACACATGTGAGACCCCGTCCCATTCCTGCGGCCCCCCTTCTCCCCTGGCAGGAGGAGGATCCACAGCCTTTCCACTGATGCTCCCGGGGTGCGTGAGTGCAGACCCTGTACTGCGTGAGAACGCGTCCCACAGATAATGGGGGGGTGCTAGAGGAGACTTGTTTCAGGAAGCATTTTTCACCAATCCTATCTCATTCTGAGATTTCTGCGAAGTCTTCACTTTACAACCTTAAGGAATGCAGGCACCAATGGGCACACAGCTGGAATCAAATGCTTTTAATAAGACATCAGCAAGTGCAGAGGCAGGAAACGAAGGCAGTGCTGAGTATCAATGGACTGGCCAATCCCAGCCTACAGAAGGTCCTTCATCAAACTGAGCACAGCCAGCTAATTACAATTAGCGTGATCTTGAATAAAGCCCTAATGGTGCTCACTGTACTAACTGTGATAGAATAAATAAATTATGACCACTTAAAAAACCGAATGGACTGGGACTGCCCAGGGTCAGTGCCGAGAGCTCATTTTCTGCAAGACAGTCATAGTCTGTATACTCAAAATCACAGGGAACATTTTCCTCCATGAAGTCATGCTATATTAGACAAGTGAGCTCAGCAAAAAAACGGGAGTCCTTTATGAGTAATGTAATCGTTCTAGGCCCATCTCTTCTCATCTGTCAGCGAGCGGACAGGGCTCTGGGAGCTGTTCTCCAGGAGGTCCCTTTCTGACCGCTTAAGGCGCTTATTTTTACAGCGTCCCCAAAGCCAAGCCTAAACCAATAGCCAGGCCCAACAAGAGGGCATTTTTCAAGCCGGCCACATAGCCGAATAACACCTCGCAAAGGTCGAGCACCAGCACGGTGACCATAAATCAATACACTTTCTCTCTGCTCAGACTGCTGAGAGACTCGGAGACCTCAGCGCAGTCGCCAAGAGCAACAACATGTCGGCCACCTCTTGTCTCCTCTTTCTCCTAACACTCCCCCCCACCCCGTCGCCGCTCCCTGCCTGGAACCCGTACCGCAGGCAGCAGCACGGGACGGCTCGGTTCAGGTTCGGCTCCCATTTCCTGCTTTTCAGCTGACGGAAAGGAGCGGGGCCTAGAGCAGCACTGAATGCTGGGTATGTTATACTTGGCCTTTCACTGAAACCCGCAGAAAGTGCTGAGGGCACACTTTTGGGCCTGATAATTAGGAGCCGAACAGCAGACATCTGTGATGAATTAAAGAAATTTCCCTATTTTTTTTCTTTCTTTCCAGGGGTAACTTCATCTCTTCCCTGAGGTACCGGATGGACTGGTCTTTTCAACCCTCCGATCGTATGACATCAGCACATGCTGCATTATTTTCATCAGGTGATGCATGTGCCTTCAAAATTTGTTATACTTCCTCAAGCCTGAGATTAACTAGCCCCCTCACCCATCGACATGCATTTGCACTTACAGTTTTAGTCCTCAAACATAACATAATCTCTAACATCACTAATCCAAGACACGGTGGCCACTTCACAAATCCAGTGAATTTCAACAGTTTAATGACATTCATGTTCCATATTACAGGGACTATATGTTTATGGAAAGATAATGCATTCACAAGATCAGTGAATTCAATCAATGGCAAATGGCTGGCTGCATATGTTAATGGACGCTGTCCAGCTGTTCCTGTGAACAATGAATTTAACACAACTGTTTTCCACTGGCCCTTGACTTTCACCACTGGCCAGGGCTCGTGTACTGACCCATCTTTTGTGGGCTTGGCAGGAAAAGCTTACTGTAAGTCATTTAAGAACCATTCAACAAAACAATTACAGGTGGCTGTACAGAGGGCTGAGAACATTCTAGATTTTCAGCATTTTAACATTCGCTTCACATGCGAGCATTACCCTTAAGCACACAAACAGGCAGAGGTGCACTTTATGTGCACGCCTCAGTCTTAAGCTCACAGGTCACAGCTCAAAGGCAGGAATCCACTTATGAAAACAGGCATAGCACATAAACAGGAAGGGATTTGGGTCTCATGAGAGCACCAGCAGACACAGACAGCATGAACAGAGCCTGCATCCCTGACACTGGCTTCATTTTCAGCTTTATTACAAGGGAACCACTAGAACTTTGAACACTGAAGTCAATATCGCCAATGATAATACTTAAAAAAGCTGATTGTAGAAAAATATCCTAAAATAACTGAGATTTGCCAAGAACAAAGGCAGCAGATGACAAACTATTTTTTTTTCAGATTTGTGAGAAATTGAGTCTCGCAAATGTCTACGGATCACAGTACAGCCTGCTGGCCGATCACTGAGAGAAAAACCCTCAAAGGAACATGAGGAGGAAAGCTGGCAGAAAAATGAGCAATAGAACCTTTAAGATAAGTCAGATGTGGGGAAATAAAAGGGAGTAATAAAGCAAAAATAGAAGATGAAAACGGGCCGTCTGGGTGTGGGTCTTTCAGGTGAGCCTCTTAAAAGTCTGGCCACATCTCCCGCCCTCCCCTGCCTGAGCCTGGGGCTGGAGAGCGTGCTCAAAATAAACCAGTCCAAATTCCTGCCGGGATGGAAAACACACCTGGATGATTAATGCTCCAGGTAGGGGCGGGGGGACTTTGATGCAAAGGGGAGGGGCATCAGGCCAAGGGTTTCCCCTTCAGCTGTCTGGCTCTGGGCCAAGCGGTCGGCTCCTCCCCTTCACTCTACGAACCAACGCGAGCTCTTCAGATGTTCTCTCTCCCTCTCTCTCACCCCTCTCTATCCATCACTTGCTCATGGTGATCAGTCTAAGGAAGCCGGACTGTGTCTTTCAGGTGCACTGAAGGGAGAGAAGAGTTTAAGGAGCAATTGCAGAGGAAAGGTAGAAAACGACGGGGAAAGAAAAAAATGCAGGAAAAGAAGCAGGGAAAAGGCAAACAGGAACGGCAGTAAATTTGTGTTATAATCTTAAATAAGGTTTTAGTGTCGGGGCTTTTAGCTGCAGACGGGCCGTTGTGCTTTACAGCTTTTTCCTGGCCGCGGGCGCTGCCAGAACCGCAGACGTGTTCACCCCTGTCCCCGCTAATCCCCTCGCCATCCGTGCCATGCACCAAACAACCCCCAACCCTCCCCTCGCCCCCGGCCCAGGGTGTCCCATCAGAACCGCTCTGGCAACCTCGGGATGATGTCACCCCCCCGCCGTTGGCTGTTCCAGGCCTTACATCAGTGTCTGGGGGAGCTCTCCTCACTCTTTCCAGTGCTCACCTCCACCTCTCCCTCGCCCACCCGCGCCCCCCCGCCCCGCTACCCTGGCCTCGGGTGCCAGGGCTCAGACCGATGCACAGCAGCTGCAGGGGTTAGTCATTCCCCTCCGCCAATCCCATAAATCCACAGCATCTTTCATGCTGGACTTCTGTTTCCCATTTCCTCCACCCCTATGACTGGTTATCCCCCCCAGCTCTTCATAAATTACATTATTCATCTGCTTAGCAGTCACCCGAATCCAGGGCCACTTGCATTGCATTTTATGAATCACCCATTCATATGCCGGGCTTCACCCACGTCGCATATTCCAAACTGGCCTTAAGTCCGACGGCACTGAAGATGCATGGGCTCCAAGTCCTCGAGGGTGCATTTCTCAGGCCCCCTAAAGGCCGAAAAGCACTGCGACAGCCTGCTTTCAACCTCCTCCCCTCCGAGGGGTTCCGCACCTTGCCGGTTTCTTTCCCCTTGACCTTGTCCTGGCTATCGGTTGAACGGAGCGATCTGCGGGCCGGCGCTGACATTGCGGACAGAGGACTGAAAAACATCTGGAGAGAGGCCACTGTTTATTGCAGCCTTCTGCTATATTATTACAGCAGATATGCTGCAATCATGCAAGCCTCAGAGATGGGATTCTGCATTCCGGATAGGGGAGACATTTCCCATTCAGACTGCCATCCCCCTCTTCAGCAGCCCCCCTCGCCCACATGCATGTCCACTTCCACTCATGCTTACAGTACTCTTCCACTTACTGGACTTAAAGTAAAGAACCACAACTCAAACAGTCCTATATTTCATGGTCATAAAACGATAAGTGCAAATTACATACTATACAACCATAAGTGATACATTCAATACCAATCAACATGGGCTGTGGATTTGCCGTCATCTTGACTAAGTCAGTGAGGGAAATACCATGTAAGGAGGATTGAGGGAGTCTTTCAGGAAGCCATGCAGATTCTGATGGGTAGACCTGATGGACCTGATTAATATTAATGGAAAGTCATGTACATGTACAATATGCAAATTGCAGGTATAAAGAAAGGTAAAACTGACGGACACTCCCCATTGCTGTTGAACAAACAGTTTTAACTGTTGCATTCACACCTGGAAAATCCCAAAAAACAGAGGTGAGCACACTCACCTGAAAGGCTCTTTTAGCATATATTTCAACGCCACGTGGCTAGCCATGGAAGACTGTGAAAGAGCACAGAAGCCCTGATGGTGGAGAAGGTGTGCTACCTCTCTCCCTTGTAAAAACATTTCAACCCTACAAGCATGTTTCCCATATTTAAAAACTCCCATCCTGTCTGTCTGCCTCCACCAGAAGCACATTGCCTCTCTTAACGGCATTCCCAGTTGCTGGACGGGCACTAAATTATTCTGCATTATTCTTGGCAGAGTTGTTGGGAAATGGCAAAGCCAGAAAGCAGGGGATTCAACCTGCTCATGCAGGCAGCCTCTCTTTTTCTCTCTCTCTCACACATACACACACACACACACACACACACACACACACACACACACACACAAACGCTTTTTCATCTCACAATCTACAACCCAACCGCCTTGTTCAACCGCAAATCGTTAAAGCATTACAACTAAGGTAAACCTCAGAGCCATCAATCCATGCAAGACAAAAGGACGTGGCAGATCTCAAACTTCCATGTCGACATCGGCAGCCAGGAGTGATATGGAAAACAGGGCTTAAACACCGCAGACTCCAGATCTCTGTGTCATCAGGCAAAAAATTACTCCACGCTGGGCTGCTATCACAGACAAAACTCCCAAGCACCCCCCAAGCCCCAAACACGCTGTGACAGACTTCCCAGCACCACCACCCATAACTCTTTCTCATCTGACACAGGTGTCTGTTGAGACTGTACACCTTGAGGTGGGATGTCTTTTTCTTGGCATTCATTTGTGCACTGTAGATATTTAGTTCTTTCCTGTAATTTATCTCTTAATCTATTTAAAAAGTGCATAAGCAGGAGTTAAGGCAGTCACAGTGAGTGCCAAACAACACTTGTTTTTTTGTCATCTCTCTCTAGTTCTTAAGTGCATGCACTCTGTCTCTCTCTGACTCACCTGCACTCTCTCTCCCTCTCGCTGTCTCTCTCTCTCTTCCTCTCTCTTTCTGTATCTCTCCCTCTCTCTTCCTCTTTCCCTCCTCTCTCTCTCTGACTCGCCTGCTCTTTCTCCCTCGCTCCTTCTCTCTCTCACCCTCTCTCTCTCTCTCTCTCTTTCTCTCTCACACTTTGTCCCCTTCTCTCTCTTTGTCTATCAGCCCATGACCAGCCTACCCAGGCATTAGAGTGGCAGTGACTCGATGAGTGATAATGGGGGTGCTTTGAGCTTTGAGGCACAGCTTACATTCCCATCATGGCTCCTACATCAGGGCCGCCACATCTTCCCGCTGTGCTCTATAACATTACCCTACTGCGCTACACCTCCAAAGAGCTGCGGCTCACAACAGACAGATGGACTGCCATTTGCTCCCTTAAGGAACAGGGACTTCAATATACTTTCTTGTTGAAACTATGGAGAATATACTTTTTAAGTACAAGTAAATATAAATATAAGTAAATGTATTAATATAAGTCAATGTATGTTATGCAATAAAAGCATTCTACAGCCATTAATGATTAACAAAACACCCCACATATTGAAGTACTGACAGAACCATCTTGCCTTAAATAAAATTGTAACAAATAAATGAAACACTAATAAACTGTAACATCTAATTATTAAAATGCTGGTTTTCATGTAGGTATCTTTAATAGGGCTGTGGAATTGTAAGAACAGACTGGTTATTTTGGACCCTTTTCCTTTCAGACTCCAGCTGAAGTCAATGCAGAATTTCAAAATAATTCACAGTTTGATGGGGGAGGAGCGAACAGAGAACATAATTTGGAAACTATGTGGCACATTTTCCATTTTCAACAAAGCAGCGAGGACCCTCCCTGCTTCCAGCTGGCACACGCACAGTAGGGGTGAGAGTTGAAAATTTCCAGAGTGTGTCTGCTGGTTCCCACGGTAACTGCGTCCATCTTGATAGCAAGGGCTCACCTTCAGGGCCTACTCTCTCAATGCCTCACCCCCCACTGTCCAGTCACCTCGGCCACCTACCGGATTCTGGGACTGAACGACTGTCTGACCCGTTGCGGACTATTCCCTGCATGACCAGACTGGACTGCTGTCTGGACAAATAAAAGCACCACAAACCGAGCTGGACAAGGGCCTCTGCTAAGCAAACAAAGGCGACAGCCCCAAAAGTCCAAGAAACATTACAACGACATTTAAAAAGAGCCACGTTCGCAATGAAAATGCTGCTCCTCACGTGGCCAGAGGCCTCGCTCTGCTGAATGGGACAGCGGAGCCATAAATCGGGCCAGAGGGTGATGAACACTCAGAGGAATTTTGCGGTGGAACCAAGGCTCACCGGGGGGCTGGAAAACGACCCGAGAGGCAGACACTTCATTTGAGGAGGTATTTCGGGTAGCAGCTCTGGCGGCTCAATTGTTTTATGACCTGATTCCGGCGAAAAAAGGCAGGGTTTAAAAACAGCGATGGCTAATGAGGGCTGCAGAGGGGCTGGGAGAGAGCCACACTCAGCTGTGACTGTCTGCAGCGCATCCTGATAACGGCAACGCTCAGCTCTCTCTCAATGCACAGCCGGGACTCTGCTTATTTCAAACCTAAATATAGGCGCAATCAATATGGCTGCTGTTGCCTCTCAATGCACAGTGCTTCATGAAAACTCATACAATCAAATAATTACAGTAGTAGTACCTAGTGCTTGTATATTAGGGTGCAACTCCACATTAGTTGGTTGCTGCCTTCATTTGGCACTATAGGCCTTTTACAGTATTTTCACTCATGAGCGACACTTGCACAGGAAAACAGAGCACTTTTAAATACCTGGGTAATGCTATGAAGAGCCGTGTCTCCCAACAGCAGAGATCTCAAAATGACGGGCTGTCATCCTGCCCGCACCTCATCCCCCCCACCCAGAACAGCTGCGGGAGAAAGGGTGCGCTGGCTCTGCACCAGACATCAGTCAAGCCCTGGCGGTAATCGCTATTGAACACTTCATCCTTAATCCCCGCATGTTAGCATGGGGGGATCAGCCCGGGTCGCCCTGGGACTGGGTCCTGACAGGACAATAACACGGCAGAAAAAACACTGCACCTTCCTGGAATGTAATTAACTTCGCGGAATCTTCATCGCACAGTGTCGTTCTTGTTTCGTTTGTGTTTTCCTTACTGGTTTTGACTTATGAATTGTTTGCCAAAAAACAGTGCCTCCCTATCACATGGGATTATGTCTGGGCATGTTCATATTTATATATAAAGCACTTTCAGGTGACATCTCCTGTATCTGTGCTTAAGGCTGCCTCATAGTCTCTTCTGAGCTCTGAGTTACAATCAAACATAATAGACATGCCTGGTATGCCTCAACTGCATAGAGGCATCCATTTTTAAAGCATCTGTTGCTTACTGTTTTGGCTTGTATATGTGTTATAACTGATGCTTTTATTGCTGTTGACTGCAACTGATGATGGTACAATGTTCATGTCAAATAAATCAGGCAGTTCTAGGCTGCTTTCGTCCAGCTTGCTTTCAGCAAGAGTCTCTGCTCAAAGACTCCCCTCTTAGCACAGCTCCAGACCTCCATGCCACTCCTCCAAACTGCGGAATATCCTTGTGCACATGAGCGCAGCGGTAACCAGAGAGCCCGTGGAGGGTGCTCGCCTGCCTCGGTTTACAGTAACATGGCTCCATACAGGAAGAGGGAATGAATGAGGCCGACAGAGAGGGCTGCCATGGGACAGGGAGAGCGAGAGCCCTCTTCCTGTGTTTGTGTGTGCTCCATTCAAACACGGAGTTACAGCTCTCCAAGGTCCCTAACATTAAAACTGCAGTTACAGGTTGGCACTGATGCAGCGTGTTGTGGTTGGTTAGGTGCAAAGCCACACACACACACACACACACACATACACATACATACATGCACACACACATATACACATACACACATGCACACATGCACACACACACACACACACACACACACACACACACACACACACACACACACACACACACACACACACACACACATACACACAGCACACATGCATGTACACAGGTACACATGCACACACACACTCTGACTGGTTTATAGTTCCTGATTCTACATGCTACCTTGAGACTTTTATCTTTATTCTTTATTCAAAATGCACATGCATGCATGTTCTCTCTCTTCCTCTCTCTTTTTGTCGGCCTCTCCCCCTTTCTTTCCTCCCTCGGGCATCTCTCTAAGTTTGATAACAGGCTAGGTGACAAGCTGTCATCGATCTTGCTTCAGTGGGCTAGGAGTGGTCACAGGTAGACCTTCCACACGCCCCAATCACTGCACATTAGAGCACACGGGGTTGGGGGGGGGTATTCTCTGGTCCAGCGAGCAGATTTCTCTAATCCTCCGTGTATGTGAATATGCGCGTGGCAGCACCTGAAGCCATGTGTGAATAGCTGAGGACTTCTTCCCGGCTGCAGCTATCCAAACACAGCGCAGATGCCCACCTGGAGCTGTACGGCAACCGAGCACGTCTCTTATCACAACGATCTCTCCATTCAACAAAGCTAAACAGAACCCTGGCACGCCGCTCGAGTCTGGTAAACAGGCTGAAACTCCTCAGCTGTTCCCTGTGATGCTGCCGAAATCACTCCAACATGCTCATGTGGCCTGCCATACTGGCAACCCCTCCTTACTTCTGTGAAATTATTCAAGGAACAGGAGTGATTAGAGCTGCCAAAACTAATGCCTGATCTGCATCTGAACAGACGGAGTACAGCCGAAATGAATTAGAGCACAGCACAGTACCGACAGAGACTCACAACTTCAGACTGCAGTTTATGAAACAAACATCACCCCTATTAACTGGTAGAGCACAAAGATAATCCTTACCTCAAAGACCTCTTCATCAAGTATCCTAGTTCCAAAAACCACAATGCCTTTGGTGTCAATGATGGGGTGTGGACTCCTAGCCAGGGTCTTGGTGGTCTTCTTTTTACAGTCCAAAATCATGGTGATGCTTTGCTTGTGCACGCTAATGGCTACTCTATGCCACCTGTCGGACAGAAGGGAGATGTTACCACATGTTCTTTCAAAATCGCTCTGGGAAAAAAAATCTTCCAGGATTCTGGGATTCAAAGTATCAACATATCCCCTGCATGTAATATACTTAACTGTTATCTACAGGTAGCTATTTGTTATCAAATTTTAGCATATTAGAGCAAAACTAACACGTGTCAACATTTGATACTCGGTACCTAAAGCCATTGATATCAATTATAGTGAGGAAAAAAGATCATATACAGTACACAAAGGCACAAAAATATCATTTTACAGCACTACATAATTCTCCACCACCTTCACCAAGACTATAGACTCAAAATGCCAAGATACAATGACAGGGGGGTGTCCTGCTGGAAGCAGGCTAATTTCAAGTTCTTTGTATTAAAGGTGTCTATGACAGACAGGGGATGTGTTGACTTTGAGTGGTAAAGGGCCCCCTAAAGCTCCACACAGCTATCATTAATAGGCAAAAAGCCCCAGGCAGCCCAGAAAGCTGCTGACATGCATCTATACTACCAAGACGGCCTCCCTCACCAATGTAAGGAAGGATCCTACAGCTACATAAGACTTGTTACTCTAATCTATGTTTAAGCTTTTGTAAGCACACTGTGCTCATGACAGAAGCATATCTAAGTCACAGCTTGCTTGAGAGAGGAGCTTTAGGCAAACCCTTACCATGCAAGACATGTGGGTGGTACAGGAAGTGATTACGGCACTGACAAACAGGAAGTGCAGGATGGGACTTACTTTCCGTCAGCCAGGTTGATTCCTCTGAAGAGCGGGTAGTCCTCTGGCCCAGGCTTCCCCATGTGGTCCTCGTACAGGAAGACGGGTGAGCGGCCCACCTCCAAGCCCAGCTGCTGGATGCCCTGCTCATTGTAGATGGACATCAGGAAGGACTGGCTGCCTTTCTTTGGCCTCACTGTAGCCAGGATGGAGAAGTCTTCCGGGAAAGGTGTAACTGGGCAGGGAGGAGGGGAACCAAAGTTATAGTATGCCAGTGTTTGTCAACTTTCAACGACATGAAAACTGAGCGTCATGCAACCCCTTTACTCACACGCCGCTGTGTTTATTTGGAGAGCGTGTGCTGCTTGGCTGTCACATTTGTTTCAAAGTTGGATTCAATCACAGGTGATAAAAGAAGACAGGGAAGATGCAGTAGATACACCTTACAACTGAGAGCACTCTTTGAATTTTATCTCTCTGTATTTTAAATGAGCTGCAAATATCACTGTAGTGGAATGAGGAGCTTTGTGAAAAGACTCTAGATGCCAGAAGGATTATTGAAATAAGGCTTATTTCTACTCAGTCAGGCACTCAACCAACGGATGCACGAGAATCCAAGTGTGTCTCATTGTTGGACCTCGCTGTCGTATCGGGAGGGTAGTAACAGCAGTAATACACAATCAGAATCATGTAAATCAGCAGCGGGGACAGCGCACCATACACGGAACCCAAGCGGTGCCGTCCTGGAAGACGAGTGGAAAACAACAGCTTTGTGAGGGGGCTCTCCAACTTTACACTGCGGCGCCACACCAGGCCAAGCCGTGCCGGGAGGGGAAGCCGTGGCGCGGGGGGAGTTTCCACTCCAGCCGCAGCACTCGTCCTTGAAGGACAGGGTAATGAGAAGAGCGTGCTCTCTCCCCGGGCCTCACTCGGAAATGCCTTCCCACAGTTAATCCGTCTGCCAGACCCGCACCAAGGAGACTCGGAGGCTCTCTCCCTTTAAAAAACATCTGCACGCATGTTTCTGCCGCCTAAAAAACCCCGTTCCCTTCATTTCACCGCCCACATCTGCCAGACAGATGCCAGCCAGGGCGAGAAGCCATTTGGAGGATTTGCTGCTGCCACATTTGCAATTAGTAGCACTTATGACAGCTCGCAGGGCTTTGCATATGTGACAATAAGAGTCCCTATTAATGAATACCATTGTAGTTAAGGTACATTAATTACACACCAAATGCCAAACACCTTGAGTCACCTAAATAAGCTTTTAAGACAACGGTCAAAAGGAATTTCCTGTCCAGCGTAGGGAACTCTGGCATATGCCAAACAGGCAGGAAAATAGGACATTAAGCAGAGTCTGTATCACAGACGGCTGTTTTCTGCGGATCACTCTGGTGACTTCCACAAGCCAGCAGCCAATCGCAGCGCCTCAGTGCCCAGACTCCGTCACGGGACAGAGGAGATCGTCATGCGCCTGGAACTCAGCAACCCCGGGGTCCAGAAAAGACAAAGGGGAGGGGAGAAGGAGCCCCAGTTCCAGACGGAGAGCCTGAATATCTCATCAACTATACTTTTTCCCCTACTTTTTTTCCCCTTCTTGCCTCTAAACAGAGTGTCAGTTCATTCAGCTGATAAAGCAGATCTGTAATCAGATCATGGCGGAAGAGCAGGCCTGTTTAAATGGAATTCATCTTGGCTCAGAGAGCTGCTTCAGTGTCTGACGGGTCCATCAAAACAGCTCAACAGTGCCATCCGTGTATTTTTTTTTTTCAGATAAAAGTCCTCAGACAACCTTTTGGGGTTTTAAAGCCTGGTGCTTTGTGTTAAGTGAACAAGAATACCACACAAAAGCACACTGTAAATCTAATCTAATCTAACTCACAAACACTCACAAATAGCACGATTAATTTGTTTTAAATGTAGAAACAAGTACAAATCTGTCTTTAATAGAAGCACAAAAGGATATAATCCCCCACTTGGTTGGTTATTTGGATTCAATTAACTGATTTGATTTCTGTTCTTACAGGTCAGCACTGCCTGGGTAAAAATAATTTCAGTTTATCATATTTTAGCAATAATTTATATCTATCCATATTACTATACGGCAGTGATATATATTAAAATACATTAGTTGGACTAATACTGATTTTCTTTCATGATTGCGAGGTAATGTGATCCTTTGTCGCAGTAAGAACCCTGAGGTAGGGGGTACATAACTCTGTGCAGGACAACAAAGTGAAAAGGTGTCTTTTCTAGCAGGGACATTTTTTTGGGGGAGGGAAAGGGCATTGCAGGTGACCCTTGGAGTCTTTACTTAATTAGAGCCACAGCAGGATGGCCACATAAATACACAACTCATCAGACAAAAGCCTCTGCAAAGAATGCTGCTCCTTTGTCTGGCCTTCGTGTTGCTGTAGAAGGAACCTTCTTCCCTGGAAATGGTGTCTCAACAATGCTCCAGAGGCGGACATCTGCAGCCCTGTCTTGTGTTTCAGGACCTGCAATTGGGCGTCGATTGCAGCATAAATCCTGAGAACGACACGGCGTGCCCTGAGTCTGGGAAACAACCTCCGGCTGACTCTGCGCTGAACAAACAGCTGAGAGATTGTGGAAACACTCCTTAATGCCTGTGTGCTGACCACTTGGCTCTGTTTAAAGAGCTAAACTCCATTTGTCCTTTCCACATCTGACTGAAAAGGATGGAGGGGAAATGTAACTGCAACCTTCAGTGAGAGTGATGTAAACAAGTGCCCCTGTTGTGAGTGGAGCACTAGATTTCACTGGGTGAATTCATTAACATTCGCTTTCTCTGCTAACCGTTTAAAGTCAGTGACACCAATCTGCCTCAGCCAAAGCCTGCTGAGGCAATCAGGGATAAAAATGGAGAGGGTGATGTTCACAGGTCCAATAGTGACGTGTCAGAGCTATGTCTGAGGGTCACGGAAAACAGAATGGACTTTTCATCAGCCACTCTGATTAGACCACATTTTTCCTTAGCAGGTGCTCTAAACCAAAACAATTTACACAACCTACATTTTTTCACATGTAATTCATTCACACAGCTGGACGTTTGCTGAGGTAATTCAGTTTTAGTACCCTACGCAAGGGCACAACAGTGCCTCACATGGGAACCAATCTAGCAACCTTTGGGTTACAAATCCCACCCCCCTTACCACTACACTACACTGCTGCCCCTATAACACCGCTGCACATACCAATACATGCTTCCTTTGGTATTAACAGTCTATGCAGATTATTAAAGGAATTACATGTTTAGATTATCAGGTCATAAGTTCTGTTGTACTTGAGTGTTAATCAATGGGAAACTGTCACAAGCCACAGAGTCCCTCTACAGGTGTTATGTACAGGGAAAGCCATCAAAAACATATGTGTACATGCTGCCCAATGTATGCAAACAGGTGTACACTTTATGTGCCCTGTGGTTTAAACTGCTTTTTACAGATGCTATAATTATACTGATATACTTTTATATTTTATGGAGAAGGGCTAAGCAGAGGCTGAGGTTGACAACTGAACTGCAGATGAATGCTGCACAAAGCACAGCAATGTATCTCCAGTGATGGCAGAGGCAAGCTTTTAAAGACATGCAGACCCTTCCCTAAATGGAACCTCTTTCAAGAGGGGCCTCCACAATCAGCATGCAGAGGATCCCCTACCTCAGGGATATGTTCCTTAAATGGAAATTCCAGGTGGGGGCTACAGCCATGATCCAGTGGACAGTTAAAAATCAAAGGGACCATTACAGGCAACACATCAAAGGTAGCCTATGTGATTGCACAACCATGTGCACTCACTTACACTGGTTTAAAAAAAAAAAAAAACTAGCAAATCGCTTATTCCGCAGGTATACAAACTTATCTTTCATACAAAAAGGTATTTGCCAAATATGAAGCTTTACAATAAAGGAAATAGACAATGACAAAATCAACCGCCTTTGAAAAAAACCCATTTTACCCAGCATGTAGTGGTTTGGTGATAAATGCTGTGGGTAGGGTGATCACCTTCATGTCCAAAGAAACACTATACTACTGTTTTTATATAAATCACACGTGATCTGAAGTACACTTTAGCGGTTTTATGACCTAGAGTCTGAAACTGTATATGCCGTATGCACCCTTCATGTGCCAGGAGTGTCAGCCATCTTCACGCCAGCTGTGTCAGTCTGGGCTGTTCAGTCTTTGCTGCCTCACATGATGTGTCTGTGTGCTGCCAAGTTTTGACAAGGCTGGACCATGCAATGATGTGAACATTTTTCTCCGTGGTCTTTCTTAAATTTCTTTTAAACGGCCACAGTTTCATGCTTGTCTCATTATCATGGGGGAGTGGCAGAGTCCTGCCAGGTGTGTCAGTTTCATTTTTGGGCATGTGCATGTGTCGTGACACGGATCTGGTATGGAGAGACACTCTGTCACCGCTACACTAACCGAATCAGGGAACAGAAAGGGTGCTCTGGTTTTGCTTTGATTTGTTGAAGTATAAACCAGCATACGGACAGAGAAACGCAGGCCAGACAGTCTACTGACCTCCGAAGTTCCCTTTTCTAAATATTAGCAGAGTTTGGCTCAAAACCGTACACTGTTTATTGTCTGTCTCCTCTTCCACTTCGCACCAGTAACCTATGAGTCCCTCAGTGTCTGTGGGGGATTGGCTTGGACCAAACTGCATGCTTTCACAATGAGAATAAAACTAATACCCCTTTTTTTGGGGAGGTGGAGGAGGGGCGTGTGTGTGCATGTGTGTGTGGGTGTGGGAGGGAGAGTGGGTTCTTAAGAAAGTGCCTCAGGGGCAGAAAAAGGGAAAAAGGACAGGGTTCTCAGCAGCAGACACCACTCTCCCTGCTCTCATTACACCATTACTGCAGAGGTTATCGGTGAGGTTTTTCTGTTTCTGAGGAATGTGACACAGCTCTGACCTCCACAGTGCGGCTCTGCTGCAGAGGGCTATTGAACCACGCTCAGTCGTGCTTGGTAATTGCCTATTTGGAGATAGCCTGGAGTGAGTGTGCTGTGCATGTCATCCATGCTCCTTCTCAGGTGAGCAGAGGCTGGGAATTCACACCAGCCATGACATCGCTCTTCCACTGCTCTGGGGTACAGACAGATGCCACAGGACTCAGCCAAAGCAACTACTGTGCCTAAATAAGGGCGAATTAATCCTCTTCATGACAAATGAATTTTTTCATTCCTATTCATCATATTCAACCTACAGCATTACAGCCCTTATGCTCTGAGATGCCAGTCTGTTCACTAAAATGGAGTGAGACAGAAATAGTTTTAATCTACTGTTTGTTAAGGGAAAAAAGCTGCCGAAGCTAGAGTGTTAGTGTAGGGTAAACCTGACCCGCACTTAGCCTGAGAGAGAGAGTGGCTTCTCCTCCTGAATGATTTATTCAGATGAATGGGATGTGATGGACAAGACAAGCACTGCGAGAGGCCTGTGGTTTACACTGGCAGCCTCACATTTCAGATCAGATAGCACTCAGACAAAAACAAGAGGAAATTCCAGGCCCTCGGCAGAACCAGTGGGCTCCCAGACGCACCGGGAGCCAATCAGGGGGCACCGAGTGAGCCACCAGTCAGCCCAGCAGGCCAATCGGACATGAGGCCCCGCCTCCAGATGCTCCATCAGCAGACAGCAAATGGCTGATTCAGGACAAAACCTATTTTGTACCACTGAGTATTTATAGATGTAGAAAACACTACAAAAAGCCAAATCATTCCTGTTATCACCTTTTTATCATATGGATAACAGAGGCAGATCAGATTAGTACTTTAAAATATGAATTCCCACTATTCTCTTAATTACATTCATAGGGACAGTAAATATATACATTTACTACTTTAATATAATTCCTTCATATTATTGTTGTTGTTATTATATCCTTCGCATACTGGATAAGGAACCAAAACACATGTTCATTGGCTGGATGAAGCTCATCTCAGTGTCCACAGATCTGGGACCTTGGTGTGACAATGTGTGTAGAGTTAACACACAGCATTGTCTGTGGATATCCTTACAACTTTTCCTGTAATGATATTTCTACACAAAGTACCAGTAGAGCAGGCAAAACTGTCTATTTATCTTGAAGCTGACAGTTTCCATGTTTTAATGTAGGGTAAGCAATGTAGGTGTATTAATTTATGTGTATAATTTTCTAATTAACCTGTGTTGACAAGTGTTTTGTTATGCTACTGACATGCGCCAAGATTCTTCCACTTACAGAAAAGCTTTCATATTCCTGCCTTTTTAACAATCCACACACATTCCTGTCAGACACTCCTGTGCATCAGTAAATTAGAGCATTCATTAAAGGTAGTTTCAAAATAATGTCTGTGCTGACATATGCCAAAACAGTGGGAGTATTGTGCAAACCCGCTTTTTTTTTTTTTTAAAGCTTCAATTTTTGAACTCAGTGAAAGCCAGTTGCTGTATTGTATAACTTTTTACATTTAGCCACAATTGCAGGTTTGCTTTGTTCAAAGATGGCTACTCCAACTGTGGGAACAGAACAGTGTTTTTTTTTCCTTTTTCCTTTTGTTACTGTCTGTTTAATTAGACACGGGCAGGTTTCAAGTGACAGTTTTATGCTTTCATTTTACTTGAACTATTAAGTGTTCTAACACTATCGGTTGTCTTTAAAATGTCCGCTACACTGTAACAATGTTTATTTTCATTCATTCAAATACAGTCACTGGTCTGGATCCAATTGATCTGTCTTTCACATTTGCCATTAACCCATAAACAAGAGCAGTTTACAATGACTGGCTCCAGTAGGAAATGTCTGCAGAACCCAGGATTTTCCAGAAGAGTCCAGATATCCCTGGCTACTATTCCCCCACACCTCCTGAGGGCTGCGTTTTGCAGTCTGGCTATATCAACAGCAGTGTGCTGTGCTAATCTCTGGCATTAAGCTGCCCTGTTTGCTCCTCTCTCATTGGTTTATTTTCCGTGTTATTGAAAGGGGAAAGGTATCCTGTTTGAGGTTCCAGATGCCGTGCAGCTAAGCTTGGGTCAGGCCACAATTTAAAGCCGTATGCATGGCAAACCTGCAGAGGGAACTACTCATCTGCTCCAAAAATAAACACCTTTTTGACTCCTCAGATATTATTGGATTTGAGAGATTTTTTTACAGAGGAAGTCTCCAGTTTCGCCACACTGGCATTCCTTCATAATCTCCAGCATTGCACATGTGGTCAGGCCTCATCACTGACACGGGTGGGTTTTCCACCCAAACTGGCACAGTGAGAGTTAGAGAGCAGGGCACCACAGAACGCACTGTCAACCTTTGTGTCAACCAGGTAGGTAGAATTTACAAGCACTCTGAGGTAATGACCAGCCTGTCATCCCAGATTTAGAATAGTCTTACGATGGAACAAGGAACATTCCAGAGGAACTGCCAGAGGCTTTGAGAAAACAGAACAGCCCTTGGAAAGAGGGAATCCTACTTACATGAAAGATAAGGAGATGATGAATAGCCTGTCAGTATGGAGGGAAGGCACTTTGGTGCAGAGAAAAGGAGAAAATAATAAGCAACAATCTGTCTTAACAAATCTGCCCAGTAACAAAACCATTTGGGGTTTTGAGGTGAAAGAGAAGAAGAAGAAGATATACTCATGCCAGCTTTTAATTTTGGGTTACTTTTTTTTAAAAAAAGATGTTGTAATATATTATCTGTTGTGTCCCCTCCCCACTCTAATGTTAGATGATTGAATGATTCTATAAGAGGGGCCACCCGGCCCCTGCAGCTCCTGTTGTACCAGGAGGCCGGAGCCGGTGAGAAAGTCACTGTGTATGCCGAGTGGAGCACGTTGCGCCTCAGCAACCCGCCCTTTCGGACTCCACACAGCGCCCTCGGGATGGGGCCAGACCAGACCTGAGGTGCGCCCGGGGCCACATGCGAGCGCGCCTCCGCCCATCGGCCGCAAGCGGGGGGGAGCGTGGGACGGAGAGGTCCTCCAGCGCCCCAGCGTCACTCCCCGCTCCCTTTAAAGGGCAGGAAAGCACCAGCTCAGCAGAACACTGCCGGCTCGTGGTTTGGACTCGGGATCCAAACCCGGCGCGGCTCAGAAATAGCCTATTCTGGCTCGCCACGCCTGCGTGCACACCGGTGCATGTGCACCAGCGCCATCACCCGGCATGTCCTCACTCGCACCCCGGCTCTCTCCAACTGAACTAGCACTTGTGGAAGGGTGTTTGGTGTAATTATAAGCTTCCTCTCTGGTAACTCGTCCAAGTGAGTGTGACAGGTTTTTACTGTAGCACTGTGAACTTGAACAAACGCTTGCACTGTGTGCTGGATGCTTATGGACAGGTGCACAACCCCACAGCACTGCTCTGAGTGCATTCATTTACACTGTGCTAATCAGGGGGAAATTGATTTCAACTGCGGCGCTTGTAGCTAATGAATAATTAGCTGCTGCAAACACTGGCCCAACTTTGATTTCGTAATAATAATTACGAAGCGCTGCTCTGTCATTTCAGCAATTGATCTTTCCAGAGAACAAGAGGGAAGAGATGTTGGATCATTTTTCCCAAGCCATTTCCAATATGGGAAAATCTGGCCTGTTTTGACAGCACTGGCTTGAGCAAAACCAAGCGTAACAATCGAATAAAGCACTTCTTCCATCAGGAGATCAGCCACGGAAGCCGCAGGCCTCTCTCCCCACATTCCTTTATGGTCTCACCATTTTAAATGATTCATTTCTTCCAAATGTTTTCTTAGTAACTGCATGTCAGAGCCTCTACATTTTCAGCAAAGTAGTTGACTATGAAAAATATGGATTTTAAAAGTGAATTGCCCCTTTTTTCAGTTTTCTTACCCACTGTCAGTTCCCTGAGCATTAAACACACAAATAGACATGTGTTATGAGTCCCTGAAGAGAGAGAGAAATACGCGGACTGGGAAAGTGTAGAGTAAGAGATGGGCATGAATCACTGCTGTAGACCCCTTCCTGAAATTGCCCCTAACGGTGGAACCGAACCTCTCCATTACTGTAGTCAGGGGACAATGAAATGGCCATTTTCTCCACCAGCAGTTGGAGGAAAGGCTGGGGGGGGGGGGGATTCAGAGCAGTAATTAGAACCAGAGACCTGGCCTGAACCAGCACTGAGTAGCAAAGAGAGAGAAGAAAATAATAAACTGCAATAAATGATCTCACTCTCTGCCTTCTGGAAAACATTAACTATAAGGTTTTTCCTTTTTTTCCCCTTCTTATTCCTAAAGCAGTGCCTCGAGCCAAGCTGCAGTGGGGCCGCAACCAGCCCGAATATTAAAGACTGGCAAAGGCACGACTCCCGGGCAGAAAAGAGGAGCCACGTTCAGGCACAGCACGGCACTGGCAGAGTCTCTTCAGGGGGTGGGGACAGAGGGTGCTGAGCGCAATTTATATAGACTCCTTTACAAGTCACTGCGTGTGTCTACACTGCTCACAGCGTGTGAGAGAGATTCTCTAGGTCTCTAAATCCTCTGTAAAGCCATGTGGCCCATCTGGATTGCATTCTGCAGTTTTGCTCATGCATTATTTTCATGCACCATGATTACAAAGTGTGAAAATTGAAGGTTTATACAGGAATGAGGTGTGATACAATGCGTGAATTGTGCTCGTCGGGGCTTTCAGCTTGTTCAGAAGCTCGCCATGGACCGGCTGACCCAGACCTATGATATATCAATCCACAATAAGGTTGCATTTTTTTATTCCTGTCTTTTCTTCCTTTTGTTCATGACTTAAGTGCCTGAACTCAAAGTGAGGGATGACTGTGAGCAAGAGGCAAACAGTTGTTTTTGTTTTGTTTTTTTTTTTTTTTTTTCTCAGGGCTCTGTCAACCCTCATAACAGCTCAACGGTTGCCTAGAGGCAATGCATTCGTGTACAGTAAGGGCAATTGACCTGCACAACTACAGGGCACCAAAACATTGTTAGAGGTAAACTACAAAGGAGCCGGAGAGTGGGAAGAATAAACATCATGCCTCAGCATCCCCTCTCCTGGTAAATACTACTGAGAACAAACGAGATTCAGCTGCGCACAATATGTAAAAATATGTAAACTAAAAATGTCCAGGTGATTTAAACAGCTGTCGCCACACACTACAAAGTTACTTTGGTAACTCTGGAACTAACTCTGGAGCAAGCTGATAAAGCAGCCTTATTATGTGGCCTGTAGTGAAACAGTTAAGCAGATCAAATATCTGCAGAGGCCTGTCCAACTCCAGAGCAGCTCTGGGAGCAGAGTATGCTGAAGAGCAAAATTTTGTTATCAAGAAAACATTTTTTTACATACTTGGCAGCACACCAATTCAGATTTTTCAGTTGGTACAGCTCATGTCAGTGGATTACTGTTCCTCTGTTTAAAAAACTGGCCTTGGAGAGGACATATTTCAAATGATAGTGAATACATGACTGTCATCTTTTTTGCAGTGACAAACGCGAACAGGACTCCAACATTTAAACAGGGCCCAAGGGGCAAGCATCTGGGTCTGACTTTAGCTGAAGAAAAGAGAGAGAGAGGAGTGAGGAGAGAGGAGAAAGTGAAGGCGGGGGGCGGATTTTGAGAGGACAGAGCAAGGAAAAAGAAGAGACTTCAGGGGGAAGAGGAGACCGCAGCTGTGGAGCACGTTGAGCACGTTCAGTAGGATGATCAACAGCCACGTCAGCACAGACACCCCATAAACCTCTGCTTGCATTGCCTTCCTCTTATGCCTCATTTGCTATAAATTTATCCTCTCCATATCCAAATGGGGAAAAACAGGGTTGCCTCTATGTGCTTTTTTCCTTTTTTCTGAGAGTCTCAATGAAAAAACAAAAGGAACACTGCCTTTATACAAGGCAGATGTGGCAAGATGAAGCTGACATGAAGATGAACATAAAGTACAATATTCCTATCACTTTGAGGCGCCGTGTCCTAATCCCTGCTACGACGGCCAGGTGGTCGTGTTATGACAGAGCCATGGGCAGGTTTTAATCTTTGTGTGATGGATCATCTGATCATTGGCAGCTAAGAAACAAAAGCTCTTATTCCAGTCACAGGTATTTTGATCTTTTCCACAAATTATAAGCAGAAAAGGTTTGACTTTGGAGAACCCCCAAGGAAAAGATATCCACAGTGAAGTGCAGCACCAGTCCAACATACAAAACCAAGTCGTACTGGCACAAATGAACTGAACTCAGTTTTAATGGTTTTATATTTTCTCAAGAGTCATGTTGGCTAAAGTAAAAAGTGCTGAAACATTTTACTCAGGGAGTTTAGGGAATCATTGACTTCAAAGGGTAAAGAATAAAGGGTGAGTGGGGGGTTATTGTGGGGGTGGCAATGAAAGAATTGGGCTAACATAAATCACTGAACCAGGTGACAGCATAAGGTAATTGCCAACTTAATTAAGAAACTGGTGGGGAGACCCAAAAGCAAAACCTAGCTGTTTTAGACCTCACAGGGACTGTCCTGCCAGGTAAAGGGTGAACATTCAAGTTTAAGTACAGGTTTAGGACAAAGGACAACAGGACAGTATTTTTGGCATCACAATGGCCTCAGAGTTAAATGTTAAAGAACTGAGCCACCAGAATGTTCAGGCAGTGTAAGACATCTGTGAATGTTCATAAACCACACAGTTTATGAGTGATTGAGGATTGCTTTTCATAATTGATATGTCTTTCATGAAAATATTCTGGGAGCTGTTGTGAAATTTCAGTTGTAAAGCATGGAGTACCAGTGCTAAATAAAGATACAGTGCACTCTGCTTATAAGAAATACTGATATAAGAATCGATCATATATAGTGATAAAAAGACTGGGACAGAATCATTTCTATACTAAGGCTGTTAGTGTAGAAGTTAGTATAGAACTCCACTTGTAAGAATCAATCGATGAATCAATCTGGACTCGCAACACCAGTGAAGAACAAAGGTGCAGTTTAATCAAGAAATCAATTTAACACTGAATATAATTTATCTCATGCAGTCAATGTGGCAAGCATAAGAAAGCTGCTTTCTACAATGAAAAAGATTAGCCTTACTTTAGTCCTTAAGGTTTACGGTATTCTGTACAAGCTCATAAACTTAAATATGCTGTGTTGCATGTTTAAATTTATGAGCTTGTGTATTTTAATTTAAAGTTACTGCAGCACATACAGTATTTTTAGGGCATTAATAGTTACCACAGCATTCACTGTGTGAGCAACTAACATATGTTTGGATGTGCCAGTTGCCTTCAGTATATTCTGTTGCTCCTGCAACTGTATTCAATGCACTTTTACTTTGTAAATTGCTCTAGATAAAAATGTCTGCCAACAAAGACAGAAGAAAGAAATGCCTATGAGGATTCCACAGCCTACAGTAAGATTCTGTCAGGATCTAAAGAGGCATCACATCATGAAAATGAACCTGAACCAGCAACACTTCACAGCGCCAATGATCATGGGGACACTCAAAAATAACTTATGTGAGTGAAATTATTATTTCATCTTTTAATTTAGTTAAGAACATTGACTGTACTAAAGCACTGTAGCTGGCACAGTATCAGTAATTTACATGGTGACATTCAAATAATTCAAACCGTCCCAGACAGGTGTGATTCTTATAAGTGGAGTACACTGTAGAAGGAGATTAATACAAGGTTTCCTGTTTGTCAGCTTTATGTATTTCAGCTTTGACTCTATCCCTTATGGAGATAATTAACCAAGTATTGCTGTTCCTGACACTCAGCAACTACAGCAAGCAAGGCCATGCACTTGTTCTTAATTTCCCCACATATTTTATAATCCCAAATATTGATGTGAATGCTGCCTTGAAAAATTCCTGACCCACTGTCATCATGTTGGACATTATTTTATGTGGTGTGGATGTCTTTTCTATGTGGTGGAGGATGTTTCCTCCACTGTAGGCCTACCTAAAGGGAATTGTAGCACTGGTTTGAAGTTGTCTGAATGTTTCCTGTGGGGGTGAATGTCATCAATGAGAGAAGAGGACAGGGGTTTGCGTAAGGCAGTGACTCCTTTGGAATGGTATTTGGGAGAGGTACTCACCAGGATACAGCTGTTTGGTGGGCGCGCTGAGCTGGGCGTCTTTGGATACTCTATATGCCACATCTGGCCCTTTTGAGGACTTCCTGTGCGCACAGAAACCTGTCGTTTTTGTTACGCCTTCAGGTAAACTGTGAAAATCTAATATCTTCAAGAGATCTGCGGGTTCCACTGTAGGAAGAGAAAAGAGAAAGGAATGTTAGTCTTCTCAAACAGTGCGGCCATTTCTGTCACAGTCATCACAGTTCAGTCCAGACGCAGATCTGATTGGTTTATAGGTCAAACTGACACTCTTCACTGCAGCTGGGGTATTTATGACTCTGTTGAACTAAGCTGATCTCTAGACCCCCCAGGGGCTAGGAGAGCCAGGTCCTCCTTTCACTGAAGATGCTCTCTGTTTCTAGTCATTAGCTCACTCCCTTATCCATGTGTCTTCTCCCAGTCTCTCCACCTTTTCAACACCAGCCCCGTGTAATGATTACAGACCACCCTAAATTAGGAATGCCTCAATCAGACCCCTACACTCCCACCCAGCCCTCTAGCACTCCCCCCGTGCCCTGCTCTGACCCAACATGCAGCCACAAATACACCTTACATTCCCCCGCGAGGCCTGTAACATTCTGTGACACGAGGTGTTTCTCTGATCTTGTCTTTGCCAGCTGACTGAGAAAACAACCTGTGAAAAAACGCTGGCCAGGACACACTCTTCCCCAGTGAGAGCCAGCTGCCCGAGCCAGGCGGAGCTAACACCAAATGCGGGAATTGCTGAAAAGGGTTTCAACAAACCGAAAAGGTGGGCTCTCTGGTGCATTCCTGCCTTCCTCTCTTACACGGTGGCAGGGCTGAAATAGCCCTCCTCAAACACACATCAGTCATGGTCCTCTGGGGGGGGCGCAAGACTTACAAATACAGGTACATGAGATCGGGTGTCGGGGAGCCGAGACCACACACAGCAAACAAGTCTGGTCAGAGAAAAATGCTTTCAAACGAGGAGCCCCCCCCCTTCATCCCAGAGAAACACAGGAGGTCGCGGTGGGGGTGGGATCTAAGTGTTCTCAGGGCCTTGGACACAGGGACGCTTTCACTGCCTTCCAATAGCCTCCATCTGGACCTCATTAAAGGTACACTCATGTTAATGTGAAAGCAATTAAAACTGCATCAGGTTGGCTAGTCATCGCCTAACAAAAGAGAACAATAGTCAATAGACATGACCTAAAAGAAACTGGAGTAGGTGCCATGTTTTACAGGAGCGAAGGCAAGGAAAATCAAATGTTCCACAGATTTTTTTTTTTTTTTTTCTCTCCCAGAAGCACTGACTAACTCTGCATTCATAGACAATTCTGTCAGTTCCAAAAACACAGCTTGAGTAATCTTAGTGCTTAAACAAATGTACAAAAAGAACCCTAAGCACAAAACTAAAGGTTTCTGTGAATAAATATACATACAGAAACATACACACTCTTTCTCCCTACAGACCTCTGAAACCATACAGTGCATGGCTGTTCCCCCCCTTATCGTCGTCTGTGATTCGCAGGAAAGATGTGGGATTTGAGTCTAGGGAAAGAATGTCTGAAATGCTGTGATTCAACTCCCCCCCTCCATTCAATCCAGTCTGCGGTCTCCATTTGACTGCTTTCCTGTTTTAGGAAGACACACATTATCCAACCCCTAATGACATAATGATCTTTAAAAAGATTTTTTTTCAAGGGGAATAGGATTGTCTGTTGGCCAAAGAATCCCAATGTAGACAAGGTCAAGAAACCTTTGAATAACATTTGATTTTTACTTTTTATTTCTCTATAAGCGTTCCTGTCATAAGGCAACTGCTATTATGAAAGTGGCCCTGGTTTGCTCACCTGTACAACATTAAAAAATCAATTTCCCTCACAAGCTAAACAGCAGGTATCCGACACTTAAATGAATACTCTAAACAGCAAAGTCACTACAAATGAATGATATCACACAGCATTCTGCCTTGATTTTTCAGTAAAATGCTGTCAATGACCTGGAAGCCCACAGTTTGTGTCCCTGATTCAGAGATCCTTACATCTGTAGCCACATCAGTTTTCAGTGCTTTCTAAAACTGAACTCAATCTGGATCAAAACATATCAGACTGCACATCTATTGCAGCCTCTGCAAAA